>CM045769.1:65125850-66325850 GCA_025200525.1 Camellia lanceoleosa | reverse complement strand
TTCAACTGGTCAAACAAATCATCTATACGGGGCATAGGATACTTATTCTTAACCGTAGCCCGATTCAACTTCTGGTAATCGATACACAATCTCAAGGCACCATCTTTCTTTTTAGCAAAGAGGGCCGGTGCTCCCCACGGTGAAACACTAGGACGAACAAAGCCCTTATCTAGCAATTCTTGGAGCTGAACTTTCAACTCAACCAACTCTGCTGGAGCAAAATGGTAAGGTGCCATAGAAATCGGTGCCGTGCCGGGCACTAAATCAATGGAGAACTCAATCTCTCAGTGAGGTGGCAAACTAACGAGATCCTCGGGAAAGACATCCGAATACTCACAAACCACCCTCGGTAACACAATCTGGGTCTCATCACACTTACCACTCTCAAAGCTAGCAAGTAGACCACTAAGCTCACTCCACCCTCGCGGATCATACCCCGGTGTGGCACAACACTACCAACCCGGTCTCCCAAGAAATGGAAACACTCCCCGCTCACGGTACAACAAGTGACCCTCTAGCGGTAGCAATCAATAACTGCTCGGTATGACGATAACCAGTCCATACCCAAAATAACATCAAAGCCCTTCATAGGCATAACAACAAAAGGAAATGGGAGTCTATGATCGTCGACCTCTATATCACAACCTCTACATCCGTGTCTCAAAATCAACTCACCCCCAATAGGTGACACAACACAAATAGGAGATGCTAATAGTGCTAACTCCAACTCCAACACAAATGCAAATGCAACAGATACAAAAGAATGAGATGCACCCGTATCAATCAACACCCTAGCAACCGAGTTGCAAAACAGAAAGGTACCTCTCACTACTGATGGAACCGGTACTAGGTTTTGCGCGGTAACAGCATACACGTGCCCTATAGGCCCCTGATCCACCTGCTCACCTCTAGGAGCATACGACTGCTGCACTGACTGGGACGACTAAGCCCCTGGATTGGCCCTCGAGGCCTGCACAGACTGAGCTGGCTGAAATCCCTGCATCTGCCTAGAACCAGACGCTCCTGAAGTGGCACTCAACTGTGGGCAGAACCTCTTCAGGTGCCCAGGCTGACCACACTAATAGCAAGACAAGGGCTGCCGCCTGCCCAAACTCTGACTCTGCGGTCTAGCTGAAGAAGAAGCAGCTCTCTGACCCCCGCCCTTCTGTGGGCAAACCGAAGCCTTGTGACCCAGCTGGCCACACCTGTAACAGGTGAACTCTCCCTGATTGCCCCTCCCGGAGCCTGTACTCGGTACTGGGAAAGTCAACCTAGCCAAACCACATTGAGACGGCTTAGGGTTATAACCCCTTTGTCTCCTGCCATCACCCTGGCCATCTTGGCTCCTCTTGGAGCCTCTATGTTTCTCCTCCTCCTCCTCCTGCATCATAAGCTCCATATGAGCTGCAGCATCCACCAAGTGCCTATACACTTGGATGTAAGAACCACCAACCCTCAACTTGAGGCCACGCCTCAACTTCCGCTCAAACTCGAAGCAACGGCATTCCTTTGTCACCACAAGTTCAGGTACAAACTTGGACAAGCTAGTAAATGTAGCCTCAAACTCGGCCACGACAAACCCTCCTGTTTAAGCCGACTAAACTGATCTCTTAGCTTCTCCCTAGCAACTGCAAATAAGAATCTCTCCTGGAAAGCATTCACAAATGCCTCCCATGCACCACCAACAACGGCCTTCTCATACTTCCACCATTGACCCTCATCTCCCTTCAGCTGGAAGGATGCCAAGGTCACTTTTAGTGCTCCATCCTCGATGCCAAGCATCTCGAACGTCGTAGTCATTTGTTCCAGCCACTCATCTGCCTTAAGTGGCTCCTTTGGATCTCCAACAAACTCCTCCGGGTTAGACCGGAAGAACTCCCTCTTCAAGAAGGAAGGCCCTGCCTCAACTGCCTGATTACCAGCCTTGAGAATACCCAAAGCTCCTGCTATCTCTCGGGCCAAGGCACTCATAGCCTGCTTACCCGCTGGCTCGGCGACATTGGCCCGACCAACTCCCTCCTATACTGCCGGAATCTCCTCTGGTAATGGCATTTCCTGCCTACCACGCCTGCCACGCCTAGCACCTCTTCCTCGTCCTGACATCCTAATAGAGGTAACACAGAACGTTAGCACATTCATAAATGTGCTGAAACTAAACACTCGCGTCCTAATGTATGGACAACTGTAAGTCATTCCACATAAGCACATAAACACATAAGCACTTACGAATTTCATTTCCGGATAATGATAGTCCCGAGGCGTTACTAGAGTTCCAGTTAGAAACAACATTGATCAAGTGCTTTTCCAACAAGACTCCCAGAAACCCAAGGATCCAATCAACATCCTAGAAACTAAATCCCATACCCAAATAATCACATAACATGTTATCACATAAGCACATAGCATGTTACACTACACCTACGTCTCTATCAAGCGAGACAAACCCATTGTGATGCTAATCACTTCCCACGTACCCAAAGTATTCGAACCCGGTACGCTCTGATACCAAGTTGTAACGCCCTCAAAATAATAACATTAAACCCATCAATATAGACATGCATTGAAGTATAAAAGACCCACATTTTCTATTCATCAAAGTGTTTCATTACAAACAGTATTACATGTTAACAACAAAAGTAAATGCCCTACGGGCTTACAGCTTTCCAAGTTAACACTTGGGTACAAAAAGAGAGCACTAGCTCAATTACACCTTAAGCCCTTGGCTTGACTCTACATGTAATACATCGAAAGAAAACAGACAACAAAAAGTCCTTCCGCCTCAAGCCTCTCAAACTATGATCTTGGAGGTGGCATGCTACCTGTACCTGAAAATGATGTTCCCATATAGGGTGAGCCACAGCCCAGTAGAAATACACTAAACCAACTATGAACAATGACTAAAAGATTAGCAGTTGATAGATGGCCAACACTGATACATTCACTTATCTCACATTATAGTTTCATGACATACAAGTCCGTGTTACATTTCAATTTCCATTTCTTTTCAATTCTCAATTCATAACCATGGCTCAGAACCTGGCCAACTACTTATATGAGACAGTAACTTATACTAAACATTTTCCCTTTTCATAATAGATAAGCATACTAGCTATATCAACACATCAACAGATAAGCATATGAGCTATATCAATACTTCCACAGATATGCATAAGAGCATTATCACACTTCCAAAGACAAGCATATGAGCTGTGTCAATACATCACTAGATAAGCATATGAGCTATATCTACGGAGTTCATCCCCTATCTTCTCCCAAACAACAACTGGTTTAGAGGTCCATCCCCTATCATCCCCTAAACCGTGGAGTACATCCCCTATCTTCTACAACACAACACAATGCATATAAACAATAATTATACACATCACCAATCAATACACAAAGTTAATGTATTCTTTCAACTGTCATACTCAATGACACATTCCAGTGATTAGTTTTAGTTTGCCTAATCATCATGCATTGTCTACAACAATCAAGACTATCCTCCACCAATAGCCCAAGGCAGTTATCTCTATACAGATAGTAAAATCTGGAAAACCCAGAATTTTGCTTCCACGCTCGAGCAAAGCATTGCACGCTTGAGCGACTACCTTCATTTTCATACTTTCGCTCGAGTGGCAGCAGGCTGGCTCGAGCTTAAATTGCATGCTCTTAGGTGTTGGTGCATCTAAAAGTACGCTCAAGCGATGAGAGTTGCGCTCGAGCGAAGAATTGTGTCTTACGCTCAAGCGAGCGTCGGGCGAAGATTTCAAGCAACCAGAACTTTTCACATTTTTGCAGACCGCTCGAGCAAAGGAGTCTACACTCGAGCGACCACTTACATTCGGTATGCTCGTTCGAGCGAAGGAAGCTACGCTTGAGTGAGACCCCTATTTTCAGCAAATTTTGAAAAACATTGGCAAGTGCATTTTTGCATCCTCATTTCATCCTAAGCATTCCTAGGCCATGTTTAAGACATCATAATGAGGTAAATGAATTAAAACCACACCAACACAAGTAGACAGAACAAGTTATCAATTCCAGATGTGTAATCTATTATACGTTCGCTCAGAATCGTAGGGTACGCTACTCAAGGAAAATTGTCAATCGCTTTGTTCTGACCCCATTATCTATGAGTAACAATTTTGTAAAGATATGTTCAAAGTGTATTATCTTTTGAATGATAAATTATATTGTCTCTGAACGATTACTTTTATCGATCGAATGATGATCCTCTTTTGAATTGTATTCGTGGCATCCGTAGCATATTGTTAGTGTTAATGTTATTGACATCGCTATTGTTACAGAGATCTCTGTCAGTTCCAAATCTTGGAACTATTGTTATTATATGATGGCCATTAATTGATTGTTCGGTCTTTAAGACCTAGTGTATCATTGCTATTGGATGTACCACGTATGACCTAAAAGAATATGATGGATCGCATTGATTGAATCGAATGATTGATTGACAAAAGATATTGATCGAAAACGTTCTAATGCTAATTGATCATTTTAAAGATTGAAGGACATCATTCTTAACCTCTGTACACATTTGTTATTCACTATGCTATGGCTCACAGTTTATATATATATGCAGGTGGCCAAGCACTGGACCAAAGGTAGAGGCACCGACCCAAGCTTTTGTTTTATCAAGCCAGCCTTTGTGCCTCACATCGACGTCCCGAACCTGCACGAGTTAAGGCTATTTTTGGGGTGATTCAGATTTATCCTTTTCGGTCTTTGCTAATGTAATGGACGTCTAAGACTATCGATTGTACAGTTTTCTTTTTGATGCTGGGAATATGTCCCTATTATGTATTTGCACTTTTTTTTTAAGTGATATATGATTATGGCCATGTGCATGAAAGTTTTTCCGGTCAGATCTTCACAGCTCATTGGACGATGTATATTACTATTGATTGGTTTCCGCCAGCCCTTTTGTATTGTATTATTGTTAAACAAGCCTTTGGTAATCACGGATTACTGGCCAGTTGCGATGCTCAACCCATAGGGACAGGTTTGGGTCGTGACAGAGTGGTATCAAAGCAGGAGTTATACTGCACACATGGGTCCAAATGAGCTATAGGGTGTCCTAGAAAAGTAATAGGGCATTTCATGAGCATACATAAGTATGTACGGACATGATGTGTGCATATGAATTGACATACATGAATATGAAACCATCTTTTCAATGTTTATTATTACCATGTTTTCTATAGTGAAATGGAGAATACAAGAAATACAGATGAACCAGAATCGTCCGAAACAAGAATTGCTTGGTTGGAGAGAATGGTTGAATTATTGACTGAGACTTTAAGACAGCAACAAAACCAACAGCCCCACCTCCTCCTCCACAACTAGTGCAACCAGAATTAAATGCAATGATGATGTGATTGCCTTGACAAAAAAGTTTAACAAAATGTAGCCACTGACATTTCAGGGAGGTCTTGAGCCACTGAAGGCCGAAGCATGGGTCCTAGAAACTGAAAAACTGTTTGAAGTGTTTCCATGTGTAGAGGCACATAAAGTGTTATTGGCTAATTTTACCCTACAAAAAGAGGCTAGACGATGGTGGATGCTTATTTGTGATACAAATAATGCTATGACTTGGGCACAGTTTAAAGAAGCTTTTTACGAAAAGTATTTCCCCCAGTGTGTCTGAGACCGTAAGGTGACTGAATTTGAACAACTAAAGCAGGGCACTATGTCAATAGCTGAATATGACTCTAATTTCACCGAGCTTTCCCGGTACGCACAATACATGGTGGATACCAACTACAAAAAGGCTAGGAAGTTTGAGGGTGGACTTAATGTGGAAATCTTGGACCGAATTAATGTCTTGAAATTACTTAAGTATGTGGATGTCCTTGACCAAGCCATTATAGCTGAGGCAAATGTGGCAGCATTGAAATAGTCTAAGACACCGGTGACCAAATGGCGGGGTAAGAGACAAAGTTTTAACTTTAAAAAGGGCCGGAACAGTTCATCGAACAAAAAACAAAACATAGGGTCAACAAGCAGTTCTAGCTAAGGCAACAACTCCATACCGCCTTGTTCAGAATGCGGCAAAAGACATAGAGGGGTTTGTTATAGAATCTCTGGGGCATGTTACAAATGTGGCAAGGTGGGCCATATAGTTAAAGACTGTCCTCTCGCTTCTCATAATTTCAGTAAACCCGTAGCAAGTGTTGCAGCATCAACTATTACACCAAAACCTAATTCCAAAGCCACCAGGAAAGAACCTTTGAGGCAAGGCCGAGTGTTCGCACTTGTACCAGGAGATGTGCAAAATATCGAGACAGTTGTGTCAGGTATACTTTCAATTTGTGCTCAAAGTGCTTATATTCTGATTGATTCAGGGTCTACACATTCGTTTGTCTTGCATGCTTTTTCACGAAAATTAAATAGACCATTGGAACCCATGAACTATTTGTTAGTTGTATCTTCACCTGCTGGGGGATCTATGACTTGTGCTTATGTGTATCCTGCATGTGAGATTGTTATTGGGGATGTACTTTTATATGTTGATTTGCTACCTTTGAATCTTGATCATTTTGATGTAATTTTGGAAATGGATTGGTTAACAAAATATCATGCCTCCATTGGCTGTGTAACGAAGCAAGTTATTTTTCGTCCACCTGGATTGCCTGAATTTATGTTTAACGGAGTTGGTGTTGTACCTCCCCCATACTTGATTTGATCTATGAAATCATTTAAATTGATTAAAAAGGGATGTAAAGGGTATTTATGTTGCATATTGACTGTGCCTGCTGATGTTAAAGCTAATATGGACAGTACTCCAATAGTCAAAGAATTTCCAGATGATTTGCCAGGGGATCTGATTAACAGGGAGATTGAGTTCACCATTGAGGTGTTGCCAGGTACACAGCCAATTTCCAAAGCTCCGTATAGAATGACACCTACTGAATTGAAAGAATTGAAAATTTGGTTGCAGGAGCTATTGGACAAGAAGTTTATTAGGCCTAGTACATCACCGTGGGGCGCTCCAATTTTATTTGTGAAAAAGAAGGATGGTTCATTAAGGCTTTGTATTGACTACCATGAACTAGACAAGGTGATAGTGAAAAACAAGTACCCGTTGCCTCGCATTGATGACTTATTTGATCAACTGCAAGGTGCTCAAGTCTTTTCCAAAATTGACCTTAGATTTGGATACCACCAATTGAAAGTCAAAGCTGAAGACATTGAAAAGACTGCTTTCTGAACAAGGTACGGATATTATGAATTTCTTATTATGCCTTTTGGAGTTACTAATGTACCTGCTGCATTTATGGACCTTATGAACAGAATTTTCAA
The DNA here is from genome assembly GCA_025200525.1 of Camellia lanceoleosa. Classification (NCBI taxonomy): domain Eukaryota; kingdom Viridiplantae; phylum Streptophyta; class Magnoliopsida; order Ericales; family Theaceae; genus Camellia; species Camellia lanceoleosa. Next base: position 66,318,536 of record CM045769.1, on the reverse strand, counting down.
ACCATTCCTCGATGAATTTGTGGTTGTTTTTATTGATGATATCTTGATTTATTCCAAGAGTAAAGAGGAACATGAACATCATCTGAGAATTGCTTTACAGACCTTGAGAGAACATAAACTATATGCAAAACTAACAAAGTGTGAATTTTGGCTTGATAGTGTTATGTTTTGGGGGCATGTGATTAGTAAAGATGGCATTTCAGTTGATCCATAGAAGATTGAAGCAGTGGTAAATTGGCCTAGACCAACTAATGTTATTGAAGTTCGGAGTTTCTTGGGTTTAGCTGGGTATTACAGAAGATTTGTGAAAGATTTCTCAAAAATTGCTTTGCCGTTGACTTAGCTGACACAGAAAGGGGTACCATTTGACTGGACCGACCACAGAGAATCAGCTTTTCAAGAATTGAAGACTCGACTTGTGACTACACTAATTCTCACCTTACCCTTAGGTACGGATGGATTTACTATTTTTAGTGATGCTTCTTATAAGGGTTTGGGAATGGTAAAGTTATTGCATATGCTTCTCGACAACTGAGGCCACATGAAAAGAATTATCCAACTCATGACTTGGAACTTGCGGCAGTAGTATTTGCACTAAAAATTTGGCGCCACTACTTATATGGGGCAACATGTGAGGTGTACACAAATCACAAGAGTTTAAAATATTTCTTTACACAGAAAGAGTTGAATATGAGACAACGGAGATGGCTAGAATTAATAAAAGACTATGACTTACAAATCTTGTATCATCCGGGGAAAGCTAACACGGTTGTTGATGCACTCAGTAGGAAATCAATTGGGAATTTGGCATGCTTACTTACCGGGCAAAGAGAATTGCTACATGATCTTGAGAAATTTGAGGTTGAAATTGTCGTGCGAGAACAAGGTGGGACATTGATTGCTATTTCTGCACAGCCGACACTTATTGAGGAAATTAAAGAGAAACAACAACAAGATGACTTTTTGAAGAAGATTATTGATGAACGAGAATCTAAACCAAGGTCGGGATTTGTTTTTGAACATAATGTGCTGAAATTTCAGGGTAGATTGTGTGTACCAAATGATGTTAAGGTAAAAAAGCGAGTTTTGCAAGAAGCCCACAGTTCAAAACTTTCTATTCATCCGGGGAATACAAAAATGTACCAAGATCTGAAGCTAAATTTCTGGTGGTCGAGAATAAAGAAAGAAATTGATGAATTTGTGTCAAAATGCTTACAATGCCAACAAGTCAAAGCCGAAAATCAACGACCCGCGGGTTTGCTTCAACCCTTGCCAATACCGGAGTGGAAGTGGGAGTATATCACTATGGATTTCATTGTTGGATTGCCTTTCTCCAGTAGAGGTATGGATTCAATTTGGGTTATTGTTGATCGGTTGACTAAGTCTACTCATTTCTTACCTGTCAAAACAATTTATAATGCGGATAAGTTGGCTACAATTTATATTAATGAGATTGTTAGATTACATGGAGTGCCTGTGTCTATTGTTTTGTGATAGGGACTCGAAGTTCACATCAAGATTTTGGCAGAGTCTGCAAATGGCATTGGGTACCGAATTGAGATTGAGTAGTGCATACCATCCTCAGACAGATGGCTAATCAGAAAAAACAATCCAAACTCTGGAGGACTTACTGCATATGTGTGTACTTGTTTTCCAAGGAAATTGGGAAAGTCATTTGCCTTTAGCTGAATTTTCCTACAACAACAGTTTTCATTCGAGTATTGGTATGGCGCCTTTCGAGGCTTTATATGGCCAAAAATGTCGATCTCTTATTTGTTGGGCAGAAGTTGGAGACAGGCCTTTATTTGGGCCTGAAATTGTGTATGAAACCACAGAAAAAGTGAAATTAATTCAACAAAGATTGAAAACTGCACAGAATCGACAGAAAAGCTATGCAGATGTACGAAGACAAGACAAGGAATATGAAGTGGGCATTTATGTTTTTATTAAAGTAACACTAATGAAAGGACAGACTCGCTTTGGAACCAAAGGTATGCTAGCACCGAGGTATGTTGGGCCATATGAAATTATTGAAAAGATCAATCCAGTGGCGTATCAAGTAGCACTTCCTCCCGAAATGGAACACATGCATGATGTTTTTCATGTCTCGATGTTGTGGGACTATCTATGGGGTCCTTTTCATGTTATTGAACCTACCCATGTGGTGTTGAGTGATGACAACACTTTTGAAGAACGGCCTATTCAGATTATAAATCGACGAATCAAGAAGTTAAGAAATAAAGAAATCCCGTTAGTGAAAGTGGATTGGCAAAACCATGGTGGTGTTTACGCGACTCGGGAAAGGGAAGACAACATGATGAAAAGATATCCTGAGATGTTCCCTCTGAATCTGGTGTTCTTCCAAAATAAAGGTAATTCGAGTTTGGAGGACCAAACTCTTTTAAAAGAAGGAAGACTGTGACAACCCTGACTCATGGTTAACGCTAATTCATGATTAAGCATACTATGTAAATGATTAAGATGAAATCCTAGATTAATTATGTGAGTGTGTTGCTTTAAATGCATTCTTATCTGTTTGATATGGAAAGATCTGTTCATGTTTTGATTTTAATTTGCAAATTGAAAGCCTTATCGGAAACCAATTCAGAAATTGACTTGTATTATATGCTAATTAAGAATTATAGAAATTTGTGGTAGGTTCAATTGAAGTTCGATTTAGAGTAATTAAATTAGAATAAATAATGCTAATTAATTTAGCTTAAGTAATTTACATGTTTGCCATTAAGTGGGTTTTTACAAGACCATTTCTTTTTTTCACCTTATACATGTTTGACACCATCCATTTTCCACCTTCTTGCACAAAAACGTGAGAGAGAGAGAGAGAGAGAGAGAGAGAGAGAGAGAGAGAGAGTAGGAAGGAAATTGAACTCAACTAGGCAATTGCTTGAAATTTAGAGGAAATTGAAGAGGACTTGGAAGATTAGGCTACCACACTTGGGAATTCAAGACTTAAGGTAGGAATCTGCCCTTTTAATTGTGAATTAAAGTTGTTTAATGCATGGGTTCATGGAAATTAGAGACAAAAATCAAGAAATAGCCTAAAGAGTAGATTTGAGAATCAATTCATGCATGCATGTCCATATCATGGAGTTTTGAAGTTGTGTTCATGAGATTTTCTCATGCATGTCGTAGATTGAGCTTAATTATTGGAGATCATCATGTTTTCTATCAATTTGCCAAGTTTGATTATGTTTTAAAGTAATGAAGTTCAAGAGAATTCTTGCATGTTATGTTCTTGCAATGTTCATAAAGTTTAAGTTGGGTTTTTGCACAATTTTCATTCTTTTGGGTTTGGGTTTGGATTTCATGATTTGATTTTTTAAACCATGATATTTTATAAGTTTCCAAGTGTTTTCCATAATTTTGGCCCAAAAGGATGTGTTTGGAGGTGTTAAACCCATGGTTTGAACTTTGGGAGCAAATCTGGAAAACCCAGAATTTTGCTTCCATGCTCGAGCGAAGCATTGCACGCTTGAGCGACCACCTTCATTTTCATACTTTCGCTCGAGTGACAACAGGCTGGCTCGAACTTAAATTGCATGCTCTTAGGTGTTGGTGCGTCTAAAAGCACGCTCAAGCAATGAGAGTTGCGCTCGAGCGAAGAATTGTGTCTTACGCTCAAGCGAGCGTCGGGCGAAGATTTCAAGCAACCAGAACTTTTCACATTTTTGCAGACCGCTCGAGCAAAGGAGTCTACACTCGAGCGACCACTTACATTCGGTATGCTCATTCGAGTGAAGGAAGCTACGCTTGAGTGAGACCCCTATTTTCAGCAAATTTTGAAAAACATTGGCAAGTGCATTTTTGCATCCTCATTTCATCCTAAGCATTCCTAGGCCATGTTTAAGACATCATAATGAGGTAAATGAATTAAAACCACACCAACACAAGTAGACAGAACAAGTTACCAATTCCAGATGTGTAATCTATTATACGTTCGTTCTGTAACTGTGTAGGGTACGCGCCTCAAGGAAGCTGAATAGCCTGTTTACAGCCCCATTATCTATGAGTAACAATTTTGTAAAGATATGTTCAAAGTGTATTATCTTTTGAATGATAAATTATATTGTTTTTGAACGATTACTTTTATCGATCGAATGATGATCCTCTTTTGAATTGTATTCGTGGCATCTGTAGCATATTGTTAGTATTAATGTTATTGACATCGCTATTGTTACAGAGATCTCTGTCAGTTCCAAATCTTGGAACTATTGTTATTATATGATGGCCATTAATTGATTGTTCGGTCTTTAAGACCTAGTGTATCATTGCTATTGGATTTACCACGTATGACCTAAAAGAATATGATGGATCGCATTGATTGAATCGAATGATTGATTGACAAAAGATATTGATCGAAAACGTTCTAATGCTAATTGATCGTTTTAAAGATTGAAGGACATCATTCTTAACCTCCGTACACATTTGTTATTCACTATGTTATGGCTCACAGTTTATATATATGTAGGTGGCCAAGCACTGGACCAAAGGTAGAGGCGCCGACCCAAGCTTTTGTTTTGTCAAGCCAGCCTTTGTGCCTCACATCGAGGTCCCGAACCTGCATGAGTTAAGTCTGTTTTTGGGGTGATTCAGATTTATCCTTTTTGGTCTTTGCTAATGTAATGGACGTCTAAGACTATCGATTGTACAGTTTTCTTTTTGATGCTGGGAATGTGTCCCTATTATGTATTTGTACTTTTCTTTTAAGTGACATATGATTATGGCCATGTGCATGAAAGTTTTTACGTTCAGATCTTCATAGCTCATTGGACGATGTATATTACTATTGATTGGCTTCCACCAGCCCCTTTGTATTGTATTATTGTTAAACAGGCCTTTGGTAATCACGGATTACTAGCCGGTTACGATGCTAAACCCATAGGGGCGAGTTTGGCTTGTGACAGATATATACTATGTATATCATCACCGTTAGGAAGATCTATGCTATGTTCAACTGTTTACCCTACATGTGAAATCTTGCTTGAGAATGCCACATTATATGTTGATTTGTTGCCCTTAGATATGACTCATTTTGACATTATCTTGGGTATGGACTAGTTATCGAAATATTATGCAACCATTGATTGTACATCTAAACATATGATATTCCGACTTTCAGGACAGAATGAATTTTATTTTAAGGGGAGAGGTGTAGTTCCCCCACCATACTCAGTTTCATAAAAGCACGTAAATTGATTGACAATGGTTGTCAAGGGTATTTTTGATATTCTAATTGTGAAAGAATTTTCTGATGTGTTTCTAGAAGAGTTGCCAAGACAATTAGTTGATAGATAAATTGAATTTGTGATTGATGTGATGCTTATTACTCAACCCATATCCAAAACTCGGTATCGAATGTCAACTATTGAAATGAAAGAACTAAAAGTGCAGTTGCAAAAATTACTTGATAAAGGGTTCATTCGACCAAGCATATCACCGTCGGGTGCATCTGTGTTGTTTGTGAAGAAAAAAGATGGGACACTTCGTTTATGTATTAATTATCGGCAACTCAACAAGGTAATTATTAAAAATAAATATCCTTTGCCTCGATTGATGATTTGCTTGATTAGTTACAGGGGCCTCAGGTATTTTCAAAGATTAACTGGAGATTGGAGATGCCACCAATTGAAAGTTAAGGCTGAAGACATAGAAAACTGTCTTTCGAACCATATATGGACACTACGAATTTTTAGTTATGCCAGTTACCAATGCACTTGCAGCTTTTATGGATTTGATGAACCGAATCTTTAAACCATTTATGGATGAGTTCCCTGTAGTTTTTATTGATGACATTTTGATTTATTCAAAGAATGGGGAAGAACATGAACAACACCTTAGAATAATTCTAACAAAACCTTAGAATAATTCTTCAAACACTAAGGGTAAACAACTGCTTGAGAAAAAATTGCTTGAATTAGGTTACATTTTTTGGCATGTTATTAATAGAGAAGGGATATCTGTTGATCCACAAAAAATTGAGGCAATTGTTAACTGGCCTACTCCGACTAATGTAACAAAAATCATAGTTTTATGGGTTTGGCAGGTTACTACCGGAGATTTGTTAGAGACTTCTCTAAAATTGATGTGCCATTGACGCAATTGACCTAAAAGGGAGAACCATTCGTGTGGATTGATTAGAGGGAATCCGCATTTCAAGAACTGAAGACGAGGTTAACTACAACTCCAATTCTTACCTTACCATTCGGTACTAAACGGTTTGTAATTTTCAGTGATACATCTCATAGAAATTTGTGTTGTGTTTTAATGTAGAATGGCAAAGTAATTGCTTATGCATCCCAACAACTAAAGCCACATGAAAAGAACTATCCAACACATGATTTAGAACTTGCTGCCATTATATTTGCATTGAAAATTTGCTGCCACTATTTGTATGGGGCTAATATGAAGTGTATATAGACCAGAGAAGTTTAAAGTATTTCTTTGCACAGAAAGAACTAAATATGTTACAAAGGTTTTGGCTTGAACTGATTAAAGATTTTGACCTACAGATTCACTACCATCCGGGTAAAGGTAATACTATAGTTGATGCATTGAACAGAAAGAGTACGGGACCCTCGACTTGTCTGTTTACTGACTGAAAAGAGCTTTTTTAAGATCTAGACAGACTTGAGATAGAAGTTGTGTATTATGGGAAGGACGGTATTTTGGCCACAATGTCTGCACAGCCAGCCATTATTGAGGAAATTAAACAAAAACAATGGGAAGATCAGTTCCTTAAGAAAGTGTGCGATGATTTTGAAACTAAGCCTAAACTGAGGTTCTCCACCGAAGAACAACTGTTGAAATTCCAAGGAAGACTTTGTATTCCTAATGATACAAAATTGAAAAGAAGAATTTTAGAAGAGGCTTACCAGTCAATGTTTGTTATGCATCTGGAGAATACCAAAATGTACCAAGAATTGAAACAAGTGTACTAGTGGCCAAACATGAAAAAGGAAACTGCCGACTACAATTCCAAATGCCTCCAATGGCAACAAGTGAAAGGTAAACATTAGAAACCAACAGGTTTGCTTCAGTCTCTTCTTATTCTCGAATGGAAGTGGGAACCTATAACCATGAACTTAATTGTCGGTCCACCTTGAACACCTAGAGGTAAGAGTGTTATTTGGGTTATTGTTGATAGATTAATGAAATCTACTTAGAGATCTCTGATGTTGACCTAGGTGATGCCTTTGCTTGACTTATATGGTCCCTTTATTAGACCTATATGGTCCATTCGTTATGCCTTCGGGCCCTTCGTCACACTTTTGGATGTACCACATATAAATATGATTTGTGAACTTTGATACAACAAGTGCTCACTTATGTTTTGCTTTGAATTCTTGTGATATGATTTTGTACAGTGATAGAAATCATTCATTTAACCTCTTTATACTAGTATTACTTAGTGGGCTTTAGCTCTCCCCCGTCCCTTGTATATATATATATGTTTGTGTAGGTGAGCACATGGAGTGTCAAGTGTAAAGAAACCTCAGGAGTCCACCATTCAGTCAAGCCATTTTGGAAGTGCCTCCGTGATGGGGCGATCTTGGACTCATTAGAGGCAAGTTATGTCAACCATGTGGATCAAGTTACTTCATTTTGTTTTCTTTTATTTTTGGAACTTGTTGTGTATGGATAATTTTGTACAAGTGTGCTAAGATGTTTTGACATTCTATGTGTCTATATCTATGAGAAGGTTGAAGTTTAAATTTAATACGGACTTTCATGTATGCACTGCTCGATGTACATGTTTATGTTTGTATATTTCTTCTGCAACGTCCCAATATCATCATTATTATCAGTTTTGTCTTTGAGGCCGGAAGTAATCTTGGATTACTGGCTGGTCACGGCCTAAGCCTCTAGGGGCGGGTTCGAGTCGTGACAAGGGAAGTTAGGAAACCTGCTTACTGTTGGCAGAGTTTACTTACAACAACAGTTTTCATTATAGCATCGATATGGCACCGTATAAAGCCTTGTACGGCAAGAAATGTAGATCTCCAATCTGTTGGATAGAAGTTGGAGATAGAGTTTTGCTTGGTCCTGAGATTGTGCAAACGACCACCAAAAAGATTAAAGTCATTCAGCAAAGGCTTAAAACTGCACAAAGTCGACAAAAGAGTTATGTAGATCATAAAAGAAGGGCTCTTGAGTATGAAGCCAGTGATCCTGTGTTCATTTCCAATGAGTGGCTTGTCAAGATTCAGCAAGAAGGGCAAGTTGTCACCTCGATATATTAGGCCATTTCAGATTTTGGAAAGGCTAGGTCCAATTGCATGTGGAATTGCTCTACCACTAGGGATGGCACTAGTACATAATGTGTTCCACGTATCGATGTTGAGGGGTTACCTCCGAGATTTGTTCCATGTTATTGATTATCTTCAAATAGCGCTCGACGATAATATGGAATATGAAGAAAGGCCAATACAAATCATCGACCGACACGTGAAACAACTGAGAACTAAAGGGGTTCCTATGGTTAAGATAGAATGGAAGGAACATTATGGTATGGAAGCAACTTGGGAGAAAGAGGATGAGATGAGACAAAGGTATCCTGAGTTATTTTTGACACATGGTAATGCAAGTTTGGAGGACCAAACTTCTTAAAGGGGGGAAGACTATGACAACCTAGTTACATATTCTGCATTTAATCATAGATTTTGAATGTTATTCAAGTGCTTAGTGAGAATTTGAATGCTAATTATGTGCTTAATATAATTTTTGAATTTATATCTATTAGCCATAGGAAAATCTGTTATGACTTATGTTATAATCTGAAAAGGTCTTAATGGCGTCAAAAACCGAAATTGATTAGTTTAATATGAATGGCATAATTTTTAGAGTCTAATAAGAAGTTTTATTAAAATTTTGATTTGAATTAAATTAATTAGATTAAATCAATCTAATTAAGCCTTAGATTAATTAATCTAAGCTTTAATTACTTAGCTTAATCCTTAATTAGTTAATTAAGTTAATCTAGTCTATAAATATGACGGAAGTATTGATTTAGCTCATTATTCACTCAACAATTCTAAAATTTCATCTTAGAGAGAGAAAGAGCAAGTTCGAGAGAGAGAAACAAGAAAACTTGGAACATTGGTTAGGAGATTGTGGAATTGCAAGGGAGAGCTCAAAAATTGGCTAGAGAAAGCTTGATCCAAGAGCTTAGGTGAGCTTTTGAACCTTAATTCATGAGTTTAAGTTAACAAATATGTGTATTCAAGAAGTTATGAGATTAATCACAAGAGAATGGTCTAACAATGAAGAATTTGGGCCTAGATCATATATGCATGAATAATTTTGTTGACTTCAATCATTTTGAGCATAATATTGTTATCCATGTTTGAATTGAGGATCATATCATACATTCACTCAAGAATTAAGTTGTTTTGAAGCTAATCTCTATGTTTTGTAAGCTTTGGAAAGGAATTTGGAGTTAGATGTTACATGCATAATCATTTGAGTTTGAATTCATGAAGTTTGACTTTGAGTTTTGAGAGTTGGTTTTGTATCCATGTTTATAGAAGAGTTTTTAAGTGTTTGGGAGGTTGTGTATAAGCCATGCAAGCTTTTGATTTGAAAATACATGTTTTGAAGTTCAAATGTGTATTGGAAAACTCAGAATTCGACCACATCGCTTGAGTGACTGGAAAACCCTGAATTCGACCAAATCACTTGAGTGAACAAACTATCGCTCGAGCACACATCTTTTACATCTAGTATTTTTGCAGACATTTGCAATTGGCTCGAGCAACCAAGTTACCGCTCGAGTGATCGCCTTTTTATTTTGCACCTTGGCTCGAGCGATCATCAAGCCTAGATTCGGACAGTCCAGTACTTTTGCAGACCATGTAGTTCGCTTAAGCGACCAATGTTGTGCTCGAGCGAAGTGCTCTGTTTCAGCATATTTTGAAAAGACATATTTCTGATCACATATGTATTCTCATTCCTTTCTGAACATTATTAAGCATGAATTGAGCATCCTAAATGAATTAAAGAGTTGGAATGAAGTCTATGAGAATTGAATAAGTTAGAGAATGATTCAAATGAGCAATGTGATTCAATGTGTATATGTTTATGAATTGTGTAGGATCATCCGCAAGGAAGTGTCAGCAATCGAATCACTGTGAGTAATATCTTAATAAAGATATTTTATTATTTACTCTATTTTCTGAATGTCCTAATGTGGTTAGTTTTTCCAAATCTATGATTTTACAAGTATGAATGAGTTTCTTTCTACCTGATTAACATGATATCTGCAAATGTGTTTGATAAAATACAAATGTATATGATGAACCTAAGGTTGTTTTGTATATCTAAAATGGATCCAAGGTTATTCTTTAAATTTGAGAAGATGGACCCAAAGTTGTTCTGAATATCTAATAACTTTGAATATTTGTTATGTGTTGACCCAATGGTGATTATACAACTATAATTGATTTGACCTGAGGTCATTGTACCCGTGGTCATTCTAACAAGTATGATCTATTCTGCTCTATATCTTTGTATATGTTAGATCCAATGTCATTCTGTCATGTATTGGACTTGAGCTGGTTCCGTTGTGATATGAAATTAATATGATGAGAATGATTTTACTTTTACATTAGATCTCATTCATATAACCTCTTTACTCTGATGTTATTCACTAGGCTTTCACTCACTCTGTATTTATATGTATGTGGGTGAGTAGCGGGATGTCTAGTCCCAGTGAACCTGTGAAGTTTACTGAGTTTTGTGGAGTCAGCCAAGGATCGCCTTACGAATGAGGTTTTTGTCTTTTGATTTCTTGTTCTTTTTTGTTGGTCATGTTTGACCATGTCTCTATATAAGTTTTTGTTTTGAATGTTAATGACATATGTATGATTTTGGACATGTGAAATCTCTTATATATGTATGGGTGACTTATTAATATATAAAAAGTTATTGTTTATGCCATTTATGCACAACCAAATTGGATAATTCTGTTTCCGCCTCTGACTCCATATAATTAAATATGATTTAATTACTATCTGGGATCATATCTAATCTCATGATTATTGGCCGATTATGATCTAAATCTCTGAGGATAGATTCGGATCACGACAGAGTCCAAATTTAAACCCATAAAAATAAAAAGAATAGAGATGAATATTGTGACGACCGAGAACTTTTCCCTCCGCTCGAGCGGAAGAGTTAACGCTCGAGCGGACTTTTGGGGTTTCCAGCAATTCTGCAAACGGCCTGAGATTCTGGGAGTTGTAATCCTCCGCTCGAGCGGGGGAGTTTACGCTCGAGCGGACGGCTTTGTTAGTCTGCACGCTCGAGCGCAAGGTTGGGCGCTCGAGCGGGTCTCCTGGTTGAGTTGTAATTCTGAGGCACGTGGGTTTGTTTTTGGACAATTTTATTAGTGTATTTGGAACTTTCTTATTTTATTTTGGAGTATTGGTTGAGGTGGTAATATGATGGTAAAGTAAAATTGGACCAAAAGCTTTAATTAGAATAATTTGTCTGCGACCAGCCACCACTCTTTTGCCCTTTTCTTTTTCCACACTTTGAATTTGGATGTGAGGTTAGAACCATTGAAAATCTTATTTACAGGGCTTCAATTTGGACACAAGAACGACCTAAAACGGAGTCCGGATGGGAGAGTTATACCTGTTCGAAGTTTCGTAATCTGTGCTGAAAACAGGTACGCTCGAGCGGGAATTCCTCCGCTCGAGCGGAAATTACGGGACAGCAGCGTTAAAAACGGGATTCTTGGATCATTTCATTATTTTTCTTCTTTCCTCTTCCTTCCTCCCTTCCTAGGTTCGAAACCCTAACCCTCAAACCTTTGATTTAAGTCATTCTCACCAACAAACCACCATGGATCGTGCATCAAGGATGAAGAAGGAGTGAAGATCAACTTTTCCAACCGATTGGATTTTGAGATTTTGGAGATGACACTTTTGATCTAGCCTCTTAGCTTCCAATCTTGAGGTAGGGGGTTCTCTTGGCCTTGAATGTTTATGTTTTGAAGTAATTTTGTTGTCACTTTGGGATTTTGTTGACATTTTGGAAGTTTGAGTTGATTATGGGTTGGAAACATTAATGGCTTGTTGTTTATCCACAAAAAGGGGGCTTCCACTCCAATTTTCAAAGGATGTTGAGTGTTTTTAGCATATTGATATATAGTAATTGTTGATTTAAAGATTTAACTAAGAAAAGAGGAAAACCCCCAATTTTCTTTAAAACCCTAGGTTGAGTAATGGTGATAATCAATGATTTGACCCAAATTGAAAGTAGCATAATGAAATTGAGATATTGAATTAGATATGTACAAGTTTAATTGGGATTTAGAAATGTTTGAGAATTATGTTTAAAATTTGTGAATGAACTACGGTACGAATATTGTAATTCATGCTATATGTGAAAAGAAAATTGGGAAAATAATCTATGATTGACATGGATGATATGAATTCGGTTTTGGAATGTTGAAATGAGATTCAAGGGTTTATTTTGACTTATGTTGTATTGCAAATGGTGTTAATGAATTAAATGGTGTTGATTTTGTTGGACTGTGTTGTGTTGACTACTATTGAATTTAATAGACTATGATGAATTATGTTTGACTTACGTGAATTGTGTTGGATCAGCTACAGGGGCGGACCAAGCACCTGAACACTGTGAGTAATAGTACTCGATGTATCTTTAACCGTTAATGAATTAAATGTGAACTTATGTGGCTGAGGGCCATTTTGTGAGATGTGAACCTCTGTGACCGAAGGTCATTTGTGAAACATAAAGCTAGGAGGCCAAGGGCCGACTTGTGAAATTATGAAATGTGAATCTAAGATCTAAGGAACTTATGAAATGTGAATCTATGAGGCTGAAAGCCAACTTGTGAATCTGAAGCTAAGAGGCCGAGGGCCAACTTGTGAAACTAAGAATCTAAGTTATGCATCCAAGAAGCCAAAGGCTAATTTATGAATATGTGAACCCATCAGGCCTAGGGCCAAATTGGGAAGTTGTGAACCAACAAACTTGTTCTCGCCAATGAATTAATATATGATCTCTCAGACTTACACTATTATATATGTTACAAGTTTTATTGAGTATTAGCGCATTCAAGCGGAATGAGAATGCATGATAACCAAATGGAATAATGATGCTTGGGCATTCTGAATCATATTGCTTTGTCACTAATGATTCAAGACCATTGTGAGGTAAATTGTTCTGTCCCTACAAATAGTATTGTGATGGCACATATACAGTCTGTGGAGTATGCTATATTGATTGTTAACCATTGTCGAAACTGACTACGTTAACTCATGGTAAATGATTGAAAGGATTTGTGTGCCTCTGTATAACCTTAAGATTAGTCAGTCCTGATAATATCTGAAGTTATTTTGCTTTGTGGGTTGTCCCAAGAACTACTGATTTATGGTAGGAAACTATGGTATCTATGTATTTCTGGAAGCGTTCAATCTGTGAAATGTACTCACCTATGTCTATCAATTAACAGCAACGTTCGGTTAAACTTATATTATTTATGCTGATTCATATGTATATGTTTCTGGGCCTATGATCGATTTGTGTGAGTAGACCTATGGCTGTTCTGTACATATTGGGCTTAAAGTCACTCTGTTAAGAAAACTGGACCCATGACTATATTAGCAATAATTACAGAATGTAATCAATCATATGCTTTACAGTTTTGTACTTTATTATGCAAGTTGATCATTACATTATTCATGTATTACTATTCACTGAGCTTGACTCACCCTATGTTATGTCTATTTCTGTAGGTAACCAACCAAATGGTCAGTCCTAAGCCATGACGCTTGTCCTCTTTGGGTCAACCTTTCTATGTCCAAGCATTGAGTGAAGCCTACCCTTTTGGTGGAGCTATTCTGATTGTCCATAACATGCTGTAAATTCTAATGTTGTTTTTGATATACGCCCAATTACCGGGCTGGGTCTGTATATATGTTTGTATATAACCAATGTTCAGGTGTATGTTTTAAATTTTATTTGTCTCTTAAGAGTTTATGATCCTGGCATGATAGTGGTAGCTCAATGGAGTTTGTTTCTATTGTCAAATTTTAATATTTAATGCTTCCGTTCAGGCCCCATATGATATACATAACAGGTTAAGTGTCTGCCTTCGAATAGGTCATGCCCAAATCTTTTAGGGGCGGGATTGGGGCGTGACAAATATAAAGAGAAGCATCAAGAGAAGTTTATTCCTAACAAAAATGGCCCCATGGTTCATTGGGCTAATATTCCCACTTGTAAGAGATCTGCAACTATGTCAGTCCATTTATGAGTAATGTATACAAAAAGGATTTGTTCTCCCCATTATCGAACCTGTATAACTTGGTATAATGGAAATGATGTCTGTTATAATAATTGTATCTTGCAAACGACATATAATGAATTTTTGAATTCTTTATATGTTTAAAAGTTTCCAATGCCAGTTTGGAATTAAGTTTTTAAAACAATTTTTGAATTTTTGAGTTTTATTTTTATTTTTACATGTATAATTTAAATATATTTAAAAAATAAAATCTTTATAAAAAATTTTAAAAAAATTCAAGAAACATAAAAAAAAAATACAAAAATGTACAACAAAAATATGTATTTAGTGAAATTTTTTTAAAAATTTCACAAATTTTCTACTTTTTCAGTATATATTGAGATTAAGTGGATAAAAAAAATGATTAATTTATTTAAAAACAATTCACTAAAAATGAAAAAATATGAATTAAAAACTCTTAAATTATTTTGAAAACTGTAAAATCAAAATATTTAATGTTTTTTGAAATAATTGTTAAGATAGGATAATGAAATCCAATTTTTCTCTCTCATATATAAGAAAGGAAAATGATTTGGAGCCCTAAAAAAGTCCCCCCCTAATCCCCCTTATCCCCAAAACGACGTCGTTTTGGCGAACTTTTTTTTTTTTTTTTTTGCCTTGGTTTGAAAATTCGGGGGATTAGGGGGGGTGATTTTCGGGGGACATAGCATCACTCTATAAGAAAATAGTGTAATTTTTATTTTTATTTTTAAGTATGTGTAGCATACTAGCGTTATTGAATTATTTAGAGGTGAACATAAGACTTAACTCCTTTACACCAACGACTCACATTCAAGTCCAGAAGACATCAACATCAAGACACGAGGTTAAGTCCAAAATTTTATTTTATTTTTTTGAAATTTTTTAATTTTTAATCGTGTGGGATTGTTGAAGATGTTTCAAACTTAATTGTTCCTTGTGTTCCTTGTCATGCATTGATTTCTTATCAATTCCTTTGAGACTTTATACTCTAACATTTCCTTAACATTGTTACCAATTGATACACATACATATACCATGTGTCAAATTTGGCACAAGGTCTAGTTATAGTGAAATATGTCATGTCAACAAAGTTGCCATGAAACATTGTACATCTCTCAATGAAATTTTCAAAAATAAAAAAAAATTAAGAAATACCACAATTAACTCTATAGAAAAAAAAAGCACAAAAAAATATAAATTTTATGACTTCGAATGGACCACGAAAGAAAAAGAAGAAAATATAAGAAACAATTTTTTTTTTTTTTTTTTTTTTTGTTGTTGTTGTTGTTGTTGTTGTTGTGTGTGGCAGTGTTGGAAGAGTAATGGTTGAAAAATAGTGGTTGAAAGAAAGATAATTAATCTAAGCAAAACTAGTTGAGCCAAAGAATAGCAACCTGATCATTGGAAAAACATTGTTAAATTATTCCTCAAAAAAAAAAAATTGTTAAATTATAAATTTTTTACATGATTCATTGCTAAATATAACTTTAGTTATTGAATTTAGCTAGATTGGAGAAACTCTAACACTAAAACTGATCCATGATAGCTAAGTTGATATGAATGTTGTTTTCTCTTTTTGTTTCACCTTCTTTTTTTCTCTCTTTTAAAGACTACTTGTCGCCCAGAAACATCATCTACATAAAATATAAAATTGTTGCCAAAAACAAAACAAAAAAGAAAAAGAAAAAGAAAAATATAGTTAGTGCTCATTTGGCTAAGATTTTGGGACTAAAAAGCACAAAAAGATAAAATAAGCTATATAAGCCAATAAGACAAAATATCACTTTCTACTCATAATCATTATACTTTTTCTCTTACAAAACTCAAAAAAATCTCAAAACAAAAATCAAACGGGGTTAAAAAAGTCCTAGGCTAAAAAAGTTGGCTATATTAGCCAATGTGCCATCGCCAACCCTAGCCTTTGGAAAATTACACTACTAGCTCTATATTCATAAGTATTTGTAAAATGTATCATTGGATTGTCTCTTAATTTTTTCAAAATCTTTCTATTAATTTTATATTTCATTAATGTTTCACAATGTATAATGAGATGATTTCTAACTAATTCGTATGCTACTTAGCATCAATAAGATTTACTTAATTTTATTTACAAAAAAGATGTATGTCATTTCTTTTTATTTTTATTTCAAAAATAAAAAGTACACTTTTATTTACTAGATATTGTCAACCAATCCAAGTAGGAGAAGCACTTGGAAACCTGTTCTTGATAAGTTTAAACAGAAATTGGCATCCTGGAAGAGAAGGCTTCTATCCTTTGCCGGGCGCTTAACTTTAATCAAATCTGTTATGTCCAACTTGCCGATTTACTACCTATCACTGTTTAGGATTCCTACGGGGGTGGCTAAGGAGATTGAGAGAATGCAATCAGCATTTTTGTGGGGAGGTTCAGACCTCAGGAGAAAAATTCATATGGTTCGTTGGGAGGTGGTAACAAAGCATAAGAATCTAGGTGGTTTAGGCTTGAGGAAGTTGACATCCTTCAATCATTGCCTCCTGTTCAAATGGTGGTGGTGGTTTGGTGCTGAGAATCAAACGCTTTGGAAAGAAGTGATCTGTCAGAAGTATGATGTTAGGGGTGGAAGATGGTTTCCAAACACTGTAGGCAGAGGATCCAAAATTTGGTCTGACATCACCTCTGCTGTTGTGACCAATTCCGAGCTACATAGCTTTTATACCAATAACTCTCATATTGCTCTGGGGGATGGAAGGAGAATTCAATTTTGGAGGGATAAGTGGGTGGGTAATGTGCGTTTGATGGATGAATTCCCTAGGCTTTTTTCTCTATCTACTATTAAAAATGGTGTGGTAAAGGGTTTTTTTGAGCAACGGTCTAGTGTTAGTGGGTGGAGTTTGCTCTTCAGAAGATCCTTGTTGGCCTGGGAAGAGGAAGAAGTTCAAAGACTACTCCACTTGCTTCGCAATGCTCCAGCATTTTGTAATAACAAACCAGATGAGTTAAAATGGAGGGCAGATCCTTCGGAGGTATTTAGTGTTGCCTCAGCTTATAACCGGAGTGAATCACTGCTGGGGCCAGTAAAAGCAGTGGCAGACTCAATCTGGCACAATTTCGCCCCTTCCAAAGTGCAATTTTTTGGATGGTTGGCTTGGCTCGGCAAGGTAAAGACCTCTAATTTTCTCCATAGGCTTGGGATCTTAGATGGCAGTGTCAATCTGGCTTGTGTTTTTTGTCAAAATGAGATTGAAACAGTAGAGCACATTCTTCTTTTTTGCCCTTTTGTATGGCTGGTTTGCTCTGCTCATAGTATGGTTATGCTGCTGCTGCTGGGTTCCATTTCTGCTGGTTTTGGGTGTGCAGGTCCACTTGCTATGTTGGTTAGTAGGCTGCTCTACTGGTTTGTTTTTGACCTTGATCTGCTGGTTTGTGAGGCCTGGTAGCAGATGGCAGCATTGGTTTGTTTTTTTTGGTTTGTCTCTCTCGTTGGTTCCTCACCAACTTCGGGGTGCTAGCAAATGATAGGATGGGCTTTTTGGTGCCAACCTAGTTGGGATCATTTAGCTCATTGTGATGCTCCTGCACTCCTCTTTTCTTTTTTGGTGTAATTTCTTTCGTACCTTGTACTAGTTTTTACATCAATAAAGTCTATTTTTTGTTGATCAAAAAAAAAATAATAATAACAATAATATAGTGTTAAAAATCAACAATCTGATTTGAATGCAATTAGTTAAAAGTTTACCTGCAAACACCATCGAAACTGGATTAAGAGAGAATTTGCAAAATATTCAGGGTCGTGGCGGTTTTTAAAGTTGAAGATGTAGTCATTGGCCCACATGGAGATGAAAAATATGGAATTTGCAAGATACTCAGCGAGCTCTTGTGGATCTTCAATCATACATGGCAGATCTTCCTGGACAGTCCTGTTAAATGCCTCAATCTGTGTTTGCAAACTCCAGGAATCCTTCTGAGAAACCAAGAGGAATTAAACTAGGGAGAGGCTTCTCTTTAGTCCACAGTGGACTAGAGTATGCAGTTGGACCCGTGGAGCTCACCATAGATCCTGTTTCAATTATCCGAACAGTTCAATATGTAGAACTCGTCGAGGCTACCCATATGTGATTAACACTTCATGTGTACAACATATCACGTTGATCGGATATCGGTAGTCTTTTGATTGGAATATATTTTTGTCAATGGTAACATGATTTTAAAAATAAAATTATTAATAAAAATATATTCCGATCAAGAGGCTACCTATATGTGATTAACATATTTTTTGCAGGTATGAAGTACTCGAAGAACTCTACATAATGAACGATTCAGATTATCGAAACGAAACCCGTTGTGAACCCCACGAATCCTAAAACACACTCCAATCCACTATGTGGATTGCAGAAAAACCTCTCCCATAAAGTAACGTTAACAATGGTTGGGTAAATTGTAAATATGTACATATATTAAAAGCAAAAAGTCTGAAAAAAAATATAGATTTAGAGGATTCACAAGAAGCAAGAAAAGTTCCAAATATTTCACCACGGGTGGTTTGGTGTTGGGAAAGATACCACACCCAGCAAAAGCATAATTGATGCCGTCCCTGGCAGTCTTCCTTTGTGCTTCCGTCAAGCTCAAATACGGAGGGGGTAGTGAAAGATTATATAATATCGCTTCACGAATCACATCACAACACAGAAAATTGAATTTAAAACATTTACTACTTATAATGAGAATAAAACAAAACCAAACCAAACCAAACCAAAGGGAGAGTACAGTTTACAGTAGTTAGTAATATAATACCAATGAAATCGGCAATAGTTTTTCCGTTGGTAAAACGACCAGTGGGGGTGTTGTTGAAATCAATACCATAAGGCAAATAATTAGCCCTTGCGGCATTGTGGATGAAATTGTTGTTGCCGGCATCAACCGTCGAGTCCCCAAACACGTAGAGAGCAGCAACCGAGTTGGAAATCGGAATGGCTGAAAAGCATCATGAATCCAACTTAGAACTTTCATCAGAATTGGCAGAGAGAAAGAGAAGAAAGAGAACACAGGGGTAAGTGCAGCCATGCCAATCTATGGTGGGGAAAAATAGAAGAGAATGTGAAGAAAATGGAACAAGATGGGTCTGGTATTTATTTTTTTGATCGGCAAAGTAAAAATTTCATTAACAACATGAAATTAAAGGTACAGGAAAATGGCATGCATCGAGAGAGATTCGGAAAATACAAAGTATCCCTACTACTGCTACTCGCACCCATAGACTGCCAGATAGTCTATAAACCCAAAAACAGATATGAGAAATTGAATTTTAGAATACTATAAGAAATGATGAATCCAACTTACAACTTTCATCGGAATTGGCAGAGAGAAAGAGAAGAAAGAGAAACACAGGGGTAAGTGCACCCATGCCAATCTATGGTGGGGAAAAACAAATATTTCTCGACTAAACTTTTGAGTGTTGAACATATAACTACCTTACAAAATCATTTGGTAGTTAAAATATTAGTCGCTAAAAGTATTGTTTCTCCGATAAAAAACGTTAGTGTGAGTAACAATATTTTGAAATCGGACTGGACAGGCTGGTTGAATCGTCTTCCAATCTAAAAGTTCAGTTCGGGTATGGTTCAACTTAATTGGTTGGGCTCCGATTTTGTCAAATGGCAAGCAAATATCCGAAATTATGTTGCTTGGAAGAATTGATCATAGAACCAGATCGAAGTAGCATGACAAATAACTACCATACCATATTCAACTTTTATTTATATTTGATAAATATATATCTATATTACATTTTCTTTCAATCATTAATGTAATTGATGTATTTTATATATAATAAATATATTTATGTAATTGTAAATTTATCTTAAATTTTTTTAAAAAAATTAAATCAATGTATCCTAATGCTTATGTTATTATTAAATAAATTTTAATATATTTATAAAATAATTATGATGTTATGGTTTGATTCCAGTTTGGCTCAACAGTTGAACTAGTGATCTCCCCACCTAATCCTTTTTCTGGTTCTCTTACCAACCTGATTTTTAAAACATTAGCGAGTACTGAAACACCGACTAACATATAAAATTAATTTCAATCATTCAATGTATTTTCTAGCCTTATTTATTTACTTATTTATATTTTTTTTTGGGTTTAACTGGACAATTGCTTGGCAACAATACTACAAATCCATAATTATCTACCTAGAATTTTCCCAGAAACAATAATCAATGGTTGAAATTCATTTCACTAGTAAACGCCATACTTCATCAATTTAATTTCCACCACACATACTCATTCTGAGTAAAATCTAGATCCTTGATTCTAGGATCCCAAACTTTTCCATTGCTCAGTAGCCATTAACTACACTAAAAGTGTATTAACCTAGAAAATATCTTTAAGAAAATATTTAAGATCCACAAACAAGTCTCACATGTGTATCTATAATATTGTGATATTATACGTGTCAATTTTTAATTTGTCATACATCTAATAATATAGGACGTCTTCCTCTTACCACATCATTGTAAATAGATTTATAGATTAAAAGTGTAGGTATGTAACATTTCTCTAGAATATAAACCCCATATTTAAATTGATAGGGCCCCTCCCTCTTACCACCTCATTGTAAATTTCACTAAATCAGACTTGGTCATCGAAATTTCACTAATTTAGTTCGGGTATGATGTCAAACGGTTTTAAAATAAATGAGTGTGATAAATGTGTTTATGTGAAAAATACTAAAAAGGATATGTCATTGTTTGCTTGTATGTGGATGGCATGCTCATTATTGGCAGCAATAATGAGATAATAAAGACTACAAAGAAAATGTTAAACACTAAGTTTGACATGAAAGATATGGGAGTAGCAGATGTTATACTTGGTATGAAAATCACAAAAACATATGTCGGATATGCCTTGTCTCCAAGTCATTATGTTGATAAAATACTTGAAAATTTTAATAAACATGACGACTGTTTTACTAAGACTCCTATTGACGCTAATCTTCATTTAATGAAGAACTTAGGGGAAGGTATATCACAATTAGAGTACTCCCGGATAATTAGAAGCTTGATGTATCTCATGAACGGCACACTTCTTGATATTTCTTATGCAGTTAGCAAATTGAGTAGATACACAAGCAATCCAGTGGAAGACCACTGCACAGCAATAATAAGGGTACTTAGATATCTAAAATATACCCGTGACTATGGTCTAAGCTATCATGAATATCCAACGGTATTAGAAGGATACAGTGACACAAATTGGATATCTAACACTATAGACTGTAAGTCTACTAGTGGCTATGTCTTTACCCTAGGAGATGCAGCAGTTTCTTGGAAATCGTCCAAGCAAACATGCATTGCAAGATCTACAATAGAATCTGAGTTTATCGCTTTAGATAAAGCAGGAGAAAAAGTAGAATGGCTTCGTCACTTCCTAGAAGACATTCCAATGTGGGCAAAACCTATGTCAGCTATTTGTATTTATTGTGATAGTCAAGCAACCATGGCTAGGGCACAGAATAATATGTACAATGGTAAGTCTCGACATATTTGACGTACACACAATACCGTTAGGCAACTGCTCTCAAATAGAGTTATATCCATTGAATACATAAGGTTAAAAGATAATATTGTGGATCAGTTAACAAAAGGTTTGATTAGAGAGCAGGTTATGAGATCATTGAGGAGATGGGACTAAAGTGTCACACCCCAAACCCGCCCCTAAAAGTTTGGGCATGACCCATTCGAAATCAGACACTAAACCTGTTATACATATCATACGGGGCCTGGACGGAAGCATTCAATAATATAAAATACATAGAAGAACATCCATTGAGCTACTTCTAACATGCCAGGATCTCAACATCACACTAAGTAAATATTATACAGACATTTTACATCCATATGCCTCGACTCAACCCCACAAATAGGCACATAACAAAAATAATAATGAAGAAGGAATTATTTACAATCAACCCAAAAATAGACATCTAATGTATAAATTGAAACTCGGCAAAACTTTATAAACGAACGACTTCAGGTGGTGCCTGGACGCCTCAAGGTTGACAAGAAGAATACAAGCTTTAAAGGTTGGGACTGAACTCCCGATTGGTTACCTACAGAAACAGACAGACAAAATACAGAATGAGCGAACTCAGTGAATAATAGTGCATAAATAATGTATTGACTAACTTGAATAATCAATTATAAAACTGTAGATACACATGATTAACTATTTTCCGTAATTAGTTCCAAAACAGCCATACGACCAATTTCCATAATGAGCAGTTTAAGCCAATATATATACGGGACAGCCATAGGCCTCTGATCTTGAAGCGACCATGGGTCGAATAACGATAATAACGAAACAACGGAAATAGCGGAATAATGAAATCACGGAAATGACAGCATAAGCATGCTATGAAATAACGGATGTATGGATTCAAGAGGTGGCTCGTCACAGTTCGAGGTGGCTCCCACCAAAGTGTAACGCCGTTCCGTCTGACACTTTGTTCCATACCGAAATATTCATATCTGAAACATAGTCTTATCGAGAAGCGAGTCTTATGCATTTCCAGTTCAAACCATTTTGTAATCATTTTCAAAATCATTTCCATATTGATTTTGCATAAGATTATATGTGGTACACCCATTAGCCATCGTAACGGTAGGTCCGAAGACCACAATGTAGGTCCAAAGACCACAACAGTAGGTCCAAGACCACAAATGTAGGTCCGAAGACCACAACAGTAGGTCCAAGACCACCACAAAGTTGATACCAACAACCACGGTATTGTTACCCCGGCGAGGCCATAGGCCACTATTGTTACCCGGCGAGGGCCATCCGGACTAAGGGTGCCACAAATACTTTTGGAAACTAGATATTCGCTCGTTCATTTTCAACATATCATAGCCTTTCAAGAATCAATCATTTCGTTTCATGGTATCGAAAACATATAACTTAAGTTCTGAGCGCTATTTGATAACCGAATGGTAACATTAATTATCAATAGCAAACAAAACATATGATACAATGTTTCCTTGTGGTTCTTTGTACAGATATACTTGTTTAGTAATTAGCGTAATCTTAACATTACCCATAATCCGTAGGTAAATCGACCAATTCACAAATCAACTTCATAGTGTTAATAGTTGTATGCAATTCTTATGCAAGTATAGGTAATTCTTAGGATGGTACATTGACAATAGTCATTAGTCATAACTCAAAATACAGATTAAGTTCAGGATCATACCGGTGTGTGATCACTCTTTTAACGTTCCCATCAATTCTCAACCAACGCACACATGTTAACACATTAACTCACGGAGGATAGAATGTCAATAACAATAACGACTAACGGTAGATAACATATGGTTGAGGTACTATTACTCACAGTGTTTGGCTGTTTGGTCTGCCCCTGTCGTTGTCCCTATACAATTGTAATACACAAAGAAATCGGATCACAAAACTTATTTCGTTCTTAATTAATTCTCTTTATCCAAATTACATCTCATTTCAACACTCCACAATTGAGTTCATGTCATCCAGATTCTTACTAAATCAATTCCCCTAATTTTTCCTTTACCTTATTACATGAATTCCAACATATTATAACAAGGTTCAATCGCTAAATTTAAACATAATTTCCAAGTGTCACCAAATACCAATTAAACTTGCACACATGAAATTCAACCCACTAATTTCATGATTTTACTTCCAATTTGGCCAAATCATCAATTAACATCATTACCCAACCTAGGGTTTCAAGAAAACATTAAGATTCAAGACAAATTCAAACTTACTAATTCATCACTTTCTATTCCAATTTTTCCATCAATTACACATCTAGGGCTCATAAATTAACTCCCAACATCTTCAAACCATAAAACCCCCAATGCTCAAACCCCAAAATTCCCAAAATCTCATAATTCCTCTATATACATAACATAAATGGAATTTGCACCAATATACAATGACAATACCTCAAATCTATCTATGGATGTAAACATTAAAGAGTCTTAAAACCCTTACCTCCATAATCAAGCAAATGGTGAGTTTGAGAAGAAACTTTCACCAATCCAAATTCTAATCGGGTAAAAACTTTGATCTTTCTTAGTTCTTCATCCCACATGCCAAAACCATGGTGGATTGTTGATAGAAATGGGTGAAATCAAGGTTTTGAGAGTTAGGGTTCGGACTAAGGCAAAGAGGAAAGAAGAGGGTTGAAGAAAATCTATGAAATGATCCAAAAATCTCGTTTTTAACGCTGCTGTCCGTAATTCCGCTCGAGCGCACCTTTTCCCGCTCGAGCGGACCTACTCAACCTGATTCCAAAACTTCAAACAGGTGTAACTTTCCGTCCGACTCCGTTTTAGGTCGTTCTTGTGTCCAAATTGAAGCCCCGAAATAAGCTTTCCAATGGTCCAACCCTCCCATCCAAATTCAAGGTGTGGCAAAAGAAAAGGGCAAAAGAGTGGCAGCTGTTCGTAAAATAACTATCCAAATTAAATTCTTTGATCCAATCTTACCTTACCATCATATTACCACCTCAACCAATACTCTAAAATAAGATTAGGATATTCCAAATCGTTAATTAAAGGATAAAACAAGCCCACGTGCCTCGAAGTACAACTCAACACGAGACCCGCTCGGCGTCTGAGACCGCCGAAGCTCGGCGTAAACTCTCCCGCTCGAGCGGAGAATCACAACTCCCAGAATCTCAGGCAGTCTGCAAAATTGCTGGAAACCCCAAAAGTACGCTCGAGCGTAAAATACTCCGCTCGAGCGGAAGGACAAATTTCAGATTGTTTGGTAAAGATCACCAATTCCAGTTTCAAAGGCATAAACCAACGGATAGTTCTTTGATTCCAATAGTAAACACATTAACCCCTAATTAAATAAGGATGACTTTCTATATGCACTTTGGGGTCGTTACATAAAGCCTATCACTTAAGAGTCACCTTAATGGCAACTCAACCTAGCTGACTAAAGATCCCAAGATCTAGGTTCAAAGGGACAACTAAATTAAGAATGACTCGGGAAGATCACTAAGGAGACAATTTCCTACCCATTTCTATGATGAAATAGTGATGTTTGCAACGATAATCATGATAAGGTTTTACTTTTAATGATTCTCATAACTTGGAAATCCAAGTGGGGTATAGCAGGATACTCTTAATGAGAATCACCTATATGAGTGTAAATTGAGCCAGCTTTATGAGAATTGAAAAGGCTGAATTCTCTAGAGCACTCATAAAAACTAGGAATTGTCTAGGGCCAAAATGGGCACAACCGATAGAACCAAGTTGTTTTTGGAAATCAAACTGTGTGAAAGGTTGTTGTCTTGGTTTACACCAAAGACAGAATAGTTCAAGGCATTATGTCCAGTGTTTGTTAGTAAATCCGATAATCTTTTACAAGGGAAGGTTCAAGGCCAAAGTTACCTCTCCTTTGCAAGATATTTCTAGTTTAGTACTTTTTGTGTTTGCATATTGTTGCATGTTCTTTTCATCAATTTCATTATGTGGGGGATTTTTGGAGAAAAATGGTTTTAAACCATTAATATTTTGAACTTTAATTAATGTAGGACGCACACATTATTTTAGGTGTGTCAACGTAGCAATTTTATTGCTTATTATGTGGTGAACAAGAGTCTGTTGTATGTTTGTTAAAACCATTAATGAGTGAATGAGAAATCGACTCATGAACATAAACTTTGTAAGGAGGGGATTATGGACTGAGATAGACTCGATCCAAAACACACGCATGCGGGGTATGGGTTGGGTTGGGTTGGCACTTATACTTTTTGGAGAAAACAATATTGGAAAAATATATATATATAATAAATAAATAAAAATTGAATTTCAATTTTTTCAAATCTTGGTCCAACAATTGAATTTCAGTTTTTCAAATTTTGGTCCAACGGTCAACTTCCTTGACCGAACAGTCACATAAGTGATTGTTGCTTGCTATGGTTTGTGAAGTATATAATGGCAATGCAATCTCTCATTAAAACAAAAAACAATCATTGATTAGTGTAGACACCCCATTTTTGACCGACCTTAAGACTCAGATGTCACCGATTGAGCGCTCGGTGATATTGCATGCTGTGCTCGTTCAGAAGTCTCAGAGTCGCGGCCGCGCGCCCTACCTCCAGACTTCCGAACCATCTTCTCTACCTTGTCTCGGTTTGCGAACCAGGCTCGGTCTTCTCTTTTCTTTCGAGGAAGGAGTGGTTCCGTAGACTATCTCCCGGTGGCCGTGAGCTACTTTTCGTGGCCGTAGGCCGTTTTGCCCATTTCGGAGCCCGGTTCCCGGTTTTCGAAGCCGTTAGGCTGTGTGCCTCGGCTCGGGACCGCCCGACCATCTCCGACTTCTCCGGTTTTTGGCGGAGACCTCTGTTTTAATGTCCCGAGGAACACTGGGGTCCCTGATGCCCACTTCGCAGCCGAACGCCACGCCACTTAGGTGCGGCGACCCATTTTCGGGACCGGCTGCGTGATTTGGGCCCCGAGCTTTCATTTCGCATCCGCTTTCTCCGGTTTCGCAGAACCTCTGTTTTATCATTTCGAGAAACCACTGGGGCCCCGATGCCCACTTCAGGCCGTATGCCACTTTCGTGCTCAGAATCGATTTTCGGGACAAATGCCGGTTTTGGTCCCGAGCATTCATTTTGCATCGGGTTTCTCGATTTTTGGCAGAACCTGCTTTGTCATTCCGAGGGACACTGGGGTCGCAGATACCCACTTCGCTGCTGAATACCACTTCCGGCACCTGCAGCCCATTTTCGGGATCCCGATTTGCTCGGTTTTGGCCCCGAACGTTCATTTCTCATTAGTTTTTGTTCAAACTTGGCAGGTACCTCTGTTTCAACACCAGGAAGATCACTGGGGGGTGGGAGGCCAGCAATTATCCCAGATAGCCAGTTTCGCTCCTCCGGAGCCCGTTTTTCTCACTTCCGGGCCAATGTTGAACACCTTGGGGGTATTTTCTTCCAACCAAAGTTACATATCTGTGATCAGGGGACATGGGAGGACCCTAAACAAGCATGGTCGGCCAGCAATTTTGATTTTCATTTTTGGCCCTCTTCTTCAAATGCAATGTTGTGAATCCTGCTTCAATGTTGCCAAATTCCAACCTTGGAACCTTGTTCTACACATCTTGGAGGACCCTAAAAGTTGGTGGTCGGCCAACAATTTTGAATTTCATTTTGAGCCCTCCTTCAAGCTCTATGTTGTGACTTACCTTGAGTTGCCAAATTCAACCTTGGGGCCTTATTCTACACACTTGGGAGGACCCTAATGTATGGTGGTCGGCCACTAATTCAACACTTCATTTTTTTGGGGGTGGCTGGCCGGCCACAAAAGGTGGTTGGCCGGCAGATTCTCGCTTTCGGCTGTTCAATTTGCTTTTCAAAGTGTCTCCCTCATCCGGGAGATATTTCGGGAGGGAAAGATTGGGTGCTTTCCCTCCCCTTTTACACCCCATTTCTTGCCTATTTGAAGGGCCCTCCCTCTCCTTCTTCAAGGTTGGAAAAAATCTCTTCAAGAACACCAAGGCAAAAACCCTAATCTCCATAGCCAAAAGCTCCAAAAAGCTTCAAGTTCTTGCTTGATTCCTTCATCAACCCTAAGCCTCACCATTCCAACTTCGATTCCAGCAGCAAGGAAGTGAATTTCAGAGGTTGAGAAGCCACAAATCCAAGCCAAGAAGCAAAGAAAGACAAGTCTTCAAGGGTAAGTATTCAAAACCAACTTTTAGGGCATTTTCTTGATCCTTTTCTATACTTTAATTGGTTGAGAATTGGGGCTCCGACCCCTACTGATTTTAATGCTTAAAATGAGCCCTCTACAACTTTGTAGAAGGGCTCAACCTCATTTGGTGTTTGTATACACTAGTTCCTTCAATATTCTTCAAGTTGGTAACATTTTTGCATGCTAAAATTGACCTATTTGTGTTGGTTTTTGGGGGTCCGACCCATACTGATTTTGTGCTTAAAATGATCCCCTCTACAACATTGTAGATAGGCTCAACTTCATTTGGCCTTTGTATCTACCACCTCCTTCAAATTTCATCAAGTGTGCCACTTTTTGCATGCAATTTTTGACCTATTTGTGTTTGGTTTTAGGACTTCGACCCCTACTGGTTTTAGTCTTATTTTGACCCCCTTTACATGTTTCATGAAGAAGGTTTGGTCATTTGGTGTATAGATTGCATGTCTTAGGTTATACCCTCTTGTGGCTTCATTTTGCCTTCTATTTCTAGCATGTTTTTCTTATGATTTAGAGGCTGCCATCTTCTGTATATATGCTTATTTTTGGGCCCTCTTTCATGTTGTAGAAGGAAGTTTGTTCATTTGGTGTTTGTATATACCATCTCCCATGGTAATGCTCTTTTGGCCACTAATCTTGTATGATAATGCTACCATGCCTATGTCTACATTTTGGCCATCTTTGTTACTGAAATAAGCTATTTTTGGGACTTCCTTGCTACTGGTTTTGCTGCCATGTGCTATTTTTGCATGATTAGTAGAGCTATAGGCCATTTCGGGCACTTAGAATTGCATTTCGGGATGATTTCATGCATTGATTGTCATTTCGTATCATTTCGGGGCTGTTTTCCCCTTTATTTAGTGGCTGAAATTTGGTTTGCATGCTTGCATATCATTTCCCATGTCATTTTATGCCTTAATGCATTGCCTCGGTTTGCGTGCCCGTGGCAGCACTTGCCAGCTTTCATTCATCGGCATCCCATGTGAGTGTGGTTGAGGCCTCTCATGTTGGTATAAGCCCAATCTACATTTTCCATGTCATGGCATTGTGTATATCATCGCCTCGGTTTGCGTGCCGAGTGCACGCATTCGGCGACTCATTTTATCCGACGGCCTATGTAGTGGTTGAGGCCCTCTCATGTTGGTGTAAGCCCAATTTGCATTTTCATGCTTATATGCCATTGCCTCGGTTTGCGTGCGTGTGCCTGATTTCGAGGCACTTTTTTATCCGACGGCCTCCTATGTGAGTGGTGAGCGAGGCTCTCCCATGTTGGTGTAAGCCCATCGTTGCATTCCGTATGCCATTTCATCCCATTTCATCGCCTCGGTTTTGCGGCGCTGTGGGCACGCGCGTTTGAGGCACTTCGGTTTATCCGATTTTCATCTTTCATCGCCTCGGTTTGCGCGCTGTGGGCACGCGCCCGAGGCACCGGTTATCCGATTTCATCTTTCATCATCGCCTCGGTTTTGCGCGCTAGGCACGCGCTTCGAGGCACTTCGATTTTCTTCTTTCAACATCGCCTCGATTTGCGCGCCTGTGGGCACGCGTTTCGAGACACTTTGGTTTTATCCGTTTTTCTCATTACATCCTCGCCTCGGTTTGCGTGTGCAGGCACGCGCACTTGGCTGCCGATTATTCGATTTTGCATCGTACATCATCGCCTCGGTTTGCGTGCCTGCGTGCACGCATTTCGAGGCACTCCAGTTTTATCTGATCTCCATTTTGGCTTCGCCTCGGTTTGCGTGTCCGTGTGCACGCATTTCGAGGCACTCTGTTTTATCCGCTTGGCATTGCGTATGCCTCCGCCTCGGTTTGCGTGCCCGTGTGCACGCATTTCGAGGCACTCTGTTTTATCCGCTTGGCATTGTGTATGCCTCCGCCTCGGTTTGCGTGCCCGTGTGCACGCATTTCGAGACATTCTGTTTTATTTGGTTTGCATTGCGTGTGCCTCCGCCTCGGTTTGCGTGCCCGCGTGCACGCATTTCGAGGCACTCTGTTTTATCCGATTTATATTTCATCATTGCCTCGGTTTGCGTGCCGGTGGGCACGCATTTCGAGGCACCCCATCCCTATCATTCCGGCATCCTATGTGAGTGTGGTTGAGGCCCCCTTCATGTTGGTATAAGTCCATCATTACATTTCGCATGTCATTCCGCATCGCCTCGATTTGCGTGCCCGTATACACGCTTTTCGAGGCGTCTCATTTTCATCTCATTTTCATAGCATTGAGCATGCTAGGTTGTATATTAGTTGCATTTCATGCATATCATGCATATCGCACGGGAAACGAGGTACATTCCGTACTCCGATTCCTCTACATTCATCCCTACATTGAGTTGTGCAATTCGACTCCTCGGCCATCATGCATCGGTATGCGTGATTGGTGGCACGAGGATCGAGGCATGCATATATTTGTGAAATACATTGCTATGCCCTTTTCCTGCTCTCTGTTGCAGCAAAATCAACAATCAACAACTTTTGAGAATGGCGCATTTAGAAAATTGCAAATGAGGCTAATCGGGGCATCGGTGGATTTTCGCGCAGCGACCAAAGATATACCATTTATCGAGAACAAGCGGGTCCACGGCTTGCATGCCGATTTACTTTTAGAATTAATTTGTTAATTAATTAGAAATCAGATATTTATTGATTTGTATATTCTTTTATTGAATTCGTATTATTATTCATTCGGACCCTCTGGCGAGGGCATAAATGTAATAAGGGTGTGTGAGTGTGATGTATGTCTTCCAACCCCATTTCTTTCTCCTTTTATTTACGCTTTGAATGGTTAGATATAGGGCATATTTCAATTAGCATACAAGATGATTGCATGTTTGCATCATTCATCTGTATTGCATGCATCGGGCTCGGCGCATCATACAAACTGCATTTGTATTTCAATTCCAAGTTGAGTACTTGATAGCCGTTGCATTTCACATGTCACGTTTAGAATAGCCGAGCCTGCTATAGTTGCATTTTGCATGTGTTGCATTAGGCATTCTGCATTTTTAGGATCATGCATGATTTCTAATGAATTTCCTGTTTTGGCTTGGAGTACTCGGTGAGTTTTTATGCTTTAGCATCATCGCATGCGTGTGAGTGTTGCCATGATAGCATGCTTACCATGAGGCTATGTGCTTATGTGATATAACTGCCTTGAATGCCTGTGGGTGGAGGTTGGGTTATTTGGATTGGAGCAATTCATCAATTGTTTGTTAAGCCCACTAGATTGTGGCAAAATCTGTATTTTAAGCCTACCTGCGGGTAGCAAACCATCTTTCACAAACAAACATGAAATGTTTTGTTCCAATTCAGACGGCCCAGTCTATACTTGTTTGCTGCGAGCATCACATAGTAATCCTAGGCTAATAATCGGAATAAGAGCATACAATGTTTTCAAAATCAGATATCATGATTAGTAGAGGCCGGTCTTTGGCCGGCGAGAGGTGCTCACGATGTGACCTTCCCTAATCGTACCCAAGTTCCCGAGCCAACTTTGGTGATGACGGACACGTGGCCTTTTGGCACCGAGTCAGGGTTTCCTAAATTTCCCATTTTAAAATATTTAGGTGGCGACTCTGTTATCTGGCAAAGCAGTCCATGTTTGGCACTTCTTTAAAAAAAAATCTGTTTTCCTTCAAAACGATTTGCCGGATTTGGACTCTTTGGTTCAAGATTGAGAACCGCAACAAAAATCGAGTCCGAACTGTAGCGAGGTCCCCCGCGGGCGTTGTTACAATTAGATCCTAGGTTTTTGCCTTCCTGTGGCAGTGGTCAAAATCATCTTCATCTTCAATTTTTATTTTTTTATTTTTTTATTTTTTTATTTTTTTATTTTTTTTATTTTTTTTAGAGCACTTACCACATATTTGGTTCGCAATACACATAAATTATAGTATTACTTCTGTGTGTAGGTGATTGTTGTATTCTGAAGGCAGGATGTCCATAAATCCGAAGCACCAGTGGAGAGGCCGAATTTCTATCGTAAAGACACAGTGTCCAAACACTGGCCTCAATCACACATATGTTATTTATTTTGTGTTTAGTTTATAGTACTGTAAGTATTTTTCGTTACTTGGTTTTTATTTATTGAATATTAAATTTTGTTTTTGATATTTATTTAAATTAATTAATTTACCGGGATTATTTTTCAACAAGAAGTTTGTTCCTAACAAAAATGGAAATGGCTCATTGGGCTGATATTCCCACCTGGAAGAGATCTGCAACTGTGTCAGTCCATTTATGAGTAATGTATGGGTTCTTTTGGGAAGAGAGATTTTTTATCTTTTCTTCTCTCACAAAAAAGCTGATTATAATCTGCTTATAATCAGCTTTTTACCAAAAAGCTGATTATAACCATCTTCCCAAAAATAGGCCAAAAAGGATTTGTTCTCCCCATTAGCGAACCTGTAAAAGTTGGCATAACGGAAATGATGTATGTCATAACAATTATATCTTGCAAACGACATATAATGAATTTTTGAATTCTTTATATGTTTAAAAGTTTCCAATGCTAGTTTGGAATTGAGTTTTTAAAATAAGTTTTGAAATTTTGAGTTTTATTTTTATTTTTAAATGTATAATTTAAATATACTTAAAAAATAAAATCTTTATAAAAAAAATTAAAAAGAATTCAATAAATAGTATAAAAAAAATACGAAAATGCATTAGAAAAAAAAATGTATTTAGTGAAATTTTTTAAAAAATTTCACAAATTTTCTACTTTTTCTGTATATATTGAGATTAAGTGGATAAAAAAATGATTAATTTATTTAAAAACAATTCACCAAAAATCAAAAAATATGAATTAAAGACTCTTAAATTATTTTTGAAAACTGTAAAATCAAAATACTTAAAGTTTTTCGAAATAATTGTTAATGTAGGATAATGAAATCCTATTTCTCTCTCCCATATATAAGAAAATATATATATATTTTTCTCTTTAAATTATGTGTAGCATACTTGCATTATTGAATTATTTAGAGGTGAACTCAAGACTTAACTGATTTACACCAGCGACTCACATTCAAGTCCAGAAGACATCAATCAACATCAAGACACGTAGTTAAGTCCAAAATTTTATTTTATTTTTTTGAAATTTTTTAATTTTTAATCATGTGGGATTGTTGAAGATGTTTAAAACTTAATTGTTCCTTGTGTTCCTCTGTCATGCATTGATTTCTTATCAATTACTTTGAGACTTCATATTCTAACATTTCCTTACAATTGTTACAGAAGAAGCACAAAAAAAATATAAATTTTATGACTTCCAATGGACCACGAAAAAAAATGAATAGAAAATATAAGAAACAAATTTTCTTTTCTTTGTTTTTTTTTTTTTTGTTTTTTTGGTTTTTTTTTGGCAGCGTTGGAAGCGTAATGGTTGAAAAATAGTGGTTGAAAGAATTAATAATTAATCTGAGCAACCTAATCATTGGAAAAACATTGTTAAATTATTCCTCAAAAAAAAAAAATGTTAAATTACAAATTTTTTACATGATTCATTGCTAAAATATAACTTTAGCTATTGAATTTAGCTAGCGACCATTGGAGAAACTCTGACACTAAAACTGATCCATGATAGCTAAGTTGAAATGAATGTAGTTCTCTTTTTGTTTCACCTTCTTTTTTTCTCTCTTTTAAAGACTACTTGGCGCCCAGAAACATCATCTACATAAATATAAAATTGTTGCCAAAAACAAAAAAACAAAAAAAAGAAAAAAGAAAAATATAGTTAATTGCGGACCTACAGTGGGACTGGGGTGCCATCGCCAACCCCAGCCTTTGGAAAATTACACTACTAGCTCTATATTTATAAGTATTTGTAAAATGTATCATTGGATTGTCTCTTAATTTTTTCAAAATCTTTCTATTAATTTTATATTTCATTAATGTTTCACAATGTATAATGAGATGATTTCTAACTAATTGGTATGCTACTTAGCATCAATAAGATTTATTTAATTTTATTTATAGAATAGGTCATTCTACATTTTATTTCCTAGATATTGTCAACCAACAAAATAGCTTTACTAATATTTCACAAATTTAGAAAAGAATTAAAAAGAAAAAAAAATTATTAGATTTATTTGTTTTTTTTTTTTCTCATAAAGTAATTTTTTCACAAACCTCATGTGAGAAATTACTCTCTATCGGTAATGTACCAATTATTTTTTCCTTTTTCTTTTTTCACACAATCACATTGGTCTCCCTAGGCATAATTTCGCATTTAGGAAAATGTTTAAATCCCATAAAAAATCTCTCACAATGTGACTTACAATGATGTGGCATTATACATATAAACTTTTAGTTTGCCATTCCTCAGTTGTGTAGAGTCTATCTCTCTTGTCACATCATTGTAGATTGAATTAAGGATTCAAATTGTGGGTCTCTAATACTAGTCTTTTGTTTCCACCCATGAATATAGTGTCCATTCCTTGATTCTATTATTCTAAAATGCACTGTTGACATTTAAACTTTGAAAATTTTCTTAGATACTTGTAAAATACCACGTGACATTATTCCCCCACGTCACGCAAACTTATAGAATCAAAATAAAAAACAAAAAAAATAAAATAATAGCAAGATGCTAAGAAAAATGAAGTGTAGATTAAGTGTAGAAGAATGAAGTTTAGATTAAATAATCAAATCACATTCACCCAAAAAAAAAAAAAATCAAATCATTTGAGTGTCCATAATAACTTGAGCAGAGACAAGAGCTTGTTTTCATCCCATACTCTTACTACCATACCACTCATAATTAAAAATAAACTAGCAAACTTGTTGAACCCTCAATCTTTAATAATAAGCATGTCTCGAACAAAGATACAATTTGCAAATTCACTGGTGTGGTTGGCATCAAAGAAGAGAGAGTGACATCTGTTGTCACATGGTGTAGAGTAATTTGGGATGCAAGCTATTTCCCCCTGAACATAGACTCCGCAACACGGATCTTTTACATCTGTAAACCCTACACAACACAACACACATGCAGGAGACGAAAATAGCTACTTTATGGCGAAATGATATTAAAAAAAATTAATAATGACCAGAAATTAATAATTTGTCAATTGAAAAAATAATGAAAAGAAAAACAGTTACCATATTTTTCAGTGTCAGCCAATATATGTTGAAGAAAATCATAGCTGTTGGCCAGAGTGAGGGTAGCATTAGGATATTCATCCTCGATAGTTTTTAGTATCTGAGGAAGTTGAGAGTTGTATGGCATGATATTTTGATTCATCTTTTCATCGCACTGCCCATTTCTTGTCTTGTTTATCATCGACGGCAAGCATCCCAGAGGACCTATGTTGTTCACCACTAGATTTCTGGCTCCAATGTAATATACTGTCTTGCAATAATGAAAACATTAAAGGATGGTTAGGTTAGACTCTAACCCAATCCATAGCCATGGAAGCTATCATCTTTCACACTTAAATTATAGTTGATCATCGATTAATAGCAATAATATAGTGTTAAAAATCAACAATCTGATTTGAATGCAATTAGTTAAAAGTTTACCTACAAACACCATCGAAACTGAATTAAGAGAGAATTTGCAAAATATTCAGGGTCGTGGTGGCTGTTAAAGTTTAAGGTGTAGTCATTGGTCCGCATGGAGATGAAAAATATGGAATTTGCAAGATACTCAGCGAGCTCTTGTGGATCTTCAATCATACATGGCAAATCTTCCTGGACAGTCCTGTTAAATACCTCAATCTGTGTTTGCAAACTCCAGCAATCAAGCTGAGAAACCAAGAGGAATTAAATTAAGGAGAGGCTTCTCTCCAGTCCACAGTGGATTGGAACATGTTGTTGAACCGGTAGCGCTTATCATGGATCCCGTTTCAGTTATTCGTACCGTTGAATATGTAAAACTCGTCGAGTACTTCATGTGTGTGAAAAATCACGTTGATCGGATATCGATAGTCCTTTGATCGGAATACATTTTTGTCAATGGTAATATAATTTTAAAAATAAATTATTAACAAAAGTATATTCCGATCAAGAGGCTATCTATATCTGATTAATGTATTTTTTGCAGGTTTGAAGTACTCGATGAACTCTACATAATCAACGATTCAGATTATCGAAACGAAATCCGTGGTGAACCTCACGAATCCTACAACACACTCCAATCCACTATGTAGATTGCAGAAAAACCTCTCCCATAAAATAACGTTAACAATGGTTGGGTGAAAACTTGAGTGTTATTTACGTCATGCAGATAAAGTTGTAAAAAGTAATAAATTAAATATTAATAACATACTTTATATGTCGTATATAATTTTTTATGACATTTTTGCCATGCCATAAATCGTCCTCCTTTCCATGGCATAATGTTAAATGCCGTAGAAGATTATTTTTAACATATTTATGACATACTTTGTATGTCACATATAATATTTTACGGTATTTTCTTGCATGTCATAAATCATCACGTTTGACAGCATAATTTTGTAAGCCTTAGAAGGTCATTTTTAATATATTTATAACATACTTTGTATGCCGTATATAATCTTTTACAGCATTTTCTTACATGTCATAAATCATTACATTGCTCATGACATAATTTTATATGCCTTCGAATGTTATTTTTAATATATAATATATATACAAAAATATAACATTGCCTAACAATATGCAAATAGTAACTTATAAAATGCAATCTGTGAACAAACCAAGCAAAAAGCAGCAACTATGAAGTAAGCAAAAAAATCTAATATCCATACACCAAACAACCTACATATTAACTTCCATCCTTAACTTCTATCATATCAAGCTGATAACAACCTCAAACATCCAAACCAAGAAAACATCCAAATCATAAGATTTACTAATCTCTAAAATACAACTTTAAACATCCAAAAAACATAACTACAAATCGTAAATCAATTATTCTAATATTTAATTCAAAAAAAATGAATTGACTAGGCCATGCAATTGTACTTCCTATTACATCTTGACGATCATCCATTGTCGTAGCAATTATAACTTCACGCTCCTTCCTAATTCTTTTCTCAACCTTTTTTTAATTCTGTGCAATACACAAGGAAAAATAAGAAATAATAGGGACAACAATTGGTTATAAATTCAATTTTATGTTAAATGAGAAATAAAGTACCTCTCCACTCATCTTGCTAGTTGACAATTTCATGATTCAATTGTTAATAAGAAACTGGGCATTCACATTAACAATCAGATCAGCAACAAAAGAGGTAAAACACACCAACTACATAAATTGTATCAACACTACAACAAAATAAGGTACTAGGAGTAGAATGAGAGTACTAAGCAAAGCTCTGGTATTATTTGAATAAAATGAATAACATCAAATTTAACGCATGTTCTCATGCTTTAATAGCCCAAGTGTCTAAATGTAACAGAACCCAGATGAAAACACTATATCAAATTATAGCTAGAGAGAGTCTTACATCCATGCTCTTCACTACATCAGGCAGACATTCATGTCATAAATTCACTCTAATATTGTATTTGGAACTACGTAAAAGGAATTTTTTTTCAAAACTCGTCCCTTTAAAATAACATTTCCATATGTCCACCACTAATACAGACACACATATAAACAAAACAAAACATAATATCACCTAGCATAGTTTAGTTAATTAATTTAGATATTTTATTGATGCAATTTCCACTTCCCAAAAAGTAACAGAAAAATATATCTTCTATTTTTTTAATTTATTTTATTTCCCCCCTTTTCACTATATGAATTAGTTTTTTTTTTTACCAACAAACAAAAGGGAAACTTTATTGATGAGGCGAGCAAATACAAGCAACAATAAACATCAATAAAGAAGGAAAGTGCAAAAAACGTCATAACTAAACTCCACAATCCCAATTAGGTTGGCACCAAGGAGGAAGCACAATCATATGGTAGCCCTAAACAGACAAATTGGCGAGAAACCAATCCAAAACAGAGAAACAAAAAGGAAAACAGGAAAAAACGGACCAACCACACCGCAAGGACAACCATCAAAGTCTGCCAACTCCTTCCCTTGTAAAATCTTCCAGCAACTTCTAAACAATACACCATCAAACTCCTTGCCACAGGAACAGGCACCAGTATTTAACACCCAAGGTAGCAACAAGCAAAGACCAATAGACAAGAAGACCAACAAAGACCCAAGGTAGCAAAACAACAAATATAACAACATGTCAACCCAAAAACATCAAGAATAGCATTTCAACCCCGCAAACATTAGCAACTACATGACAACCCAAAGAAGCAAACAACACATGAAGCTATAACAGATCGCTAACAAACGATAAGAGCACCAAGTACACAGCCTACGATAGCACACTACTCATCAAATGTTACTACATATGACAAAGAAACACCAACAAAGAGAACCAAAGAACAATAGGACTAGCGGCGGCTCATAACAAAAAACACCAACAGAGGGCTTCCCATAACAAGACCACAACAATGGGACTACGCACCCAAAGAATCGACTACACACACAACAACAAGAGGACTTGACAGAAAAACCAAAGACAGGCATCCTAGAACACTGCCACCACAGTGCCACAAGAAACACCCTTCCACTCAAGCAATGTCGACTGTTGAAGATTATGAACAAAATCATGCACTCGTCTTTACACCTAGTAAATTGTTCTTAGCCCAAAATGCAATCCTGGTCTTCACAATGTCCTCCAAATCATCAAAATTAGGATGGCCACTGTTAAACAATATATCATTCCTCAACTACCAAATTGGCAAAATAAAACTAGCGGCACAATTTTCCACACCTTCACCTCTTTTTTATTAACCGAAGCCCCTGCCCACCACTGAAACAAAGCCTCAATCGACCAAGGAATTACCCACCACATATCCCACCATCTTATATGTGAATGAGGAGTTGAACCTGTAACATTACCTGATTTACACTAGTGGTGGCAATCAACAATTACCAGTTCTTCAATTTCATAGATGTGACTTTAATTCTTCATTTACCAAAAAGAGAAGAACGATAATTCAGAATTTTAGATATAAAAGGTAAGTAAAAAAGAGAAAAGAAAACTACATACTTCACCCTTAATGAGGATGCTGTTTATGACTATCCGGGCAGTTCCCATTAAAGGCTTCGCGAACTTAGCAAGTAGCAGAATATTTATGTCAGTCCCAATTAAAACCCAAGCGCATGATTCACTGTCAAAATACAGCTTGACAACCATGAGCTTTCTTCCATTTACAAAAACTTGAAAAAGATAAATAAAGGAGTAGTAGGCTTATGAAAAAAAACATAATGTATAATGGTCATAATAGTTAACTTTGAGGAACCACAAAAAAGTTAGGCAGCAGAACCACAAAAAAGCTTGGCAGCAGAATATTTTAGTAATTAGGGGTATGAAATGGAAAAAGGGTGGCATGGCCCAATGGTAAGACTTGACAAATGAAAAGGTGTTAGAAAAACTTTTAGGCTTACTCATAAAAATAAAAATTTCAAAAGTCACGGGTTGGAGCTCACCAGTTTATCAAATAACTTCCTCATTTAGCAGCCAACTTAAATAAATAATAAATTTAAAAATAAAAATAAAAAATAAATAAATAAACAGCTCTAGCTCAGCTACTATCAAAGCAGGTCTAGAGTCTTGCTGCACAGGAAGAAATTTCACCAATGGGGGTAACAAAGGTATAGTTGGACATGTCAGCATAGGAAACAAATAAGAGGATTAATTTCAAGCAGGTTGAAGCCAGTAATTTAGCACAATATAAACGCAAGGGCTTCAAAGCATTAAGCATTCCAAATTAGATATTTATTTTTTCTGATGAAATAGCATTCTTGTTTTCGTAATCTCTTCCCCAAGAATCTCATATTAGTTCATCAAGCAACCGTTTTAACCATGCATATAAGCCACATATTGCACCATCAAAATCCGCTATTCTACTGCCCTCAAATAGTAAATAGCGCCATGTGACATTCATTAAACAAATACGGAAACCAAAATCCCAAATGTCTAACCTTTCCAGAACCTGAACAGTTTGAACATCGTTCAGTTTTAGGAGGTGCTAGGTGCTGATCTCCACCATTAACAGTTGAAACTGGTTCAACAAGGACAAGCACTCCTGAGCTTGAACAGCGAGCACAAGCAAAATATCCTGCATAAACTAGATGATCAGCATATAAGCATAGCAATCATGGACTAGAACAAGCAAAAAGAATAGCTCCCTGGTTTGTAAGATAGATGGGACCAAGAAAACTAGCACACAGCGGCTTAAACAAATGCAGAGAAAACTTCTTTTAGTGGTCAAGAAGATGGAAGTAGGACAAAAAAAAGACAAAAACGATGAAGGATAATTGGAATTATTCAAGAGAATCTCTTGATTCTATAGTAAGATGCCAAATTAAGGAATGTAGACCATATATAAGCCTACAATAAATTGGGTCTTGAATGACGAATTTTTTTTGTCGCCAAAGAGCTAATTTCGTCACTATAGATATTTGTGAGGAAATATTTTCCTCACTGGTTTCGTCATTGAATGTTTGTCACTAAAAAGCATCGTGACGAAAAATAATTTCGTCACCAATGAAATTACTTCAGTGACGAAACTTTTTGTCACCAATAAAATAACATTTTGTCGCAAAAAATCCTCATTTTCGTCACCAAATAATTATTCAGTACCATATTTATAACTTTAGTTGACAAATAGATTTCACATGTTGATCATTGATGAGAAAATAATTTCGTCACAGTAAGATGTAAAGTTGATGAAATTTTTCGTCTCCAAACGTTATACATGGGTGACAAAATATATTTCGTGACAAAAATATATATCCGTGATGAAATTTTTAGTCACCAAACAACAAAATCAATGAAAACTTTCATATATAAGTTGCAATAAATTGTCACAAAATATTTATTAGTGACGAATAATCACTTTGTCATAATAATAAGTACAAATTGTGAAAAAAATTCGTCACTAAACTTGTCCCATATTTTATATTTCAATTTAGATTATTATTTAACAAATATCCCTGTTCATATCCCAAAAGGCTTTTAAATGTACTAAGAAATCCACTAGCTATTATACACTACTCCACAAAAAATTCACTATACAATTTATATTATAAATCAAAATATATCCATCAAACAAATTTAATAATAATCCATTAAGTATAACAAAAAAACCATCAAAGCAAATCCCAAAATGAACTAACATGGAGTCCATAAAAAAACATCAACACTCGATCTTGATTTGTAGAAATATCAGTTCAGGAAAAAAAAATTCAACACTTGATTTTGATTTGCAAGTATGCTTCCAAACATCATCAAAAATCAATCTGCAAAAAAAAATAAACAAGAAAAACATTAACATATTATCAATTACATTGTATAGACCTCTCTATCCATGTCAATACAAATTGTGTACACAATCTGCACTCGGTAAACAAAATGCGATTAAATTCTAGCGAGGAACTTAATAATGCACTTAAGGAGCTATGCATATAAGAAATGAACGATACCAATAGAATTGATAGCCACATGCGACAATTCCAATTAATGCCCTGAGACTAAAATTTAGTACTTATGGCCTATTACTGCAGTTCGTACTCTGTTTGATTTTCTCTTTACTCAACTATATACGAAGTCCAGACAAGTTAAAGCAAGATATGCTAATTTAAGGGTGTAATATTCCAATTTTCATTAAATATATATCCCACTGCCAAAAAGAGTGTTTCCTCTCTTATCAAATGCAGTGATAATTAATAAGGTTTTAAAAAGCGGGAACGTTTTATGTATTATTCACGTAACGGTTTTAGCGATTTACTCACCGTTACGGTCGCTTTTGCAGTGTGAATGAGATTCACAGGTGTGTCGATTAAATGGCATGTCAGAGCGGTAAATAGCAGTGCGTAACAAATAACGGCCTGTTACACACCATTACGTAACGGTTCCAAACTGTTTCTTTAAAAAAAAAAACACAAAAAAAACTGAAAATGGGGGAAGAGGGAAGATAAAGAGAGAAAATGGAGGAGCAAGAGAAAGAGAGAGAAAAGGGAAGATGAAGAACATGTTATTGATTTGTTGAAACTGTAAGACCTATGCTATTTTATTCAGCTGCTATCACTAAACCATTTTTTTTGTGTGTGTCTATCTATATATTGTTTGAAAATAATAATAATAATAAGTGTGTTCATTATCTATTTGGCTTGGTTAAAATATGTATATATATATATATATATTTAGGCTCTTATTTATTCTCTTACTTTTGTCATTGTTTATCTTATATATAATAGTTAGTGATTGATTTTTTGTATAATATAAAGTCATTAATTATTAAAATAAAATGCAAAAAACTCAGTTTATAGTGATTTAAAAATATAAAATATATTGAATCATACTTAAAAATTTACAAAAATTGATCAATATTTATTTTTAACCCAATAAATATGACAATGGAAAAAAATATGTGTATCGGTAAGTTTTTTTCAAATTGTGCGAAAAATAAAAAAAAATCACGGTTCTGGTTACCGCAACCGTTACACTACGGCCTTTATGCCCAAGAATCAAGAATTCACGCCATCACATCATCGCGATCAACTTTTTCGCCGTAACCTTATAATGTATTATTCAATAACATAAGTAGTAAATGGACAGATATAGGGTCCTGATCACCAATTCACCATAAACTCATTTCTAGGCACTAACTTTAAGTTCAGAATCAATTTTCCTATTACTGGTACAAATGAAGTCTTAAGTGCCAAAATCTGGCACTTAGTAAAACATTTAAATCTAAAGTTTGCAAGAATCCGCTGGTTCATAAAACTGCCCAAATTCAAGCAGCCAATCAAAACTTTCCAACATAACAAGGAAATTTCTCAGGATGGGAAAACTAGGGAAACAAAACATATTGCACAATTACTTAATATTAGTAAACGTAATTGAATAGATAACAAATTTATGGAGTAGGACTAGCATAATCAAGCCACATCAGCTAATAAACCTTTGCTAGAAATCTATTGACAATCCTCCCCTTTCTATCTACAACAAATAACCTATCTGTTTACTGTATTTGGCAGGAAAGAAACTCTAGAATTTTTCAATCTATTAGCTCTTTTGTTGAGGTGTTTCAGAGGAGAATTGTCAACCCTGTAAGGTTTAGAATTCTTTCTGTGAAGAACTTTAATAAGAATGCCACTAGTGATTGGTTTATGGACAGGTGGAGGCTCCCTTCCTCTGTACTGAAACTGGGGTGCTTTCTTATGGCTATGGCACTAACGCTCTGAATCTTATATGCTTGGACTTACTACTCTTGTAGGTCTCCTTAGGTTGTGGGTGCTTGTTGGTTGGAGCTGCTCCTTATTTCCTCTAATGAGCTTCTTTGCAGGTCCTGCTGGTACCTCTTCAAGGATGCTGAGGGTTGAGTGATGTGATATTTAGGTTGAGGGTTGAGTGTTGTGAGCCCAAAATGCTTATCCATATTGCATTGTTCTCATATGTTTATCTAATTGTTTTCTCTGCAGTGTCTAGCTAGTACTGCTTGTAAGGAGAAAGAGGGTTGAGATTGGTGAGGCCAGATATGTTAGGTTACTGTATTTCTTGGATATTTGAGTGATGTGAGTTCCTATATGTGGGCTGAGTGACAGTGAGCACATATGTTTTTACTAATTGTTTTCTCTACAGGTTGTCAAGCTGGCCTTTTGGTGAGGGAATTCTTTGGTTGTGCGTTGAGTGAATTCAGGATATATCTTTGTTGAGTGCCTCTTCCTTTGTGGGTTGAGTGAAGTGAGCCCTATGTGTTGTGGTGTGTTACCTGCAAATGAAATAGAGTATTGTTCCAAAAGTATTGAATAATTTCTCCTTCACTATCAATTTAGGGAAAAAAAATTTGGGACCTATCTATCTCTCTCCCCTCCCTCATTAATCTACCTCTTTGTCGTCAATAAAGTGGCTCTCTCCTCTCTCTGGAGTGTACATCTTTGTTATTATTACATTGGGCAAGTTATAAAATAAAACAAAGAAATATACAAGATTACAAGAGGCATTCCTAAGGCAAACAACAAACCAACCCAAAACAAAGAGGCATAAGAAGCTAACCCTAGTGAAAAGAACCAGCCAAAAAAAATAAACAAACAAAACAAAGCCTAACAAAAAGATGCAGAACTCAATGCCCCACAAAGAAGCACCAGCAAAGCACTACTAAACTAAATTTTAGGCCTATTATCTTTCCTCTTATCAAACACATCTTTGGGAATGGGCGTAGTACTTTCCTTTGGTATGATAATTGGCACCCTTTAG
Source organism: Camellia lanceoleosa (assembly GCA_025200525.1). Lineage (NCBI taxonomy): Eukaryota > Viridiplantae > Streptophyta > Magnoliopsida > Ericales > Theaceae > Camellia > Camellia lanceoleosa. The sequence goes on along the minus strand of CM045769.1, from coordinate 66,274,201 downwards.
GTTCTTTGTGGTCTAAGTTTGGTGAGAGGATCATCTATGATTCTGCTATTCATAGTGATTCTAAGGTCAGTGCTGTTATTGAGAAAAACTCTTGGAAGTGGCCTGTGGTTAGCTCTTGGGAAATTAAGGAGTTAATTGATAGCATTCCTCTATCCCTTACATCCCAGTCAGGATGACGATAAAGTTCTGTGGACTCCTGCCCCCAATGGTGAATTCTCTATCAAATCTACTTGGAATTCTTGGAGGAAATCTTTTGCCAAAGTTCCTTGGGCTCATGTTGTTTGGGGCTCACGTATTATCCCAAAGCTAGCTTTGTTACTTGGATGGCTATTCACTGCAGGCTTAATACGGGGGACAGGCTTTATCTATTTGGTTTATCCCAACATGTGAATTGTGTCTTTTGCCAGAACACTTATGAGGATCATAATCATCTATTTTTTCACTGTCCTATCTCTGATAGAGTGTGGAGTAAGCTGAAATCTATGATTAATGAATCTTGGCCTAGTCTTCTTTGGTCTGAGTTGGTGGAACATATCTCTAAAGCTGTTAAGGGGAATTCTATGGGCACTATTATTTCTAAGCTTGTTTTTACTTGCACAATTTACCAGCTGTGGCTTGCTCGAAATAATAGGATTTTTAATAATGAAATGTACCCTGAAGAAGTGGTTATCAAGAGAATTGTGGATATGATCAGATATAGAATGATTTCATTGTCTAACTTGAAAGTTCATTCCACTCATAACTGGTTTCTAAGCAAATAGAGGCTGCCTCACTCCATCTTGAAGGACACTCATGGTGCTGGAAGCAGCAGAAATATGAGGGATGGGAGTTTAGTATATGTGGGTTGAGTGAAGGTGAGCAGATATTGTGTGTTATCTAACAATCTTCAATTTTTTGCAGGTTGTAAAAAGCTGAAGTGTGAACTATTATATACCATTGAGAGTTGAGTGATAGTGAGGACTATATTCATACCTTTACTTGATTCCACAGTGAGAGAGTTGCCTAATGTTTTCTTTTATTGGTATCTCTAGTTTCTCTATTTTTTGCAGGTACATGGAAAGGCTATACATTGAATGGTGTGAGTGTTATAATTGTAGGTTGAGTGGTGTGAGACTTTATATTATGTGTGGTCAATCAATTTCCGAGGGTTGTGAGACTAAAAATTGTGGGTTGAGTGAAATTAGCTCATATATTGTGTGTTGGTTACTTTGTTGTATTTTACACAGAGGCAGGCTTCCTGTTTGGTTATACTTAATCCATTTTCTATATTGAGCAGGTCCTATTAATCTCCCAAGTCTGAAGTTGGATGGTGCAATTGTAGAGATTGCTGGCAGTAACATAGAGGATGGTTATATTGTGACTACTGTACAGGGTATTATCTTGAAGTATGCCTGCTGGACACACATGCAGAATGACAGGGCTTTTCTATTAGTTTGTATATATTATTTTGTCACTTTTGCTCTGTTACAGAGCCTTTTTGGGTCTACCCTTGCGGGATGTGCAAGGAAAAATTCTGGTATTTGTGACAACTCTTTTGGTTTGTTTGACTTTGTTCTTAGCCCACATATGCATAGTATGAGGCCCCTGAACAGGTTTATGCTCACTGATTGCAACCAGATTTTATTTTCCTTAGGGTTTCTATTGTGGGTTTTTTTTGTGGTACTTTGGTGATCCTTTTTGAGGGCCCACCTATGCATAGTTTTAGTTGTTTATCTCTATGGGCTGTTGTTCTCTCTTTGGATTTAGCTTGCTGTTTCTGGGCAGGTTTTTATCCTCTGGTTATGTATAGTTCTTGTGTATAGTTCTTGCTAGGTCCTGGAGCATACCCCTTGTAGTTGTGTAAATTTTCTTGTCTTTATTTTATGACTTATTCACCCAAAAAAAAGGCACTACTAAACTAAAATAAATCAACCTAGCAGAAAAAATAAAACCACAAAAAGGAGAAGCCAACCAAGGGAGCAAGCCTTCTCAGCAGGCCAAACCAGTCGCCAAAAGCAACACCACAGCAGGCCACACCAACCATGGCAGCAACCAAGCAAACCCACCAAAGTCAAGACATCCAAAAATAAGTAGAAGGACCAACTGAAGACCCATTTTCCTACATCCAGCAGCTAGCACATACAAGAAATCAAGGCAAATGGGCAGCAGCAAACAAGCAACTTGGACTAGCAGTGCCATGGACATGGATTACCTAATGGAAGACGGGCTATGAACATGGCTAAGAGAAGCAGAGATTAATTAACTAAATCCATGTGCAGCTCACATGCATTCATGGGTTCTTAGATGGTTGGAACCTGGAGCACACAACAATAAAGGTTCAATTATCACTGATATATTGTATTTGTATCATCTAATCTCTTCTTTATTTGGAAAAATATGAGGCCAATGATTTGATTTCTTAATGACTTGTTATGGACTATTTTTGATTGTGTAGGTCTCGGTTATTAATATCTAATCATTCCTTTGTCAAAATTTGTATTATTGGAAATGTTTCTGATAGGATCTACCTCTACCATTGTTGCTGTAAGTGCTGCTAAGCAAAGAAAAACTATGGGAACAGATTGATGCATTGAGAACTATAGTGGGATATAAAGCTGCACCCCATGCAATGTGCGCAAAGGAACTAAAAGCTCTCTACATCTTCACTGGAGTAGAGCCACCCGAGCCTATCTCATATAAAAACCAACCATTTGATCTTATGAAAGTCAATGACAAGCTTCTATTTCCCATGTCCATAGTTGGAGTGACATAGGTAGAACTATTTCTATGTATGTTATATGGTAAAGCTAAATGAAAAGAAAATAAATAAAAAGAAAACTCCACACAAGTTTAGAGACCACATAAACAAAGAGAGATGGGGTCTGTGAAATTGTTACCAGGAGCAGACCTCAAAACAGCCTGCAAGGAGGAACTACTCAAAGAAAAGATGCCCACAGCCAACTAAAACAAAGGCAAGAAATAATGGCAGTAGCAGAGCGTCAGGCATCTACAAGGATCCTCAAATAGCTAGGCATGGTATCCAAGAAGAATCAGGAGGCTAGTCCAGCTAGCAAGGATGATCACAGAAGCAAATGAATCAATCCAAATCATAACCTAAGTAGAAAAACCAATAAAATAAACATATATTAAACAAACATTCAAATCTAGAGAGGAGTTGAACCCTAATTTTATTAAAAATACTGATTAAATAGCTTATATGAATGACTAAGAAAAAGAAAACAAGGTCAACTTCTTTCTTAAACTTGGTTGATTTAAAATTGTAATAGTGATTTGGTCCAGCAAGCCAACAAGGATTTTGCTATATAACAATCAACCATTATCTAATAGATAACAAACTTGTGTTGGGTCAATCTTAATTTAACGTTCATTATTAAAGTGCTAGTTGCATTTAAAAGTTTTCCTACTGATATACAAACACACTTCAGAACCTCAGTTAAGATCTGGGAAAAAATGACCAAATTACAAGAACTATAATAATGAATTTCAATAAAACTAGATTCAGACCCAAAAAACCATGAGCACTTGGAGAATTTGAAGTGGATTGCACTCAAAGGAAACATGTGCCTATATAACGTGCTTGTGTCTATCTGTGTATATCAATGTCAATCTTTGCGGCAATATATACTTGCCTAATCATGTAATTTTGAGGCAGAATTGCTCTGGCTATAATATTTATTAGCAATATTACAAATATTTTTAAAAAATACTTAGAAAACATTTAGATAAATATATATAAATCACAGTCATTCTAGATAAGATTCACATCGTACTAATTTTAAATGTATATCATATAATTCACTTTCAGATAAAATTTCAGATACCTTTTTTTGTGTATATCATATATCATATATCAGCAATACTAATTTTATTCACAGATTCTTTCACAAAATAATTCTTTCACAAATTTTTATTCACAGATTCATTAAATCATCAACCATATAATTCTTTCACAAAAGTTAAACCGGAAAAACAAAGAAAGAATGGGATCCTAGTTTCTGTTAGATATGGAAAAAGTAATTGATGCATATATGTCAATCTGTTAATAAGCAAAGCAATCTTTTCTCCAGAAGAATAGAGAAAAAAAAACAAACTCAGATTTGAAAAAAAATTATATGCACCAAAAGAAGAAATGAAGAAATTTGCATTACATGATTGAAAACTCATATTTGAATATCTCTTAAAAACCCATCACAAAACTTAGATTTGAACAAGATTGAAAACCCATTACAAAACATGTGAACAATACAAGGGAATATATATATATCTTCTCTTTCCAGCCCTAGAAAACACAGAAACACCAAATCAAGAAGCAAAAGGTCCAAATCTGGAGACCCATTTCGTGAAAAACACTACAAAGAAACCCAAAACAGAGAATAAGAGAGAGAGAGCAGAAAAAGAGCAAGGAGAAATCATGTACCAAATCGGCGAGAGGAGAAGATGCGGCGGTTACCGGAAAGGCTACTAGTGGCGGTGGCAACCGGCAAGGCTAATAAAGCGACGACGATGGCGATCGGCATGGTGGAGGAGCAAGAGGTGAGACAAATAATACCCTATTTTGCGAGAGAGAGAGAGAGAGAGAGAGAGAGAGAGAGAGAGAAAAAGAGAGAGATGATAACAGGGGTGAAAAAATTAATGCCCTATTTTTTTCATTGCGGCTTAATACATCAACATTTTCCCATCAAAATTGAGAACAATATTTCCTCATAAAAGATCTCAAAAATATTTTAAAAAGTTTGTGCTGAAAATATATTCCCCACAAATAATTTTATAATTAGTGATAAATTTTTTTCTTATCAAAAGTCTCAAAATTTTGACGCCATCCAAAAAAATTAGCGGGAAAATGTTTTGTAACCACACTTAATTTTTTCCCGCCTAAAAGAAAGTACTTATTGACGAAAATAAATTTCGTCATTTATCATTTTTATTTTTTTATTATATGTGACAAAATTTATAAATTCCTCACTAATTATTTTTATTTAGTGACGAAATTTATTTTCTTCACTAGTTTTCGTCACCAGGAGGCGCTGATGGAAGAGAACATGAGGCACGAAAGGAAACGGGCAAAAGAGCTCAAAGATGCGACATCGACGGCAGCACTGAAGGAGGGAAACGGGCAACATCGGCGATGGCACTAGAGAAGAACACGTCGAAGGAGGACTAACTAATGTTTTGTTTTGAGAGTGATATGAGAGGAAAATTGATAGAAAAAAAAAACAAAACAAAACAAACAAAACAAACAAAACAAAAATAAAAAAGGGGAGGAGGGGGAGGGGGAGGGGGAGGGGGGGAAATTAGTAATCTTTTTTTTTTCCGCCAATTTGTAAAAAAATTTCCTCTAAACTTAGTGAATTTGTATTTAGTGTAAAAATTTGTAGTGTAAAAAAAGGGAGGGAAATTTAGAATTTTTTTATTTTTTGATATTTAGTGTATTTTAAAAAAAATCACAAATATTATACTTTTTAAGTATATTTATGTTAGGCGTGTCTAAGAATTAAAAAAAAATTAGCGTAAAATATTAAAAAAATTCATTGAAGTTATTAAAATACGGAACATAAAAAAGTAGAATTTTTTGAAACTATTTTTTGAAAACCAAAACCAAACAAGCTGATTACTGACTAAAATATATTTCTCACCAAACAATCTTAAAATATTTAAAATCAAGTTTTTCAAAAAAAATGTAAAATTATTGATGACGAAAATATATTCCTCACTAATAATTTTATAATTGGTAACAAATTTTTTTCTCACCAAAAGGCTCAAAATTTTGGTACCACCAAAAAAAATTAGCGGAAAAACCTTTGATGACGAAACTTAATTTTTCCTCACCTAAAAAGAAGTATTTATTGACAAAAATAAATTTCGTCACGAATTTTTTTTATTTTTTTATTATATGTGACAATTTTATAATTGGTCACAAATTATTCTTATTTAGTAACGAAATTTGTTTTCTTCACTACTTTTCGTTACCATATGTTACTTTTGTTGTAAACACAACTTGATCTATATTGAAAAGGGGTTGTTTAGGGTGTCCTAAATAAGTGTACTTTTTGTCTTTTTGGATTAAAAAGTTGAGGAAAAAAATATGGATGTTTGGGTTAACTTTTTGACTTTTTTTGAAAAAATGTGTATTAAAAAATTGTATAAATAAGTGTATAGGGGAATAAAGTAATGGTATAGGCCGTACGGTTGGAAGCAGCGCTGCAGAGAGTGTGTAGGAGATTGATTCTATACATTTCGGGCATAAATTGGTCGGTTCTGTTCAGCCCATGGGGGCCACCATGGGTCCCGTTTTACTATTTGGAACCGTTCAATGTGCAGAACTCGTCGAGTACTATATGTTTGTAAAAAACACGTTGATTGGATATCGATAGCTATCTAATCATGCTATTTTTTTTTTATTAACTGTTAACTATAACACCATCCATTTTATACAAAACTAATTTGATCATATATTTAACGATATCCAATAGACGTGATTTTCTATAAACATATAATACTAGACGAGTTCTACATATTGAACGGTTCAGATTACCAAAACAGGATCCATGGTAGGCCCCCACGGGCCCAGCTCTACCTTCCAATTTAATGAATATTTTACTCCCTATTTTTTCCCCCAGTCACTGACAGGCCCATCACGTCAGTACCTTTTGATTTGTATTTTTTTATTTGTATTATTATGTGGATATTATTTTTAAAATATTTTTTTTAGTGAATAGTGTTAACTTTTTGCTTTTTGAGTAACATTTTGGCTTTTTAGCTTTTATAGTGTATGCCAAACAATGCTTGTAAACATAACCACAACAGATGTCTAGCAATCTCAAACTTACCAAAATGCCCTTGACTCTCAAAACATAAGCCTCTAAAGACGCAACAGAGTTTCAAAGTTCGATTGCGTAATGAATGTATTGTGTTAACATTATATACACCCTAAGCCTCTAAAATCTTCTAGACAAACTGCTCCTGTGCTCCTGTCCATAGTAGTCCAATCAAAGTCTATATAGCTTTACACTGTAATGGCTTCTACAAAATCCTTGAAAGGGTATATTCAAATGTGTAAGTGGCATGTGTAAGCTAGAGCAATAAAACAAAAGAGTTGTATCAAAAAACCAGAATCACCAGAGATTTCATAAACACTAGTTATACTCATTATAAAATTCACTTACACACATACATGTTACATTTTAATAAAACAGTAAAATAGAAATCTGAGCTCATCGAGCACAAGATAAAAATTAAAATTAAAAATTAAAAAAAAAATGCCAATTACAATTCACGCAAGGACAGTACAATTCACTCAATCTAACAACAAAGTGAACAACAACATTAGCTCGTATACCAAATTACATTCATAATACTACTCAATTCATCGAATCAACAATACTTGAGGCACTACTACCAAAATGCTGAGAGAGCAATAATAACCAAAGATCATAAGATATCCAATAAGCAATTACACAATCAACACAACAAAAAAATGCCTGATTTGACTCGGTTCTCTCTTAACTACTTGTTCACCAAAAATCGATACACAATTCTCTCTACATCTGACTCAGATGCACCTATTCAAAATAAAGATAAAAAATGCAGCTAGATCCAGAGATCTAATCAATAAACAAAAGCATCAAATTTCAACATCGATACAATATATCATTGATTCTGAAATCAATCAACTCACTGTATTGTTGAGAGCAACGAAATTAAGGAAAGTGGAAGGGCGGCACGAAGACGATGAGTTTTCGTTGACATCTTCGTCAGCAAGCAAAACAGATGCTTGGCACATCGAATCAGCGAGCTAAGCCAATTCATCAATCGCGTCCATTGACTCAATGAATTGAAGAACTCGATTGAAGAGAGAGAGAGAGAGAGAGAGAGAGAGAGAGAGAGAGAGAGAGAGATGATCAGATAAAAGGAGGAGGAAGGATCGTGATGTATGTAGACAGAGAAAGAAACCCTAGGTTAATACAAAATGAAAATGATAATGGAGAGAGATCCACTGATGATATTTGTGTTGCTGAGTAAGTAGTAGATTTTGGAAGGATAGAAATTTAAAAAAATTTGAAAATAAAATCATGCCTGGCAACAAAGTTGTTTTTTTATTCAAACTTACACTTCACAAATTGTTGAAGCCTTTCAAGCATCTATTCTTTTGAAATCTGTGAGTCCTAAATTTATGAAATAGTGTTTGCCTCCCATAGGTCGAATCAAGTTGAACACGGATGGCTGTGCTCGAGGGGATCCGAACAATGAAGGCTTTGGCGGATTGTTTAGGCGTGACTCAGAAATTTGGCTTTATTAATTAAAAATAAGTTTTTTTATAAATAAAATTAATGTTACAAAAAATAGTTCATATTTGTGTGTGTAGCTTTTTTAGTAATTTTTTAGACAAGCTTTAAAGTTGTTTTTTTTTTTTTATAAAATTATAAATATACCTAAATAAGTCTAAAAAAATTATAGCAAAATTAGAGAGAGAGAAAGAGAGAGAGAGAGAGAGAGAGAGAGAGAGAGAGAGAGAGAGAGAGAGAGAGGGTTTGAGGCAAAAACATGTATAGATAGAATGAGAGGAAGAGTGGTGAACGGGGCCTTAAAATAATGTTTTTGAGTTTTTTTGTTTTTGTTTTAGTTATTGTAAGTTTTTAAATATTTGAAATAATTTTTTTTTACATTTTAAATTGAAAAAATTTACATATGCTTAGAAGAAAAATATTTTTTTAATTTTCTAAAAAAATACTAAATTCAAAAAATATAAAATTTAATACATTTCATATGTATTATATTTTTTTATATAAATATTTTACTTTTTAGCTGTATCTAGATTAGGCACATCTAAAAAGTAAAATATAAATAAATTATTGAAAGAAGGGAAAATATCAAATCAAGGTAATTTAAAAAACAATAATTATAAATTAGTGAGAAGCAATATAAATATTAATAATTAAAATTATAAACTTTTTCATGGATATGTAATTTTTTTTCTAAAATTTCACTGGGTGCAATTATCTCTCAAAAGAAGACACTAAATTATAAAATAATGTATAAATTTTTTTTACGTTGTCCTCAATTAGAAAAATTTAAGGTGAGAAGCTTCGTTAGAAATTGTTAGTTATTTTTTAAAAAATAAATTAATAAATAATTGGATTGAAATTTTTTTTAATAAAAAGTTTTCACGACATGCTAATGCATGCCGTGTAAAGTTATAATATTTTACGACATGAAATGTATGTCGCTTTAAATGTAAACATTTTACGACATTTTGTATGCTATAAAAATATGCATTTTTACGGCATGCTTTTGCATGCCATAAAAAAAATTGTATTGAATTTTTTTTTTTGGTAGAAGTTTTCACGACATGTTAATGCATGCCGTGTAAAGTTACAATATTTTACAACATGAAATGTGTATCTTCTTAAGTGTAAATATTTTACGACATATTTGTTAAGTCTCAAAAATATATATTTTTTACGGCATACTTTTGTATGCTACAAATATATGAATTAACAACTTACATGGTATATATGTCGTTATTGAAAAACCATTAACAACTTTCAAAAAAAAAATGTCATAGAGTATATTAATTACGACATGCATTTGATGTATGCCGTAAAGTTGAAGCTGTAAATAGTTAGTTTTGTTGTAATGAATACATGTGGTCGTGGAATGTAATTCATGACTAAAAAAAATCGTTAATCGAATTAATCGACAAAAACAAGTATTTGACAACTAACTTTTGGCCGTTTGAACATGTCACTACAGTGACTAAATAATTAAAAACAAATATTTGGTAACTGTTAGGTTTTTATTCTTGGCAACCGCGTTTGACAAAACTCCTTTCAGATGTATTTATTTTCGCACTTTTATTTCAGTGAGGCCTTGAGTTTATTAGATGCGAATCCAAATCCGAATCGAGCCATGCAGAGAAGTTTGTGATGTTAATGCTTTCAAGATTGCCACTTCGCTGATTATTATGGGGGTTGAGCTGCAAAATTGCATGTCAGCCGTTGCTCGCTCGAGCTAAGGAGTTCTCGCTCGAACTAAGGCTTGCTCGCTCGAGCCAAGGAATGCTCGCTCGAGCCAAGGATTGCGTCCATACAAAAACCTGAAAGAAGTGATTGGTCGCTCGAGCCAAGGATCCGTCGCTCGAGCCAAGGCACTAGTAGAAATCATGAAAATTACTCTCCTCGCTCGAGCCAGGAAAGCTTCGCTCGAGCGAGCCTCAGAATCCGGATTTCTCAAGGAGTTTGTTTTCTTCCCAATCTTGGATTACTTTTGGTTCTCTATAAATACTTGGTTTTCTCCCAAAACTAAGTAATTGATTGAAGTCCTCCAGATCTTCTTTTTGGTTCTTAAAGGTTTATATCTGGGGATATTTTGTTATTTTCTTTGATGTTTTATTGAGTATTTAACTCATGGTTTAAAGAGAGTACATCAAAGGTTTGTTTGTTATACACAAAAGAGAGAGTTGTTCTTCGTTGTGAATTACGAAGAATTCGAGCACAAGCTTTGGAGGAATCGAGTGGCTCATCAGAAAGACAATTCTGTGCTGAAGATGGGGTTGGAAGAGGCACATAGAGGTTGGTTCAATTAGGCGTTGTGAATTCGCTAGATAATTGAGAGTGATACCTGTGTAATTCCTTTATATCTTCTTAGTGGATTGTTCTTGTGGCTGTTGCCCGTAGTTTTTTTGATCACAATTGGAAAGTGTCCAATTGTGGTTTTTCCACGTAAAATCTTTGTGTCTCTTTCTCTTGATTGTTTGATTGGGATTGTTATATTCTGCTTAAAATTGATACATAATCACAAATCAACATCTAGGAGGTTTCTAGATTTTTCAGTAACTAAACTTTTGGTTGTTGAATATATAACTACCGTACTAAATCATTTAGTAGCTAAAAAGTTAGTCGCCAAAAGTACTGTTTCTCTGATAAAAAACATTAGTGTGAGTAACAATATTTTGAAATCGGACTAGACAGGCTGGTTGAACCGTCGACCAGTCTAAAAGTTCAGTCCGGGTATGGTTCAACTAAATCAGTTGGGCTCCCATTTTGTCAAATGGCAAGCAAATATGCGAAACTATGTTGCTTGGGAGAATTGAGCATAGAACCAGATATAAGTAGCATGACAAATAACTACCATACCATACTCAACTTTTGTTTATATTTGATAAATATATATATCTATATTACATTTTCTTTCAATTATTAATATAATTGATGTATTTTATATATAATAAATATATTTATGAAATTGTAAATTTATCTTAAATTTTTTTTTAAAAAAATAAATCAATGCATCCTTTCTTATGTTATTATTAAATAAATTTCAATATATTTATAAAATAATTATGGCATTATGATTTTATTCCAATTTGGCTCAACAGTTGAACTAGTGATCTCCCCACCTGATCCCTTTTATGGTTCTCTTACCAACCTGATTTTTAAAACCTTAGCGAGTATTGAAATACTAACTAACATATAAAATTAATTTCAATCATTCAATGTATTTTCTAGCCTTTTTTGTGGGGGGAGGGGGGGGGGGGGTTTAACTAGACAATTGCTTGGCAACAATACTACAAATCCATAATTATCTACCCATAATTTGTCCAGAAACAATAATCAACGGTTCAAATTCATTGCACTAGTAAACGCCACACTTCATCAATTTAATTTCCACTACACATACTCATTATGAGTAAAATCTAGATCCTTAATTCTAGGATGCCAAACTTTTCCATTGCTCAGTAGCCATTAACTGCACTAAAAGTGTATTAACCTAGAAAATAACTTAGAATTTAAAAAAATATTTAAGATCCACAAAAAAGTCTCACAAGTGTATCTATAATAATGTGATATTATACATGCCAATTTTTAATTTGTTATACATCTAATAATATAGGGCCCCTCCCTCTTACACATCATTGTAACTAGATTTATAGATTAGAAGTGTAGGTATGTAACATTACTCTAGAATTTAAACCCTATATTTAAATTGATATTATTTGTCATGAAAAAATCTTCACATTTGATTATTGATTTTTGACAAATTTCGATTCTTTTATTTATTTATTTTTTCTAGGCTGTCGAACAAATATTATTTGGACCCAAGCCAAGGCAATGGTATGTACTAATACTGCCCGTCACTGTGTAGGGTTTATTGGTCAGTGCTTGTGCTAGGGCTACCTTGCCTAAGTTCAACAGTTAATGATTTTGTTCTCTCACACAACTTTTATCTATTTATTTATGTTATCTATATATATAAGAGAAAAAAAAGAAAAAAAAAAAAGAGTAATACATCTTCCATTTAGTTTGGGTAGGGATAAGATCTCTTCCATACCTTATCTCTCTATATCTCTCTGTACTATTTCGTATAGGTTTCAATCCGAACCCGTATCGATGATCCGAACTGTCTGTCTTATAGGCCCAATAATAAAGGTCATCCATACAAAAAAATTAACTTTATTAGAAAATTATAAATACAAAAAAAAAAAAAAAATTACATTTTGTTTTATAAAATGAATGGCAAATATAATATAAAATTTAAATATCTATTTTACAAAACAAAATGTGATTTGTTTCCATATTTATAATTGTCCGATTTTCACGGATGACTTTCATTGCGGGGACTACGAGATAGACAGTTCGGATCATCAGTATAGGTCCGAATTAAAACCCATAAAAAGAGTGTGGAGAGGTATAGAGAGATGAGTTATGAAGGGGAGCTTATCCTGGTAGAAGGAGAGGTCCAAGAAATAATTTCCATTTTTAGTTAAGATCTCTCAGTATTATTATTTTAGTAGTTTAAGTCGTTTATCCTATCTTTTATATTGTTTAGGTGATTTTTAAACTTTAAAATTTAATAATATAAAATTTATATTTTTAGAATTCTATTGATAAGATCTTTCAAACAAAATACATGAGTAATATGAAATTCTATAAATAAAAAAAAATTATATTCATAAAATTTCACTAACTTGGTCATTGAAATTTCATGGACCAATTGAAATTCACCAACCTAGGTCAGTCAAAGGTCAGTGAAATTTTACTGACATGGTTATTGAACTTTTAAAATTTCACTTAAACAAGTTTTCTGATCGAAGTTTCATTGACTTTGATTGACTTGGTCATCGAAATTTCACTAATCAACTAAAATTTCACTAAACTAGACTAGGTCAGTGAAATTTCAATGACTTTACTGATTTGGTCATTAAAATTTCATTGATTAACCAAAATTTCACTAAATCAGACTTGGTCATCGAAATTCACTAACTAATTGAAATTTCAGTAACTTGTCTTAGGTTAGTGAAATTGCATCATTTATTTTATTTTATAGAATTTTGTATTTACCATGAATATTGTTTTACAAATCTTGAAGAAATGATTTCAAAAATACAAATTTTATAAATTAAAAAAAAAAACAAAGATTTAAGGGTATTTGGTATGATCTAAGAGGTGTTTTGAGAAGATGGTTAAAAGCTATCTTTTTAGTTTTTTTGGCTTTTTTATGTGAAATGTGACATGACCCAAAATCGGCTAAAAGTTGGCTTTTGGCTTTTTTTTGTATGTTCCCAAATGGCCCTTAAATAAGTATATATTTTTTTTAACTTTTTTTACGCAAAGATGTGCAAACAAAGTAGAGAGGTGATGCGATCCAATTTTTTTTTTTTTAAAAAGGTGCAAATATAGGGGATGCCACATAGTGTCTTAGATAAAAAAAAGTTATAAAATTTTCAAATGAGTTAAAAAAAGTTAAAGAATTTTGTCACCATGTGTTTTGGAGGACATAAATTAATACATAAATTAGTATTGTCCTTATATTTCTAAAAAAAAAATATTATCAGGGTTTTTAAATTGAAGACCAAAAAAGAAAAAAATTCAAAAAAATATGCAAAATTTGAAATGAGTGTTTTAGATTTCTTTATATTGTGATTTACACCATGTCAAATTTAAATATACACCATAAAATTGGAAAAATATGAATTAAAGTATGAGATTGGACTGTCTCCAGTCCATATTCGGATAGGATAGTCTAGTTCGGCCCAATAGGTTCCCTTTTGGGCCCTATTTTGATAATCTAAACTGTTTAAATTTTAGGATTCGTCGAGTATATTATTCTTGCAAAAAATAAGTCGATCGAATAATGGAAACCACGAATTTGAATGAATGGTTTATTTTCTCACCGTCTAATTTTATTTTTTTTATACAAAACTGTTGGCCTTTTTGGCTTTTGAAGGCTAGAAATGTAATTACAGTGTGCTAGCAACGATCAATAACTCTTACAAAAATAATAAATGTCAACCAATTAATCTGACAATTGCTTCAAAATTCTCTTAGCCCAATGAAGAGGACTTTTATTGGTGGCTTGTTTTAGGAGAAAATTCAGAAGTACTAATCAAAAGTAAAAGACGAAGAGAATAGTGTTAGAATCGAATTTCATTAAGTAAACAAATGTTTACAATAGTACTTTCACACTTCCACAGCTTCGAAGGAATTTATAGCCATGAACAGACTAACTTAGAATTACTCCTAAGAAACTGAAATGTAGGGCGGAAAAGTAAAGAACTTGAAAGTAAAGAATTGGAAAAATATAAAGTAAGTAAACTGATTTTTGAATCTGGTTCTGGGTCCTCTACTATCAGCTTTCTTCTCTATTTATAGGCCCTGGTAGTAATCGTCAAAGTGCCTGATAACTGTCAAAGTGGATGATAAATGTCGAAGTAACCTCCATGATCATGGGACATGGCTCCAAGCATTTTGCCTTCACTACGCCATTTCTTGCAGTTGAGCTTCCCTCTTGAATTTGGATTTAAATCTTCAAGAACCATTTAGCCACGGCGCCTTGCTCTTTTTGATTGTTCTAGCACTTCGTAGATCCATTGCCATTGATATGATTTGCCACGTGTCCTCTAATGACTGGAGACCTTTACTAATTCCTCAAGTTACCCTTGATGCACCACGTGTCAGGCTGTGACTCACTGATACAAAATATATGGCCAACATTACCCGCCGCACTAATATAACCAATACTTGGTAATATTAGTGGATCGATGCCTTACTACCCACGTTCTAGGGTGTGCATGGTAATTAATTGTTCTGGAAGTATAATCGCTTTCAAGCAATGTTTAAAACACTAAACTTTCCCTTGTGCTTGAACCTTACTTCCACTATCTGTGCAAACGAAGAGACTGATTCATCCTTGATTGCTAATCAAACATGTTCATTCATTTATCAAGCATGTGAAGAGGTTTTGCACAATGATGGCCGATCTCGAAAGAACTCTCATGCATTTATTAGCCATACCTATCATTCTCCATTTATACAAGTTATGGAGGTTCTTGCAGAACATACACCTTTAGAACAAAAACTTGCTCATATGGACTTCGAAGGCTCTTCATCTGTCCCAAAGGTCTCTGCTTGGGATGAGGCTACCTCCTCCTCTATCAAAACTAATGGTTGGAATGCCTGGCCGAAACCAACCCAATCTTAAACAAGCGAATTCACCATAGATTTGTTGAATTCGATGACCCTACTTCAGTTTTTCCTTCTTCTCGTAGCTTAGTGTTATAATCCTATGTACCATTTGACCGCTTCCGTTGCCTTTAAGACAATTTACTATCGGCAAGGTATACCTCCACCTTGCCAACCAAAATAGTATGGAAGACTCCCCACTTAATTGAAGCTCTAGGACTGAGCCCCTCACACTTGGCCAAGAAGGAAAAACTCGGCTCTTTTGACTAGCTAGAGTGTGTGAACGTGCCCCAGTTTCCTCCTTTCTTTGGAGTGGACCCAGTTGCACCGCTCCTTCCTTATAATCCTAATCGGATTAAGGAATTGAAGCTTACCCTCTTCGAGGACTGGCATTTTGCCCCCTATCAAGCCCCAGCTTTTCCCACTGCCTACCAGCAGTACAAAGCCCAAACTCTGCTTACTGCCTTCTCCCACCTATCCTTCGAAGTGCTTTAAGATGACACCCCTCACAGTAATATAGTCTCTCGAAGCCATACCCTCAATCTAGTGGCCCAAATATAACTTCATACCTTCTTGGACCAACTTCCTCTTCTTCTTAATTGCCATAAAAATGCATTGGCCACTGGTGAATCGTTGGGAGAAATCTTTACCACTCGTTTTCAAACCCAATACGAAGCAGAGAATCTCCTTGAACAATATGAAGACTTCAAGAACCATGATTCAGCATACAAAGAGGATGTTGATATGGATGGGATGGCTAGGGTGGATAAGATGGAGTAGACACTGAAGCAAGCAGAATTTGAGATAAAGGCCCAGTAGCTTTTTCACCAAATAAGGGCACACCAGCTAGAGAAGCCCCAATTAGATAGGATAGAGGAAAGGTTAGAGAGAGAACATGTATTCATTGAGTTTTGTTGGACTAAGTTCCATGACCTCATGACCTCATAAGCTTTTCCATTCCTTATTTTTACGAAGTTGCAAATGAAACCAAATAGGCCCCTAAATGTAATCATTTATTTATTCAATAAATTATGGGTTTCTTGCTTCCAATTACATGGTTTGTATTTGTTAATATGTATGACCTCAAACTCGTTCTTATACTAGCAGATACTAGTTTTGAAGTAACCCATTTATCCTAAAGCATAGTCAAGTGTTTTGAAGCACAATCCCCTTCCCCAAAAGGTAGTAAAATATTCCCTCGAAGGAAATTTCCTTTTTAGAAAACCCAAAAATGTGTTTTCAAAACCTCTGAAATTAAAAAATGGGTTTATCTTTTCCAATTTCATAGTTTGTATTTGCTAATATGCAAGCCTTTGATCTTAAAACTCATCAACATATTAGCAAATACTGGCTTCAAAGAAACTCATTCATTTTGAAGCCAAGTCAAACACTTCGAAGCACACTTTCTTTCCTTAAAAGGTAGTAAAATATTCATTCAAAGGAAATTTTCTTTGTAGAAAGTCCAAAAATGTGCTTTCAAAACCTCTGAAATTAAAATATGGGTTTATCTTTTCCAATTTCATGGTTTGTATTCGCTAATATGTAAGCCTTTGAACTCAAAATTGATTAACATATTAGCAAATACTGGCTTCAAAGTAACCCATTCATTTTGAAGCCAAGTCAAGCACTTCAAAGCACACTTTTCTTCCTCAAAAGGTAGTAAAATATTTCCTTCGAAAGAAATTTTCTTGGTAGAAAGCCCCAAAATGTTCTTTCAAAACCTCTGAAATTAAAATATGGGTTTATCTTTTCAAATTTCATGGTTTGTGCTTGTTAATATGCAAAAACTAATTAACGTAGTAGCAAATACTAGCTTCAAAGTAACCCATTCATTTAAAGCCAAGTCAAGCACTTTGAAGCATACTTTCCTTCCTCCAAAGGAAGTAAAATATTCTTTTGAAGGAAATTTTCTTGGTAGAAAGCCCAAAAATGTGCTTTCAAGACCTTTAAAATTAAAATATGGGCCCTAACTCCACATGGGTCAAATGAAGCTTAAATAGCTTAGAACTACTTGACCCGTTAGGTTAAATGGGCAAATTAGACAAGAAGGTATAAAGCCCTAATTCTTGTGCTCTTGCCTATTCACTTGTCAATTTCTAACTCTTACTCTCACTCTTACTTCCCTCTGTGCTTACTTTAGCTCTTGCTCCTCCTACCCTTGCTATTGCTTCTTCAATCCTTTCTTCTACTCTCACCAATGACTACCTCTTCCTTTACAAACCTACTAGTTATCGAACATCTTTGTCCCTTGGTGGCCTTAAGAAGATGGATAAACAAAGAAATAGCCAAATATAATGAAGGCCACAGTGCAATCGATGGAAGGTACTTCATCGTTCGATATCATGCAAAAGGTGAGTATATCCTTGGCCCTATCTTTACTGAGGCTCCTGCTGTAGTTCCCTTTTGTACCCACGTTTGGAGGATCACTACCTTCTTTATGAAGGAAAATTCAACTGGGGGTTGGAGGGCCACTCAACCTTATCCCTGCTAGCCCATATTGAAGACGAAATGGGAGGAATGGTATGATTGAGTCATCGAGGCTAGAGAACAAGATTTAGAGGACCTCTATATCCTTGATTCCCTTCGACTTTCCAGGTTTATAATTCCTAAGGATCCCTTCCTTATCCCAGTTACTCTTTGTTTTTAGAATTCTGCTTTCAATTTCTTTCAATTTCGGTGTGGTATGATGGCCCCCCACCATTTTTGATATGTGCCATCTTCTAAGGCTCTCACCCATTGGTGACCCGTTTGGTCTTGATTACCCAAACCTTGTGGTTTCCTTCTCTATTCTTGCTTTGAATCCTTCTTACAGTGAGTTCATAGTAGCTGAGAATAATAAGGAAGGTCCAGTGACCAACTGAGAATTCTTTTCTTTTTATTCTTTATTGGCTTTTATACTTCATCCTAAAAATAATGCCTGAATTTATTCATCTTGTAAAGGCTCTAGCTTCAAAGAAGAGTATATCCTTGGCTTCTTATGTTCTAGGCCATGTATATAGAGTTTGTTCCCAGTTTTGTGAAAGGTCTCTAGAACCCAATCAAGGAGGCCCTATTTGGGTTCTCTAACTCTGGCTTTTTGCTTATTTTACTGACTTCCATTCTCGCTGCTTAAAATTTTTGGTGCAAGAGCCCACCTCCTACATAGAGAATTATGTTAGAATGTCTTTGTACCCTTCCAGTTTTGCTTATTATTTTTCTTACTCTCATAACTTGCCAACCTTTATTTGACCTTCATTTTTTTGCCCCTTCGATGTTGACGTGAGGCCGACATGGTTAAGGGCCTTTTTGGTTGATGTGACCTATTCCAGGCCTATTCATAAGGAAATGTGGACCTCTATCTTAATTCCAAAGGAGCTCTTCATTAGCACTATAAACCCTAGGGCCTACAAATGCATCGCCGAGGCTTATTGCCCTGCCCAACTTGCAAGGCAGTTTGGGCTTACCCAGGGGATCCCAGTCCCTTTCAGCAGCCTCTCCAATTCTGACCTTGATGCCAGAGATTTGAAGGTGCCAAAAACCAGGCTAAATGAAGCAATGGTCAAGTTTGTAAAGGACTTTTCTAGCTTCGAATTCGTGTCCTTCACTAGCCATGGTGGGGTCATGCAAAGATTTCAAGACTAGTGAACAGCCAACATGGAGGTGTAGCTTACCACTCCCACCCTAGACTTACTAAAAGAGCTAGATGTGCTAATCCATGGTGGGCAAGCCAAAACTAAGGGGGTTGGCATACTCATTGCTTCCACCCCTACTGTTTTAGCTCTTTCACTCAGAATTACTAGGGCTGCTACCAAGAAGGGTACATGCTTTACCTCTTTTTTTGACTTTCTTTCCTTCTTTTACGCTTTTCTTAACCTTAGTGCTCATTTTACTGCTACAGGGGCTTTGCAGAAGGTCTCACCTCAGCTAGCATAGGCCCCTGTCACTCTAAAGGGAAAACAACAAGAATTAAAGAAAAGAAAGGCCCCTCTCAAGCTTGAGCCTATAGAAGTGTTACTTGGGGTTCCTTTAGAAGAAGATGAAGAAGAGAAAGAAGAGTCTCCTAAAAAAGAGGAAGAAGCCCATCTCACCTATTGCTGAACTTATTATGGATTTTACGCATGAAGCAGTAGCCAAGGCAGTAGAGAAGGAACGGGCCAAAAAGGCATTGTGTTCCAGAGGTAAGAGAAAAAAAGGCAATGGAGAATCTCAAGTGAGGAGGCTACTACTGCTGAGGCAGTATAAAAAGTGGCTGTAAGGAAAAGTAGAACTGCTGAACATCACACTCTTTACAGTTCTCCAGCTACCACCACTACAACTGCTGGTAATCCTCTTCAGCTCTTTATGATCCCCTTTGTGTTTTACATCCTTTATTCTAGCATTGCCCTTGCACTTCTTTCTTTTAAAATGTAGCAGCAACTAGCCTATCCCTCTCCTATCCAATGCCATCATCTTTTTCTCTAGATGAGATTGAAAGACCACCTTTGAGCCCCACAAAATTGGAGACCTTAAAGGGAAAAAGAAAAGCAGACACCAGAGCATGAGTTATACCTCACTCATTAGTCCATTGAACAGCAAGGTATCTTGAAAAGGCTTAAGAATTGCATTCATTTGCATTTGAATGTCAATATGAGATAACTTTTGAAAATGTGTATATGTGAAAGTGTGCATACAATGTATTTGTTATAAGAGAAGTTTTATATAGATAATGGTGAGAACAAGAGGGAATGAATTGGAGGAGTCTACCTCTAGCCGTCATGATCAGATGGAAAGAATGATGTATGATATGGCTGAGAGCCTGAGACAAAAAGAGCAATGGCAGCAATAGTAACCACCACCCCCACCTCCGATGCTCGTACCACCGAAACAAGATCATCAAACAGATGATCGAACCATTGCTCTCACTAACGAATTAAAAAAGATGAAGCCGCCCTTGTCCCATGAGGGAATTGATCCGCTAAAGGCTAAGGCCTGGGTATTGGGAATCCAGAAACTATTTGAAGTGTTTCCATGCACAGAGACACAAAAGGTATTGCTAACTACCTTTACTATTGAAGATGAAGCTGTAACCAGCCCACGTGGGACCTCGCGTTACAGTTCGGACTCCCCTTTTTGTTTTGTTGCGGTTCGTAATCTGAACCAAAGAGTCCAACTCTAGCAAATCGTTTTGAGAAAAATAGATTTTGAAAAGAAGTGCCAAACATGGACTGCTTTGCCAGATACAGAGTCGCCACCTAAATATTTTTAAAATGGGGGAATTTAGGAAACCCTGACTCGGTGCCGAAGGCCACGTGTCCATCATCACCAAAGTTGCCTTGGCTCGGGAGCTTGGGTACGATTGGGGCAGGTCAGGTATGAGCACCCCCTCTCGCCCAGTCCGAAGACCGGCCTCTACTAACCATGATATCCGTTTTTGAAAACGTTATGTGTTCTTATTCCGGTTATTAGCCTAGAATTACTATGTGATGCGCACAGCAAACAAGTACAGACTAGATCGCCTAATTTGGAAATAAGCATTGCATATCTGTTTGTTTTGAAAAATGTCTTGGAATTTGCTACTCGCAAGTAGGCTAAAACACGGATTTCAACGAGTTATTCCAACTCAAACAATCCAACCTTCACCCACAGGCATTCAAGTAGTTTATAACATATAAGCATCTAGCCACATGGTAAGCATACTATTATGGCAACACTCACACGCATGCGGTATGCTAAAGCATAAAAGCTTACCTAGTACTCCATGCCAAAACAAGAACTTGTTAGCAAACATGCATGACCTAGCTCATGTTAAATGACTAATGCATCGCATACAAAATGCAGTTAGATAGGCTCGGCTATCCTAAACATGGCATGTGAAATGCAACAGATAGCACGTATTCAATTTGGAATTGAAGTACCAATGCGGTTAGTATGATGTACCGAGCCTGGCGCATGTAAGACAAATGCATGGATGCACGCATGCATAGCATAAGGTATGCTAAAATAAATATGCCCTAATCTACCATTATAAGCAGGTAAATAAAAGGGAGAAAGAAGTGGGGGTTGGAAGACATACACACACACCCACACTTATTACAGATACGCCCTCACTCGGAGGGACCAAATAAATATTACAGTCCGAATAATAAATGAATAAATTATTACAAAAATTCTAATTATCAAATTAAATCAAATGTAAAAAGAAGGGGGGGCCTCAGCCCTACCTCGGGATGCGCGAATGATGCATGCTCGATCCGTCTTGCCCGGAAGACCCGTACCATGCCACTGCCGCCTCTATTTTCACTGTCCTGCCTCTCCAAAGACTGCCAAAGTCCCAGGATACCTTTTATGCACATTGATTCACACCATCGGCTGGATGAAATGGCCACTGGCCATGTAAAACGTCCATCGGCTGCTCATGAGGTCATCGGCCACACATCAATGGTCGGTCGGCTCTCTATACTGCCGGTCAGTACAAAATTCCTACAGGAGACAGTTTTTTGATAGCAACAAGGACAGACAGTGTATGGCATGGAATTTTGGGCACATGTAAGCATGGCCATGTTTGCTATCATGCATGGGACTCGAGGAAGCATAGCCCTTGGTCCTTGGGCCACCAATTATGCATTTTGATGCGTGATGGCCTAAGAGACCAAGATTGCAATTTAATGGAAATGCATGCAACACACAAATGAGAACCAAGACCCTATCATGTCAAAGTCAAGCGCCTCGATGACATGAGAATTGAGATGTGTTTTGTCACTTAAAGTACAAACACCTCTCATCTCTCACACTTGGTTTGACACCCCAAACCAAGTAATGCAATGCATGTTATGCAAACATGGCTCAAAAGTGCAATAAGAGGCTAAGATGCAAACATGCCAAATGTGATGTAAACTAGATATGGAAATGCAAAGTGCTAGGGCATGCAAAATGCAAATACATAGCAAACATGGACAAATCATGCAATAGAACTAGCATGTAGCAACATATTATGGATCAACCACGCAACAAGTATGAGACAATCATACAATAGCGGACTTAAACCATGATGGGGCAGGCCTCAACCCACCCCAAAACAGTGGCCAAAATGCCCAAAAAGGTGGACAATATACACAACAAACATGCAAACTAATGGGCCTAAAGTTAAGGTACAAAAGAGAGCATTCAATTAACACCACCAAGACCACTCCTGGCATGGATCATTCAGCCAAAAAACAGAGCTTCAATGCACCAAAACACACCCCAAAATCCAATGATATGGTAGCCCAAATGCCTAAACATACAAACATGCCCAATGACCACCCTTTAAGGCATAAGATTACAACAGTTCAAAGCATGAATGAGATGATAAGTGGAGACACATAAGCATGATATAGGGACTGAAATAGCATGTTAAATGATTCCAAATCACCTAAAAAGCCTAACCAATGCTTGTTTATGGATCACATACTCAAGGCTTACAAGCCATAATGTAAAGCAACCTCATCAAGCATGCCAAATATGGTAAAATCAGTGGCAAACAGACCTAAAACATGACAAATCATGACCAAAAGCTTCAATAAGCTAGGCTAAAACATGAGGATATACAAGGCTAAGCACATGGCACATTTCTAGGCAAAGTAGAGCATTACAAAGCAAGTACAAGATGCATGCTAAAGGCTACAAATACAACCAAGGAAAGAGATATAACATGCTCTAAAACACCCAAATAAACTCTGAAATGAAGCCATACAAGACTAGATATACATGCTACCTTATGAGCCAAGAACAAAGGTCAAAGAGGGACAAAGGGGAGAGGGGTGTCCCTCCCCTATGCAAGACTTGAAACCATCTTCCTCACCATTGAAAACCCTATGGTTTTCAGTGGTGAGAAGACCAAGACAACCAAGCCAACAAAGCTTCAAGAAAAGGCACCAAAGAGGCCAAAACAAGGCCTAAGGGGGTGAGTTTGCACTCAAACCACAAAGTGACCTTAATGAAAGTTCTAAAGAAAGAAAATACAAGCCTTTTTTATGTTATACACAAAGCCAAAAACACAAAGAAAGATAGGTAGAAAGCTAGTGCAAGATTGGGGAAACTAAAGTAAAGTAGTTACCCTTGAAGAACCCTTGAAGAACAGGTGGTTCAGCCCTCTTCTATTGATCAAAATCAGTCCAAAACTTTAACAAACAACCCTCCAAGCCTCTCAATCTCAGAGCTAGGTGTAATAGTGTGTGTATTAGTGCAAAAGTAAGGTAAAAGTGCACTATTTGGCCACAAAACACACACAAAGGGGGAGAGAGAGGGGAATATAGAGAGAAGGGATATATATCAGATGTATAGATATATGAAAGCTCTAGTTTTTGTTCAAAAATGGCCAACCTCTATCAAAGGGAGAGGAGGGGAGCTTAAATACGCGAAGGCAAGCCAAGAAGCTTAATGGCTAAGCAAAAGAGAAAGGGTCAAGGGGTGCAAAGGGGTCTAGGGGAGTCAAGGCTTCTTGGGGAAGCTAAAACAGCTGGCCAAGCTTCTCCAAGAAGCTTGGCCAAAGGGGTCAACCTTCTAGAAGGTTAGGGGGTTCAAAGGTGCAAAGGGGTCACTCCCATACACGGGGATGAGTGATGGTGCATTCCAGCGGGCACAGCTGGCATGCACCATGCCTTAGTGGTGCAAAGGGTGTACACCGGCCACCAAAAAGAGTCACCGGCCAAGGAAAGTGCCGGTCGGCAAATTATAGTGCCGACCGGCCAAAGGTTTTGAGAAAATAGTGCCGATGGCACAAGTAAACGGCCGGTTGTGTGTGAGGACAACTGGTGAGGTATGGGGATGGCCCACAAGCCATTCCCTTCCTTCCAAGGCAAAGACCGAAGTGTTTAGTGCAAAACCAGACACAAAACGGTCGAGTTCGGAGATCCTGAGGCAAGGCGCGCAGCCGAGACCTCCGGAAACTCCAAACGAACACAAACAAGGATGATCACCGAGAGACGACCAGATTAGCAGGGAGTCTACTACTACTACAGGTAATGTTTCCCACCCAATCTCACAGATATGTTGCTCACATCACTCGGCTCTCAAGCTCAGTTTTTCTCACAAAAACCCTTTTCTCACTTTTCTCTCATCGTACATCTCTCTATTCTTTAGTCTCTCATTTTTCATCCCTTCCCAAGTATGGTTGATGGATAAATTGCAGGTTGTGGACTCTTGCCCAGCCTATTCAGCTCGTGGCTACTTCTTTCGGCGACGACTGGTTAACGCCCTTGATGAGGGGTGGTGGTTTGAATGGATGTGCAATTTGTCCGCAGACCGTATTGCCTGGCGATGCCCCTGGCTTAATCTACCGGCGATGGGCTATAGCATGACGCGCCAACCCGGAATTCAGCTGATCGGCTTGACTCACTGTGTGTTCTATTTCCCATTCCAATTCCGACGTCAGTTTGGTCATGATCAGACCTACATGCCAGAGGAGATAGAGTATCCTGCTGCATTCCCAGCCCGAGGCACACAGCTTGCTCAGCAGGCCACCGCATGGAGGACTAGAGAGCTCTTGGCCCCCGCTCCTACTTTCAGTTGTACTTTGTCTGATGAGTGCATAGATTGGCTCAACGAAGAAGCACAGGTTGGGCCCAGCTTGGCATCGGAGGCTTCGACCAGCTCTGGGAGGGGGCGCAGGAACACCTGACTTGACTATGCCCCGGATTTATTGCTTTATTAGTACTTTCAAGTTTTCTTTATGAATGTAATAAAAAGCAACTTCAATTGTATGAAAGAGCAGGAGAACTCTGTATTGAAATCAATGAAATTGAAGATTGTGGTACTGAGAATTTCCTACTTTGGTCCAAAAATGGTCTTAGTTGTAAAAAGATTAATTTGAACAAAGTCAACTTTTATTAAAACTTTTCAAAACTATTTTCAATATGGATCAGAACTGGACACGCCTGAGATCTGTCACTGAGATGCACAACCCCGGATCCCTGCAACTGGAAAGTTGCCCCTAGTTTGAGTAGCACCGCGGCACTGCATGGCAACGGAAAGTTGCCCCTAGTCTGAATAGCACTGCACCGGAGATTAGAATGAATGCTGATAGACAAAGATGACCGAGATGATCAAATGGACAAAGTTGATCGGGGAAAAAGTTTATGGTTGAACTCCAAGATGAAGCTTCCTACGTATCCCAAGGCTGGGAATCAAGCCTTACGTAGTTCAGGCTTGGGTTCACTCGAGTATTTTCGCTCTCCTTTTGCGCTCTAACTTTTGCCAAGGCCACCCTTTGCTCGTTTTCAACCTTGAGAGCTCAGTTTTTATATTTTCCAATTTTTTGTGCTCTAACTTTTTCCTAGGTCGCCCTTTTGGGTTTTCGGCCTAGCGAGCCTCTCAGGGGTAATATTTCTTCAACTTGTCCATGTTGATCGGTTGGGAGAACTCTAGGCCATCTAGGTCCATCAGAACCACAGCTCCACCCGACCAAATAGCTTTGATGATATAGGGACCAGTCCAATTGGGTTTGAACTTGCCCCTTGGGTCATGGATGGGGGCTCGGTTGCCCTTGAGCACCAAATCTCCTTCCTTCAAATTCCTGGACTTAACCTTCTTGTTGAAAGCCCGGGCAATCCTGCGCTGATAACTTTGAACATGGTACAGTGCTTTCAGCCTTCTTTTATCAAAGAGCATGAGTTCTTCAAACCTCCTCTGCTGCCAATCTGCTTCGGCTATCTGACACTCGGCCAGCACTCGTAACGACGGGACCTCAATCTCAATAGGTAGAACGGCCTCCATCCCATAGACTAATGAATACGGAGTCGCCCCGGTTGAAGTTCTAATTGAAGTCTGGTAGCCCCAGAGAGCAAATGGCAGCTTGTCTGGCCTGTCCCGGTAGGTTTCCACCATCTTCTGCAAAATGCGTTTGATATTCTTGTTGGCGGCCTCAACTGCTCCGTTAGTTTGCGGCCGATATGTGGATGACTTATGGAAATCCACGTTGTACTTCTCCAACAAATCAATCACTTCCTTCTTGAAGTGGGAACCATTATCTGAAATTATCTCGTTTGGGACCCCGTAACGACAAATGATGTTGTTTCTGATAAACTTTGCGACATGCGAAGCCTTCAACACTGCATAGGACTGGGCCTCAACCCACTTGGTGAAATAATCTATCGCAACCAAGATGAACTCATGCCCATTCGACCCTTTTGGAGTAACAGCCCCAATCACATCAATTCCCCATACTGAAAATGGTCATGGCGAAGTCATGTTGTACAGCTTCGACGGTGGGATATTCATGTGGTTTGCATGGATTTGATATTTGTGGCATCGCTGAACAAAACCGATACAATCCTCCTCCATGGTGGACCAGTAGTAACCCTGTCTGAGGATCTTCCGTGCTAGCATTACTCCATTCATGTGCGCACCACATTCTCCTCCATGGATGGCCTCCATCAGGCGCTTTGATTCTTCAGCTTCTACACACAGCTTGTGCATTCCCAGATGACCCCTCTTATACAGTTTACCCCCGCAGATGATGAACTGAACGGCCATTATTCTGATTGCCCTTTTATCCTTGGCATTTGCCCCTGGTGGGTACACTTCATTTTCCAAGAAATTCCAAATGTCATAGTACCAGTGGTTTTCATCCTGAACCTCATTTATCGCAGTAATCGACTCATAGGCAGGTGCAAATTTTTGGTCAATGATGACTGGACGCATCCAGACTCCGGACGGGATGTCTATCGTGGAAGATAGAGTTACTAGTGAATCAGTAAACCTGTTGTTCTCTCTTAGCAGATGAGTAAAACTTAGCTTCTCGAACCGAGGAATTAACAAATCCAAGGTCTGGTGATACATCATCATCTTTTCTTCTTTGACTTTCCAGTCTCCTTTCGCTTGAGACACAACAAGGTTCGAGTCCCCGATGACGTCCAACCGTCTTGCCCGTAGTTCTAGGGCAGCTTCTAGACCGGCAATGCATGCCTCATATTCCGCCTCGTTGTTCGAGACTTTAAACCGGAGTTTGAAAGCTAGGGGGATACGGGAATTGTCGGGTGCTATCAGCAACACTCATATCCCATACCCATACTGGTTTGACGCTCCGTCAAAGTACATCGTCCAAATTTCATCGTCGATGTGCAAAATGGCCTCATTTGGGAATAAGTACTCAACTGCTTCATGCCCTTCAACTGGGTGGTCGGTAAGGAACTCTGCTACCGCTCTCCCCTTCACTGACTTGCGCGTCACATACTTTAGATCGAATTCGGAGAGCAACAACAACCAACGAGCTAGCCTACCCGTAAGTGCCGGTTTCTCGAAAAGATATTTGATGGGATCAAGTCGTGAAACCAACATTACAGAGTGAGCTAACAGGTAGTGCCGCAGCTTCCTGGTAGCCCATACCAAAGCTAAACATGCCTTCTCCAATGGTGTGTAGCGAGTCTCATACTCTAGCATCTTCTTGCTCAGATAGTAGATGGCTCTTTCCACTTTGTCTTCTGATTCTTGCGCGAGCATACAGCCCATTGTAGTCTCAGTCACTGAAAGATACAATATCAACGGTTTCCCCGGTTCTGGTGGTGACAACACGGGTGGGTTCTGTAAGTATTCTTTGATCTGTTCGAAAGCAGCTTGGCATCAGCCGTCCCATTAGAACTTCATTCCTTTCTTCAGGAGACCAAAAAGTGGTTCACAAGTCAAGGTTAACTTTGAGATGAACCGTCTTATGAATTGCACTTTACCCAGAAAGTCTCGTACCTCCTTTTCAGTCATTGGTGGTGGCATTTCTAAGATGGCCTTGATTTTGGAAGGGTTGACTTCGATGCCCCTTTGTGTAATCAGAAACCCTAGCATTTGTCCGGCTGTAACACCAAATGTACACTTTTGAGGATTCAGCCGCAACCGGAATTCTTTGATCCTTTGGAAAAACTTTTGCAAGGCGGTGTAGTGGCCCTCTCTTTCTTTGGACTTGACAATCATGTCATCCACGTACACCTTAACCTCTTTGTGGATCATATCATGTAATATTGTGGTTGCTGCCCGTTGATATGTAGCCCCAGCATTCTTCAACCCAAACGGCATTACCTTGTAGCAGTATGTCCCCCACGGGGTGGTGAAAGCAGTTTTCTCCCGGTCTTTGGGTGCCATCACTATCTGATTATAGCCTGAGAAGCCATCCATAAACAAAAGCAAAGCATGCCCCGCTGTGAAATCCACCAGCTCATCGATGTGTGGTAGGGGAAAGTCGTCCTTCGGACTGGCTCTGTTTAGATCCCTGAAATCCACGCATACTCAGATCTTGCCATCTTTCTTCGGCACTGGAACAATGTTGGCCAGCCAAGTCGGGTATTCGGATACCAGCAGGAAGCCTGCATCTATTTGCTAGGTGACCTCTTCCTTAATCTTGATGGCCCAGTCTGGGCGAATTCTCCTGAGTTTCTGTTTGATAGGTCGGGCCTCGGGGTCAAAAGGGATCCGATGCTGTACAATCTCAGGATCGATTCCAGGTATGTCTTCGTAGGACCACGCGAAAACATCTTTGAAATCTTTTAATAAAGCGACTAAGCACTCGCGTTCCTCCGAAGACAACGTGGACCCGATTTGGGCACCGGGTCCTTCTCAAGACTAACATTCATGAGTGATTTCATCCATTAAGGGTTTAACAAATCTCTCCTGCTCCTGTTCAATTAAGCATTGCAAAACCGGAGGAATTTCGTCCTCGTCGTTTTCATCAAAATTTTGAAAATCCTGATTTAAGCAATAAATCAAAGGCACAGAAAAGTACTCGAAAACCACATTCACCTCATTCTCATTAAGTGCTTCCAAACCATCTGATTCTTCTATTACAACAGACTCGAAAGAGAAAGAAAAAGACGACCTGGACAGGACTATGGCATTCGGGCTATCACCCCCAGGTATACCGGACTCAGACTCAGTCGAGCTGGAACTTGATTCTGACTCACAAGACTCAGTGGAATCAGATTCCGGCTCACTACCTGACCCGGTGCTGCTCAAAAATCCCTCTTGGTACTGCCAAACGAGAGAGCGTGCGATGGGTGCATCCAAAATAGCTGCTGGTAGGCCCGCAGCCGTTTCATCTTCGATCATGGACACCGAGGAGTTATCCCCCCAACACAACTGGTCGATCGAAGGATCTAAAAGTAGAAATGCCAATGCTACCTCCATCTCAAGCTCTGTGTCCTTAGACTCCATTTCCTTGCTATGCTCAGTCTCAACTGATGGGTCTGTCTGCCCTTCGACAACATCATCCCTAGACAATTGAAGGTCAAAGAAGATCTCGAATCCTGGCACGCGCTTCCTCTCCGCGTTCAGCCACGGCTCTGGAAAGCCACAGAATGGAAAATCTTCCCCCTCTCGGACGAAGCGTCCGTTCAGGGTACCCTGGATGGGTCGGTGCATCAACTCAAAAGGTTTCCCCATTTGTTTCGCTCTGGCTCTTCCTGCCATTTCCTTTCCCTTTCTTATCCAATCCTCCTTGGTGCGCAGATAATCCAAACCAAAGGTATGAGGGTTGTGTGGCACTTCGGCCAATGCTGCGACGCCTTTCCGGCCACTTTTTCCTAATCCCATCACGGGGATGTGTTGGAGCTTGTTCATGAGGTATATTGCTTGAGCACTGGTATACAAGCCCTCATTAGCTGCCATGATGCTTTGCACAACCCGAGCCTCAGCCAAGGTAAAACCTGATATGAACACGTCCTCCATACCGTGCTCAATTTCTAGAACAGGCGTAGACACCTTCGGTGGTGGATGGATTGATGAATTCCCGAAAACAATGGCTACTCCCTTCCCATAGAGGTATTTCACCATTTGATGCAAAGATGATATCGCTTTTAATCTTGCCTTTACACTACGCCACAAAAGCAGGTTAAAAGTTGCAGGCACCTCTAAGACATGGAAATCTATCTCATGCTGTCCTGGTCCAACCTTTGTCTGAACTTTAACGGTTCCCATCACCTCTTGGCTTGTGTTGTCGTACGCCCGAATCACCTGGGCTGTTGGTACAAAATCTGTAATCTTTAAGCCAATCGCATATGCTGTCCTTGTTGGGCAGACGTTGATAGCGGATCCTGTATCAACAAGAACCACCGGTGTCCATTTATTCCTACACTCCATAGAGATGTAGAGTGGCTTGTTATGGTTTGCCCCCTCGGGTGGCAATTCTCTGTCAGAAAATGTTAGCATCAGGGAACCTCCTCCCAGAAAAACCAATCCGACTAGCTGCTCTAGCAGAGTTTCTATCGAAAGCTTAGCCTTGTTCATGGCTGAAAGGACGGCCTGTCTGTGCACTCGAGAAGCCATAAGCAGTCCCCAGATGGAGATGTCTGCTTGTATCTTTTTCAATTATCTTAGAACGGCCTCGTCTTCGAGTTGCTTTTCCTTTTGCTTCTCAGCCTCCCTATCCTTGCCAGAAGTCTCGGGCTGATCTAGGTGTGGGGGCTTGAAGTACCGCCCGCTTCGTGTCATGTGGTCGATTTCTCCCAGGTACCAGGTGTCATCGGGTTGGTTGCTTCCCCAATCCTCATCTGTGTGGGCGAGACACAAGTCCTCGTCCTTCCACCACATTCCATTAGCAGCTGACAAACATTTGTCCGGCTCTGGTATGACTGTTCTCGTACTCACGGTACCTTCCATCCTTATGCTTGCAGCATCATCTGTTTCTGTGCACACAGCAGCTTCGGTCTCCACATGGGCCTTGGCCTTCCAGATTCTCTCAGAATCTTCAAATCTCCCTTGCTCCAACTATGCCAATGTCTGTTCCAATTGCGTTAGCGCAGCTGTTGGCTCAATGACTCCCACATTCGCAATGCCCGAGTTCCGAGCAAAATTCTTAGTGCCGGCGCTCTCCGGCGGTGTACTCTGTTCTTCAACCTTTCCGGCTGTTGCTGACGTTCTTGCCCTTGCCGGCCCCCATTCTGGCTGAAACTCTCCTACCACATCCGAGTGATCATTCAACCATCCAGTAGCCTCGGCTAATTCTTCATAATCAAACCAGTTGACTGCTGCGTCCCCTGGGTCTTGGTCACTGTAAAACTGGAGGTTGGCAAGGTCCTCTTCCACAGCGGTGACATCATCTGCTCCCTGTCCCAAACTATCTCCGTGAATCACACACAACTCTCCTCCTGTTGGCAATTCTACTTCTGGCCCATCTTGGCCTATTGGCAAAATGTAGTCGCTCGGACTATAGGCCTTCTCAACACAATTCCCAGATTCCGCAAACTCTGGCTCAACAATCCCCTTTTCCTCTGAAATCTCCCCTCTTGTATCCTTGACGGTCACCACCATAGGCTTAGATTGGGTTGTGGAGATGTCCATCATGCACAAGTCGGTGCAATCAGGGAAGAACACCTCTGGGTTAGGTAGGTGGGAAGGGGTGATATAGATACTAGGATCGTATGGCACGATCCCAGTTTGAATGAAGTTGATTCTTTTGGGCGGTGGAGCTTGGTTATGTGTGGGGAGAGGATTCGTTGTGACATTGGGTTTCTCGGGAGGCAAAATCACCCCGTTATCAATGAGATC
The DNA here is from genome assembly GCA_025200525.1 of Camellia lanceoleosa. NCBI lineage: Eukaryota > Viridiplantae > Streptophyta > Magnoliopsida > Ericales > Theaceae > Camellia > Camellia lanceoleosa. Next base: position 66,242,282 of record CM045769.1, on the reverse strand, counting down.
CTGAATCTCATGACGTAATCGGAAGCACAGATCGGTGTCATGACCGTGCTGTTGGTGAAATGCACAATACTTGGTTGGGTTGTGGGAACTGGGAAGGTTTTCCGGTAATGGCCACGGCTCGAGGGGCTTTAGATGCCCTTTCTTGATCAAGACCCCCAGAGCTTTGGATAGAGGCATGTACAGTGGGGCGAAGGTTCTGGTGTTTTTGGGTGGATATTTAGTTGTTTGTGGTTTGCTTCCGGACGCACCGGAGAATGGCGTGGCTGCCATAGTTCTTGGAGGGTGGTTGGTGGTGACCATGCTCACTTCGGAGGCTCTTGTAGTAGTAGTGCCGCTCGGGCCTGTATTAGTGTTACGGTTGAAAGTTCTTCGGGGTTGCTCCCGGTCATTATCAATTAAGCCTTGCTTCAAGGCGTCTTCAATCTGCACCCCCATTTCATGCAGGTCAGAGAAAGTAGGGAAAGGAAGTACAATCATCTTCTGCATCAACTTTGGCTGAAGATTGCGTACAATCATCCGAATCTGATCTTTGTCTGTGGGTCTCAAGGTCATCATCGAAGCCTTGGCCCTCCATCTAGTCACAAATTCTGAGAAGCTTTCTTTGGGTTCTTGCCTCGTTGTCTCGAGATCACGGGTTGTAATCTCGATTTGTGTGTTGTATGAGTATTGCAAGTGGAAGGCCTCAGCCATTTCGTCCCAGTTTCTCTTAACATCATCCTCTAGCTTGGCATACCATATGGCCGCCACACCCGACAGGGTCCGGCCAAATAGAGATAGCTTCTGAAGTTTGGTGAGGCCCATCAGCCTTAGGATATCTGAAAATAGTCTCAGGTGCACCATGGGGTCCCCAGACCCATCAAACCGATCAATATGCGGCATTTTAAATCTATCAGGCAGCGTCACAGCTGCATCAGTGTATCCATCTTCAATGTCAGGGATGGTCTTGACTCCCTGGGATCTCTTCAACAGCTTTTCAAGCTTACTCAACTTTAGTGCGGTGGGATCAGTCTCGAACTCAAAGGGAGAGTCTGGTAGGTTGGTGGGTGTTTTTGATAACTAGGGTGGGATTGGGGGTAGGATCGGGGGTGGAGGTGGTCCTGTGGGAATGTCTGTGTCATTCTGAACATTGGTCGCCTCCCCGGGGTTTGGAACTCCTGGCAGGGGAGGAACTTGCTGAGAAGCGGACGCTTCGGTTTGCTGTTGCAACCTCACGATTAACTCTGCTTGTTCTTTCACAACCATGGCCTATTGTTTAGCAAACTCCGCATGTTGGACAGCATCCTGTTGCATCGTTTTCATGCTCTCTTGAAGGTGGCGCACCATTTCCTCTAAACTGGCCATGCTATTCTGTTCTGACTGAATTACTGGTATATGTTCCCTTTCTGTAGGAGAAGCAGAATCCTGATCCCTGCCGTACTCTGGTGGGGTAGACAAAGCCCTCTGAACTGACTGTTGAACTGATGCCCTCTGCCTAATTGCCCTCCGTCTAATAACCGAGGGTAAGGAGCGATACACTGGTTGTCCGTCTACCAAATCCTCAGATCGATGGAGTCGACGACCTCTGATCCAGAGTGCTTGGGGAATATCTACTGGGTTAGAAGCAATTGTGCTCAACTACCTAGTAAAAAGATGAACAAAGCATATAAATAAACAGACAATCGGACAGCGTAACGGCATAAAATAAATAAACACACAACACACAGTCGGGTATTATAATATACAGCCAAAAGCCGTATACACCGTTCCTCAAACACTGATCACTGTTTTCGAATCGTTGCCCCTAGGTCTGAATCTGATACCTGCAGATAACTGATTCCCGAAACGTTGATGCTGGTGCTCCCAGGCCTGATACTCAAACTTGCAAACTGGCATGTACGTTCCTGCAGAGATATACTCTAAAGCACATAGCAGATAAGTGAGAGCCAAAACACCCCTATGGTGGGGTAGGGTTTCCCTGTCCTATTTTGTCAGGAGCTAGGGTTTTACTATGCACGCAGCGGTTTCAAACAACCTACAATCGGGTAAGCAACCTGTCCTAGTTTAGAATGGTCACTACGGATTTCGATATGCACTAGGTCGAATGGTCAAAGAGGGTGCCCCGGTAAAACCGGGGTTTGTGTTCCCATGCTGTCAGAGCCCACAACCGGTCAGCCTTATGGTCATGCCTTGACAAGACAAGCCTCCGGCAAAACGTTCAGGAATGGTAGATGGCGAACACTGTGTTCCTAGGCACACCAATGCACATGCAATGCAAAGAAACACATAAACATAGTCAAAACAGGATATCACGAGTTTGAGTCAAGCTCTCTAAACTCCCCAGCAGAGTCGCCAGAAACTGTAACCAGCTCGCGTGGGACCTCGCGTTACAGTTCGGACTCCCCTTTTTGTTTTGTTGCGGTTTGTAATCTGAACCAGAGAGTCCAACTCTGACAAATCGTTTTGAGAAAAACAGATTTTGAAAAGAAGTGCCAAACATAGACTGCTTTGCCAGATACAGAGTCGCCACCTAAATATTTTTAAAATGGGGGAATTTAGGAAACCTTGACTCGGTGCCAAAGGCCACGTGTCCGTCATCACCAAAGTTGCCTTGACTCGGGAGCTTGGGTACGATTGGGGAAGGTCAGCTATGAGCACCCCCTCTCGCCCGGTCCGAAGACCGGCTTCTACTAACCATGATATCCATTTTTGAAAACGTTATGTGTTCTTATTCCGGTTATTAGCCTAGAATTACTATGTGATGCGCACAGCAAACAAGTACAGACTAGATCGCCTAATTTGGAAATAAGCATTGCATATCTGTTTGTTTTGAAAAATGTCTTGGAATTTGCTACTCGCAAGTAGGCTAAAACACGGATTTCAACGAGTTATTCCAACTCAAACAATCCAACCTTCACCCACAAGCATTCAAGCAGTTTATAACACACAAGCATCTAGCCACATGGTAAGCATACTGTTATGGCAACACTCACACGCATGCGGTATGCTAAAGCATAAAAGCTTACCTAGTACTCCATGCCAAAACAAGAACTTGTTAGCAAACATGCATGGCCTAGCTCATGTTAAATGACTAATGCATCGCATACAAAATGCAATTAGACAGGCTCGGCTATCCTAAACTTGGCATGGGAAATGCAACAGATAGCACGTATTCAATTTGGAATTGAAGTACCAATGCGGTTAGTATGATGTACCGAGCTTGGCGCATGTAAGACAAATGCATGGATGCACGCATGCATAGCATAAGGTATGCTAAAATAAATATGCCCTAATCTACCATTATAAGCAGGTAAATAAAAGGGAGAAAGAAGTGGGGGTTGGAAGACATACACACACACACCCACACTTATTATAGATATGCCCTCACTCGGAGAGACCAAATAAATATTACAGTCCGAATAATAAATGAATAAATTATTACAAAAATTCTAATTATCAAATTAAATCAAATGTAAAAAGAAGGGGGGGCCTCAGCCCTGCCTCGGGATGCGCGAATGATGGATGCTCGATCCGTCTTGCCCGGAAGACCCGTACCATGCCACTGCCGCCTCTGTTTTCACTGTCCTGCCTCTCCAAAGACTGCCAAAGTCCCAGGATACCTTTTATGCACACTGATTCACACGATCGGCTGGATGAAATGGCCACTGGCCATGTAAAACGTCCATCGGCTGCTCATGAGGTCATCGGCCACACATCAATGGCCGGTCGGCTCTCTATACTGCCGGTCAGTACAAAATTCCTACAGGAGACAGTTTTTTGATAGCAACAAGGACAGACAGTGTATGGCATGGAATTTTGGGCACATGTAAGCATGGCCATGTTTCCTATCATGCATGGAACTCAAGGAAGCATGGTCCTTGGGCCACCAATTATGCATTTTGATGCATGATGGCCTAAGAGACCAAGATTGCAATTTAATGGAAATGCATGCAACACACAAATGAGAACCAAGACCCTATCATATCAAAGTCAAGGGCCCCGATGACATGAGAATTGAGATGTGTTTTGTCACTTAAAGTACAAACACCTCTCATCTCTCACACTTGGTTTGACACCACAAACCAAGTAATGCAATGCATGCTATGCAAACATGGCTCAAAAGTGCAATAAGCGGCTAAGATGCAAACATGCCAAATGTGATGTAAACTAGATATGGAAATGCAAAGTGATAGAGCATGCAAAATGCAAATACATGGCAAACATGGACAAATCATGCAATAGAACTAGCATGTAGCAACATATTATGGATCAACCATGCAACAAGTATGAGACAATCATACAATAGCGGACTTAAACCATGATGGGGCAGGCCTCAACCCACCCCAAAACAGTGGCCAAAATGCCCAAAAAGGTGGACAATATACACAACAAACATGCAAGCTAATGGGCCTAAAGTTAAGGTACAAAAGAGAGCATTCAATTAACACCACCAAGACCACTCATGGCATGGATCATTCAGCCAAAAAACAGAGCTTCAATGCACCAAAACACACCCCAAAATCCAATGATATGGTAGCCCAAATGCCTAAACATACAAACTTGCCCAATGACCACCCTTTAAGGAATAAGATTACAACACTTCAAAGCATGAATGAGATGATAAGTGGAGACACATAAGCATGATATAGGGACTAAAATAGCATGTTAAATGATTCCAAATCACCTAAAAAGCCTAACCAATGCTTGTTCATGGATCACATACTCAAGGCTTACAAGCCATAATGTAAAGCAACCTCATCAAGCATGCCAAACATGGTAAAATCAGTGGCCAACAGACCTAAAACATGACAAATCATGACCAAAAGCTTCGATAAGCTAGGCTAAAACATGAGGATATACAAGGCTAAGCACATGGCACATTTCTAGGCAAAGTAGAGCATTACAAAGCAAGTATAAGATGCATGCTAAGGGCTACAAATCCAACCAAGGAAAGAGATATAACATGCTCTAAAACACCCAAATAAACTCTGAAATGAAGCCATACAAGACTAGATATACATGCTACCTTATGAGCCAAGAACAAAGGTCAAAGAGGGACAAAGGGGAGAGGGGTGTCCCTCCCTTGTGCAAGACTTGAAACCATCTTCCTCACCACTGAAAAGCCATTGGTTTTCAGTGGTGAGAAGACCAAGACTACCAAGCCAACAAAGCTTCAAGAAAAGGCACCAAAGAGGCCAAAACAAGGCCTAAGGGGGTGAGTTTGCACTCAAACCACAAAGTGACGTCAATGAAAGTTCTAAAGCAAGAAAATACAAGCCTTTTTTATGTTATACACAAAGCCAAAAACACAACGCAAGACAAGTAGAAAGCTAGTGCAAGATTGGGGAAACTAAAGTAAAGTAGTTACCCTTGAAGAACCCTTGAAGAACAGGTGGTGCAGCCCTCTTCTATTGATCAAAATCAGTCCAAAACTTCAACAAACAACCCTCCAAGCCTCTCAATCTCGGAGCTAGGTGTAATAGTGTGTGTATTAGTGCAAAAGTAAGGTAAAAGTGCACTATTTGGCCACAAAACACACACAAAGGGGGAGAGAGAGGGGAATATAGAGAGAAGGGATATATATCAGATGTATAGATATATGAAAGCTCTGGTTTTTGTTCAAAAATGGCCAACCTCTATCAAAGGGAGAGGAGGGGAGCTTAAATAGGCCAAGGCAAGCCAAGAAGCTTAATGGCTAAGCCAAAGAGAAAGGGTCAAGGGGTGCAAAGGGGTCTAGGGAAGTCAAGGCTTCTTGGGGAAGCTAAAACAGCTGGCCAAGCTTCTCCAAGAAGCTTGGCCAAAGGGGTCAACCTTCTAGAAGGTTAGGGGGTTCAAAGGTGCAAAGGGGTCACTCCCATACACGAGGATGAGTGATGGTGCATTCCAGCGGGCACAGCTGGCATGCACCATGCCTCAGTGGTGCAAAGGGTGCACACCGGCCACCAAAAAGAGTCACCGGCCAAGGAAAGTGCCGGTCGGCAAAATATAGTGCCGACCGGCCAAAGGTTTTGAGAAAACAGTGCCGATGGCACAAGTAAATGGCCGGTTGTGTGTGAGGACAGCCAGTGAGGTATGGAGATGGCCCACAAGCCATTCCCTTCCTTCCAAGGCAAAGACACAAGTGTTTGGTGCAAAACCAGACACAAAACGGTCAAGTTCGGAGATCCTGAGGCAAGGTACGCAGCCGAGACCTCCGGAAACTCCAAACGAACACAAACAAGGATGATCACCGAGTGTTCAATCAATGACGTCCAAGTCTTGAGGACGGTCAAGAATGGGGAGTCTACAGAAGCAAGAAAGTGCTGGATGTTAGTGCGAGATACCAACAGAGGAATTAGCTGGGTTCAGTTCTTAGAGATTTTCTACGAGAAGTACTTCTCGTAGTGTGTTCGAGATAGGAAAGTAATAGAGTTTGAACAGTTGATACAAGGAAATAAATCAGTGGCAGCGTATGAGGCCCATCTTGCTGAACTAGCACGGTTTGCACTGCACATGGTCAACACAGACTATAAAAGGCTAGAAAATTTGAAGGGGGTCTCTGTGATGTAATTCTTGACAGAATTAATGTGTTGAAACTACCTAAATATGTTGATATTTTAGATAGAGCTCTCATGGAAGAGACAAATCTGGCTACCCGTGACAGAAATTTTGAGTGGAAAGCCAAAAGATAGAATTGGAATGTGAACAAAGGGACAGTCTCAACAACAACTAAGAAAGCAAGGTTGGGAAATTCAGGCAGTTCAAGTCAGAATGGTAATTCAGCACCTGTTTGTCCGGATTGTGGAAGAAAGCACGGGGGTTATGTATTACCAGACTACTAGGACTTCTTTCCAGTGTAGGAAGACAGGACACATAGCAAGGAAATGTCCACAATTTTGACTACTACAAGCGATAATCAGAGACAGAAGGGTTTTTGCTCTTGTATCAGGGACACTCAAAATGCAGAAGTTGTAGTCTCAGGTACACTCACTATTTGTGGATAGTATGCGTATTTTTTGATTGATTCAGGATCTACCCACTCTTTTGTTTCTATGCAATTTGTGCCTAGATTGAATAGACTGTTGGAAACTTTAAGATATATACTATGTGTATCATCACCGTTAGGGAGATCTATGCTATATTCAACTGTTTACCTTGCATGTGAAATCTTGCTTGAGAATGCCACATTGTATGTTGATTTGTTGCCCTTAGATATGACTCATTTTGACATTATCTTGGGTATGGACTGGTTATCTAAATATTATGCAACCATTGATTGTACATCTAAACATATGATATTCCGACTTTCAGGACAGAATGAATTTTATTTTAAGGAAAGAGGTGTAGTTCCCCTACCATACCTAGTTTCATAAAAGCACGTAAATTGATTAACAATGGTTTTCAGGGGTATTTTTGATATTCCAATTGTGAAAGACTTTTCTGATGTGTTTCTGGAAGAGTTGCCAGGACAATTAGTTGATAGATAAATTGAATTTGTGATTAATGTGATGCTTATTACTCAACCCATATCCAAAACTCGGTATTGAATGTCAACTATTGAAATGGAAGAACTAAAAGTGCAGTTGCAAAAATTACTTGATAAAGGGTTCATTCGACCAAGCATATCACCGTGAAGAAGAAAGATGGGACACTTCATTTATGTATTGATTATCGGGAACTCAACAAGGTAATTATTAAAAATAAACATCCTTTGCCTCGATTGATGATTTGCTTGATTAGTTATAGGGGGCTCAGGTATTTTCTAAGATTGACTTGAGATTGGGGATGCCACCAATTGAAAGTTAAGGCTGAAGACATAGAAAACTGTCTTCTGAACCATGTATGGACACTATGAATTTTTAGTTGTGCCATTCGGAGTTACCAATGCACTTGCGGCTTTTATGGATTTGATGAGCCGAATCTTTAAACCATTTATGGATGAGTTTTCTGTAGTTTTTATTGATGACATTTTGATTTATTCAAAGAATGGGGAAGAACATGAACAACACCTTAGAATAATTCTAACAAAACCTTAGAATAATTCTTTAAACACTAAGGGTAAACAACTGCTTGAGAAACAATTGCTTGAATTAGGTTACATTTTTGGGCATGTTATTAATAGAGAAGGGATATCTGTTGATCCACAAAAAATTAAGGCAATTGTTAACTGGCATACTCCGACTAATGTGACAAAAATCGTAGTTTTATGGGTTTGGCAGGTTACTACCGGAGATTTGTCAGAGACTTCTCTAAAATTGATGTGCCATTGACACAATTGACTTGAAAGGGAGAACCATTCGTGTGGACTGATAAGAGGGAATCCGCATTTCAAGAACTGAAGACGAGGTTAACTATAGCTCCAATTCTTACCTTACCATCTGGTACTGAAGGGTTTGTAATTTTCAGTGATGCATCTTATAGAAATTTGTGTTGTGTTTTAATGTAGAATGGCAAAGTAATTGCTTATGTATCCCGACAACTAAAACCATATGGAAAAAACTACCCAACACATGATTTAGAACTTGTTGTCGTTATATTTGCATTGAAAATTTGCTGCCACTATTTGTATGGAGCTAATGTGAAGTGTATACATACCATAGAAGTTTAAAGTATTTCTTTACACAGAAAGAACTAAATATGCGACAAAGGTTTTGGCTTGAACTGATTAAAGATTTTGACCTGCAGATTCACTACCATTCGAGTAAAGGTAATACCGTAGTTGATGCATTGAGCAGAAAGAGTACGAGACCCTCGGCTTGTCTATTTACTGACTGAAAAGAGCTTTTGCAAGATCTAGACAGACTGGAGATAGAAGTTGTATATTATGGGAACGACAGTATTTTGGCCACAATGTCTGCACAGCCAGCCATTATTGAGGAAATTAAACAGAAACAAAGGGAAGATCAGTTCCTCAAGAAAGTGTGCGATGATTTTGAAACTAAGCCTAAGCTGAGGTTCTCCACCGAAGAACAACTGTTGAAATTCCAAGGAAGACTTTGTATTCCTAATGATACAAAATTGAAAAGAAGAATTTTAGAAGAGGCTCACCAGTCAATGTTTGCTATGCATACGAAGAATACCAAAATGTACCAAGAATTGAAACAAGTGTACTAGTGGCCAAACATGAAAAAGGAAATTGCCGACTACAACCCCAAATGCCACCAATGGCAACAAGTGAAAGCTAAACATCAGAAACCAACAGGTTTGTTTCAGTCTCTTCTTATTCCCGAATGGAAGTGGGAACCTATAACCATGAACTTAATTGTCAGTCTACCTCGAACACCTAGAGGTAAGAGTGTTATTTGGGTTATTGTTGATAGATTAACGAAATCTACATAGAGATCTCTGATGTTGACCCAGGTGATGCCTTCGCTTGACTTATATGGTCCCTTCATTATGCCTTCGGGCCCTTCGTCGCACTTTTGGATGTACCACATATAAATATGATTTGTGAGCTTTGATACAACAAGTGCTCACTTATGTTTTGCTTTGAATTCATGTGATATGATTTTGTACAGTGATAGAAATCATTCATTTAACCTCTTTATACTAGTATTACTCACTGGGCTGTAGCTCTCCCCCGTCCCTTGTATATATATATATATGTTTGTGTAGGTGAGAAAATGGAGTGTCAAGTGTAAAGCAACCTCAGGAGTCCACCATTCAGTCAAGCCATTTTGGAAGTGCCTCCATGATGGGGTGATCTTGGACTCATTGGAGGCAAGTTATGTCAACCATGTGGATCAAGTTACTTCGTTTTGTTTTCTTTTATTTTTGGAACTTGTTGTGTATGGATAATTTTGTACAAGTGTGCTAAGATGTTTTGACGTTCTATGTGTCTATATCTATGAGAATGTTGAAGTTTAAATTTAATACGGACTTTCATGTATGCACTGCTCGAAGTACATGTTTATGTTTGTATATTGCTTCTACAACGTCCCAATATCATCATTATTATCAGTTTTGTCGTTGAGGTTGGAAGTAATCTGGGATTACTGGCCGGTCACGGCCTAAGCCTCTCGGGGCGTGTTCGAGTCGTGACAAGGGGAATTAGGAAACTTGCTTACTGTTGGCCGAGTTTGCTTACAACAACAGTTTTCGTTCTAGCATCGATATGGCACCGTATAAAACCTTGTATGGAAGGAAATGTAGATCTCCAATCTGTTGGATAGAAGTTGGAGATCGAGTTTTGCTTGGTACCGAGATTGTGCAAACGACCACCAAAACTATTGAAGTCATTCAGCAAAGGCTTAAAACTGCACAAAGCCGACAAAATAGTTATGTAGATCATAGAAGAATGGCTCTTGAGTATGAAGCCAGTGATCATGTGTTCATTTGTGTGATTCCAATGAGTGGCTTGTCAAGATTTAGCAAGAAGGGCAAGTTGTCACCCCAATATATTGGGCCATTTTAGATTTTGGAAAGGCTAGGTCCAATTGCATTTGGAATTGCTCTATTGCCAAGGATGGAACCAGTGCATAATGTGTTCCACGTATCGATGTTGAGGGGTTACCTCCGAGATTCATTCCATGTTATTGATTATCATCGGATAGCTCTCGACAGTAATATGAAATATGAAGAAAGGCCAATACAAATCATCGATCGACAATTGAAACAACTGAGAACTAAAGCGGTTCCTATGGTTAAGATAGAATGGAAGAAACATTATGGTACAGAAGCAACTTGGGAGAAAGAAGATGAGATGAGGCAAAAGTAACACAAGTTTGGAGGACCAAACTTCTTGAAGGGAGAAGATTGTGACAACCCCGTTACATATTATGTTTTTAATTATTGATTTTGAATGTTATTCAAGTGCTTAGTGAGAATTTGAATGCTAATTATGTGCTTAATATAATTTTTGAATTTATATCTGTTAGTCGTAGGAAAATTTGTTGTGATTTCTATTATAATTTGAGAAGGTCTTAATGGTGTCAGAAACCGAAATTGATTAGTTTAATATGAATGGCATAATTTTTAGAGTCTAATAAGAAGTTTAATTAAAATTTTGATTTGAATTAAATTAATTAGACTAAATCAATCTAATTAAGCCTTAGATTAATTAATCTAAGCCTTAATTACGTAGCTTAATTCTTAATTAGTTAATTAAGTTAATCTAATCTATAAATATGAAGGAAGTGTTGATTTAGCTCATTATTCACTCAACAATTCTAAAATTTCATCTTAGAGAGAGAAAGAGCAAGTTCGAGAGAGAGAAACAAGAAAACTTGGAACATTGGTTTGGAGATTGTGGAATTGTGAGGGAGAGCTCAAAAATTGGCTAGAGAAAGCTTGATTCAAGAGCTTAGGTGAGCTTTTGAACCATAATTCATGAGTTTAAGTTAACAAATATGTGTATTCAAGAAGTTATGAGATTAATCACAGGAGAATGGTCTAAAAATGAAGAATTTGGGCCTAGATCATATATGCATGAATAACTTTGTTGACTTCAATCATTTTGAGTATAATATTGTTATCCATGTTTGAATTGAGGATCATATCATACATTCACTCAAGAATTAAGTTGTTTTGAAGCTAATCTCTATGTTTTATAAGCTTTGGAAAGGAATTTGGAGTTAGATGTTACATGCATAATCATTTGAGTTTGAATTCATGAAGTTTGACTTTGAGTTTTGAGAGTTGGTTTTGTATCCATGTTTATAGAAGAGTTTTTAAGTGTTTGGGAGGTTGTGTATAAGCCATGCAAGCTTTTGATTTGAAAATACATGTTTTGAAGTTCAAATGTGTTTTGGAAAACTCAGAATTTGACCACATCACTTGAGTGACTGGAAAACCCTGAATTCGACCAAATCACTTGAGTGAACAAACTATCGCTCGAGCACACATCTTTTACATCTAGTATTTTTGCAGACATTTGCAGTTGGCTCGAGCAACCAAGTTACCGCTCGAGTGATCGCCTTTTTATTTTGCACCTTGGCTCGAGCGATCATCAAGCCTAGATTCGGACAGCCCAGTACTTTTGCAGACCATGTGGTTCGCTTAAGCGACCAATGTTGTGCTCGAGCGAAGTGCTCTATTTCAGCATATTTTGAGAAGACATATTTCTGATCACATATGTATTCTCATTCCTTTCTGAACATTATTAAGAATGAATTGAGCATCCTAAATGAATTAAAGAGTTAGAACGAAGTCTATGAGAATTGAATAAGTTAGAGAATGATTCAAATGAGCAATGTGATTCAATGTGTATATGTTTATGAATTGTGTAGGATCATCCGCAAGGATGTGTCAGCATTCGAATCACTGTGAGTAATATCTTAATAAAGATATTTTATTATTTACTCTATTTTCTGAATGTCCTAATGTGGTTAGTTTTTCCAAATCTATGATTTTACAAGTATGAATGAGTTTCTATTTACTTGATTAACATGATATCTGCAAATGTGTTTGATGAAATAAGAATGTATATGATGAACCTAAGGTCGTTCTGTATATCTGAAATGGTCCCAAGGTTATTCTGTAAATTTGACAAGATGGACCTAAAGTCGTTCTGAATATCTAATAAGTTTGAATATTTGTTATGTGTTGACCCAATGGTGATTATACAACTATAATTGATTTGACCTGAGGTCATTGTACCCGTGGTCGTTCCAACAAGTATCATCTATTCTGCTTTGTATCTCTGTATATGTTGGATCCAATGTCATTTTGTCATGTATTGGACTTGAGCTGGTTCTATTGTGATATGAAATTAATATGATGAGAACGATTTTACTTTTACATAAGATCTCATTCATATAACCTCTTTACTCTAATGTTATTCACTGGGTTTTTGCCCATTCTATATTTATATGTATGTGGGTGAATAGCGGGATGTCTAGTCCCAGTGAACCTGTGAAGTTTATCGAGTTTTGTGGAGTCAGCCAAGGATCGCCTTACGAATGAGGCTTTTGTCTTTTGATTTTTTGTTCTCTTTTGTTGGTCATGTTTGACCATGTCTCTATATAAGTTTTTGTTTTGAATGTTAATGACATATGTATGATTTTGGACATGTGAAATCTCTTATATATGTATGGGTGAGTTATTAATATATAAAAAGTTATTGTTTATGCCATTTGTGCACAACCACATTGGATAATTCTGTTTCCGTCTCTGACTCCATACAATTAAATATGATTTGATTACTATCTGGGACTGTATATAATCTCATGATTACTGGCCGATTATGATCTAAATATCTGGGGATAGATTCGGATCATGACAGAGTCCAAATTTAAACCCATAAAAATAGAGATGAATATAAAGAGATGCATCGAGAGAAGTTTATTCCTAACAAAAATGGCCCCATGGTTCATTGGGCTGATATTCCCACTTGTAAGAGATCTGCAACTATGTCAGTCCATTTATGAGTAATGTATACAAAAAGGATTTGTTCTCCCCATTATCGAACCTGTAAAACTTGGTATAACGGAAATGATGCTTGTCATAACAATTATATCTTGCAAACAACATATAATGAATTTTTGAATTCTTTATATGTTTAAAAGTTTCCAATGCCAGTTTAAAATTGAGTTTTTAAAACAATTTTTAAATTTGAGTTTTATTTTTTTTAAATATATTTAAAAAATAAAATCTTTATAAATTTTTTTTAAAAAAAATTCAATAAACATAAAAAAAATACAAAAATGTCCAACAAAAATATGTATTTAGTGAGATTTTTCAAAAAATTTCACAAATTGTCTACCTTTTCAGTATATATTGAGATTAAGTAGATAAAAAAATGATTAATTTATTTAAAAACAATTCACTAAAAATCAAAAAATATGAATTAAAAACTCTTAAATTATTTTTGAAAACTATAAAATCAAAATATTTAATGTTTTTCGAAATAATTGTTAAGGTAGGATAATGAAATCCAATTTTTCTCTCTCATATATAAGAAAATAGTGTAATTTTTTTTTTATTTTTTATTTTTAAGTATGTGTAGCATACTAGCATTATTAAATTATTTAGAGGTGAACAGAAGACTTAACTCCTTTACACCAATGACTCACATTCAAGTCCAGAAGACATCAACATCAAGACACGAGGCTAAGTCCAAAATTTTATTTTATTTTATTTTTTTGAAATTTTTTTATTTTTAATCATGTAGGATTGTTGAAGATGTTTCAAACTTAATTGTTCCTTGTGTTCCTTGTCGTGCATTGATTTCTTATCAATTCCTTTGAGACTTTATATTCTAACATTTCCTTACAATTGTTACCAATTGAGACACATACATATACCATGTGTCAAATTTGGCACAAGGTCAAGTTATAGTGAAATATGTCATGTCAACAAAGTTGCCATGAAACATTGTACATCTCTCAATGAAATTTTCAAAAATTAAAAAAAAATTAAGAAATACCACAATTAACTCTACAAAAAAAAAAAAAAAAAAAAGCACAAAAAAATATAAATTTTATGACTTCGAATGGACCATGAAAAAAAAATAGAAAATATAAGAAACAAATTTTCTTTTCTTTTCTTTGTTTTTTTTTTTTTTTTTTGGCAGTGTTGGAAGAGTAATGGTTGAAAAATAGTGGTTGAAAGAATAATAATTAATCTAAGCAAAACTAGTTGAGCCAAAGAATAGCAACTTGATCATTGGAAAAACATTGTTAAATTATTCCTCAAAAAAAAAAAAAAAAAAAAAAAAAAGAAAAAAAAAGAAGAAAAAAATTGTTAAATTATAAATTTTTTACATGATTCATTGCTAAATATAACTTTAGCTTTTGAATTTAGCTAGTGACCATTGGAGAAACTCTAACACTAAAACTGATCCATGATAGCTAAGTTGATATGAATGTAGTTTTCTCTTTTTGTTTCACCTTCTTTTTTTCTCTCTTTTAAAGACTACTTGTTGCCCAGAAACATCATCTACATAAAATATAAAATTGTTGCCAAAAACAAAACAAAAAAGAAAAAAAAAAGAGAAAAATATAGTTAGTGTTCGTTTGGCTAAGATTTTGGGACTAAAAAAGTACAAAAATATAAAATAAGCTATATAAGCCAATAAGACAAAATACCACTTTTTACTTATAATCATTGCACTTTTTCTCTTATAAAAGTCAAAAAAATCCCAAAACAAAAATCAAACGAGGTTGAAAAAGTCCCAGGCTAAAAAAGTTGGCTATATTAGCCAATGTGCCATCGCCAACCCCAGCCTTTGGAAAATTACACTACTAGCTCTATATTCATAAGTATTTGTAAAATGTATCATTGGATTGTCTCTTAATTTTTTCAAAATCTTTCTATTAATTTTATATTTCATTAATGTTTCACAATGTATAATGAGATGATTTCTAACTAATTTGCATGCTACTTAGCATCAATAAGATTTACTTAATTTTATTTATCGAAAAGATGTATGTCATTTCTTTTTATTTTTATTTCAAAAATAAAAAGTACACTTACATTTTATTTACTAGATATTGTCAACCAACAAATTAGCTTTACTAATATTTCACAACTTTAGAAAAGAATTAAAAAGAAAAAGAAAAAAGAAAAACTTATTAGATTTATTTGTTTGTTTTTTTCTCATAAAGTAATTTTTTCACAAACATCATGTGAGAAATTACTCTTTATCAGTAATGTACCATTTCTTTTTTCCTTTTTCTTTTTTCACAGAATCACATTGGTCTCCCTAGGCATAATTTCTCTTTTAGGAAAATGTTTAAAACCCATAAAAAATCTCTCACAATGTGACCTACAATGATGTGACATGATACATATAAACTTTTAGTTTGTCATTCCTCAATTGTGTAGAGTCTATCTCTCTTGTCACATCGTTGTGGATTGAATTAAGGATTCAAATTGTGAGTCTCTAATACTAGTATTCTGTGTCCGCCGATGAATATAGTGTTCATTCCTTGATTCTATTCTTCTAAAACTCACTGTTGACATTTAAACTTTGAAAATTTTCTTAGATACTTGTAAGATATCACATGACATTATTCCCTCACGTCACGCAAACTTATAGAATCAAAATAAAAAACAAATAAATAAAATAATAGCAGGATGCTAAGAAAAATGAAGTGTAGAAGAATGAAGTTTAGATTAAGTGTAGATTAAATGATCACATCATTTAAGTGTCCATAATAACTTCAGCAGAGACAAGAGCTTATTTTCATCCCATACTCTTGCTACCATACCACTCATAATTAAAAATAAACTAGCAAACTTTTTGAACCCTTAATCCTTAATAAGCATGTCTCGAACAAAGATACAATTTGCAAATTCACTGGTGTGGCTGGCATCAAAGAAGAGATATTGACATCTATTGTCAACATAGGCTCCGCAACACAGATCTTTTACATCTGTAAACCCTACACAACACAACACACATGCAGGAGACGAAAATAGCTACTTCACGGCGAAATGATGTAAAAAAAAAGAAAAAGAAAAAGAAAAAGAAAAGGAAAAAAAAATGACCAGAAATCAATTATTTGTCAATTGAAGAAATTATAAAAAGAAAAACAGTTACCATTTTTTTCAGTGTTTGTCAATATATCTTGAAGAAGATCATGGCTGTTGGCCAGAGTGAGGGTAGCATCAAGATATTCATCTTGGATATTTTTTAGTGTCTAAGGAAGTTGAGAGTTGTATGGCATGGTATTTTGATTTATCTGTTCATCGCACTGCCCATTTCCTGTCTTGTTTATCACCGACGGCAAGCATCCCAGAGGACCTATGTTGTTCACCACTAGATTTCTAGCTCCAATGTTATATCGTGTCTTGCAATAATGAAAACATTAAAGGATGGTTAGGTTAGACTCTAACCCAATCCATAGCCATGGAAGCTATCATCTTTCACACTTAAATTACAGTTGATCATCGATTAATGGCAATAATATAGTGTTAAAAATCAACAATTTGATTTGAATGCAATTAGTTAAAAGTTTACCTGCAAACACCATCGAAACTGGATTAAGAGATAATTTGCAAAATATTCAGGGTCGTGATGGTTGTTAAAGTTTAAGATGTAGTCATTGGTCCCCATGGAGATGAAAAGTATGGAATTTGCAAGATACTCAGCGAGCTCTTGTGGATCTTCAATCATACATGGTAGATCTTCCTGGACAGTCCTATTAAATGCCTCAATCTGTATTTGCAAACTCCAGCAATCAAACTAAGAAACCATGAGGAATTAAACTAGGGAGAGGTCCATACATAGTTCTAAATCGCGGTATCGGATAACGTAACGGTATCGATCGTGAAGTATCGGTATCAGTAGTATCGACTGGTATGAATCGGGAATCGGGTGTCACAGCCATGAAATTTTAAAAATTATTAGCAATCCCTCTAAAACTCAATTTTATGCCATTTAAAACTCTTTTAGCCTTATTTTATCACATTTTAATCAAAATTTTGATATGTAGGAACACTTTTGACTCATTTTCAACTAAATAATATGTTAAACTTTTAATAAAAATATTGATGTGAAAATATTTTTTTACTTATTTTCAACAATGAAATGAAATACTTCCGAAATGCATAACAAATCCACCATAAAAACAAGCACCTTCATGTACCTGAGAGTACCTCTCTCTTCTTATCCATTTCATTCTTCCATAGCACAATATAAATATAACCACAAACATTAGGAAATAAAAAATAAAGAAATAAAAACATAAATAAAAAAAATAGAGCATAGAAGCGTGCATAGAAGAAGCATAGAAGAAACAAAACCAAGCAGAGAAGAAGCTTGCATAGAATCCAAGTAGAAGAAGAGAAACCAACAGCAACTCAGGAATACTGAAGAAATGTTGATGCGTGTTGACAAGAGAGGTGTAGATTACAACTCCATGGCTGTAATCTTGTTATGCTCTGTTTGGTCTGGTTTCGGACAGGTGGTGCTCTTCTCCAATTTCATCTGTACCGGCGATGGAAAATCTGTATCGGAATTGTATCGCTCCATGTATCGGATTCAGGCCGATACATACTGGGAATCGGACGCTACGGCTGTGAATTTCATTCTCACCGGTATATCGGTCCATATCCGAATCGGCAGTTCATTTTTCCGGTACGAATCGGCCGCTACGTACTGTACCGGCCGATATTTAGAACTATGGGTCCATAGTGGACTAGAGCATGCTGTTAGACCCATGGGGCTCACTATGGATCCCGTTTTGATTATCCAAACTGTTGAATATGTATAATTCGTCGAGTACTTCATGTGTGAAAAATATCCCGTTGATCGGATATCAGTAGTCCTTTGATCGGAATATATTTTTGTCAATGGTAATATGATTTTTAAAATAAAATTATTAACAAAAATATATTCTGATCAAGAGGCTACCTATATCTGATTAATGTATTTTGCAGGTATGAAGTACTCGATGGACTCTACATAATGAATGATTAAGACTATTGAAACGAAACCCGTGATGAACCCCACGAATCCTACAACACACTCCAATCCACTATGTCGATTGCATAAAAACCTCTCCCATAAAGTAACGTTAACAATGGTTGGGTAAATTGTAAATATATACATATATTAAAAACAAAAATGTCTGAATTTAGAGGATTCACAAGAAGCAAGAAAAGTTGCAAATATTTCACCCTGGTTGGTTTGGTGTTGGGGGAGATACCACATCCAACAGAAGCATAATTGATGCCGTCCATGGTAGCCTTCCTTTGTGCTTCCGTCAAATTCAAATACGGAGGGGGTAGTGAAAGATTATATAATATCGCTTCACGAATCACATCACAACATAGAAAATTGAATTTAAAACATTTACTACTTATAATGAGAATAAAACCAAACCAAACCAAAGGGAGAGTACAGTTTACAGTAGTAAGTAATATAATACCAAATAAATTAGCAATAGTTTTTCTGTTGGTAAAACGGCCAGTGGGGGTGTTGCTGAAATCAATGCCATAAGGCAAATAATTAGCCCTCATGGCCTTGTGGATGTAATTGTTGTTGCCGGCATCAACGGTCGAGTCCAACTTAGAACCAAGTTGGAAATCGGAATGGCTGAAAAGCATGATGAATCCAACTTAGAACTTTCATCGGAATTGGCAGAGAGAAAGAGAATAAAGAGAAACAAAGGGGTAAGTGCACCCATGGTAATCTATGGTAGGGAAAAATGGAAGAGAATGGAACAAGATGGGTTTGGTATTTATAGACTGCCGGATAGTCTATAAACCCAAAAACAGATATGAGTAATTGAATTTTAGAATACTACAAGAAATTCCACTTTTTGCCAACTAAAATTTTGGTTGCAAAAAAGTTTTTTTAATCAGCATAAGTGCTTTTGTGACAAAAAATTTTGTTCGCTAATACATGTGGTTGTGGAAAGTAATTCATGACTAAAAAAATTCATTAATCAAATTAATTGACAAAAATAAGTATTTGGCGACTAATTTTGGCCGTTTGAACATATAACTACTGTGACTAAATGAATAAAAACAAATATTTGGTGACTAAACTTTTGATTGTTGAACATATAACTACTGTACTAAATCATTTGGTAGCTAAAAAGTTAGTAGCCAAAAGTATTGTTTCTCCGATAAAAAACGTTAGTGTGAGTAACAATATTTTGAAATCGGACTAGATATGTTGGTTGAACCGTTGACCAATCTAAAAGTTTAGTCCGGATATGGTTCAACTAAATCGGTTGGGCTCCCATTTTGTCAAATGGCAAGCAAATATGCGAAATTATGTTGCTTGGGAGAATTGAGCATAGAACCAGATCAAAGTAGCTTGACAAATAAGTACCATAACATATTCAACTTTTTTTTATATTTGATAAATATATATATATCTATATTACATTTTCTTTCAATCATTAATATAATTGATGTATTTTATATAATATTTATGTAATTGCAAATTTATCTTAAATTTTTTTTAAAAAATTAAATCAATGTATCCTAATTCTTATGCTATTGTTAAATAAATCTTAATATATTTATAAAATAATTATGACGTCAATGTATTTTCTAGCCTTTTTTTTTTTGTTTTTTTTTTTGGGTTTAACTGGACAATTGCTTAGCAACAATACTACAAATCCATAATAATCTACCCAAAATTTGCCCAAAAACAATAATCAATTGTTCAAATTCATTTCACTAATAAACACCACACTTCATCAATTTATTTTCCACCACACATACTCACAAGAAATCAATCTGATGAATGGTTCCTCAAAGAGTGGAGGCTTCCTGCCTCTATCCTTAAATGAGTGGTGTGTTGTGGGTTGAGTTGTTGGTGAGCCAGTATAAGAGGGCCTAGTGATGCAAGCCAGATAGTGAGGTTTAAATCTAATCTTTATATCTGTTGGTTCTAATGTGTGTTGTTGCAGATTGCAGGCTGTTCAATGGAGGTTTTGAGATCAGAAATTGGAGGGTTGAGTGTAGTGAGTTCATATATTCTGTGAGGAGAGATGTGGGTGTGGGTTGAGTGGAAATAGCCCGATAGTAATTCTATTGCAGGTACATATGCTGGTACTTTTTTTAAAGGGATTTCCATTGTCGAGGGTTGAGTGATTTAGTGTATAAATTGTTGGTCATTAGGTCTCTTCTCTTGCCTGCTATTAATTGTTGAGTGTCCTTCATTGGTGGGTTGAGTGACCAAGGAATTTTATATGAGTGAGATTTGTTGCGGGCTTCTTTATTTTCTATATATATATATATATTTTTTTTTTGAGATTATATATAGCTTTGTGCTGTGGTTTAATTTGCATTGGATCAAGGTTATCAAGATTCTTACAAGTGATTGGCTGTCAGGTTTTATTAATCTATGGTGGTAGTGTTTGCTGCGTTGCTGCTGTATCATAGCTTGTAGTATCTGGTTAAGGTCTTTAATGGGTGAGGCTGCATTGGTGCGCCAAGCCTGCTGGAATCTGGAAGAAAATTCTTTGTCTTCTTTTTTTCTTTGTTTCTTGTTTCATTGTTTAGTTGGAACTTTGTCTATATTAGAGCTACACAGTTAGCTTGGTTTTTATGCCTATCCCTATGGGTTGTGTAGGGTTTGATCAGGTTTTGTAACTATTTTGGCATGGTTCTTGCTGGTTCGTTGTTGGCTTTTGCTGGGTTGCTACTTAGCTGCTATGGTTTTACTATATCTGGGGTTGAGCCTTGCTGCTGGGCAATTCTTTTGCTTGTTGTTTGATGGTTCGCGTGGTTGAGGCTGCATGGCTGCGCCAAACTATGTGGAATCCAGTGGAAAATCATTGTCTTTCTTTGTTTAGCTGTCTATATTTTTGTTTGTTTAGGGCTTTTGGTTTTGGTCCTGCTGTTTTGGGCTGGTTCTTTGGTTGTGTTTCTTTTCTTGTCCCTTGTTCATCTTCCCTTTGGTAAATGGTGGCTGAACAGGGGGTTCGTTGCGGGTCCTGTTTCTTCTGTTTTGTTGGTTCTTTGTGGTTGTTTGGTGCGTTTTTTTTTTTTTTTTTTTTGTATAGTTTTGGCCAGGTCCTGGGGTATGCCCCTTGTATTCTTGTATTTTTTTTTCTGTCTTTTATTTTATGACTTATTCACCCAAAAAAAAGATCCTTAATTCTAGGATCCCAAACTTTTCCATTGCTCAGTAGCCATTAACTGCACTAAAAGTGTATTAACCTAGAAAATAACTTAGAATTTACGAAAATATTTAAGATCCACAAACAAGTCTCACATGTGTATCCATAATATTGTGATATTATACGTGCCAATTTTTAATTTGTTATACATCTAATAATATAGGGCCCCTCCCTCTTACCACATCATTGTAAATAGATTTCTAGATTAAAAGTGTAGGTATGTAACATTTCTCTAGAATTTAAACCCTATATTTAAATTGATAGGGACCCTCTCTCTTACCACATCATTGTAAATTTCACTAAATCAGACTCGGTCATCGAAATTTCACTAACTAACTGAAATTTCACTGACTTGTCTTAGGTTAGTGAAATTGCGTCATTTTTTTATTTTATAAAATTTTGTATTCATCGTGAATATTGTTTTACAAATCTTGATGAAATGACTTCAAAAATACAAATTTTATAAATTAAAAAAAAAATAGAGATTTAAGGTTATTTGGGATGATCTAAGGGGTGTTTTGAGAAGATGGTTAAAAGCTAATTTTTTATTTTTTTTTGTCTTTTTTATGTGAGAGGTGACGTGACCCAAAATGAGTTAAAAGCTGGCTTTTGGCTTTTGTGGTGGCCGAGTAAATGGATTATTATTTTTATTATTTATGATTAGGTGCTCGTCAGATGGCCGAATACAAGTCGGCCATGCCAGGTCAAACAAGTGGAGAAGTCGAGTACGAACAAGTTATGGTGGCCGTAGGAGTCGACTATACTCTTTCATATACGGAAGGCCCAGGGATAGAATCAAAGCCCAGGAAGTAGTGGGTCCATGGATGGCCCCTAGAGGGATCATTATAAAAGGAAGAGCCATGCTCAAGGAAAAGGGGTCGAGAAAAAAGTAATAGAGAGATGATTAAGAGGTTTTGTTTGGATGAAAGAGTATTTCAAAATCCATTTCACCACAATTGTCATTGTCTGTGGGAATACTCAAGCACGTTCATGACAGACGTCACCGACGATCCTTCGTCCGTAGCAGAGGATGTTACACCAAGTGTTACACCAAGAACCATGCTTAGTCTGGAGAATATCACTGCTCGAATAGCCTTGAATTTTGATCCAGTGGTTCAATTTTCACCCTCAACCTCCATATAGGAAGCCATGTAGACAATCATGAATCAAGCAAAACGAAATGAACAGTGTTTGGAAGAGATAGCGGCTCACAATGAGCGCTTACGCAAAGAGCTGGCTCTGGAGTTAGCCAAATCTTAACAGACTACACCATATAACGAGCGGAGCCAGTCGCTCGAATAGTAGAAGGGAACTTAACGACGTTGGCATCAGAAACACGATGACAGTAGCACCTTCGACTCATCAGCTTAGGAACCTATGAAAAAGGGACATGTTGGTGTGTCCAACTCATCTAAGGGAAGTCTATATGTGCGACATAGACAAGGAAATGAAGATGGTTCATACGGGGAAGACAAGGACGATACCTTCATACGATGAATTGCCAAGGCTATCCTGCTAAAAAAATTTAAAGCCCCGACGTTTATGTTGTATGATGATAAATCTGATCTGACGGACCACATTCGCTATTATAAACAGGCAATGACATTACACGATGATGATGAAGCTCTTATGTGTCGAATGTTTCCAAGCAGCTTAGGTCTGCTAGTAGTTCGGTGGTATTACAAACTTGAACCATCCTCGGTCAAGAGTTTTCATCAGCTCCAAAAATCTTTCTGGGCAAGATTTATCATCAATGAGGTCTAGCCTAAGCAAGCCGACTCGCTCTGGGCAATGCAAATTAAGCCAGAAAAAACTCTCCGTGAATATTCAGCGCGCTACTGGGAATGTTTCAATCTGGTTGACAATGCCTGTAACGACTCCATGGCCATTACTATCTTCAAGATGAGCTTGCACCCTGATAGTCAGCTCTGGAGGTCGTTAACTAGACAACCACTTAAAATAGTGTGGGCTTTAATGAAGAAGGCTGAGGAATATTGCAATGTAGAGGATGATGCCCTCCACATCAAGGCCGGACAGAAGGTCATGGAGATAGCTGCGCCTGTCTTGGTACAGTCGATAAGCGTAGCCCCACCAGAAAGAAGCCATGAGCAGCAAGGCAGGCCAAAACGAGAAAGTCGTTGTGAGCCGCGCTGATCGCGAGATCAGCACTCCTGCCGATCGAGCGAGCCACTTCTTGAAGGACCATCCTGAGGAGTTGGTGTAGGATGGTCAACTCCTTCAATACCTCCCCCACAATATCACCCAACCTAATGCGGTGGCTCTACGCTCGGACTCACCTCCGCTAGGCACCATTCATATGATATACTGTCTTCCGACGCCAAACGACATCCATACGATCCAGTCACAAGCATCTCAACCATGCCCATCCAAGTCATTCACACCAGCCAAATGGCTCCATCAAACCAACAAGATTAGCTTCGATGATGTAGATTTGAAGGGGCTGATCCTCCCCTACGACGATACTTTTGTTATCGAGTTGCGAGTAAACAAATTTGCTGTCGAACACATTCTGGTTGACCAGGGGAGCACATCAGAGATAATGTACTACAAGACATTTCTGAAACTCTACTTCACAGATTTAGATCTATTGCCGACAGCGTACCCGTTGTTTGGCTTCAACGCGAATCCAGAATACCCTCTGGGCAAGGTCACAATTACGGTACGTGCAGACACTAGGATGCTCGACGTGGAGTTTCTAGTCGTTAAATTGCTATCACCGTACAACATCATTATGGGAAGAACTTGGCTGCATGCAATGCAGGCCGTACCAAGCACCTATCACCAGCTACTCCGCTTCCCAACACAACACGACATTGAGTAGATTTGAGGCTCTCAAAAGTCCGCAAATGATTGCTACCTTACTGCTTCCGACAAAAAGCCAAGGGAGCTGGAGATCAATTCAATTGAAATTTTGGACAGGGAGAACCTCGAGGATAAGGAACTGAGGACCTCGTGCAGATTGAACTCACACATGAACCAAATGAATTCTTCCTGATCGGCGCCTGTCTGAATGTCGACGAACGCTAGGAGTTGATTTCGTTCCTAATTGGTAATAGTGATGTATTCGCTTGAACGCCTTATGAAGTGCTTGGAGTGGACCCTAGCATAGCACAACACCGTTTGAATGTGGACCCAAGGTTAAGCCCATCATGCAGAAGAGTCGCCGATCGGTAGCCGAGCATACTTTGGCCGTTGTCGAAGAAGTTGACAAACTCCTGGAGGTCAGCGCAATTCGCGAAGTGAATTACCCCACTTGGTTGTCTAACACTGTTGTCGTAAAGAAGAAAAATGGGTCTTGGCATGTCTGTGTGGACTTCACGGACCTGAATAAGGCCTGTTCCAAGGATTGCTTCCTTCTCCCTAGAATCGACCAACTGGTGGACGCAACTGCGCATCATCAGCGTATGAGCTTCTTGGACACATACAGGGAATACTATCAAATAGCCATGCATCCTGAGGATCAGGAAAAAATGGCATTCCTCACCCCGAGGGGCACTTATTGTTACAAAGTCATGCCCTTCGGCCTGAAGAATGCCGGGTTAACTTATCAAAGGCTTGTCACCACCATATTTAAGGAGCAACTCGGCCGTACCATAGAGGTGTAGATCGATGATATGGTGGTAAAGTCCAAAGAAAAGCATGTCCATTTAGCTGACTTAACCACAACCTTTGACATCCTCCGGAAATACAAGATGAAACTTAATGCCTCAAAGTTTGTGTTCGATATCGGATCTGGCACATTTCTGGGCTTTATTGTGAACTATCGCATAATAGAGGCCAACCCAAAACAAATTACAGCAATCTTGGAACTCGGCTCCCCTCAATCAATCAAAGAAGTACAGAAGTTGATGGGGATGGCCGCGACCCTCAACAGATTCATTAGCCATTCTTCAGATCTTTGCAGATCGTTTTTTCACAACCTTCGACAAGGGAAAGCATTCCTTTGGACCCCTGATTGCCAAGCCGCCCTAGACGATTTAAAAGCTTATCTCCGTTCAATATCGCTCTTGATAACTTCGTCGCCGGGCGACACACTCATCATGTACCTTGTGTTCTCAGATCGTGTGGTTAGCGTCGTACTACTCAAAGAAGAGCTAGTAGAGCAATGACCCATTTTCTATGTTAGTAAGGCAATGATGGATGCTGAGACGTGGTACTTACTGCTGGAAAAGCTGATTTTGGCCTTGGTGGTGGCCACCGGGAAATTAATGCACTATCTCTAGGCGCATACAATAACCGTGCTGATAGACTACCCTCTCCGAACAATACTTCATAGTGCGGAATCATCAAGGCGCGTCTCCAAATGGGCGTTAGAACTCGACCAATATGACATTCAATTCTCTTCCAGAATGGCTATTAAAGGGCAGGTTTTGGCCGACTTCATTGCCGAATTTACTAGTTGTCATGCCGACTTTAAGCCAGAGCAACCGGCCTTCCAACCCCAATAAGAGTGAAGGATGTATGTTGGAGATATTTGGCAGATGTACTGCGATGGTTCATCCAACCAACGTGGTAGCGGGGCTAGAGTAGTGATTACGACTCCTGAGGGTGACGTAATCGAGCAAGTGGTTAAGCTCGGCCTCAACGCATCAAATAATGATGCCGAATATGAGGCTTTGCTTATCGGCCTTCGTAACGCACTTCAACTTCGTGTAAGTGGTTACAGGTTTTCTGTGATTCAAAGTTGGTTATCAATCAACTGAAGGGGGAGTATGAAGCTAGGAAAGACCGAATGGTAGCATACATGAAGATTGCAAACTCATTACTCGTGAAGTTTGACCACCATAAGCTTAATCAAATTACCCATGACCAAAATGCCCATGCGAATGTTCTTGTTTGCTTGGCTTCTGCCATCAATTCGGATGTTAAGCGGACTATTAAGATGGGATTCGTCAGTGAGCCGAGTATTGGTCTCCCGGATTTCATTTGCATCAATGTTATTGACCTGGGGCAGAGTTGGATGGATCCTATTGCCGCATTTTTATCTTTAAAACAGCTACCCGCAAACAACAAAGAGGCCCATAAGCTGTGGAATAAGGCCCTACGCTACTACTTGGACATTCACGAAAAGCTTTACAAAAAATCTCTCTCAGGGCTGTATCTGGAATGTGTGCACCCAGACTTGGTAAAGGATTTCTTGGCTGAAATACATGAAGGCAGTTGCGGCGCCCATTCTGGAGGGTGTTCACTAGCCCACCAAGCTGTAACCCAGGGGTATTACTAGCCTACCATACGGACTGATGTAGAGAACTATGTAAAGAAGTGTGAGCAGTGCCAAAAATTCTCTTCCTTGACACATCTACCTACAGAGGAACTAAACTCCGTCACTAGTCCTTGGCCTTTTGCTCAATGGGGTTTGGACATCGTCGGACCACTGCCAAGAGCCCCAGGAGACAAACGATTCCTGATTATTGCAACGGATTACTTCATGAAATAGGTCGAGACAGAACCATTGGTGCACATCCGAGACGTAAATGTCAAACGTTTTGTCTGGAAGAACAGTATAATCCAATTTGGCATACTGCGAGCACTCATATCCGACAACGGCACCCAATTCGACTACCATGCATATCGTGATGCTGTGCGACACATACAACATAAGACCATACTTATCCTCACCAGCCTATCCACAGAGTAACAGCCAAGCCAAGGCCTCCAATAAAGTGATTTTGGATGGAGTCAAGAAACGGTTAGAAATGGCCAAGGGCAAGTGGATTGAAGAGCTGCCACGTGTACTTTGGGCCCACCGCACTACTCCAAGGTGATCTACTGGCGAAACACCGTTGGCCTTATGTTTTGGGACCGAAGCTATTATTCCCCTTGAAATCGGCCTGCCCACTCTAAGATCAAAAGCATTTGACACAAGACAGAATGACATGATGTTGGCCTTGGATTTGAATCTGATTGAGGAATGCCGTGATTGAGCTCTTGTGCATATGGCGCACTATTAGCAGTAACTCACCAAGTCATATAATCAGCACGTACAGCCGCACCATTATGTCCCTGGGGAGTTGGTTCTCAAGAAAGTGCTTCCTGCCACTAAAAATTTGATCGACTGCAAGCTAGGCTCCAATTGGCACGACCCATATCAGATTGACTCAATTGCTGGGGCAGGGGCATATCGTGTAATGCCCTGAAAAGTACAGGCTATGATACACAGTAATAACATGATCATTTTACCCAAAAGGGGTCATCTTTCTCATTGAACTAAAAGTTTATCGACTACAATATACTAGATATATTTCCATGGTGCCCAGATTCATTTCTTAGTTCAATGAACTTGATAACTCAACAAAACATAAACCCCTAGGGCGTACAACATCACAAATTACATATAAAGGTTCAGTTACAATATCCCAAAATAAATACAAAACAACCAAAAAGCTTTTGAGTTCAATTAGTTTTTCCAAAAGAAAATGGAGCTAGTGCTTGAACCAATCCTTCAATAATGCTGACCTTCATCAATTCCTGAAAAATAAATTAGGGTTGAGCTATATGCTTAGTAGGAATACATTTATCCAAGTATCTAATCCTTTGAATAAGATAATGGCATCCATGAGATATATCATTATAATAAAATTTGTTACAACAGGAAAATGTCAACATCTCATAATGAAACACTATAAATCAAGTGGCAAATGCAACATATGTCATCATGTACAACAATTAAACCTCTACAATCATGGAAAATCAAACGACAGTTTCCTCTACATGAGTCCAGTTGAGAACAACCTTTACTTTTAAAGACAACCCCTACATTTGCCGGCTACTATACGGCGGGAAGTGAGCACCCTAAGAAAATCATCCGTTTTTCCACTTTCGCTAGCTACTATACGGCGGGACTATGTGGACACCCAAAAAACTTTTCCCACATTCGTCCAACGATAAGCCCAGATAGGGCATTTGGGCACCTTTTTAAACTTCCCACGCGGGTACTAACAAAACACCATCTTTACTCATCACCGACACACACATGGACTCATGCATGCTCAACAATCAAATCACATTTCAATTCCACAATTGAACATCAAGCATCATCATAGATAAACAACGCATAAAACTCAAGGAAAAATAACATTTAAGTCACCATTTCTTTAACCACATCAATACCCACATTTCATCCCCCCATTATTCATTAATTTCCATGAATCAAGAGAAAATTTCATTATATTAAGTAATTTCTATCCAATTGGGAACTTAGTGTTTTATCAAATTTGGGGGTTCTCACTCCTTGTCACCAATCTAGTTTCTCAACCACACTTCTATTCATATTAGAAAGAAAGAGATGAGAAATTTCAAACAATTTGAAAGACAAAAGAGTGAATATGAGAAATATGGGTTTAATCACACAAAACCCTCAATTAGTTCACAAATCACATTAAATACCACAAATCCCTTCAATAATGAAGACATACAAGGGTAAAAGTATCCTTACCTCAAAATCAAGCAAAGATCCAAGCTTCTACAAGAATCCTTTGAAAACCCACAATCTGATCGGTGGATAACAAAGATCTTCAAGTATACTTCACCCATAGCAAGAGATCTTGGGTGGATTTCAATGGTAGGAGAGGTCTTGGATGGTAGAAATTTAGGGTTTCGTAGGGAGAGAGAGAGAGAGAGAGAGAGAGAGAGAGAGGAGATGAAGAATAGAAAAAGTGGTGTGTGAGAATGATCTAGAATCATTCTGTTTAAAAAGCTAATATTGCGATCCTCGCTCGAGCGAGACTTCCTACACTCGAGCAACTAGACACAATCAAAACGCCTTGCTCGAGCAACAACCTCTTTGCTCGAGCGACAACCTCTTCGCTTGAGCGGAAAAAAGAGAAGCCTTAGAAGTTTTGCAGCGCTACAGTGAAACTCTGGAAGCTAGTATTCCACGCTTGAGTGAGGCTTTCCTCGCTCGAGCGAGCATGCTTGCAACTTAGCAAGATTCTGGGAGCAACAATTCTACGCTCGTGCGAAGGTTCCCTCACTCAAGCGACCCAGAAAACAAAATGTCACAATCTCTCCCCCTTAAGAAATTTCGCCCCTGAAATTAACCTCTATCACCCACTTGATGAAACATATGACAATCTCAATAAACGCACATACATACACTTTATTTTTCTACCATCTTAATTGAACCATTCATCAATCCTTGACAATTTTAACCGTAAACATCACATATATATATATATCTCCAGTTAAACATATGAGCTAATAACGGAAAACAACAGAAAATTGACTTATTTCTAATACAACCACAACTCAAGGTGACCTTGGCACGCTTGCAAATCCACCACAACATCCAATTTAAACATAGTACTACTTCGAACTCATGGTCAAAATAAAGGAAACATTAAGAGTTTGTGGCTCAAGATTAACTTATTTAGTTACTTAAGAAAAACAAGAAATTTATTACATTACAAATTTGAGAATAGTTTGGGATATTTCTCGTGGACTTCAGCTTCTCGTTCCCATGTTGCTTCCTCCGCACCATGGTGATGCCACAATACCTTGACTAGAGGGATCGTTTTACCTCTCAACACTTGTTCTCGTGTATCCAAGATTCGGATTGGCTTCTCCTCATAAGATACATCATCATCAACGTCGATTTCCATCCAATCTAACACATGAGAGGGGTCGGGTTCATATTTACGGAGCATAGACACAATTGGCCAATTGGCCATCGATGAAAGACTCCGAATTTGGAGCGCCTCTTGTGCTTGGCACGATCGGCCGAACAAGCCTCCGAATTCGGAGAGCCCTTTGTGCTTAGAATAATTGGCCATTGATTAGATACTCCGAATTCGGTGCAATTATTAACCTTTCAAAAATTGGCATGATGAAATCGGCGGAAGAACAAGTAATCAATTATTTTCGTTTTACATTCTAAAAGTGCTCTTGCAAGTGCCAGACATCATATTGGGTCAAAGAGATAAACATGATATGCACTAAACTTCATTACACACAATTTACTAAAGTAAAAGCAAAAGAAGTACAAAGGTCTAAATCCATTAAGCTGCTCAAGCTCTCTCAGAAGTCGCCGCAGCCTCCTCATCATCAGCCTCTTCTTCATCGTCCATTTTCTTGGCGTCATAGGCCTCAAATGGAAATTTGTAATTTTGGTACAGGGGCGACACCGAATCAATACCCGCAGCTTGAAGCGCCTTGATCCGTGCGTGTTTGAACCCACAGTTCTTACATTGACATAAATCATTGGCTAGCTTTTCCTTCATTTTTGCAATGCCGATTTTTTGCCCATCAAAGAAACCTTGCTCATAGGTTCGCGATCTTATGGCCTCTTTGGCAAACACAACCGTCATGTCTTGATCGACAATAGCGTGATCAATCAGCCACTGGTTCACTTTATTGATAACAGTCGTAGTTGCCGATACAAAAGGTTATTTTTCGGCGACCTTGGCTTTCCACCATTCACCTCAGCCTTCTCTGCACGATGTACCAAATTGCAAATTTGGCCGTCCTTCTGCGCTATCTCTTTCTGAGTGGCACGCACGTACATGTTGGTCTCGTATGCACAGTAGAGTCCTTTGAGGGACCCGTGGATACCCTCTCTGAACACTTCATAGTCGCTTTGCCCTGTCATGGACTGCTGAACTTCGGGCGGAAATATTTTCCTTGGAAAGTCCACTGCCACATTCAGCTCATGAATGATTGAGTCTACCTTAGTTATGGGTTTGCTGCCAATATAGATAACGAAGCTTAAAGGGCATGGCAATCTACTCGACTTGTGTTGGCCAGACCTTTCACTACTTGTTTTGTTGTGTCCCACCCCTGTGCGCTTTCTCCGCCTCACCCCTCATTGGCGATCTACTTTGACGATGGGGCGAGCGACGTCTCTTACGCTCCTCTGAAGCTACAGTACTCGCTCTGGCAGTATCTCCACCCTCTCTGTGATTCATCTCTGCCTCCAATTCTGCCAAACTTTTTCATTCACCTTTGTTGTTAAAAAATAACATGCTAGACATATGCATACACAGTTCGCTGCACAAGGCTTCTGCCTCCACTCTATTTGCTGGCCACTTCGTGGTTTGACAGTACAAAATTTTTAGGGTTGTACATCTTGTATTTGACGATGCTCCCTACATTAATGACAGTGCAGCATTTACGTTGCTCCCACGGTTGCCAAAATACACGCCTTACAGATACTTCGGCATTATATGCACTACAACGGCGGTGGAAACCCATGTTCAACTAGGGCAAGGGCAGATATGTGATTCTATTCGACCTATTTCTTCATTCGCCGAATTTCTCCACTGCCCCATTTGACCATTAACACCATTAATCTATTCGGCATTACGTGCGTCATCAACGGTGGTGGCAACCTATGTTCAACTAGGGCAAGGGCAGATATGTGAATCTATTTAGCCTATTCCTTCATTCGCCGAATTTCACAACTGTCCCACTTGAACATTAACCACTGATCTTCCATTTATTCGGCACTACGTACATCGTCAACGGCGGTGGAAACCCATGTTCAACTAGGGCAGGGGTAGATATGTGAATCTATTTGGCCTCTCCTTTATTCGCCGAATTTCTCCACTGCTCAACTTGACTATTAAAGCTGCTAGTCTTGCACTTATTTGGCACTAAGTGCATTAGGCACTCCTACATTATCTGAACATGGCCGAATTAGCTACCAAGGTTAACTTATACTGTGTAGCCTTTTTTATTCATCATTCATAAACTGTACTTCAAACATATGCCACTTTATCAATGAAAATGACCGACTTCTACCAAAAATAGCATACAAGTACAAAGAAAGCTTCAAAAACAACTTCCAAATGGCATCCTTACAGGAGAAAAAAAACAAAGCAAAAGTACAAACAAAGCTAAATTAATTATCTTCAAATTCCTCTAGATTGGATTCCAGGGGCTCCACCTCCAACTACTCATACGAAATTGGTTGATAAAGTGTTACGTTGGCAGCCGCTAGAGCCTTTAGCCAGCCATGCTTGAACCTACGGTTCTCAAACTTCAGTGCCTCATCTGCATATATCTCCTTTGCTGCTGTTTCTCCGGCTTCGAATGCTTTAGTCATATTAGCCTCCGCACGTGCCTACACATCTTTCAATTTCTCCAAGTCGGCTTGTAATTTGGTGTTTTCTTACTTAGACAACTATAATTCGCGGTCTATACTGTTTGCCCTTTCTTCGGCAGCCCGAAAGAGCATATTGATGTGTTTTGTTATCTCCTGTTCAGCATCCGCCCTTACATATTCTTCATTAGCTCTTTTGGATTTGGCTTCTCCTTCTACATTGCCATTAGAAAGTCGGCCATAGCAGTTTCAACCTTGCGTTTTTCCTCTGCAAGTTCGCCTTCCAGAACGTTGAGTTTTTCCATGGCATCATAGTGTCGATAGTCGATTTCTGCGATTCTCCCCGCCGCCTACCAAACATGATATAACAAAGTTAGTAGTCGGCATAAGAATGATGTATACAATCCAAAGCAACTTACCAATATGACGCCGCCAATGTAATGAAAATAATGTTTGGCTCGGCACGAAAGGTGGCCCTATCAGACAGAAGTGAAAGCACCGACGCAACACTTAATGCGATGACAGGATCTTTGATGGCCGATTCGCTGGCCAGAACTGGCGAACTCTTCATCCTAGGCTGGATAATGAATGGCTTGTCGTGTCTGGAGAAAATGTCTCCATTCTTTGCCGCTTGTCAACTGGTTTTTCTGATGATTTAGCAAGGGTTTCGGCGGGCCGTTTTTTGCCTCTTTGCTCAGTCTGATCAGAGCCTGAAGTTTTCATTTGTTGCTGACTAGGTACTTTGGCAACTTCATCCATAATCAGCTGTGTAGTTTCTGGAACGGCCGTTGGAGGGGGAGTTTCAAGGGCACCCCCAGTACTAGCTCTCCTCCTTGCTGACATTTTTTTGGTATTCCTTCGTCTGCGGAATTGGGCAAGTGACTCTCCGCCCATCTCTTCAGACTCGGCCCCAGGAAAATCTCCTAATTCGGTGAAAATATCATCTTCAGGAGAGGCAACTGCAGCTCGGCTGGAAGTAGAGGGTTGGACGTTAACCTCTAGGATAAACTGTTCAAAGGCCAACTCAAGCTCCCTGTTTATATCTTGGTCTTCCAAATGGGCTTCTGGTCCAGAATCTTCGCCGTCTACACCCTTTTCTCCTAAATGGCCCTCGGGTCCAGTCTCCTCACCATCTAAACCTTCGAGACCAATATCCGTAAAGCTTTTGAAAATAGGGAGAACATGTGTCATTAGTTGTTGTTCTCCCCTCGGCATAGGAATATGGTCGACGGCCGAAAACGTTGAGTAGATGAGATCGTACTTTAACAGAACATGAGCGGCGCATCTTTGTCCTTGAAGATTTGAACGCCCTTTGTATTTAAAGACCGTCTTCACCTGACTCAGAATGGCTTCGTCTGCCGAAGGGAGGGCTCTTTTTAAGTCGTTACTTGCACACAACAAACTGGTTCAGCACTATATTTTTGAGCCGAATAGATCTTATTTTAAACTAATTGTTCAGCCACCTGGCTCGCCTTTCGGTCTTGGCACAGGGTCTTGGTGATCCTCTCCCTTGCCGAATTCCCAATTGCCTTGAACGGCGACCATAACATCGTCAACTCTTTTTCCAGAGTTGGCAAGCATAGTCACCAAGTGGTGATCTATATCCTTCGCTCAGAGAAAATAACAGCCCTGATGACCGGTTGACTTCGCCATGTGCAGACACCCCATTTTTGACCGTCTTCGACGTCATCGTTTAAACACTCGATGATCATCCCTGTTCGTGTTCGTCTTGAGTTCTCGGAGGTTTTGGCTACGCGCTTTGCCTCGAGGCCTCTCAACTTGTTTGTTTTGTGTTTGGTTTTTCATCAAACACTTGTTGTTTTGCTTCTGAGGGTGGGAAATAGCTTGTAGACCATCCGCACACCTCACCGGCCATGGCTTGAGGCCACCGGCCTTGTTTCCTTGCCACTGGCCACTGGCCACTGGTGATGGTCGGTCGGCACTATTGATGGTCGGTCAGCACATTTTGTGGTCGGTCGGCCAACTTTGTTGGCCGATTAGCCACTTTTTCTGGCCGAGACCTTTTCTTGAGGGGGTTTGAACTTTTTGAACCCCCTATTTTAGCTTCTTGAGGAAGCTTGAACCTTTTGAATCCTTGATTTTTGGCTTCTTGAGGAAGTTTGAACCTTTTGAACCCTTGGTTTTAGCTTCTTGAGGAAGCTTAAACCTTTTGAATCTTTGGTTTTAGCTTCTCCAAGAAGCTTGAACCCTGGTCTAGCTTCTCCAAGAAGCTTAATCATTTTGGTTTTAGCTTCTCCAAGAAGCTTGAACCCTTGTCTAGCTTCTCCAAGAAGCTTGACCCTTTTGCTTTAGCTTCTCCAAGAAGCTTGAACCCTTGTCTAGCTTCTCCAAGAAGCTTGACCCCTTTGCCTTAGCTTCCCCTAGAAGCTTGCCCCTTTTGACCCTTTTGCCTTAGCTTCTCCAAGAAGCTTAGGCCTTTTGCCTTGCCCTATAAATAGAAAGCCTCTCCTTCCATTTCAAGGGTTGAAAAAGATCTGATATGTAGAATATATATCACTCCCTCTCTTTATCTCTATCTCTCTCTCTCTACATTTGTGTGGGTTAGAGTGTTCCAAAGTGAGTTTTTGTTCTTGTTTTTGCACTACAACACCTAGGAGTACACCACTCTTTGGTTATTGAGGTGCTAAGCTATTTTTTGAGGGGTTTTTTAGCTGGTTTTGATCCAAAGAGGCTGCTGGTTTGGTGTTCTTGGAAGTGGGCTTCAAGGGTAATCTCTTTTCCCTATTTATTTCCCTTTTTGCACACACTTTTAGCCTATCTTGTAAGCATATTTGGGCTTTGTCATAAACTGAAAAAAGTCTTATTTTGATCTCATTTTGAAGTTTGTTTCAGATCACTTTTGTGTTTGGGGTTGTTTACCCACTCTTAGGCCTTGTTTGGCCCCATTTTATGCTATTTTTGGTGAGCTCCAGGACCACCTTGTTTGGGCCTCCTCACCACTGAAATCTTGAGGGATTTTAGTGGTGAGGATGGTGCTTTAAGGTCCTAAGAAGTAGAGGGCCATCCCCTCTCCTTGTTGCCTTCAAAAAGTGCCATTTTAGCCTCATGTGTGAGTACCATTTTTAAGTGCATGTTGGCCATGTCTTAAGTATTATTTGTGCTTATTTTGCCATGATATAGCATTTTTTTTACTTGGTTTAGACACACCATGCATGCTTAGAATACTTGTCTTGTAATGCCATGAATTGCCTTAACATGCTTTGTGCTTTGAGCCTTGTGTCTAGCATGTTTTTGGCCTAGTTTTGTGAAGTTTTTATGCTTGTTTTAGCATGATAAAGGTCTGTTTTTGGTCATTTGGGTCATCCATGCTTTGTTTTGTATAGCAACCATGTAATCCCCCTTGTATGCCTTGAGCATTGACCCCTCTAGCATGCCATCCTTGCTTTGTTTCAGTGGTTTGGAACCACTTGCCATGCCATTTCAGTCCTTGGGGTGTGCTTGTATGCTTGCATTTGATGCCCTTTTAATGTGTTAAAAGGTTGTTGTCTTGTGCTCCATGTTTGGACCCTTTTGTATGCTTGCATGTTTAGACCATTTAGATGCCAGCTAGGTGTGTCTTTGGTCTTTTTTAGACCTGCATTGGGGCTTTTTGGAGTCCCCTTGGCTCTTTGAGGCTTGGTTGGCATGGCCATGGTTTGAGCCCTTTGGTTGGTCTCAACCTTTGGGCTTGTTAGCATGCTTTGATTGCTTGGTTTAGGTTGGTTTGGCACCATCCTCATGTGTTTTTTTCAGAGCTTAATATGCATGCCATATGCCCATGATGCTCCTCTTTTAAGTGTGCTTAAAAGTTATCTCTATATGCTTAAGTGTTGGACCTTGTATGCATGCATGTTTGTATGTGTTTTGGCCCTCGTTTCCATGGCATTTGGCCACTGTTTTGGGCCTAGTTGAGGGCTGCCCAAATTGGTATAAGTCCATTGTTTGCATGTTGTGGCATGCTTGCCTTGTATATTGTCACACACTTGGCCCCTTTGGTATGTTGTCGCATGCTTAGGTGGTAGTGCATTTGGCATGCATTCCTTTGCTAAGTTTCTTAATATGTTGTCCATGTTGCATCTTGCATGCTTGCATGGTTAAGTTTCCCTTTGCATGCTTGATTAGCTTGCATAGTTGTTCCATACTTCACATGCTTGTTTGCTTAGGGTTGTGTGCCTAGTACACATTACATAGTTGTATGCTTACCTTCATGCATCATGTTGCATGCTTAGTTCACATGCCTAGGTTGCATTGCATTGAGCATGCATGCCTTGCCTCTTAATCAAGTGATAGAGGTTGGGCCACTTGTTTGTTTTGGTGTGCATTGTATTTGAAATCAAAATGCACAACTCGGCCTCTTTGGCCATCACGCATTGAAATGTGCGATTGGTGGTCCGAGGGTCGAGTACCAAACTTCTGTGAGTCATAAGCATGATAAGGAGTGTGGTTGGTGCAAACATTGCGTGAAATGCATTGCCATGCCATGTTTTTCCCTCTGCTGCTGTCAAAATATGTTTCTGCAGGAAAAATTGGCCGGTCGACTGCATAGAGTGCCGACCGACCAAATATGGATAGCCGAGAGCTCAACAAATGGTC
Organism: Camellia lanceoleosa; assembly: GCA_025200525.1. Lineage (NCBI taxonomy): Eukaryota > Viridiplantae > Streptophyta > Magnoliopsida > Ericales > Theaceae > Camellia > Camellia lanceoleosa. The sequence goes on along the minus strand of CM045769.1, from coordinate 66,205,148 downwards.
GATGACCATCCTGCCATGGCCGGTGACGATTCCCCTTGGTCGGTGGTGTTCCACAGTGTCCATAGAGTGTACCTTAGGACTTGTACAATTTCCAAAGGAGTAGAGCAGGGTAAACTGAGGCAGCTTGTGCATGGCGACGAATTTCTGAGCAAACCCGACCATGCATGCATTGGACCCTCTTCCCGAGGCCTTTTACTGCTTTCCTTAGCTTAGTTAATTTGTTAATTAATTAAGTGGTCTGTAATAATTAATTAGCTTGTAGGCTAATTAATTTGTATATTCTTTTGGTCTCTCCGAGCGAGGGCAAATTTGTAATAAGTGTGGGTGCGTGTGTGCATGTCTTCCAACCCCCACTTCTTTCTCCCTTTTACTTACCTGCTTTTGATGGTTAGTATTAGGTCATATTTAATGTAGCATACCTTATGCTATGCATGCGTGCATCCATACATTTGTCTTGCATGCACCGGGCTCGGCGCATCATACTAACTGCATTGTATTTCAATTCCAAGTTGAATACATGTTAGTTGTAGCATCATCATATGCCATCCATAGATTAGCCGAGCCTATTGTAGCTGCATCTTGCATGTGTTGCATTAGCCATCTTAACATGAACTAGGATAATCCATATGATTACTAACTAGTTTCTGTTTTGGCTTGGAGTAGTCGGTAAGCATTTATGTTTTTAGCATCCTTGCATGAGTGTGAGTGTTGCCATGATAGCATGCTTACCATGAGGCTATGTGCTTACGTGTTATAACTGTCTGAATGCCTGTGGGTGAAGGTTGAGTTACTTAAATTGGAACAACGCATTGAATACGAGTTTTAAGCCCACTTGAGAGTGGCAAAATTATATTTTCTAAGCCCACTTGAGGGTGGCAAAATTCATGTCTTAGCCTACTTGCGGGTAGCACCATCAAACCATTTTCAAATAAACAAACATGACATGTTTCATTCCAATTTAGGCGACTTAGTCTATACTTGTTTACTGTGCGCATCACATGGTAAATCTGGGCTAATAACCGGAATAAGAATGCATAATGTTTTCAAAACTAGATATCATTGTTAGTAGAGGCCGATCTTTGATCGGCGGCGAAGTGCTCAGTGACCTTCCCCAATCGTACCGAAGTTCCCGAGCCGAGGCAACTTTGGTGATGACGGACACGTGGCCTTAGGCAAACGAGTCAGGGTTTCCCAAATTCGCCCAAAATAAAATATTTAGGTGGCGACTCTGTATCTGGAAAAGCAGTCTATGTTTGGCACTTCTTTCTAAAAAAATCAGTTTTCCAAAACGATTTGCCGGATTTGGACTCTTTGGTGATTTATCAGTCTTGCATTGCACTGTGCAAGTTCAGATTAAGAACCGTGACAAATTCGAGTCCGAACTGTAGTGAGCCCAAATGAACAGAAACGGGATTCCCTCCCGGGACGTTCGGGGACGTCTACAATTTCTGGCGACTCTGCTGGGGAGTTAGAGAACTTGACTCAAACTCATGATGTCTTGTTTTGATTACACTTATGTGTTTCTTTGCATTGCATGTGCATTGGTGCACCTAGGATACCGTGTTTGCCGTCTGCTATTCCTGAATGGTTTATCGGAGGCTCGCTTTGAGAAGTGCGCCATAAGGCTGACTGGTTATGGGCTCTGCCACAATGGGAACACAAACCCCGGTTTCACCGGGGCACCCTTTTTCACCATTCGACCTAGTGCATATTCAGAATCCATAGTGACCATTCCAAACTAGGACAGGTTGCTTACCTGATTGTAGATTGTTTGAAACCACTGCGTGCGTAGTGAAACCCTAGCTCTTGACAAAATAGGACAGGGAAACCCTACCCCAACATAGGGGTGTTTTGGCTCTCACTTGTTTGCTATGTGCTTTTAGAGTGCGTCTCTACATGAATGCATGTATCAGTTTGCAAGTCTGGGTATCAGGCCCACGGGCATTAGTATTTGAGGAATCAGTTTGACCTGAGGGTATTCGTTTACAGGCAGACTTTTGGTGCAGAATTCAGTAGAGAGCACAGTCATTCAATTATGCTCATATCTATTTTGGGTGAAATCAGGCTGAGGTGTTGTCTGTTTTTTCTTTTGCTAGGTAGTCTTAGAATCATAGCTTCAGAAGGCTCCACTATCTCCTGGGTACATTGGACTTGTGCTGATAGACTTTGTCAGGTCAGAGACTCAGTTCAAGGGCAATCAGAGCCAGAAAAGGCTAGTCAGGCACAGACCACTAGTACAGCAACTACCAGATCAGTGGTCCTTGAGCAGTCGGGTTGAGATTTCCGAGTTCGCTACAGAGATAGATATATCAGTGGTTCAATCAGATTAGGACAATATGTCAGGCTTAGAAGAGATGGTGTGCCAGCTCCAAGATAGTGTGAAAGCCATGCAGCAAGACGCTGTCCATCAAGCGGAATTCGCCAAGCAACAGGTCGTGGTCATAGCCCAACAGGCAGAGACAATTGCCAGGTTAGAGCAGCAAACTGGAGTATCTACTTCACACCAGGCTCCTCCCCCACCAAGAGTTCCCATACTCGGGGAGGCAACCCACGTCCAGGATGGTACGGACATTCCAGTCAGGGCAGCTCCGCCCCCGGTTCTACCCCAGCTATTCAAGACACCCATCAACCTACCGGACTCTCCTTCTGAGTTCGAAACGGATCCAACGACGTTAAAACTGGGCAAGCTTGAAAAGCTGTTCAAGAAGGCTCAAGGCATGAAATCCACTCCGGACATAGAGGATGGTTATACTGACTCAGTGGTGACATTACCGGATCGGCTCAAGATGCCACATATCGATTGATTCGATGGCTCTGAAGACCCAATGGTGCACCTCCAACTATTTTCTGATATCCTAAGGCCAATGGGTTTGACCACAGTCCAGAAGCTGTCACTATTCAGCCGAACCCTGTCTGGGATAGCCGCAATTTGGTATGCGAAATTGGAGAACTCTGTGAAACAAAATTGGGAAGAGATGGCTGAGGCCTTCAGTGATCAATACTCCTACAACACACAGATTGAGGTCACAACTCGTGATCTAGAAATCACCCTCCAAGAGCCAAATGAGGGTTTCTCAGAGTTCGTGACGAGATGGAGGGCCAAGGCCTCAATGATGACCATTAGGCCGACCAACAAGGATCAAATACGGATGGTTGTGCGCAACCTCCAACCCAAACTGATGCAGAAAATGATCGTGCTTCCCTTCCCTACCTTTTCAGATCTGCATGAGATGGGAGTACAGATCGAGGACGCTATGAAGCAGGGCCTCCTTAACCAGGAGAAGGAGTAGCCCAGGAGGGCATTTACCCGCAGTTTGAATGCGACCACCAGCGGTGATGCAGTTGCAAGATCTTCCGAAGTGGGCATGGTGGCCACCACCACACCAAGAACAACCACCCGTTTTGTTGGTGCATCCAATCCAAACCCCCGAACTTCGGACTTTCTACCCCAAGGCAAGAGGGTTTTCATCCCACTCTATATGCCTTTGTCTAAAGCCCCAGGGGTCGTACTCAGGAAAGGACATTTGAAATCGTTAGAACAACAGCCTCTACCCAACCCTCTCCCTGCAAAGCATGACCCGGCTAAGTATTGTTCTTTCCATCAACAAACCGGTCATGACACTAACAGTTGCATCCGTCTTCATCACGAGATACAAAATCTGATTGACAATGAGGTCATCGCCGCACCAAGCTCTGCAAAGTCTATCGACACTTGATCAGTGAACTTGTGGGGGATAATGTGACTATGTGATCAGGGGATGAACCACCTGCGGGCGGTGTTCAGTTTATTTCAGATGTGGTGTATGGCACGCACTGTTTTGAGCATTTGCGAATGCTAGTTTTGTACTTTCTGACTTGGGTATTGGGTCAGTCTTGTCGTTTTGTATTGAGTCAGTCTTTTCATACTGTGTCAGTCGGGTCTGTCTTGTTGTGTCGAGTCAGTCCTGTTTTGTTAAGAGTCGGGTGATTTCGGGGGTGTTACCTCGGACATCACTTGCTTGTTTTGTGTTTGTGTTTTTCCTTTCTTTTGAGTCTGTTTCTGCCTTGGAGCCGATTCATATGATCTGAATGGAGCAGAGTGATTTTCACTCTTGTGTTTATACGCTATGTGCCAGTTGTGCCAGAAATTCTAAATGAGATAGCAGTATTTGACTAGAAGCTGTGTCTTTTCTGTGCCTTGAATTCATTGCATCAACCTAAGTTTTCCAAAACTTTTTTCGAAACATTGTGATAAAAACGAAGAGGAAGGAATTCCTCGGGTTTTGCAAAATTTAATCAATTGAGAGAAAGAGAGACGTGCTAAGCCCTTAATGAATAAGATCATGCTTGTTAGTATGAGTACTGAGAAGGATCCTGGCTTGATCCAGATTGGTTCTACACTGTCTTCAGCGCGAGCGACTAGTCGCTTTCTTAAAAGATTTCAAAAAATGTTTTGCACAGTCCTGTAAAGACCTGTGTGGAATCGCTCGTGAGATTGTGCAGCTTAGGATCGCTCTCAGCCTCGAGACTCAAGCCCTGGCTTTCAAACCTTGAACTTGGATTCAGAATGTTCAATGGTCAAGCACAATGTGAGGCCTATGTGGCAAGATTCGAAGCAGCCCTCGAACTAGGGGCAGGGAAGTCAGATCAAGGAGATCAAATGTCGTCAAATGAAGCTTGCAAAGCCACATTAGAAGCACCACTCGAACTAGGGGCAAAAGATGCCAGATTGTGCTCGAAGAGTCAAAGATGAATCATTCCACAAATTGATGAAGATCGGCAAGAATGCCAAACTCCAAAAGGGAGGAAAGAAAAAGACATTGTTGAAGGACAACCGAGTTCCTATCCACAACACTAGGGACAAATTCAGCCCCGTTGGATGGACTCCTACATCGTCAGCGAACAACAACCACTCTCTTGGATTCAGACGGATTCGAGATCTCAGAACCATTTGACATGGACCAAGCTACACTTTTACCCTTGAGAGGCTCGCTGGGCCGAAAACCCGGAAGGGCGACCCAGGCAAAAGTTAGAGCAAGAAAAAGAAGAAAAAGAACAAGAAAAAAAAAAAGAAAAAAGAAAAATGCAAAGGAAAAAAAAGATGAAAAAGAAAAAAAAGAAATGAAAAGAATTGAAAAGAAAAGAAGAACATAGCTTGCAAGGTTGAAAGCCCGGAAGGGCGGCCTTGGCAAAAGTTAGAGCGCAAAAGGAGAGGTTAATACTCGAGTGTACCTTAACCCCGAACTACGTAAGGCTTGATTCCCATCTTTGGGATACGTAGGCAACTTCATTCTGAAGTCCAGCCGTAAAACACTTCAAATTCGACTGTGTCCATGTAATGGTTCTAACCATCGTTGTCTTCTCTGTATCCGAGAGTTTGGTTCTGTTCGTCACTCTGAGGACTGACTACAATACGCTGTGGCGCCATTCAGACAAGGGGCAACTTTCCGTTGCCATACAATGCGCTGCGTTGCCATTCAAACAAGGGGCAACTTTCCGTTGCCATGCAGTGTCCTTCAGACAAGGGGCAGTTTTCCATTATTTTGGATTTGAGGTCATGCATCTCGAGAGTAGGTTTCGAGCTCGTTGAGCAGTGGCTGTTTGCAAAAACAATTTTTGAGAATTTTTACTGAGGTTGACTGATTCTCTCAAAAATTATTCCATTTTTCTAAAAAACTGGACCATTTCTTGGACCCAAAAAACGAAAATTTTTAGTACTCATAGCCTGACTTGCATGATTTTAAATCAGAAAATCAAACAAACATGTTAATTTAACTCTCATATTGGTCAAAATTGTTTTAGTAGAAAGCCAAAACAAAAAATGGTCAAAATGATGAACTAGGGGCACAGTTGAGTCAGGCTTCCTGTCTTTTCCCCGTTATCAATGCATTTGCCAGAAAGGGTACCATACTTGCCAAGAAGGGCACCTTGTTCGCCAGGAAGGGCACAGTGGAAGCTAACAGAAAAGGGCTGAAAGATCTCAACATCCTCCAAGCAACGAGGTATCAAGCCAAGTGCAAAGCACGAACTGGAATAGATCAAGATATTCCACTCCCTCATTTGGATGGATCTGATCACATCCAAACTCCCCAGCAGAGCACCGTCAACCGATGTCAGCGGCAGATTTGCTACACACCCAGTTGTAGCGCAGCCCCTCTGTGGGAGAAACTCACTATTGTAAACAAGAAGAAGAATCTAGCGGAATGCTAGGGGCAAGAGCCCACAACATTCTGTTTATCCATCAACCACCCAGGGAAGGGATGAAAAATGAGAGATTGAAGAATAGAGAGATGTGCGATGAGAGAAAAAGTGAGAAAATGGCTTTTTCAGAAAAATAGAGCCTGAGGGCCGAGTGATATGAAAAACACAAATAAGAAAGGGTGGGAAACACTACCCAAGGAAACAGGCTCCCTGTGTACGTCTGAGTCTCGTGTCTTTTGTTTTGTTTCAAATCTTGTTTTGAGTCGTTTCGAGTGTTACTCAATGTGTTCAGGTTGTTTACCTTTTGTTTTTCTTTGTTGAGTCGTTTTTGCTGTGGTCTGTCGTAGGCTCAATATCCAGTTAAGAACTCGCTTCTCAATATAAAATTCCACAATAAAATCGTTTTGTGCTCAGGGTACTTTGCCATTCTCCATATTTGTGCAAAACAGAATTTGTTCTTTCATAAAAACGCAGGGTTCAACCCAGGTCATGTGAGAACAATAGAACAAGGACCTATTCGAAGCTATATGGGTTCCAGACTACAAAGCAAAAGAAAAGAGGGAAAACCGAAGCATCTGAGTGTGTTTCACCTTCAGCAAATTCTGTGATTGTACTCCAGATGTACCTCTTCAGGCCTTGTCAGTGCTCCAAAGAATGAGTGTGCCTCTACTCCAAGCTTAAGCATGCTTCAAGTTAGAATGGCAATTAAAGCAGTAGCAGATGTTATCTCTCACCAATATAAACAGGGTGTACCCTTCTCAAGCGGAGTGTGTTAGAAACCCCTCTGAGAGGTAAATTGGAGGTCGCGTTTGGATTTGGTCTCGTTAAGGCTTGTATTTCCTTATTCGGCATTTTGTTTCAAACACGCTTTTGAAGTTGCACATTCGTCGCATCGTTATACACACCATTTCTTGTATTGTTACGCACACCATTCGTTGCATTGTTATGCACATCTATCTAGCATTGTTATGCTTGTTACTTGCATTTTTATGCACATCTATCTTGCATTGTTATGCACCCACTTCACTTGCATTGTGATGCACGTTCCAATTGCATTGTTATGCAACCACTTCACTTGCATTGTTATGCACGTTTCAATCGCATTGTTATGCACACTCGTTAGTTCCGAAACACCGGGATACGTCCCTATGTTTCTCCTTTTCTGAAACACCAGGATACGTCCCTATGTTTTTTCTCTTGTTCCGAAACACCGGGATACGTCCTTATGTTTCTTCTTTTCCGAAACACTGGGATACGTCCCTATGTTTCTTCTCCTTTTCCGAAACCACGGGATACGTCCCTATGTTTCTCCTTTTCTGAAACACCGGGATACGTCCCTATGTTTCTTCTCTTTTTCCGAAACAACGAGATACATCCCTATGTTTCTCCTTTTCCAAAACACCGGGATACGTCCCTATGTTTCTCTTTCCTTCTGAAATGCCGGGATACGTCCCTATGTTTCTCTCATTTTCCGAAACCACGGGATACGTCCCTATGTTTCTCCTTTTTCGAAACACCGGGATACGTTCCTATGTTTCTTCTCCTTTTTCCGAAACAACGGGATACGTCCCTATGTTTCTCCTTTTCCGAAACACCGGGATACGTCCCTATGTTTCTCTTTCCTTCTGAAACACTGGGACACGTCCCTATGTTTCTTCTCCTTTTCCGAAACCACGGGATACGTCCCTATGTTTCTCATTTTCCGAAACACCGGGATACGTCCCTATGTTTCTTCTCCTTTTTCGAAACACCGGGATACGTCCCTATGTTTCTCCTTCATTCCTAAACATCGGGATACATCCCTAAACCCTGGGATATGTCCCTAAACATCGGGATACGTCTCCCAACATCGGGATACGTCCCTGGACATCGGGATATGTCCCTATGTTTCTCTCTCTTCGAAACACCAGGATACGTCCCAATGTTTCTCTCTCTTTCCGAAACACCGGGATATGTCCCTATGTTTCTCCTTCTTTTCGAAACACTGGGATATGTCCCTATGTTTCTCCTACTTTTTCGAAACACTGGGATACGTCCCTATGTTTCTCCTTCATTCCGAAACACCGGGATACATCCCTATGTTTCTTCTCCATTTTCAAAACACCGAGATACGTCCCTATGTTTCTTCTCTATTTTCGAAACACCGGGATATGTCCCTATGTTTCTTCTCTATTTTTGAAACACCGGGATACGTCCCTATGTTTCTTCTCCGTTTTCGAAACACCGGGATACGTCCCTATGTTTCTCCTTCATTCTGAAACACCGGGATACATCCCTATGTTTCTCTCTCTTTCCGAAACACCGGGGTATGTCCCTATGTTGCTTCTCCATTTCCGAAACACCGGGATATGTCCCTATGTTTCTTCTCCATTTTCGAAACACCGGGATACGTCCCTATGTTTCTTCTCGTTTTCGAAACACCGGGATACGTCCCAATGTTTCTTCTTCATTTTCGAAACATCGGGATACGTCCCTATGTTTCTTCTTCATTTTCGAAACACCGGGATATGTTCCTATGTTTCTTCTCCGTTTTCGAAACACCGAGATACGTCCCTATGTTTCTTCTCCGTTTCTAAAACACCGGGATATGTCCCTATGTTTCTTCTCTCTTTCCGAGACACCGGGATACGTCCCCATGTTTCTCTACCTTTTCGAAACACCAGGATACGTCCCTATGTTTCTCCTTTTCTGAAACATCAGGATGCGTCCCTATGTTTCTCCCTCTTTGGTTAAGAGTAATGCTTGAACCACTCCGAAACACCGGGATATGTCCCTATGTTTCTCCCTCTTTGGTTAAGAGCATTTGGAATACGTTCCAATGCTTCTACCTTTCCGAAACACCGGGATACGTCCCTATGTTTCTTGCATGATCATAAGTTATGCTCGACTTTGTGCATTGTCTTGCATTTTGCCCCTGCCTTCGGGCGCATATCTTTATATGTAGCTTGTATGCTTTGTCTAAGTCTTTGGCCTTGTAAAAAATGAGTCGTCTCTAGGCTTTGACATTCACTCTCGTCATTTTTATGACGTTCGATTTCTGTCAAAGAGGGGCAACTGTAGACACCCCATTTTTTACTATCCTTAAGACTTGGACGTCATCGTTTGAATACTCGATGATCATCCCTGTTCGTGTTCATCTTGAGTTCTCAGAGGTTTCGGCTACGCGCCTTGCCTTAAGACCTCTCGACTTGTTTGTTTTGTGTTTGGTTTTGCATCAAACACTTGTTGTTTTGCTTCTGAGGGTGGGAAATAGCTTGTAGGCTATCTCCACACCTCATCGGCCATGGCTTGAGGCCACCGACCTTTATTCCTTGCCACCAGCCACTGGTGATGGCCGGTCGGCACTATTGATGGTCGGTCGGCACATTTTGTGGTCGGTCGGCCAACTTTGTTGGCCGATTAGCCACTTTTTCTGGCCGAGAACTTTTCTTGAGGGGGTTTGAACCTTTTGAACCCCCTGTTTTAGCTTCTTGAGGAAGCTTGAACCTTTTGAACCCTTGGTTTTTAGCTTCTTGAGGAAGCTTGAACCTTTTGAACCTTTGGTTTTAGCTTCTCCAAGAAGCTTGAACCCTTGTCTAGCTTCTCCAAGAAGCTTGACCCTTTTGGTTTTAGCTTCTCCAAGAAGCTTGAATCCTTGTCTAGCTTCTCCAAGAAGCTTGACCCTTTTGGTTTTAGCTTCTCCAAGAAGCTTGAACCCTTGTCTAGCTTCTCCAAGAAGCTTGACCCCTTTGCCTTAGCTTTCCCTAGAAGCTTGGCCCTTTTGACCCTTTTGCCTTAGCTTCTCCAAGAAGCTTAGGCCTTTTGCCTTGCTCTATAAATAGAAAGCCTCTCCTTCCATTTCAAGGGTTGAAAAAAATCTGATATATAGAATATATATCACTCCCTCTTTATATCTCTATCTCTCTCTCTACATTTGTGTGGGTTAGAGTGTTCCAAAGTGAGTTTTTGTTCTTGTTTTTGCACTAGAACACCTAGGAGTACACTACTCTTTGGTTATTGAGGTGCTAAGCTATTGTTTGAGGGGTTTTTGAGCTGGTTTTGATCCAAAGAGGCTGTTGGTTTGGTGTTCTTGGAAGTGGGCTTCAAGGGTAATCTCTTTTCTCTCTTTATTCCCTGTTTTTGCACACACTTTTAGCCTATCTTGTAAGCATATTTGGGCTTTGTCATAAACTGAAAAAAGTCTTATTTTGAGCTCATTTTGAAGTTTGTTTAAGATCACTTTTGTGTTTGGGGTTTTTTACCCACTCTTAGGCCTTGTTTGGCCCCATTTTATGCTATTTTGGTGAGCTCCGGGACCACCTTGTTTGGGCCTCCTCACCACTGAAATCTTGAGAGATTTCAGTTGTGAGGATGGTGCTTTAAGGTCCTAAGAAGGAGAGGGGATGGCCCTCTACTTGTTGCCTTCAAAAAGTGCCATTTTAGCCTCATGTGTGAGTATCATTTTTAAGTGCATGTTGGCCATGTCTTAAGTATTATTTGTGCTTATTTTTCCATGATATAGCATTGTTTTTTACTTGGTTTAGACACACCATGCACGCTTAGAATACTTGTCTTGTAATGCCATGAATTGCCTTGTGCTTTGAGCCTTGTGTCTAGCATGTTTTTGGCCTAGTTTTGTGAAGTTTTTATGCTTGTTTTAGCATGATAAAGGTCTGTTTTTGGTCATTTGGGTCATCCATGCTTTGTTTTGTATAGCTACCATGTAATCCCCCTTGTATGCCTTGAGCATTGACCCCTCTAGCATGCCATCCTTGCTTTGTTTCAGTGGTTTGGAACCACTTGCCATGCCATTTCAGTCCTTGTGGTGTGCTTGTATGCTTGCATTTGATGCCCCTTTAATGTGTTAAAAGGTTGTTGTCTTGTGCTCCATGTTTGGACCCTTTTGTATGCTTGCATGTTTAGACCATTTAGATGCCAGCTAGGTGTGTCTTTGGCCTTGTTTAGACCTGCATTGGGGCTTTTTGGAGTCCCCTTGGATCTTTGAGGCTTGGTTGGCATGGCCATGGTTTGAGCCCTTTGGTTGGTCTCAACCTTTGGGCTTGTTAGCATGCTTTGATTGCTTGGTTTAGGTTGGTTTGGCACCATCCTCATGTGTTTTTTTCAGAGCTTAATATGCATGCCATATGCCCATGATGCTCCTCTTTTAAGTGTGCTTAAAAGTTATCTCTATATGCTTAAGTGTTGGACCTTGTATGCATGCATGTTTGTATGTGTTTTGGCCCTCGTTTCCATGGCATTTGGCCACTGTTTTGGGCCTAGTTGAGGGCTGCCCAAATTGGTATAAGTCCATTGTTTGCATGTTGTGGCATGCTTGCCTTGTATATTGTCACACACTTGGCCCCTTTGGTATGTTGTCGCATGCTTAGGTGGTAGTGCATTTGGCATGCATTCCTTTGCTAAGTTTCTTAACATGTTGTCCATGTTGCATCTTGCATGCTTGCATGGTTAAGTTTTCCTTTGCATGCTTGATTAGCTTGCATAGTTGTTCCATACTTCACATGCTTGTTTGCTTAAGGTTGTGTGCCCAGTACACATTACATAGTTGTATGCTTACCTTCATGCATCATGTTGCATGCTTAGTTCACATGCCTAGGTTGCATTGCATTAAGCATGCATGCCTTGCCTCTTAATCAAGTGATAGAGGTTGGGCCACTTGTTTGTTTTGGTGTGCATTGTATTTGAAATCAAAATGCACAACTCGGCCTCTTTGGCCATCACGCATTGAAATGTGCGATTGGTGGTCCGAGGGTCGAGTACCAAACTTCTTTGAGTCATAAGCATGATAAGGAGTGTGGTTGGTGCAAACATTGCGTGAAATGCATTGCCATGCCATGTTTTTCCCTCTGCTGCTGTCAAAATATGTTTCTGCAGGAAAAATTGGCCGGTCGACTGCATAGAGTGCCGACCGACCAAATATGGATAGCCGAGAGCTCAACAAATGGTCGATGACCATCCTGCCATGGCCGGTGACGATTCCCCTTGGTCGGTGGTGTTCCACAGTGTCCATAGAGTGTACCTTAGGACTTGTACAATTTCCAAAGGAGTAGAGTAGGGTAAACAGAGGCAGCTTGTGCATGGCGACGAATTTCTGAGCAAACCCGACCAGGCATGCATTGGACCCTCTTCCCGAGGCCTTTTACTGCTTTCCTTAGCTTAGTTAATTTGTTAATTAATTAAGTGGTCTGTAATAATTAATTAGCTTGTAGGTTAATTAATTTGTATATTCTTTTGGTCCCTCCGAGCCAGGGCGAATTTGTATTAAGTGTGGGTACGTGTGTGCATGTCTTCCAACCCCCACTTCTTTCTCCCTTTTACTTATCTGCTTTTGATGGTTAGTATTAGGTCATATTTAATTTAGCATACCTTATGCTATGCATGCGTGCATCCATACATTTGTCTTGCATGCACCAGGCTCGGCGCATCATACTAACTGCAATGTATTTCAATTCCAAGTTGAATACATGTTAGTTGTGGCATCATCATATGCCATCCATAGATTAGCCGAGCCTATTGTAGCTGCATCTTGCATGTGTTGCATTAGCCATCTTAACATGAACTAGGATCATGCATATGATTACTAACTAGTTTGGCTTGGAGTACTCGGTAAGCATTTATGTTTTAGCATCCTTGCATGAGTGTGAATGTTGCCATGATAGCATGCTTATGATGAGGCTATGTGCTTACGTGTTATAACTTCCTGAATGCCTGTGGGTGAAGGTTGAGTTACTTAAATTGGAACAACGTATTGAATACGAGTTTTAAGCCCACTTGAGAGTGGCAAAATTATATTTTCTAAGCCCACTTGAGGGTGGCAAAATTCATGTCTTAGCCTACTTGCGGGTAGCACCATCAAACCATTTTCAAATAAACAAACATGACATGTTTCGTTCCAATTTAGGCGACTTAGTCTATACTTGTTTGCTGTGTGCATCACATAGTAAATCTAGGCTAATAACCGGAATAAGAACGCATATTGTTTTCAAAACTAGATATCAAGGCTAGTAGAGGCTGATCTTTGATCGGGCAAGCGGGGGTGCTAACGAAGTGACCTTCCGCAATCGTTCCCAAGTTCCTGAGCCGAGGCAACTTTGGTGATGACGGACACGTGGCCTTAGGCAAACGAGTCAGGGTTTCTTAAATTCCCCCAAAATAAAATATTTAGGTGGCGACTCTGTATCTGGCAAAGCAGTCCATGTTTGGCACTTCTTTCTAAAAAAATCAGTTTTCCAAAATGATTTTCCAGATTTGGACTCTTTGGTGATTTATCAGTCTTGCATCGCACTATGCATGATCAGATTAAGAACCGTGACAAATTCGAGTCTGAACTGCAGTGACCCCAAATGAACAGAAACGGGATTCCCTCTCGGGACGTTCGGGGACGTCTACACCATGACATAGCAATGCCGAATAGTCGGAATCCCCAGGTTGAGCCTAAGTAGGTGGTTCAGTTCTACCAAACTCTTGATTATATGATAAAGGTTCACATTGGGTTAAGAAGGCAAGAGACCCTAGTAGCGCAGGACTGTCCTGAGGAACAAGTGTAAGGGGAAACAGACCCTACTTTCAGCAATTGACAGAAGAGAAAAAAATAATGGTTTTTGCATCCGTCCTCTCCATATCAACCACACTGTCTACAATGAGGGACAGTTGGATGTCGTCTGGAATGGAAAACGACGACAAAAAGCAGCGATTTGCTCCTCAGAGAGGAGAGCTTTCAGATGAGTCGCCATTCTAGACGGAAGGGAAGATACAATAACAAAGAAAATATAAAAAGGGACTGGAAGGCAAACAAAAGAGAGAGAGAGAGAGAGAGAGAGAGAGAGAGAGAGAGAGAGAGATAGAGAGAGATGGGGGACTTACAGGTTAGAGCGAAAGAGTGATAGAAAGCAAGAGTCGCAAATCGTAGGAGGCTTGTGAAGAAGGAAGAATAGAATGAGGAATGTCAAAGAGACAAGGTTCAACACATATGGAGGGATAGTTTTTAAATCGCATTAAATGAATGTCAAAACACGAAGGGGCGGGAAGCAATGATGATATCGTATCGCATCTGTTTTGATGCATCATCACTAAAAAGTGTGCGAGCGCCGTATTCCTAACTTTCGATGTCCGCCAAGTCTGTAAGCCGAGAAAGTAGACATCGACCCCGCCGAATAACGAATGTTAATCGGATGTTCGGGGGGAAATTGTGGTGGCCGAGTAAATGGATTATTATTTTCCATTATTTATGATTAGGTGCTCGCCAAATGGCCGAATACAAGTTAGCCATGTCGGGTCAGGCAAGTGGAGAAGTCGAGAATGAACAAGTTATGGCGGCCATAAGAGCCAACTATACTCTTTAATATATGGAAAGCCCAGGGATAGAATCAAAGCCCAGGAAGCAGTGGGCCATGGATGGCCTCTGGAGGGATCATTATAAAAGGAAGAGCCATGCTCAAGGAAAAGGGGTCGAGAAAGAGTATTTCTAAATCCATTTTACCACAACTTTTTTTTGTATGTTCCCAAATGGCTCCTAAATAAGTATATTTTCTGATTTTTTACAAAAAGATGTGCAAACAAAGTAGAGAGGTGATGTGATAAAAAAAAAATGTGCTAATATAGAGGATGCCATATGGTGTCTTAGATAAAAAAAGTTATAGAATTTTCAAAATTTTAAATGAGTTTAAAAAGTTATAGAATTTTGTCACCATGTGTTTTGGAGGACATAAATTAATACAGAAATTAGTATTGCCCTTATATTTCTAAAAAAAAAATATTATTAGGGTTCTTAAACTGAAGGCCAAAAAAGAAAAAAATTGAAAAAATAAGCAAAATTTGAAATGAGTGTTTTAGATTTATTTATATTGTGGTTTACACCTGTGTTACATGGACTCGCCACTTTTGGTAATGCGTGTCGACACGACACGAATGCAGTGTGGGATCTGTGGTCGGATCTGCGTCAGACTCTCTCGGACATGGCTCACAGCAAAAGACATGAAAGAGGAGAGAGCAAGAGAGAACCTGGTTGAAAGATCCAGTCGATTGAACAGTCGAAGATCGAAGCTCGAAGCTCGAAGATCCAGTCGATTGAACAACAAGAGAGATCCGGTCGAAGATCGAAGCTCCATCAAGAGAGATCAAGTACAAGATCGAAGCTCCAGTCGATTGAACAGTCGAAGATCGAACAACAAGAGAGATCCAGTCGAAGATCCAGTGTCCAGTCGAAGATCCAGTGTCCAGTCGAAGATCCACCCCCAGACGACTCTCTCTCTCCCTCGCGATCGATCGATCGATCGCTTCCTGCCTTCGCTTCTCTCCCCCGCTCTCTCTCTCTCTCTCTGTCGTCCCTGTCTCTGATTCACATCTAATCTATATTCGTATATGTCTATATAAAATAATAATAATTAATAACTATTACTATAATAACTATAATAATACCATTATTATTATATACTATATAATAATTATTGCATAAAATATAATATATTTATAAGATAAATATATATTATATAATAATTATTGTATAACATATAATATATTTATAGACAATTATTATTATATATTATATAATAATTATTGTATAACATGTAATATATTTATAAGATAATATATACTTATATATATATTAATAAAAATAAATAAACACATATATGAAAAATAATTATTTATTATTTATATAATATAACTCATCTTAATAATTATATTTAAAAGTATATATATATATTTAACGTATCCCCGTACCCGTATCCAAATTTGGATACATATCCACATATCCTTAGTTTTTAATTTTGAAGTGTCCGACCCCTAGATACGCACCCGCACCCAACACTCATACCCGCGTCCGTGTAACTTAGGTTTACACCATGTCAAATTTAAATATACACCATAAAATTTGGAAAAATATGAATTAAAATATGAGATTGGACTGTCTCCAGTCCATAATCAGATTGGACAGTCATGTTTGGCCCAATAGGTTCACTTTTGAGCCCTGTTTCGATAATCTAAACAGTTTAAATTTTTGAATTCGTCGAGTATATTATTCTTGCAAAAAATAAATTGATCGAATAACGGAAACCATACGTTTGAATCAATTTTGAATGAATGGTTTATTTTCCAACCGTCTAATTTTTTTTTTATACAAAACTGTTGGCTTTCGAAGGCTAGAAATGTAATTACAATGTGCTAGCAATGATCAATAACTCTTACAAAAATAGTAAATGCCAACCAATTAATATGACAATTGCTTTGAAATTCTCTTAGCCCCAATGAAGAGGACTTTCATTGATGACTTGTTTTAGGGGAAAATTCAGAAGTACTAATCAAAAGTAAAAGAAGGAGAGAACAGTATCAGAATCGAATTTCATTAAGTAAACAAATGTTTACAATAGTACCTTCACACTTCCACAGCTTCGAAGGAATTTATAGCCATAAACAGACTAACTCAGAATTACTCATAAGAAATTGAAATGCAGTGCGGAAAAGTAAAGAACTTGAAAGTAAAGAATTGGAAAAATATAAAGTAAGTAAACTAGTTTTTGAATTTGGTTCTGGGTCCTCCACTATCAGTTTTTTTTCTCTATTTATAGACCTTGGTAATAACCGTCGAAGTGCCTGATAACTGTCGAAGTGGATGATAATTGTTGAAGTAACCTCCATGATCATGGGACATGTCTCCAAGCATTTTGCCTCTATTACGCCATTTCTTGCAGTTGAGCTTCTCTCTTGAATTTGGATTTAAATCTTCAAGAATTGTTTAGCCACGACACCTAGCTCTGATCCATTGCCATTGATATGATTTGCCATGTGTCCTCTGATGACTGGATACCTTTACTAATTCCTCAAATTACCCTTGATGGACCACGTGTCATGCTGTGACTCGCTGATACAAAATATATGGCCAACATTACCCCCCGCACTAATATAACCAATACTTGGTAATATTAGTGGATCGATGCCCTACTACCCACATTGTGGGGTGTACATGGCAATTAATTGTTTCAGAAGTATAATCGCCTTCAAGGAACGTTTAAAATGCTAAACAACCCCTTGTGCTTGAACCTTACTTCCACTATCTGTGCAAACGAAAAGAATGATACATCCTTGATGGCTAATCAAACTTGTTCCTTCATTGATCGAGCATGTAAAGAGGTTTTGCACAATGATGCTCGACCTCAAAAGAACTCTCATGCATTTATTAGCCATGCTTATCCTTCTCAATTTATACAAGTTATGGAGGTTTTTGCAGAATATACACCTTCAAAACAAAAACTTGCTCATACGGATCTCGAAAACTCTTTATCTGTCCCAAAGGTCTTTGCTTGGGATGAGGCTACCTCCTCCCCTAACAAAACTATTGGTTGGAATGCCTAGCCAAAACCAACCCAACCGTAAACAAGGGAGCGAATTCACCATAGATATGTTGAATTCGATGACCCTACTTCAGTTCTCTTCTCTTGTTTTTTTTTTTTTTTCTTTTTTCTTTTTTCTAGTAGCTTAGTGGTATGACCTTATGTACCATTTGACCGCCTCTGCTACCTCGAAGACAATTTACTTTCGGCATGGTATACCTCCATCTTACCAACCAAAATAGTGCGGAAGACTCCCCACATAATCGAAGCTCTGTGATTGAGCCCCTTACACTTGGCCAAGAAGGCAAAACTTTGCTCTTCTAATTGGCTAGAGTGTGTGAACGAGCCCCAGTTTCCTCCTTTCTTTGGAGTGGACCCAGCTGCACCTCCTCTTCCTTATAATCCTAATCGGATTGTGGAATTAAAGCTCACCCTCTTCGAGGATCGGCATTTCGCCCCTATCAAGCCCCAACTTTTCCCACTGCCTACCAGTAGTACAAATCCCAAACTCTGCTTGCTGCCTTCTTCTACCTATCCTTCGAAGTGTTTTGAGATGACACCCGTCAGAAGAACCTTCTATGGGCTTGTGATATAGTCTCTCGAAGCCATACCCTCAATCTAATGGCCCAAATATAACTTCATACCTTCCTAGACCAACTCCTTCTCATTCTTAATTGCCATAAAAATGCCTTGGCCATCGGTGAATCGTTGGAAGCGATCTCTACAACTCGTATTCAATCCCAATACGAAGCAGAGAATCTCTTTGAAGAATATGAGACTTCAAGAACCATGATTTAGCATACAGAGAGGATGCTGATATGGATGGGATGGATAGAATGGATAAGGTGGAGAAGGCACTGAAGCAAATATAATTTGAGATGAAGACCCATCCGCTTTTTCACCAAATGAGGGCACACCAGCTAGAGAAGCCCCAATTAGATAGGATAGAGCAAAGGTTAGAGAGAGAACATGTATTCATTGAGTTTTTCTGCACTAAGTTCCATGACCTCGTAACCTTTTCCATTCCTTATTTTTAAGAAATTGCGAATGTAACCAAATAGGCCCCTCAATGTAATCATTTGTTTATTCAATAAATTATGGGTTTCTTTCTTCCAATTACATGGTTTGTATTTGTCAATTTGTACAACCTCAAGCTTGGGATTGCTCTAGTACTTCTCGAGCAAAGGTAGTAGAGCTTGAGCGAACTTTTGGTTCTTGCAATATCTCTTTGGAGCTTGACAAATGCTGTAGAGCTGAAATCACCTCTTTAGCGAAGTAATGGAGCTTGAGCAAGGTTTTATTTTTCATAGCAACTTTGAATGCATTTTTTACGTACCACAGAGGTTTATTTCTCACTCAAGCGGAGGCTGTGTCCCTCGATTGAACTTCTGGATCTTGTAATATTTCTATCTGAGCTTTACAAATACGGCAAGGCTGAAATTATCATTCGAGCTAAGTAAGGGGAGCCTAAGTGAGGTTTTGGTTTTCATAGTAACTATGAATTTATCAAGTACCACAAAGGTTTATTTCTCGCTTAAGCGAAGGTTGTGTCGCTTGAGCGAGTTTAGAGTAAATTCAATGTCTCCTTTGACAATTCAAAGATGATTCT
This sequence comes from Camellia lanceoleosa, assembly GCA_025200525.1. NCBI lineage: Eukaryota > Viridiplantae > Streptophyta > Magnoliopsida > Ericales > Theaceae > Camellia > Camellia lanceoleosa. The sequence continues at coordinate 66,186,035 of CM045769.1, read as the reverse complement.
TCATATCTCTTGCGCTTGATAGATCTATTCAATGAGGGGTTTTTGTCTATATTTTCTACTTGGAGTTCAATCATTGGATGCCAAGCCCACTGGTGTTTGACGATTCGACACCAAAGAGGCAAATTTAAGATGTGGTTAGGTTGAAGATTCACAAGTATTCTAGAATAATCAAGCAAGGATTTGTTAGGAGATTGATTGGCTGAGTTAGCTTGTGTAATCTTGCTTTTCCTCTTAGAGGATTTTTTCTTTTTTTTATTAACCTTTAGGCTCATGGTTTATGTAATCACTATTGGAGGATTCCAATAGTACTTATTTTTCAAGTTAAAATTGTTTGTGTCCCTTTGTTGATTGTTAAGATTGAATCTAAATTAGTTCTCAATAGATTGACTTAGATCAATTTATGTTTTTAGAGAATTGTTATCGCCACCATTTGTTTTTGTTTGGATTTGAAATGTAATTATAAATCACAATCTAGGGGCCTAGATATTTCATATAGGAATAATATATTTTGGTTCAAAACATGGACAACTCCAACTGGTACAAGCTAAATGGCAATGGACCAATTTGTAGAAAGATCTTGAAGTTAATAAGAAACATAAATGTTAAACAACTAAGGCACTCAAAGAGATTCTTCAGAGCATTATTATTATTGTTAGTATTGTTGTTGTTGTTGTTGTTGTTTTACACATATGTTTGAAACTTTTTCAGTTTCCCAATTTTTTGTAGCCATCTACAATAAGGGACATAATGCAATCCTAATAGTATATAAATATTTTATAATATAAAGTTGTAGAGCTTTTTTTAATTAATTTTAAAGATATATAAAGTAAATCAAATTAATAAAGTCTCAAATTTTTACATTATGTGTCATTGTCCGATACAAGGTTGTAACCGCACATAAAGATATCCATCACTGATGCACACAGTGATTTTAGACTACATTTGTGTCATCTAAACATTGAACCAAATATGATTTTGAGATTCATCATCAACATCTGAAGTGCACAACGAACCATTCTACAAGGGAAAAAAAATAAAATTAAATGATTAGATATTCATTTATATTAAGCCTATAAAAACTCGAATAAGCCTATTAAGACAATAAAATCTCATCGATATTACAATCATATACATATATGCTTCACTACAAGCTTAGTTCCATACTTAGTGATTTTCATCAAGGCTTCCTTCCGCTATATCTAAAAAATATGTGCATTGCAAATATAATATATTTGGTCAAATTACAAGCGAACATTTGGATTTAACATGCTAAATATACACATCACTTATTACAATTGAATAACACTTTCTTTGAATGTAAAGTTGTAGCAATCCCAATTCTAGTAAGATAATGTGAATAACTATCCACTTACCTGGCATGAATTCACATCCTCACACCCACATAATAGCTTTCCATTTAAGAAGTCAACAGCTTCAAACACTGCTCCTCCATCTGTCCTCTACAATGACAAAAATGATGATGATAATAGTTAAATATCTTTAATAACTCAACAGATAATCTACATATTTGAGCTACAAAATAATATGTTTGTCATAATTAATCTATACCTTTCCATAATCAACAGCAATGAAATTCGGCCATCGTTTACTGATTGAAGTATAACACATTTTAATTGTGCTGATAAGATCTTTGGTATTTATTTCCTTAGGTAATGTGAAGTCGAAAGTAGAATGGTAGTTTTTGTTTTTCTTTTTTTGTTTTGAATCGGCATAGTTGAATAACACCAGGGATTTACTAGTGTTGTTTAGTTTCAACGACCACCCATGATTAGTATGCATTCCATCACTTCCAACTGCAAATTTTAATTAAGCAAATACTCAAAATGATACATCTACAAGAACCCGCTTAAAGTATATACTATTAACACAAAATGAACAAACCTAAAATTGGGTTTTTTCGCATAAAAAATGAAGGCTTAAAATCAAAGAGCTGGAATGTGTTTCCTTACATTTATATTCAACCATGAAGTTCCACTGATATGCAATGCCTTCACTTTCTTGTTTGGATTTGGATGAACTAAAGACAACAAGCCTTTGATTAGCTATAACCATGTCTTTGACTAATGGCCAATCTTCACCATATAAAGGCATTTTCGATAATGGAAACAAGTATTTTGTCAACCCAGAAGCATCAAAAGCTTTTCCTAATGTATTCTTCTCAGCATCAACTCTGTCTTCTAGGATTAGTGTTACAATTTCATATGAATTTGAAGTTAAGAAGGCTTCAACTTCGTTAAAGAGGCCAAGAGCAGGACCCTATGGAAACAACCAAACGTGCAATTTCTTTGTATAGTTTTTGATAGTTGAAAGATTTAAATATATGATTTTACAATTATGGGGGATAAGGTAATATTTGAGAGAGATAAAGTATAATTAACTTAAACATTAATAAAAATTCTACTTTGCGTGAAGTTGTAATTTAAACAAGAGGTACTTACGTGGCTTAATAAACCAGTCTTATAATCACATCCATGGCATAACCATACATCCCCTTTATAATCAAATATATTTAACATTAAGGCTCTAACGCCGCTCTGCACATAAGTGATTGTTTATCAGTATTAGAATACATTGTAGTTAATAAAACAAGACTGGATGTGATAGACTTACATTTAGTTGTTGTGTGATACTCGTGTCTTCGTTATCACCATAAAATCCTCCCTTCGTGGAATATGACATTGTATGTGTCGCATAAGAATTGTGACTTGTTAAGAATGCGAATTTGTTGAAAGGTAACGAGTTGTTCTGTTGGAGAGAGAGAGAGAGAGAGCTCCACAATTGATTATGATAGTTTTACTATTTATTTATTTATTTATTATTATTTATTTATTTAATTAATTATGATTGTGGAGCCTTCATCTCCATAGTCCTTCCAATCTAAGTAGTTATATGAACAAAACTAGCAGGCTCAACATAATTCAAAATAAGAAAAATAACAAATCAAATATAAATATTGATTTCTTTCAAAAATAGCCATATTCAATACCTAGCTATCCGAATAACTTCATATTGTTTTTCCAAATTTTATACACTTTAATATTTTATGATTTTCTCAAAGTGAGCAAAATATATTAATGTCAAACTTCATCAAATTAATCCTAGAGTATAATTTTTTAGGCTTTAAGATCAAATTTGCATTTTCGATACAAAATGTGAATTTCAAAGTAACAATACATACAACATTGTTTCCAACACTTTTCATTCCATTAATTCAAGTAAAAAATCATTAATCATGAGAGGTGATCAAACTGAACAATAACCAAATAGCTAACATGGATCCATCATATTCAATGAAGAAATCATGTGAAATGTAGAATACAAACCCTAACATGCTCATATATAATGAAAGTGGATATAGAGAGGAGGTGAGAGATCAAGCCACGAAGTTTCAAGAACACCAAGCGTCTTCGAAGAACACACTGATTCATCTCTAAAACATACTAATCTTCCACTAAAGTACACTATTGGAGCACCCAAGGCTTAGATCTTATATTGAAATATCAAGGAGAATGAAAAGTAGAAAAAAAAAAAAAATTCAAGGTAAAGGGTTAGCATTGCTCCTAGTTCAATAGAAAAATAAAATTTGGAGGACTCTATGTTGTACATCGCTTAAGGGTGCATACCATATGCACCCTATCACAAATTGACATAACCTTACTACAAAATTTCGTGGCATCAACCACAAAAAGTGTAATCTCACTACAAATTAGCATAACAAAAAATATCGTAACTAAGCCCCAAATATTTGCAACATCGATGACAAAATTTCACAAAATTTTATAACATCAACGACAAAATTTTGGACATTGTATTATGCTAATTTGTGACAAAGTTATACATTTTGTGATAGATGTGACGAATTTTCGTGGTAAAGTTGTGCCAATTTGTGGTAAGTTGCATATGGTACGCGCCCCTAAGGGAGTGCACACCATAGGCTTTCCAATAATATATATATATATAAAGGCTACCATTAATCCTAGTTCAATTTCTTAATTAAATAGGTAATCCAATGTTCCAAATTTAATCTTAAATAAGCCAAAAAATTGCACTCATTGACAAAAATAAAGGTGTTTAGCACACATTTTCTGTTGGAACCTTCCACAACCTAGAAAGTTCACATGCTTATTACTTACAAGGTGTAAGAAGAAAAAGACTAGTGAAAGGGAAATGCCAAAGCCTATGAAAAGGACAGAGGAGGGAATTCCGCCACGAGGGAAAAATTGAATTCTCTTCAATAAACTATCCTCTATAAGTCTCACTTTCGATTTTCATAAAAAATCCCTCAAGCTATGTGTAGTTTCTACAATTTTAGAGACCCAAACATGCAGCTAATTATTCAATTCAACAAAATAATATCAAAATAATAAAAATCAACATTTTAACATATAAACATTATGTACTAGGTATAGAGAGTGCAATTCTCCAATCTCAAAGCATAACGGATGACTGCTCGAATGACGAAATAACTCTCATATGAATTTTAATAACTTGGTGCTCTAATTATAACTAAATAAACTTATCTGGGCCTCAAATGTAATATTCCAAATTTTAAATTGATTCGATCCTAATAGCCACAATGTTAAAAGTTAAATAAGTATATTTGTACAAGAGTAATTGTATATATATATAAACATACTATTTTATCAAATTTTGCTATCACTACATACAAAGGTACCACGAATCACATTAATAATATGTGTAGGACCTATGGATTTTGTGTCGAATAATATAAATATTTGGTATTAATTGGTTTATGTATAATATTTTTCTTTCTGCAAATAGTGTATAAATAGTTGAAAGGATGGGGGAAGAGAGAGACCACAATCTTAAATGGATTTGAGAAGACGGATTTTGCACATTGCTGATCAAATGTATTACTTGAGTTGGAGCAATAGAGTCCAATATCACAACCCTTATCAAAGCCCCATTTATCTTTGAGCTAAAAATGACAAAATAAAGAAAAAAGAAATCAGATTGAACTCAAAAAGTAAATTTTGATATAATCGCATTCATAACTAATCAATATTACTTCCTAAAAATTAATTTCATTTTTGTTTTAGAGAGAGAGAGAGAGGACCTGGCATTCACCGTTAGAAGAAGCAATGGAAGATACAATGACATTATAGAAAACTGATGCTACGATGAAACAAACAAACCTTGAATAACTCATTTTGTGAAGGAGTGAGTACAACAAATGCTCTCATATATAAACTTTGTAAATATTTGATCCAAGGGCGGTTAAGAAAATAATGACATTGATAGTAACATTCATGGAAGCAAAACATCAATGCAATATTTTATTGTTTTTAAAAGAAACATATGGGAAAACATTAATGCAACATGAATAATTATTGTACGTCAAGTGACACATGATTATTTTAATAAAAATAAATTACGAAAAACTATAAACAATTTGGTGATGAGGGAGATTGTTTATGTTTTAACATTTAATCAAAACTAGGAATTTAATTGTGCAATGCATGGGATGATTAATTAAGTATTTTTTTTTAAAAAAAATATATAATCCTAAGAACATTAATTGCTTGATATATATATATATAATTTTGATTAAAAATGTAATTATTAAACCTGCCACACTCCAAATTTAAAAAATTTGAATCCCAACAAATAAACTCGAATAATACATTAAAAAATATTAGTGAATATAATAAAATTATCTCTCTTGTATATATATTTGTATAACATTCAATGCATGAGGTTCATCCATTACATACATCATCTATTTAATATCTAATTGGAGTGAATATATAGTATGTAATTCAAAATAAGAACATTCAATTATAAATGAAATGCCATTAGGTTTACATCAAGTAAAAAAGGGTTTACACAATAAAGACACTCGGTCTATAAAACAAAAAGGCCCTAGGCCAAGCATCCAAGAGAGCTCTCTCTAGCCATTGCACAAATTCTATACCACTCAAGGTCGTGACACATTGTAGATACTCCATTTTGACTGATCGTAAGACTTGGGCTCCTTTTCTTTAAGCACCCAATGCTCAAAGACTAGAACGTGCAAATTCTTCGATCTCTTCAACAAAAAGCTTTATCCAGAAGTCAATCCCATTTTTTCACCTGCTTTGGTCAAATGTTTTCAGACTTTAAAAAAAGCCTCTTCCAAAATGCTTTTAGCCATGCGTAAATCCAATCATTTTTATAATGTTAAAGCTCATCTTTGAACTTCAAGATGTTGTGACTTTTACTAACCGAGCAAGGATAGAGTAGGAATAAGTGGAAATGAGGACAACCCTCTCGAAAAACCTTGTTTTCCCTATAAAATTGCTTCAGACCGAAGTGTACATGTGATGATTGGTTTCATTGTACATTGTTTCACTTATTGTCCCCTTTGGGTTTGTTGTGTTCGAAAGCTTTTTCTCAAATTCCAGTCCTTGTTTCTTCCGGGTTGAGTGTCACTTGTTTCAGAGGATGCACGGTCAAGTTCGGAGTGTCTGGAATCGAACAAGAAAAATTTTGGACTGGGGGACCAGGACCGCACGTGCGGGGCCTTGGGCCGCATGTGCGGGAGAGGGCCACACGTGAGGGGAAGTGGGTCTTTTTCAACTTGCACACTGCATAAAAGGCAGGTGCTGAGTGAGGTGTGGGGTGGGGTCACCGCACGTGCGGAGATGAAGGCCGCACGTGTGGGCCTCTAGGTAGTCTGAAATCTCTATTTTTTTTTCTCTTTTAGGCTGTGTGTGTATCACTTTTACCTTATCTCTCTCTCTAAAAATCATTTTCTCTCCATTCTCTCTACTTTTCCTACACCAAAGCTCCTAAAACATTTGATCTCTTACAATCCATTAGGATCTTGACCCATCATCCTTCAAAAATATTGGAAAGCTAAGCTAGAAATCCACTTTGTGCGGTGGAGATCGAAGTTCTACACTTTTGAATCCTAGGGTTTCATCTCATCTCTTCAACAAGAATGAGGTAGGGACTTCTTTGTGTTATATATATATATGTTTTGCAAGTTTGATGTGGGTTTTGGGTTTTTCTTGGGGATATTATAAGGGTTTGATTTTGGCTCAAGAATGTAGGGATTTTCAAAAGTGGGTTTTAAAATCTCAAATGTTTCTAAGATAATATCTTGAGGGTTGAAATCATCTTGAGAAAGGAAATGGTGTTTTCTTTAGGGTTTCTTTCAAGTGTTTAGGGTGTGTGTGTTGTTGTAAAGAAGAAACCTAGAAATTTGAGGATTTCCTTAAATGAAAGAAGATGAGGGTTCATGGCTGATATTATATGTATATATGTATATATACATTGTTGTGTGCCATGATAAGTAAAGAAAATGGGAAATTTCTTGTTTTTATACAAATGCATATATATTGATGATGGGTTTCTTAACATATGAGAATTGTTGAGATTGGAAGTTGCTGTCCAAATTTTGCTATAGTTTTGAAATTATTAAAATGAGGGAAGTGCACGAATTGTGGACATATTGTTATATATTGATAAATGGTAGCAAACTTTTGGCTATTTGTTGGAATGGCATTGAAAAGAGAAAATGAAAATTTTGATCTCTATGGAATATTTGTTGGAGTTATGTTGAAAGTGGAGAAACATGATGTAGTATAGATAATTGTTGCATTGGCTTTTCTAAAACATTGCATGTCATGAACATTGGATTGGGAATTGGTACTTTCATTGAAAATGAAATATTGTGACATGTAATCACAAAAATGTTATGGGGTAAATACGTTGGTAAATCCAAATAGGAGGTGTAGATGAAATTGATAAGTTGGCCTGAGTGTCCGTGGTGAAAGACTGAAAACACGTGCGGAGGAGGTACCACTTCCCTTCCGGTTAACAACAAGTAAAGTGGGGGTTGGTAGTGCTAGTCAGGCCTACTTGCAGACACCAATCTAGGGATTACCTGAGACATATTTAGAGCCCCTATTGAATAAAATTGAAAATTTCAGAATTGTTGAGATTTCAAACTGTTGTTGAACATGGTGATTTTTTTTTTAAAATGGCATGTAAATGAAATCCTCTTTTAATTGGCATTGCATTTCATGGCATTTGCATTTATTATTGGAAATCTTGCATAACTGTATATACTTTGTTAAGGATTCTCTACTGGGCTTTATGCTCACCCCTATGGGATATTGGTGCATGAAAAGATGTGGTGATCCCGCTGAATTGAGGGCGTGGACATATTTTATGAAAAGTAAATGACTCTATTTTTGTTGTGATTTATTTTGCTAGCCAAGAGGTATACATGTATGGGTCCGAGAGACCATTTTTGTATAACTGGGCTTAAGCCTTGGAAGATGTAAGCCTTCAAGGGCATTTTATTTATTTTTGGGATTTGATGTTCTACATGCTATAGATTCATGTATTCTATATCATTGAATGTATAATTCGCATGCCAGACTTTTGTACAAACCTTATAGATTAATGGATGTTGGTTGATGTACTTAATTTGAGGCATTACAGTACAACTTTTATGCTTGGCCGACCAAATTCTGGCTGGTCGGTCATAAAATAAATGGCCAGACATCATTTGGTTGGCTGGACAAGTTTGTCAAGAAATAGAGCAGTTTCGGGGATATGGTCCTCTTATGCATGTGGAGGTGCCACCTCTGTAATTCTTGCGCGAATTGCGACCAAACAACCTCATGGTCTATATAAACACCTCTCCTTGAAGGAAGAAATGAGACACGAATTTTGATTAAGCCTAGAGACACATAAAATTCTCTAAGACTCTGAATTCTTCAAATTTTTTCTCTCTACAATAATTTGCACCTATACATACACCATTGAAGACCGTGGATTGAAGCTTAAGTTGCTGGAGATTCAAGATCAAGCTCAGAAGATTTGAGGGTGCTTGGAGGAAAGGATTGCTAATTAAGAGGATGATCTTCCTCAATTGAAGTTAGTCCACCAACTTTTCTCATCATTTTCTCTCCCATTTTCTTTTCTTTTTTCTCTTGCCAAACATTATAATTATGAGTAATTATGAGATTATGTATTGATTATCATGTGATTGGGCCTTGTGGATAGGGGAGGGGATTAGCCATCCCTACATAGGATTACTTGGATTACTTGAATTCTCACTTTCTCTCATTTTCTTACCTCCCAAACACTTCATTTTCTGATTTTCCTTGGTAATATAGATTAGTTTTCAACTTGTATAGAGGGTTCTAGTCCTACCCTATAGATTGTTTTCATAATTATTTTGTTTGCTTTCATTTCCCATCACTTTCTCACCAATTTTATCATCATCTAAACGAGTTTAATTTTCACGATTCAATCCTTACTTACATTCTAATGAGCTTTTAGGAATGTCTTGCGGGATTAGTTGGGTGATCCATGGGTTTAAATTGGTGAGTAGAGTGTATTTCAATCTCATTTTCTTTCATTTTCACATAATTTCTCTTGTTTTCTCTCCATTTTCTTGGAAACCAAGCATGGTTTCCACCTAGAACTGACTTTGCAATCTACTCTCCCATCCACTTCTAACATGAATCAGAGCATCTATTTGCCCCTTTTCTGGAAATATGATGCTGATTCTTACTTTTTATTTTTTTATATATATTTTTTTTATTTACTCCTTGTTTAGTTTCCATTACATATTTGTTTCTTCTATGACCATCATTAATCTTCAATATCTTTGATGGTCAAAGAAGTCTATCATCTCATCCCTTCTTCCATGATGAGTATGGTAGTTATTTTTTCTTGTTTTGCTTCCTTGGTCATCATGTGATTTTCCATATCCATTGGTGATTAAGGAAGACCATCATTTCATCTCTTCCGTGATGAGACCGGTGGATTTAGCTTATTTTCATTTTCTTTATCACTTGATTGCTTCCATGATGTTGTATTGTTTGGTAGCTTCTTAAGTGTTTTCATTTGGTAGCATTATTAGTAGTTATCTTCCATTATTTTTGTCATTTTGCTTCTTCTTAGTATAGATTCATGGGTATTCATTTCTTTCTTCTCTATCCCTTTTATTTAAAGCTTTCCCTATCTTGGCATCAGGTTTTCTTTATCATTCTCAATCTTTTGCATCCATTGTTTATGCATAAGACTTAGCTCATTTTATCTCTTATTTTCTTTATTTCCTATGTGATTATGTGCGCTATCCCATTTCTTAAGATGGTTCATATATCATATAATTAGTAGCCAAGTCTTTAGTTGTATTTTTTGTGTCTTGCATTAGTTTCTTTGCTTCTAGGATCATGCTTGTTTTTCTAATCCTTTTTGCTTGGCTTGTGTAAAAGAGTACTAGGTGAGCTTCTCTCATCTTTGCATCCTAATGATTTGTGTTTTTCTTACTATGTCTAGCATTCTTATCATGCGGCGATATGCTTACTTGATATATCTCTTTGGATGCCGGTGGATAGAGGTTATTTTGCTTATTTTGGGATGATATTGATTTCCATGCATGTGGACTCATCTTTTCTTTGAGTTGCACTTTTTTAAACTCTTTTTCAAAACACATGAGATTAATGCATTCCAAAGTAAGTGATTTAGTCTATACTTGTTTGCTTCACATAGTAATTTCGGCATTAATAATCGAAACATGGGCATATATTGGTAATAAATCTCATATCTAGAATTAGTAGAGGCCGATCTTTGATCGGGTGAGCAGAGGTGCTTAATTCATGACCTTTCCCCCTCATATCTATGTTCCTGAGCTGAGACACTTTAGTTACGATAGACAGTGGCCTTTTGCATGAGTCATAGGTTTCCTAGTTTTTCTAAAACATTAGGAGGCGACTCTGAATCTAGTGATGTATCCATTTTTGGCATTTTTTGTGATTAGTGCATTTTCTATGGGTTTACTAGATTTGGACTCTTATTCTGTTCCACATTCCACTAATGGAACCAAACCAAAGGTTTTAACCGTTAGGCGCGCTCAGATCCTTCGGTCTCGGAGATTCCACAGTTTCTGGTGACTCTATTGAGAAGACAGAGAACTTGACTTGAGAATTGTAAATATGAGATTCATTTATGCGTATATGTTCATTGCATTGCACTGGCTTTGGCGCACTTTAAATCCCTATGTTTTCCATCTGATATTTTGGACGGCTTGCTAGTGATGGGCTCTGTCACGGTGGGAACACAACCCTTAGATCTAGATCCCCAATGTACCACTTGATCCTCATTTCACTGCTCGGTGGAAGGTGTGAGAGGTATATTGGTGGATCTTATTAAGGTACCCATTTCGAGCAATCTTATCCGTTGCATATAGTGAGCTATAGTGCCTTCCAATCTAGGACATGATACTTTCCCATTTTCAAGATGTTGTGATACCTTTGTTTGAATAGAAAAACCCTAGATCTATGTATCCAAAGTTAGGATAGGGAAACTCTAACATGTAGGGGTGTTTGGAATGTTTTTTTATGTATGAATGTGAAATCTTGGGAAAAAAAGGCACCCAATCCTTGGAGATTCTGAATTTTAAAAGGATTTCTTTCAAAATTTCGGGTCATACCAAAATTAGAATTTAGGTCAAAATCAAGGGGGGTTGTGTTTGATATGGTGGAGAATTAGAATTTGGGGATTGTATCTGGATAGGTTACTCTACAGCAGGATTAGAACCATGGGTCAAAGATTGTGTCTTGCTTTTTTGGGGCAGCATGCTGTAGACACCCCATTTTTTACCGTCCTCAAGACTTGGACGTCACCGTTTGAACACTCGGTGATCATCCATGTTTGTGTTCGTCTTGAGTTCCTGGAGGCCTCAGCTATATGCCTTGCCTCAGGATCTCCCGACTCGACTGTTTTGTGTCTGGTTTTTGCACCAAACACTTGTGTTTTGCCTTGGAGGGGCAGGGAATGCCTTGTGAGGCATCCCCACACATCACCGGCCATGGCTAGAGGCCACAGGCCAGTGATTTGTTGCCATCGGCCATATGTATGGCCGGTCGGCATTCTTTGTTGCCGATCGGCCATTTATTTTGTCAAAATGGCAATTTTGGTTGGCCGATCACTGTTCATCTGCTTTTGCAGATATTTTTGTGCCAGCTGTGATAGCTGGCACCCACATTTGCCCCCTTCCATACACGTGTATGGAGGGATTTCACTCTTCCCAAGCTTGTCTTGTAAGCCTTGCAAGAGTGAATGTCTATAAGAGGAGACCTCTTCCTCCTCTTCTAGGGTTACAAAAAATAGAGAGGAAGCTCTGGTTCTAGGGTTAGCTTAGTATATCTATTCTATCTCTATTCCTCCCTCTCTTTTGCTCTAAGTGTGTGTTTGTCCTTAGTTTTGCACTAGGACACCTACCATTACACCTTGCCTTGGTTGCTAAGGAGCTAAAGGGGTGTTCTTGAAGTTCTTGTGCTGATTTCAAACTAAGAAGGCTGCTGGAGCACCATTTGTGAAGGAAGTCTACAAGGGTAACAATCTTACCCCTTTTTACCCCTTTCTTGCATTGTATGTTTGCCTACCTTACAACTGTTTTTGTGTTTAGTATATAACATAAAAAAGTTCTATTTTTGGGCCCTCTAAATAGTTGTTTAAGAATGTTTTAAGCTTTGGGGTTGTTTGACCCCTTTTAAGCCTTGTAAGGCCCCATTTTTGAGCCATTTTGGTGAGCTCCAGGACCATTGTGTTTGGGCCTCCTCACCACTGAAATCTTGAGGGATTTCAGTGGTGAGGATGGTGCCTTGAGGTCCTAAGAAGGAGAGGGCCACCCCCTCTCCTTGTTGTCCTTGAAAAGGGCCATTTTTGCCTCTTTAATGAGCACCATGTTCAAGTGTGTGTTGACCATGTCCTAACTGTTTTTTATGCTTATTTTGCCATAATATAGCATTATTGTGTGTTGGTTTTGGTACACCATGCTTGCTTAGCATACATGCCTTGTAATGCCATGATTAGGCCTTAACATGCTTTGGGTTTTTGCCCCTTGTTCAAGCATGTTTTAGACCTAGCTTTGTGAAGCTTTTGTGTTTGTTTTGCCATGTTTAAGGTCTGTCCTTGCTTATTTTAGTCGACCATGACATGCATTGTATAGCCCCTTTGCATTTTGGCTTGTTAGCCTTAAGTGTATAAGTGTTGAGCATGCATTGCTTGATTCATTTCAGTGGTTTGGAACCACTTAGCATGCTATTTCAGTCCTTATAACATGATCATATGTTTGCATTTGTTGTCCCTTAAGTGTGTTGAAATGTGGTCATCCCATACTCCATGTTTAGCCTCTTTGGTGTGCTTGCATGTTTAGGCCTCTTAGATGCCATCTAAGTGGTCTTTTGGCTTTGTTTTATCATGCTAAAAATCTGATTTTAGTTGTTTAATTCATGCCATGTTTGGTTTCGTTAAGGGTAGTTCAATACACCTTTGACTTGCCTTGAGTTTTGGACCATGTTACATGCATTGTTTGCTTGGTTTAATTGGTTTGGCACCACATTCCTAGCATGTTTTCAAAGCTTTCAATGCATGCCGTTAATCCATGTTTGCATCCTCTTAAGTGTGCTTGAGAATTTCTCTTTGTGCCTTAGTGTCGGTCCTTGTGTGCATGCATGTTTGTGTGCCATTAGTCCTTCATTTTTGGGCACTTTGGCCACTGTTTTGGGCTTCCTTAAGGGCTGCCAAATTAGCTTAAGTCCATCCTTTTCTTGTGTTGCATGCTCACCTCATGTGTTGATTGCATACTCGACTTACCATGTGTTGTCGTTGCATGTTTGAGAGACACTTGCATTTGGCATACATTTCCTTGACAAGGTTGCACAACATGTTGCATGCCTTACACACTTGCATGATTAGATTACATCTTGCATTTTGATCATCGACATAGTTCTTACATGCTTGCATGCTTGCTAGCTTAGGTTGTGTGCCTAACATACTTGCCTCCATGCCATGTTGCATACTAGTTTGCATGCCTAGGTTGCACTCCGTCTAGCACGCATGCCTTGTCCCTTGATCTCGTGATAGGGATTGGGCCTTTGTTTGTTGGTTTGCATTGCATTTGAAATCAAAATGCACAACTTGGTCTCTTGGGCCATCACGCATTGAAATGCGCGATTGGTGGTCCGAGAACCAAGGACTATGTCCCTTTAAGTCATACACATGATAAGGAGTTTGGTTGGTGCATACATTGCTTGAATTGCATTGCCATGCAAAGCTTTGCCCTCTGCTGCTATCAAACAGTTCCTGCAGGAATTTTTGGCCGATCGACTGCACAGAGTGCCGACCGGCCATCCATCAGTGGCCGATGGATTCATTTTTGGCCGATGGGCACCAAATCACAGCTGGTGATGATTCTCCTTGGCCGATGGCATTCCCTAACATCCAGTGAGCACATCCTGAGACTTTGGAACTTTTCAGAGGAGTATAGCAGGAAAACAGAGGCAGCTTACGCATGGCAGTGGACTTCCGAGCAAGACCGAGCGTGCATTGCATTGGGCTCTCTCCCCGAGGCGGCTTACTATTTTTTTTAGATTAGTTAATTTTCTTAACTAATTAGATGGACTGTAATATTTAGCTTATAGGTTAATTATCTGTATATTCTTTTGGTCCCTCCGAGGGAGGGCGAATTTGTAATAAGTGTGGGTGCGTGTGTGCATGTCTTCCAACACCTGCTTCTTTCTTCCCTTTTATTTACCTGCTTATGATGGTAGACCAGGGCATATTTAAATTAGCATACCTTATGCTATGCATGTGTGCATCCATACATTTGTCTTACATGCACCGAGCTCGGCGCATCATGCTAACTGCATAGTGTTTCGAATCTAACTTGAATACGTGCATCAAATGATTGCATTTCACATGCCATTTTAGGGTTAGCCGAGCCTACTCTAATTGCATTATGTATGCGTTGCATTAGCCACTTTAACATGAACTAGGATCACGCATGTTTGCTAACTAGTTTTCTGTTTTGGCACGGAGTACGATGTGAGTATCTATGCTTTAGCATCTCGCATGTGTGTGAATATTAACATGACAGCATGCTTGCCATGCGGCTAAATGCTTATGTGTTATAAACTGCCTGAATGCCTACGGGTGAAGGTTGGATTGTTTGAGTTGGGACAACTCGTTGAAATCCGTCTTTTAGACTACTTGCGAGTAGCAAAATTCAAACCATTTTCCAAACAAACGGGTATGCAATGTTTTGTTCCAAATTAGGCGATCTAGTCTATACTTGTTTTGCTGCGTGCATCACATAGTAATTCTAGCTAATAATCGGAATAAGAACACATAATATTTTCAAAATCGGATATCGTGGTTAATAGAGGCCGATCTTCGGACCGGGCGAGAGGGGGTGCTCATAGCTGACCTTCCCCAATCGTACCCACGTTCCCGAGCCGAGGCAACTTTGGTGATGACGGAGACGTGGCCTTTGGCATCGAGTCAGGGTTTCCTAAATTCTCCCAAAATAAAACATTTAGGTGGAGACTCTGTATCTGACAAAGCAGTCCATGTTTGACACTTCTTTCAAAAATTTGTTTTCTCAAAACAATTTGTCGGATTTGGACTCTTTGGTTAAGATTAAGATCCGACAACAAAATCGAGTCCGAACTGTAGAGTGAGGCCCTCACTGGGTGCGTCTCTCACCGGGTGCGTCTACACATGCCTACACTACAACAAAAAGGGTTTTTACAGCGCGCAATGCACGCCGTAAAAACCCTTCTACGACATGCAGGCGCACATCATATTATGACCAGTCATGAAAAGCCATTCACTTTCAACGACATCTTCGTACACCGTTAAAAAATATTTAACCATAGATTTTGTGCATCGTTGTTACTTTTTCTACAACATGCTTTAGTATACCGTTAAAAACTATTTAACGACAGATTTTGTGCGTCGTCGTTACTTTTTCTACGATTACTTTTGCACAGCTTTAATTGGTGAGACAAAAACCAATGCTGATTGCGCGCCGTAAAATATATAATACGACTTGCTCTGCTTGCCGTAGATAAGTAGAACATACAATGACGTACATGGAATGCTATGAAATATTTCATATAATGACCTAATTTGCTTGCCGTAGAATGTGCATTTTTGTTTTTTAAATTCAGCAGTCTATATTTAACTTGTTTTGTACAATCTAATATTACAAACAAGCTTCACAAAATATTAATCAACCACCAAAATATTATTTCAACCATGAAAAATAAACTATATCAATAAATTATAAACATTAAAAAATTGTCAATATATACATTCCAAACATCCAAAAGGACTATCCTTAAGTTCTAAATTATCCAAAAAGTTATAAACCATAAAAAACTGTACATATATAAGTTCGTAAATATTATCAAAAACTATTCAAAAATTATAAAAATCTATTCATCAAAGTCCTTAAAAACTGTCCACAGATGGTTTATAACTTTGGTATGCTTGTGCATCAACTTTCGATGGCAATGCTCCAAATCCAAGCCCTCTTACCCTACTATGCCGTTCTGGACCAAATGAATGAACAATTGCATCATCTTTAATAGACGTTGACCCTTATTCTGTGGAAGGCCTGTGAAGCTCTTGAACCTTATTCTGCAATATATAACATTTATGATAAGGAACCCAACTCAGACAATGTAACAACAAAGGTATACAAACATTGGTTCATGTAGAATAACCAACTCATTTTTCACAAAATGATTAAGAAGTTGACATTTAATTTAAAATATTCAATTTCATTTCAAATGAACTATTTTTCTTTCAATTTCTATCCAAATTTCTTAATCATTGTTATCAGTTGAACTAAATAGATCTAATATATAAAAAAAAATGACAGTCAAAATTGATTGAATTGAAATTATAGAGACCCAATTATCAGAGAGCAAGACCATAGATAAAAAATAAATTAATATCTTTATGGGCCTTTATTAATTATCAGCTAGCCACAAAACAACCTAACTACCTAATCCGAACATCTATTTCACCAGCACAGCATATCATCAAGCATTTGTTACATCCATACCAAAACAAAACAACACAGCAACAACAGCCCAAACAAGGGATGATCAGAGATGATTGTAGGAATTTAGAGTTGAAGATAGAGAGTGTTCTGTAAAGCAGTTTAGGGAGAAGAGGTAGTTGAGACCACCATACTGATTTTCGAAGTGGTGAAGCAACAACATATCAGGAATACATGTATAGGAAATCTTAGAGAAAACAAAATGAAATTCTGTCACTCTTTCTTTTTGCTCACCTAACTCTTTTTTTATGTGATAGATCAAGTTTTCCTAACAAATTAAAAATAAAAAATAAACATAGGCCAAATAAACATAGATGGAAAACAATTGAGAGAATGTCAAAATGTAACAAATATCGGTAGTTATATGTTTGAATCATATTTATATTACAAAAAAATGAATAGCTACTTGAAATTATAATTATCGTCTATTTTATAAAACAAATATGATTCAAACATATAACTACCGATGTTCGATCATCTTAATTTTTTGCATGAATATTTTACTTAATAAGTTCTAAAAAATGAATAATTCAGATCACTAAAGTCGACTCAAAAATAAATTCATCAAGCCCAAAAGTCAACTTGAAATAATCCAATCCCATAAATTTACTCTATTTTGATACAAATAAGATTTTTAAATCTTAATCTATATTCATAGCCAAAATAAAATATCACTTGAATTCTATGCATTCAGATTTATCTCTTCCAAAATATAAAGAAAAAAGAAAAAAACAAATATTTTCAAGTACCATTTTATTTCTAGTTCAAAAAAAAAAGTACCATTTTATTTGAAATGGATGATCGATTACAAATAATTGAGATATATATATATCACTACAAAATACTTAATTGTTTTATAGTTTCCACTCAATCAAAAGATGCCTTCTAGTTCAATGTCAGAGCATGCCAGACCAAAGTACACAAAAGTAAAAGAAGAAGACCACCTCCAACATTACTCAAAACCTGAACAACTCAATCCTATAATGCATATTATCTAACCTGAAAGACAACATCTGTTGCTTCAAATTCAGCATTTCCATGCAAGATGACCTTTAATGCCTCAAACCATCAGACATCATGCTTCCAAGATGTGTTGTTTCTTGAAGTCCAATCAATTCCTTCATTCAAGATTTTGACATTCTCAGAACTTACATCTTCCACACCTACAAAATAGAATTTCATTCAAACTTCAAGTTGGTTGCTATTACTCTTGGAAAAAATAAAGAAAAACAAAATCAGAATCATCTATTACCTGTGCCAATATCTTAGTTTGAGCTCACCATTTTCATCCATCCTAGTCGAGCCCAGGATATTTTCAGCCACAACTATCAAACTTCCATGGAGCTGGAAATAAAGGAACCAGATCAGCTAAGAGAAACAATTTGCATCCCTTCACTTATTTGGGAGAAGAATATTAAAACCTGAACATTTCTCCACGAGAATTCAGCAACCTCTATTTGTAACTCAGAACCCTTGGAAATGGAACCTCCATGAAACTGGGGCAAAAAGACAGAAATGACAATTACAATTTAATTATGTACAACCGCTTAGTGCTTCAATCATTGAACGACAACAAATGCATACACTTCCAATGCAATCAACAAGGTATAATTCAAAACAGCTGCTTGATTGCTACAGGAAACTGCTGAGTCCAATGAACCATGTTAGCTTATTAGTCTTAGTTGATATGCTGTGTTATGTTTTGTTTTACAGATGAGGGTATTCTTGTCATTTATGTCCTTTATTTGTTTTTAACATAAATATGAGGTAAATGTAAAAGTTAGTTAGATGACCATGAACCTATTCGTTTTAAGTCTCTCTTCTTCCTCTCTTCTCCTCTTTCCCTAACCGTAATTCTCATCCTATATATTCTAACTAACTATTAAGTCACAAGAAATAACAGTTTGAAAACTCTTTTTGAAAATCAAATATTGATAACTTCCCAGCTCTAATTGGTAAGACCCAGTTTCTCTAATGTTCCAAATATACAGATAAAAATTATAATGTTTTCATGATTTTAACAAAATTAAGAGTTTTGTACATATTAACCAGAATTTTAGGGCAATTCCCATACAATACAAGCTTAAATATAAAAAGCAAAGTCTGAAAATTGAGTGTACTTTTTGTCTGGTGACTTGCTACAATGGGCCCAAAGCAAGATGAAGGAAGATGAGATATGGGGTTCCAGAATCAACATATTTGTCATTACCTTCAATCTGTGTAACACAATAAACAAAAGAGAATAACTGAACAAAGTTTCAAAAAGTATGTATCTACATGTACCAGAAAATATAAGCCTGACAAGCATAAGAAAAAATTATCTTCAATAGAATCTTGTGGTGGAGAAAATTAGCAACAACATTCATCACAAATCCTGGGACGAATGTTCAATATTAAAGTTGCAAATGTAAGAGGATGTACCTTAGGAATTTTTATATCACAGTGAGAAAGAAGATCATAGGCATTGCGTATAATATCCAATAGTGAACCTTCTGGAGTCTGCACATGTTGAACAAACATTGGATCAGCAATCCACAAGTTCGCTAGGAGGTTCATGCTACCAAATTGCAAGGATTAGACTCTGATTCAAGTGCACAGGAATTGGATACCATCGTGAAAGTTTAAAACCTAAACAATTGAGCATTGATAACAGTGATTTTTATCATATCAATTGTGGTCTACGTGAGGTGGCCAAAGAAGTCTGGGTAATTTCTTACAAGCTATTTATTATATACGTTAAAACAATCTCATTACACTGAAGAAGAATATGAAAGTTCTTTAATTGACTAATTTAGCTAATACATCATGTTTTGATCTAACAGTTCAGATGGAAGTTGATTAGAACCCTAGATTTTTGGGGTGAACTTGACATTGAATGATAATGCAAGGCAGTCTAGGAATAAAATTGAAAATTAAAAAAATTATTTAAAATATAAAAAAAGAATCAGTAAAAATTAAAAAAAAAAGCATGCAAAATAAATCTTAAAAAGTGAAACCAAAACAGTTTAGGCTTGGGAACTCTTTAGGGTCAATGGGTTGGTCTATCAAACTAGCATAACCTGTATATGAGATAAGTCGGTTGGGTCGAGTTAACAGTGGGTTGTAAACTTAAATCAGCCTGCCTAATTTTATCTTATGATCAACCCATTCCGCCACCTCTCCCGAACCTCGGATCAAAGTATCACTCAAATTTGATGGGGCTATGAAAATTAGAAGAAAAAGGAGACAATTCCTTGCCAAAAAAAAAAAAAAACCATCCATTTTTTATTTGATTACCCATAGAAAAGTAAATTGATACAAGTAAATTTCATTTCCTCTCTTTTTTCCTCCACAAATTCAAGATTCAAATATTAAAAAAAAAAAAAATATCAGAAACGTGAAGATCTAACAGTGAAATTCCACTGACTAAATATACGTACATTACCCTAAAAAGAGTAGAAGCCTTCGATCCATACATCTTTCAATTAAGTCAGTTAAGCATTGTCCTGCTACATTTAAATCTCTATAAATGAACTAATCCAACTGGGTCATAGAAGAAGATTTCCCTGGTAAACAACAAATCTACTTTTGTGGGATCAAAATTTGCAACAATCTATTCTATAATTATTCAGTTGTCATGGCAGTTAATCCAACCTCGTGTATAGGAGGGTTTTCATTCAGATCGTAGTTTCTAGACGCTGTCTTTCATCCGGGTGACTCCATAGAACACAGAGAACCTCTGGAGGAAAGACCGATCTTGGTGAGCAATTATCCGCAATCATCTACCTTCAATCCATTTAATCGAATATGGAAACACACACAGTGAAGTTGAGTTAAATACACTTTTGGTCCCAAAGTTTTGAGTTTTGTGTCTGTTTGGTCATAGGGTGTTTTAATTGTGTCAATTTAATCCGTAACTTGGCGAATTTGTGTTTAAATGCTCACAACATTGTTTCCACCCAAATTTGGACAACATTACCTTGGCCTCCATTATGGTCCAAAATTGTCACAATACCTCATCAAAATTTTGTAACAGAAGCAAAGGTATCGTTCTCCAAATTTGGATGGAAACAGCATTGGGACCATTTCCAACACAAATTGGATAAGTTGGGACCAAAATTGACTCAATTGATACATCGGAAACCAAAATGAAACAGAGCGCGTACTATGGGGACCGGCAGTACATTAACCCTTGGAAGTTTAATGCACAATGACACTGAAAATTTCTTAAAAATGGGTATACACTAACCTGTTAAGAATCTTTAACATGTTTGGCCATTCAAAAAGCATGAAATGCACATCCCTGATTTCCTTGTGGATAAAAACTACAACCTTGACCTTCCCATAACTCCTGCATATGGAAAAGAGTTTCTTTTTGGCTTCAGCTGAGTACAGATTTGAAATCTTCACAACTGTTATCCTTGGTGCATCAATTCTGAAGATCAATAGTTGTTTGACACATACATTTATCGAAAGCTTTTCAAGTGCCCTTTCATTGGCATCTTCTGTCTGTCAACCAATCGACATTACTAGGCGTAAATGACTTGATAAATAAACATGTCCATACCTCACTTTTTGTAAGTGTTGTTGAAACAAATTCAAGCATGACTGTTTGGTTGGGTTTTTGTTTTCTTTTTCTTTTTTTTGTTCTTCATTTTCATTTTTGTTGTTATCAGAAACAAAACTACGAAATTTAATTATTTTTTTTTTAAAATGAATCTTTTTCATTTTTGTATGAAAACAATTTCCAAAACTTCAAAAACAACTTTTTGGTGCTTTCGAAAACAACTTTTCCTCACAGTTAAGATGGCAAAATAGATACGAAAATGTAGAACATTGAACCTTGAAAATAAGTAGAAACCCACGAATTACATGGTGGAATCCAAAATGTTTCAAGGACAAAATGTTTATAGAAACAATCTGGAATTTAGAATATGAAACTAAAAATATGTGGAATACAATGGCGGAATTCATTAAAAAAATATTCCGAGGGGTGTCAATTAACAAAGTTATCTAATAAGATTACAATTACTAGGAAAATGTATGATAAGTGGAGAAAAAGTATTTTACAACCTATATATAAAGAGATAATAAATATTCAAAAATGAAACAATTATAAAGGTATTAAGTTGATGAGTCATACAATAAAATTGTGAGAGTGATTGAGCAACGCTTAAAAGAGTTGCAACAACAATGTCATAAAATCAGTTTGGATTCATAAGTGATATACTTACGAATTAGACTAATAGAAAAATATAGAGATAAGAAGAGAGGTCTTCACATGATTTTTATAGATAAAAAAAAAAAGACAGGGCAGGTGTCACAGAAGTGACAAAGGGGTACATAAATGCGATAAATGACACATATGATGGGACTATGACTACAGTTAGATCCCATCTAGAAGAAACAAATGAATTTATAGTTACTGTGGAATTGCATCAAAGGTCACCCTTATTCCTTACCTATTTTTCCTTTTAGATGAATTCAGTACACATTTAGAATGATATCTCAAGGTGTATGCTGTTCGTAGATATGATAGTCCTAGTTGATGAAACTAAAAGAGGAATTAACACTAAATCAAAAATTTGAAGATAAACTATTTGAGTCAAAAGGGGTTGAAAATAAGGACTAAAACTGAATAAAAGTAGAAATAACGGCGAAGTGAATATAAAAAACCAGGAGACCAAAAAGGGAATAATTGCGCTATCTAGTTTCGATTACTAACAAAGATGGAGAGTTTGGAAATTATGTGACCCATAAATCAAATTGAAGGGAAAATTTATAGAGCAACTATAGGCCAATAATGTTTTATGGAATACAATCTTAGGCAACTAACACAGCAAGAAGACAATGAGGGCAGACCAACTTAAAAATAGGTAGAACCATAGGTAGTTTGGCCACACTTTTGATCACTACAATTATGCAACAGGAAAAATTATTTAGTACAGTTGCCACACAATACATCCTCCATACATCATTGTAGATGCAGTGTGTGGCAACATTGCTATGAATAATTACTCTGAGCTTGCAGATTGAAACCTATTTGGGGTTACTTAACCTAAAATGTTCTCTTCTAACTCCAATTCCAAAAGTAGAATTGAATATGGGAAGTTTTTTATTTTTATTTTTGTGTGTGTGTGCGCGCGCGCGCGCGTGTGGAAGCCTCTTATAGACTAAAGCATCTTTGTGAACATGACATTGCTTCACATCAGTGTTGGTGTGGGGGACCTCATGGGTCTTTTTACAATTGCAATCATCAAAAGAGTTCACTTAATTTATTTGGACAATCAGTAGTACTTCCCTATCTTGATCAGTGGGATTTTGGAGATACCGACGTCAAAAAAAAGTGGCCCATTGGTAAGTTTTAATCTTATGTAGAAAAAAACATTTGATAGCTTAAGGATTGAGAGTGTGGCATAAAAAGAACAGAAAAAACAGAAGATCTGAGCCAATAGTGGGGTCCAAGATGAAACATATTTTTGAGTATAAAACTTCAAACAAGTACACAATCATATATATTCGACTATCAGAGGTAGAGAAGAGAACACATGTTTTCTTTTGAAAATTGTTAACAAGCAGATTAAAATAAAAATTAAAAAATAAAGCAGAAATTTATCAAAAAAAGCTAAATGTTTACACAAAAATAACATGAATAGTATAAATTAAAAAACAATCGCAAACCTTATAAACAAAATTATAAGGAAATAAATTATTTTCTACCTCATAATTGAAAACCCATAAATAAACTGATGAAGATCGATATTCCGCTGATTTAAGGCCCAACTTTTGCAAGATCAAACCGAAAAAAAAACCCTTAAAATTACCTTCGAAATTGGGCGGATCGAATTTGAGAGCGAGGTTGTACGATCTCGATCTGGAATTAATTGGATCAACCGAATGTGTTGCAAAGGCCAACCTAATTCGATCACCACCGGTTGTCTCGCTGGCCAATCACCGATTGCTAGAGAGAGAGAGATGAAAGAACGAGAGAGTGAGTAAGAGAGAGTGAAGGCTGCTGCGAGACAGGAGATAACGAGAGAGATTTGAATCCTCGTGATGTTCCATTTTGATTAGAGGGAGGCAATCCTTGTGACGCCACTTTGATCAGGGAGGCAAATATATACTTACGTTTTTTTTTTTTTCTGTTTATATTTACAAAAATTTTAAAAATTCAAATAAAAAATTATTTGGTAAAATTTTTGATTTATAAATCAATGGTCTCAGATTATAAATTTGGCCAAAAAATGTATTTCCGTTTTGAGTTTTGTTTTGTTTTTTTTTTTATCACCCAACACTAGCCACCATCCGTCACCATTTTCCACCACCATCTTCCGCCACCACCACCCATCCCCATCCCCCACCACCACCTGCCACCACCACTCACCAACCACCTGCCACCATCACCCACCACCCGCCACCACCAGCCACCAATCACCTGCCACCTACTCACCACCACCCACCCACCCCTCGCCACACCACCACCACCACCACCACCCACCACCCACCTGCCATCCACCTGCCACCACCCACCACCTGCCGCCACCCCCCACCACCTACTTGCCACCACCACTCACCACCCACCCAGCACCACCATCCACCACCTACTACCATCAGCCACCCACTACCACCAGCCACCTGCCATCTACCCGCCACCACCATCTACCACCCACCACCACTACCACCACCATCACCCACCCGCTACCCACCTGTCATCAGTGCTCACCACCACCACCACCCACTCGCTACTACCTACCACCAGCCATCGTCACCCACCCACCCAACACCACCACCACCACCCACCACCACCCGCCATCCACCACCCACCTGCCACCACCAGCCACCACCACTACCCACTCGCTACCACCCACCACCGTCACCCACTCACCCATCATCACCACCCACCCACCACCACCCGTCATCCGCCACCCATCTACTACCACCACCCTTCATCTGCCACCCACCTACCACCACCACCCCCCACTACCACCACCACCACCCACTCGCTACCACCCACCACCCGCCATCCGTCACCCACCCACCCACCACCACTACCTACCTGCCACCACCCACCGTCTTCTACTGCCACTTGCCGCCACTTGCCTTTTCTCACTTTTTTTTTATATTTTTAATTTTTTTTAAACATTTTGTCAATTACTAAACGCGTTTGTAGTTTATGTTTTTCTAAAAATAAACAAAAACAAAATAAAAACCAGTTTATAAAATTTTTGTAAATATAAACTAAAAACGTAAACATTACCAAACACACCCATATATATTATTTTAATTTTTTTTTTTTGGTGATTGGCATCCTAAATTTCATTTTAGCGCTTCAAATTTTATTTTTGGGCTTTTTTTTAAAATATTTTTTATCATACAATTCACGACATGTATTGTGCGTCGTAAAAAGGCAATATTTTTAACGGTAGGCGATGTGTGCGTCGTGAAAAGTACAATATTTTTAACGGCAGGTGTTGTGTACGCTGTGAAAAGTATTCACTTTTCATGGCTAGTGTATGTGCGTCGTGTATAATTGATGTATTAACGGCACGCCACATGCATGCCGTAGAAAGTTTTATTATTAAAGGCGTGCATTGTAAGCCATAAAAAAATCATCGTTATTACCATTCACGGCTTACACAATAGACACGTCGTGGTTGGAAAAGTATTTACGACGTGCAAAAAAAGCAAGTCGTAAAAGTGAAAAACTATGACATGCATTTATTGTATGCCGTTGATGTGGTGTCGTAAAAAGTCAGTTTTGTTGCAGTGCTAGTACCATAATCTAATGGGATATTTTGTTTTCATGTTAGGATTCATTGAGGTGAAGAGAGCTTAATTTTGTATACTTTGGTCGGTCACCTAGGAGAATCCAAACCCAACTCAGAAATAGCCTAACCAATCCAATCATAGAAAATCCAATCCATCCAAGTAAAAAACACTCCAGTCCATCCAATCCTGAAAAGCCAACTCCGAAAAGGTCCAATCCATCCAATCCTACAAAGTCCATTAAGAAAGTCCCAATTCAATTTAGTTTAGTTCAAGTCTAGTCAACTCAAAAGAGCCCAGCTCAATCAATCCATCTAGACTAATCTAGTTCAAATACACCAAGGGTGTGTTTGATTGGGGTGGGGGGGGGGGGAGGGGGGGATAAGGAGGGGAATTATTTACTGTGCGGATTGTAATCCGCACAGTAAATCCAATCCGATGTTTGTTTTTTTTTTAGTCCGCCGGACATGGAGTCCGGCCGGACTCCTTATCCCCCATATAAGGGATTATACTATCCTGGGGGGGGTGGGACAATTTTGGGGGGATTATTTACTGTTTGGATTAGGTGATGAAATGACTATTTTGACCCTCTACTATTTAATTATGTATTATAATTAGTAAAATTCAATAAAATTTAAATGTCTCAATTTTAAAATAAAATAATTTTATTTAACTTTTTATTGATGTTTTATTTTTTTTTTAAATAATTTTTTATAGATATTTTATTTTAAAATTTTGCTTATATTTTATTTAATTTCATTAATTAAATGTTAATAGATGTTTTATTTAATTTCATTGTTTAATTATTATTATTTTTAAAAACAAATTTACTTAAAATTTTAATTAAAAAATAATATAAATTTTTATTGATATTTTATTTATTGATTTATTTATTTTTTTAAAAATAAATTTATTTAATTGTGTAAAAAATAAAATAAAATAAATTTTTATTTAATCTAGCTAAAAATAATTAAAATATTAAAGATATGTTTAATATTGCCATTACTTAGTAAACAATTGAAAAAGGGTAAAATAGTCTTTTGGTCATTTATCCTATCCAATCCGTCTAACCAAACGTTGGATTCACTAAAAATAGTCCTTTCCAGACATCTAATCCCATGAAAAAACAAACACAGGATACATATCCAATCCAACCAAATAGTCTGGGGGATTCACACTCCTAAGACTCAAGTCCGATGGATTCTAATCCCCTCTTATCCAGTCCGTCCAATCAAACAGACCCCAAGTGCACAAATGGTTGAACCCACTACTTCTGAGATGCTGAGAATGATTGAAGACCTTCAAAGAATACTGGTAGATTTAACCTGTAACACCCCTACATATCATGCTTTGAACAGATCACAACCAATCATAGAAATATACAATAATGTCATCTTTCTTATTGAACTAGGTTTATAATTACAATTCCAAGGTCTATACACCAACCATATTTCATGACCCCTTACTGAGTTCAATAAGCTAGAGGACACACAAAATGCCTAGAAGGCTTACAAAAATTTCCAGGCATTGCCTTATACAACAACACAAAGTCAAACTCTTAACACAAAAGCTTTAAGTCTCCACAACTGAAATCTTCTTGAACCACAACTGCCCACTATAACAAAATGCATACTTCAAGTAATTGTTGTGGTGGCACATCATTAGTCCCTGAAAAGTCAAATAGGGTTAAACTATATGCCCAGTAGAGATACATTTAACAAAGTATCGAATCATTTGAATGCTTACACGACATAATTGTAATCCAATGCAATTTAAGGTTTATAATTGAAAATTTATTATAAAAAAATAAGGCAAGTATATTCACTGCATAACCTTTATTAACACAAGATTAGAGTTTAAACAATTTAAATAGATAAATCATTAAAACAAATGTGCTTATTGCCAGAAAACCTTAATTAATATAGGGGAGTAAACAAGTCATGAATCCCTTGTAGGAGTCTGAACACATATACGTGTATATATACATTTGAAACCAAAAATATCCCCCACATTTACCGACTACAATACGACAGGGCGTGGGCACCCCAAATCATCAATTTTTCTACTTTTGCTGACTATTATATGGCAAGACCAGTGGACACCCAAAATGTTTTTCCCACATTCGTTTGGCGATATGCGTAGATAGGGCAATTGGGCACCTTGACTCCCTGTGCGGGTACCAACATAACACAAGTTCTCAAACTCAACTCTCTACCCTGGACTCATACTCAATTTAGCTTCTCTTAAAACCATATTTCAAAAGAACCGATTTCCAATTCACAAGAATAAATATAGAAAGAGGATTTATAATTTCATTTATATCCAAATCACAATCTCAAGTAAACACTTGCCGTTCATGAATCCAATCCTTTAATCATCCATAAAATCTCAAGAATTAAAGGTAGATTAGGTCACAACATTATTCTCAATCAAGATTAAAATTAGGGTTTCAATAATTTTGGGGCTTTCACTTGATCTTCATAAATATATAAATTTTTAACATCAATGTTCAATTTGTAAGGCAGATTGGGTGAAGCTCCAACATTAATCAAACAAAATTCCCTTATTTGTCAAGTAAAAACTTCATCTCACTCATTTATAAAAATCAAGTCTTATATTTACAATCATACCACATAATCATCTTCAAATCAAAGAGGTACCAAGCTAAAAGTAACCCTACCTCAATTTAACGCAAGAAAGATAGACTTCAATGAGAATCGCTTCGAGTAATTGGAATCTAATCGGCAGAAATGAAGATCCCTATGTGTACTCCACTTCCTGAAAGTGATTTGAACTTAGATCTTAAGGATATGAGAGATATTTGTAGTAAGAAACCTAAGGTTTCCAGAAGGGAAGAGAAAAGAAAGAAGAGAGTTGAGGTGGTAAAGCAAGAAGATAATAGACTTCTCTTATCTGCTCAATAATGTCAAAAGGACCAATAAATCAGGGAGATAACTTCACACGCCTGCCAAGTCTCATCAATCCCTTCCTCAGAGAGATCTTCAGAAATACATGGTCTCCTACTTCAAAAGATAACGATTGTCGCCTCCAATCGGCATAGCTTTTCTGATGACTTTAGGCCATGATCAATCTACTTCAAATAAGAGCTACTTTCTTCGTAGTCTCCTGAACTAACTCGGACCCGAGCCTTGGTAAGTCCCCCACTTCCGCCCAACATAATAGTGATCTACAAGGGCGTCCATAAAGAGCTTTGAAAGGTGCCATCTCAGTACTAGACTGATAACTGTTGTTATAAGCAAACTCGACCAAGGGTAAGTGTCTTTCCCAAGACCCTTTGGAATCTAACACACATGCTCTCAACTTGTCTTCTAAGATTTGTATGGTACGTTTGGATTGTCCATCGGTCTGGGGGTGGTAACCAGTACTGAAATTCAAGTGAGTGCCTAAAGCACTTTGAAGACTTTGCTGTAGTCTAATTATGAAATGAGGGTCTCTATCGGACACTATACTTACTGGGACTCCATGGAGGCAAATAATCTCACAGATGTAAAGTTTGGCTAAGTACTCTGTAGAGTTTCCCACACTCATGGCGAGGAAGTGAGCTAACTTGGTAAGTCGGCCTACAATCACCCACATCGCATCATTACCTCTTTGTGTTCTTGGAAAACTCATAACAAAGTCCATATTGCCATGTTCCCGTTTGCATTCAGCAATTGGAAGAGGTTATAGTAATCCTACCGGTTTTTGATGCTCAGCCTTGACTTGTTGGCAAGTTAAACATTTGGACACAAATAATGCTGCATCCTTTTTCAAACCCCTCCACCAATTGTTGACTAAGGTCATGATACATTTTGGTGCCTCCCGGATACACCACTAGACGTGAGTGATGGAATTCCCACAAAACTTCATCCCTCATGGATCCAGGTACAAATAACCGATCAAAATATCGAACACTAGAGTCAGTATAAATGTTCAAACCCTTCTCTTCCTTTCCTTTGGAGATTCTCTCCCGAATTGACTCCACTTCCAGATCATCTAGTTATGCTTCCTTACTCGTACAACAAGTGTGGGTTGTGTAACGGTGGCGAATAAGTCGGCCTACTTAGAAAACTCATGAAGTTGTAAATCAAATTCACCGCTATCCCTCATCATCTTCCATTCCCGTACCGCTAGGCTGGCTATAGTAGTTACAGATTTTCTACTTAGTGCATCCGCCACAATATTGGCTTTTTCGTGATGATAGTGTATCTTGAAGTCGTAATCCTCCAAAAATTAAATCCATCTTAATTGATGCAAGTTCAAATCCTTTTTCAGAGAATAGGTACTTAAGGCTCTTATGATTGGAAAATACTTCAAATTTTTCACCATATAAATAATGTCTCCAAAGTTTCAAAGTGAAAACAACCACAGCAAGCCCAAGATCATGCACCAAGTAGTTCCTCTTGTAAGTTTTTACTTGGCGCGAACCATAAGCTACAACCCTACTTTCTTGCATTAAGAGACACCCCAACCCTTCCTTAGAGGCGTCACAACACACAATATACCCAAGCCACATTCTGGAATGATAAGAATAGGGATGGTAGTCGACGTAAGTTTTAGTTCCTAAAAGGATTTCTCACAAGGTTCACTCTAAATGAATTTTACTCCCTTATGAGTCAATCTCGTCAAGGGTGATGTTATGGAAGAGAAATTCTTTACAAATTGGCGGTAGTAACCGGCTAAACCCAAGAAACTATGAATTTCAGAAGCGTTATTGTGTTGTTCCCAGTTCTGTACTATTTCTATCTTTGAAGAATCCAACATAACCCCATCTCCGGAGAGTATATGACCTAAGAACTTTACCTCTGGAAGACAAAATTCACACTTCTTATAGTTTGCATATAAGTGATCTTCTCTAAGGATTTGTAAAACACTACGGAGATGCCCTTAATGCTCCTCTTTAGAAAGTGAAGAGACAAGAATGTCATCCATGAAAACGACCACAAATTTATCAAGAAACTCTCAGAATATTCGGTTGATTACATCCATAAAGGTGGCTGGTGTGTTAGTTAAACCAAATGCCATAATTAAGAATTCATAGTGACCATAACAGGTACAAAAAGTAGTTTTAGGAATGTCCTCATCCCTAACTCGTATCTGATGGTACCCTAACCTTAAATCTATCATAGAACAACAACATGAACCTTTGAGTTGATAAAAAAGATCATCTATTCTAGGTAAAGGATACTTATTCTTAACCGTTAGTTGATTCAATTTGCGATAGTCTATGCATAATCTCAATGACCCATTTTTCTTCTTAGTAAACAAGGCTGACGCTTTCCAAGGTGAGGTACTAGGGCGTATGAAGTCCTTACCTAGCAACTGCTGCAACTGTTCCTTCAGAATAACCAATTCAGCTAGAGCAAATCTATAAAGCGATGAAGAGATAGGTGTTGTACTCGGTATCAAGTCTATAGAGAATTCGACCTCCTGATCTGAGGGTAATTCGGTGAGATCTTCGACAAAGACATCGGGATACTCGCAAACTACCCTCGGAAACTCATCATGAATCTTACCACTTTCATCATTTGAGAAGGCTGCCAAAAGAGATCTAAATTCACCTCGACCGCTCAGGTAGTACAATGAGAGTAAAGATCTATTGCTTCTATTCCCCAAAAATGCAAAACAATCAATGCTCGATGTACATATCGTAACTCTCCCATGATAATAATCGATAATAGCCGGGTAATAAGACAACCAGTCCATGCCGAGAATAAAATCGAAACCTGACATATCTAAGAATACAAAACTGAAAGGAAGTTGTCGACTAGTGACTTGAATGACACACCCATGACATCCGCAAATTAACACAACTTTGCTCCCAACAGGTGATTCCACTGTAAGTGAAGACTCTAGTTGTTCGCTTTCTAACCCCAACAAGGATGCAAATGCAGTTTGTATAAATGAATGGGGTGCCCCGGTATCTATCAACACACTAGCCCAAGTATTGAAGATGAGATATGTACCTCTCACAACAGATGGTCGTGAGGACTACTCTGATGCGATAATGGCATACACCCTTTCCTGTGATCTCTGCTCTCTGACATCACCTCTTTGAACATAAGTCGGCTGTACCGATTGTGCAGATGTGGCTCCGTGTACTGCCCTGGATACGTGGCTTGACTGGACCGGTTGACAATATTGTCTCTATCCTTGGCCTATCTGGAAACCTCCTGACTAGGAGACCTTGTTACGCTTGACCCCACTTTTTGTGGACAAAACTTCCTTAAATGTCCTGGTTCACCGCATTTGTAACAAGATGCTGGCTGACCATTATTTTGAGACTAGCTTTGGGAACAAGTAGCTTTAGACTGTAGTCCACCCTTCTATCCACACTCTGTAGCTTTGTGACCCAATTGGCCACATCTATAACATGCATAGCGGATTCAACCCGTGCTTCCTAAATTTCCACCCATCATTGAGTCAGAAGATTTGGTCTATTGTGGGTGTGATTGAAATGATGATGATGCACACTTAGACATTTTAGAAGAGCCGGAGTTGCCTCGGGACTCAAAATGTCCAGCCCTCTTCAGTTTCTACCTTGCCCCCTCTACCTCTATCATGATTTCTAGATGTATTGCTGCTTCTACTAGACGTTCATAATCACGAAGCATATTGCCTACCACTTTTATTAAAATTTTCAGCTTCAGCCGCTTCTCAAATTCTAGGCATTGACGTTCTTCCGTTGCTACTAGTTTCGGTGTAAAACCAGATAAGCTTGTAAAAGTGGCTTCAAACACAGCCACATGTGTATCGAGCTGTCTTAACTCTTCAAATAGTTTCCTCAATCTCTCCCTAGTAGTGGGAGGGAGAAACGTTTCTTGGAATGCCTGTATGAAAGCCTCCCAAGTGTGCTCAACTTTGTTCTTGACTTACTTCCACCATTGTCCAGCCTCTCCTTTCAATTGGTAAGCCGCCAATGCTACCCATAACTCATTCTCACGTATGTCCAAAATCTCAAATGATTTGACAATTTGTTCCAACCACTCATCTGCTTTCATCGGGTCGGGTTCACCATTGAATTTGGCAGGATTTGAACGAGAGAACTTCTTTTTCAAAAAGGAAGCTCTAATTTCTCCTTCAATTGTCCTAGCCGCTTACTTGGTTCTAAGTATCTCCAAGGACTCTCGAAAAGCCCCTGCCATCTCCTTGGCCAAGGCCCCCATTGCATTTTGGGCCAGTGGGGCAGGTACATTGTTTTGACCTACTCTTTCTTCTTGTGGAGGGATCTCCCGTTAGACTAGAATGTTCTGGCTTTCCCGACGGGTTCTGCCACGGCCTTTACCATGCTCAGACATCTTAAAAGAAATAAAGGTGATATTAAGCTCACGACTCACTTTCCACACTTAAATGTGCCACTCAAAATCTATATACAATACACATATTCCAAACATGTGTCTATACATGCACCTACATTCATATAAAACAAACCACAGAGACACATGGTCATATAAAGCACATACGGGTCACCCTCCTAGGATACCAACTAATTCCACGGCGATTAAGGACCTCCAAGTGGAAAGTGCATTGATTAAGTGCCTTTCCAAAAGGATTTCGATGATTGCATTAGATATTAGCCAGATCTTAGAAGTTTAACCCCACACTCATTTAACCACATAAACACACAATGCATAAACAATACGAAAGTGTCCCCTTTCTATCTTTCTAAACCCATCATGACATAAGTCACATCCCATGAGCCCAAGGTATTCAAACCTAGTTAGCTCTGATACCAATTTGTAACACCCCGAAATATCATGCTTGAACAGACCATAACCAATCATACAATATACAATAATGTCATCTTCCTTATTGAACTAGGGTTCAAAATTACAACTCCAAGGCCTATACATCAACCACATTTCATGACCGTTTACTGAGTTCAATAAGCTAGAGAACACACAAAACAACTTCGCTTGGAAGGCATACAAAAATTTCAAGGCATTGCCTTATACAACAACACAAAGTCAAACTCTTGACACAAAAGCTTTAAGCCTCCAAAACTAAAATCTCCTTGAACCACAACTTCCCACTACAACAAAATGCATACTTCAAATCATTATTGTGGTGGCACATCATCATTTCCTAAAAGTCAAATAGGGTTAAGCTATATGCCTAGCAGAGATACATTTAACAAAGTGTCTAATCATTTGAATACTTACACGACATAATTGTAAACCAATGTAATTTAAGGTTTATAATCGAAAATTTATTATAAAAAAAATAAGGCAAGTATATTCACTGCATAACTTTTATCAACATTGGATTAAAGTTTAAACATTTAAAATAGATAAATCATTAAAACAAATGTGCTTATTGCCAGAAAACCTTCATCAATACAGGGGAGTAAACAAGTCATGAATTCCTTATAGGAGTCCCAACACATATACCTATATATACATTTGTAATAGAAAATATCCCCCACATTTACCAACTACAATACAACAGGGCGTGGGCACCCCAAATCATCCATTTTTCTACTTTTGCTGACAATTATATGGCAAGACCAGTGGACACCCAAAATGTTTTTCCCACATTCTTCTGGCGATATGCGTAGATAGGGCAATTGGGCACCTTGACTCCCCGTGCGGGTACGAACATAACACAAGTTTTCAAATTCGACTCTCTACCCCAGACTCATACTCAATTTACCTCCCCTTAAAACCATTTTTCAGAAGAACCCGTTTCCAATATCACAAGTATAAAGAATATTTGTAATTTCATTTATATCCAAATCACATTCTCAAGTCAACACTTGCTATTTGTGAATCCCATCCTTTAATCATCCATAAAATCTCAAGAATGAAAGGTAGATTAGGTTACAACATCATTCTTAATGAAGAGTAAAATTAGGGTTTCAATAATTTTGGTGTTTTGACTCGATCTTCAAATATATATATATAGATTTTTAACATCAATGTTCAATTTATAAGGAAGATTAGGTGAAGCTCCAACATTAATCAAACCAAATTCCCTTATTTTATCAAATAAAAGTTGAATCTCACTCATTCACAAAAATCGAGTCGTATATTTACAATCATACCACATAATCATCTTAAAATCAAAGAGATACTGTGTTAAAAGTAACCTTGCCTCAATCAAATGCAAGAAAGATAGACTTTAATGAGAATCTCTTCGAGTAATTGCAATCTAATCAGTAGCAATGAAGATTCCTACATGTACTCCAGTTCTTGAAAGTGATTTGAACTTAGATCTTAAGGATATGAGAGATATTTGGACTAAGAAACCTATGGTTTTTGGAAGGGAAGAGAAAATAAAGAAGAGAGAAAGAAAAGGTGAGGAAATGATCTAGAAAGTCCCTTTTTAAAAAAGCAAATTTTGGTGGGCCGCTTGAGTGGTCTTTTCATCTCTCGAGTGTTGAACAACATCTCTCAGTACTTTTGTCTGCAAAACGAGATACTAGGAGCCCTGCATCTTCGCTCAAGCGACCATTAGTTTGCTTGAGCGGTCCACCCTGACCTACAAAACTATTGGATGCTCTCAATCATCGCTCGAGCGATGCTTTCACCACTCGAGCGGTCACCTAGAACAAAATGCCACATAACCTTTGGGGTTTTGGCCCATCATCGACCACATCCCATGCTATGAATTTTGTATTAATGGTCCCTCCAATCTTAGGGCAAGCAAAAATGGAATGAGCTAACCCAAAATCAAAACTACGATGAAGGCTGATGGTGATAATAGAAGGGTAGCCCAATTGGATACATTATTCAAAGACATCTCAAGCCTGGGTGGTACCATATCAAAACTAAATGGGCCTTGCCCAAGTATAGCCATCCAATTCCTTGTTAAGCTTGAAGCAAGTAGCAAGATTGAGTTTTAGGTAAGTATTGATCCTTGTGTACATCTCCGATGGGTTATAGAGACTTTGAAGGTCAAAGTCATAAACAAGCAGCAAGTCCTTGCAATTATTGGGAAGATTATGGAAACTTTTTCCGCTCAATGCACTAATGCCCATGTAAGGGTTACCACACAACTGTATTCAATATGATAAACTAGGTTTAGGGCACTTTGAATCAAGGGTTGACAAACGAAGGAAGGACAAACCATTAAGAGAGATGCTTTACTAGAAATACCTATCCTAACTCCAATCCCAAACCTATAGGAGTCCTTTCTATGAGTACCCAGTTAACACTCGATAACCGCTTTGCCAATGTTTCTAGGACTAGTGCTCGCCGCTCCAAAAAATCACACCTTCAATCACCTCTACATGGCATTGTCCAAAGCTCTTCAAATCGTCACAGAAAAAGGCCATCTCAAACTTGTTGAACCAAAGTTGCTCGTATATCCACTCCCAACTAGACATAACCCCACCTAGTGTTGTGCTTTACATTAGCAATACGACCATGAAACTGACCATTGCTTTCGCCTCTGCCATAAAATTCAAGACTTCATTGACAACAAAACCATCACCCCACCTAAAAATGCCAAAGTTGCCAAGAATCCTTCTCCTGACCACAATAAGCTACCACCCCACAATGTAAATTCCATCCATGTCTTTCCAACAATCAACTTCGACCCTAGCCAATACATCATACCCAACACCGAGCCTAAACCCCTGTGTTCATTCCTAAATCTTCATATCTCTACCCCATCAAAAAATTTGAGAAAGAAGAACAAAGTGAATAATTCTTTGAAGATGTGGAAAGTTTACTCAATCTTGATTAGCTCGACCTGGGTAGTGTTGAAGTGTAACAGTGTGCTCCTGCAGACACCCCATTTTTGACCCTTCTTAAGACTTGGGCGCCTCAGGTTGATCTCTCGATGATGAAAAGTTACGATGTCCAATCGTTCGAATCTTCAACAAAAGGCTTCAATTTTTGAGCTTCTAATCCCAACCTTACAACCCATTTTGACCAAAACTATTTTTGACCTTCAAAACCCTCTTTTTCAAAATATTTCTTCAAATGTTTTTACGATGTTCCGAGGCTCGCATTTCGTTTAAAATATTGCACTTTTTGGTAAACCGAGTAAAGACAAAGTGGAAATGAATGAAAGGGA
The DNA here is from genome assembly GCA_025200525.1 of Camellia lanceoleosa. NCBI lineage: Eukaryota > Viridiplantae > Streptophyta > Magnoliopsida > Ericales > Theaceae > Camellia > Camellia lanceoleosa. The sequence goes on along the minus strand of CM045769.1, from coordinate 66,149,365 downwards.
GGTAAGCTCTTCGAAAACATCTTTACAGACATCTTATTTATAGGTTTGGAGTTGAAGGAAATAGAAGGGGGGGGAAGAAAACTAGTTGGGGAAAAGGTTGAGCATCGAACCGTTAAGAAAGAAATGAGTAGTCTACACTAAATTAGGAATATCTCTTTGTACACTTAGAATTTAGATGTGAGGCCAATGCCATTGGAAATTAGACTTGTGGGGCTTCAATTTAGACTGAGGAATCACCTCAACTCGAGTCCGAATAAGGGAGATATGCCTATTTGAAGTCGGGCTTGAAAACTGATTTTTGTCTGCAAGTACTAAGTAGCAGGCCAATCACTTAAGGTGGCCAGGCGGCTTGTTGATGAGAAATTTGGCCATTTCAAGTAGTCCGGTGGCCATGTGTCCCAGCAGGCCAGTTTTTGGTGGTCGGTTGGCTAGGTTTCTTGGATGGCATATCTATGTTGCCAGCTGTCCCCCCTTGCCCATACCTTGCACCATCTATCTCTATACAGCTATGTTCGACAAGGCTCATGTTTTTCTATATATACAAGACAACCCCCCTTGAAATTAAGTTACAAAAATTATCAAAGGCCAACAACTTATAAAACGCTCTCCCTCTCTATCTTACAAACTACACACACTCTCTCTATACTTCCTAAACAAAAAATTTAGCTCTTCTTATTGAGGTTCTTGTGCTCAAATCTTAGCACTTGAGAGTGAGAACTTGTTCATTTGTGAACAATGGAGTTACCTCTCTTTAAGAGGTATAATTTTGGGCATCTCCCACTTCTTTCTCAACTCTTTTTCAACTTTTTACCACAATTTTTCAAAGTTTTTCAGAGGCGAAATATGTAGCTTTGAGGTTCAAAAATTGGAGGGGTTAGCCACCCCTCCTTAGGCTTGTTTACTAGCTTAATTTTTCCATTGTTTTAGTTCATTTTCTCTAGCTTTTCCATGCTAATTCTAGCACTAGTTTTGGTATTTTTAGGACTGTTTAAGTGTGTTTATTTCATTTATGCTTTGTATAGTTTGCTTGTAGTGTTGTAGTCCTCGTAGGTTTGGTGGTTTAGGCCTTAGACACTAACCTATTTGAGTTGATAGCTTTTATTTCTTAGTTTTCATACTTGTAGTCACACTAATCATCTCTGCAACCTCCCTCCTTTTTTTTTTTTTTTGCTAAGAGTTGTTTCAAACGAGTGTTGTTTAAGCATGAGAAAGAGACCTTCCATGCTTAATGGTTTAATCTCTTCGGAGGTTCATTACCAGGGCATAACTTTTTCTTTGACACTTCTCTTTGTTAGTGGACATAACTCTCATTTTTGGACTAAAATGATTAAAGAATGGAAAGGTAATTAAAAAGAGGTTAATAAAATTGGACAAAAATGGTAACAAGATAATAAAATTAGTTTTGGTTCAATCGGACGTTAATTGAACCTATTGCGTCTCGAGTCAGTACATACTCATTAGTGATGTTAATGACCCGAGAAGCAATGTCTATCACTTCCCTAGAGAGGTAACTCCATGATAGGGAGGTGGTTTCGTTAGTCTTTTCATTTCATTTATCGAGTACTTGTCCCATCGATTCATAGATCATCACGCAACGAGTTTACGTTGATTGATGGTTTGCGAATTGATTCTACCACCCCCTTGATCTGTCTCATGATAGGGAAAGGAAGAGAAGATAAATATCCCATGGAAACACTCCATTTTTGCTCTGTTTCCATTCTGTTGTAGTAGGGTTGTACCAAAAAACAGTGGCCGACCAGCCACCTTAGCATCTGGCCGACCACTTTCCTTGGCTGGCCGACTACTTCATTTTGACCAAGCAGTGCCATTTTTATGGTAGAACAGAACAGAAATTGGGGTAAAAATATATTTATTTTCTAACTGCGAATAGAATAACTCAGATAGTAAAACAGAGGCGTTTCCGGGCAGTTGTTCTCAGTTGCATGTGTCAATTGCTCTCAGATTAATTAGAATGTTGCAATTAATTAGCTAATTCCTTTGAATTTGTAATAGTTAGTTAGTTAGTTAATTAATTTCGTGTTGTAATTAATTAGTTAGTTCAATTCTAATTTGTAATAATTAGTTAGTTTAGGTAATTCATTTATTTGGTTTGAAATAGTTAGTTTAAATTAGGACATCCATTCGGACCCTCTTGTACGAGGGTAAACATGTAATAATGTGTGTATGTCTTCCAACAGTCATTTCTTTCTCCCTTTTATTTACCTACTTATAATGGTAGCATCATGTTTTACATTTTTCATGTCATTACCACGACTTGTATCCATTTTTGCATGCATTAGGTTCAGTTCATCATTCTAACCTCGTTATTATTTCCTACTTAATTGAATATGTGTGCTATCGTATGCTTTGAGTTGTGATATATGCCATTCTAAGTAAAATGAACCTATTAGTTTCATTTTGTATGTGTTGTATTAGTCACGTTGCATATTAGGGCCATGCTTTTTTCTAATTGTTTTATCTTCTTTGGCTTACCTCAGAGTAGTAGGTGAGCATTTCTTGCTTTACCATATTGCATGTGTGTTAGTGTCATCATGATAAGTGTATTTACCATGAGGCTAAGTTCTTATTTGATATACCTGTTTGAATGCTAGTAGATGGAGGCTTTTCGCTTGAATTAGCATGATTTAATTAATGTACATATGAGATAACTTTTTCAAGTGGTACATATTCAAAACACTTTTCAAAACAAGCATGAAATCAAAGTGTTCCAACTTTGGTGAATTAGTCTACACTTGCGTGCGTTACATAGTAAAAATAGCATAATAATCAAAATAAGATCATATACTATACATAAAAAATACATCATGATTAGTAGATGCCGATTTTTTATTAGGTGAGTTGGGTGCTTAATTGATGACCTTCCCCTCTCATACCTAAGTTCCCAGGCTGAGACACTTTAGTGATGACAGATAAATGGCCTTTGGCATGAGTCATAGATTTCCTAAATTTCCCAAAAATATTTATGTGGTGACTCTAAAATCTGGCAATGCAGTCCATTTCTGGCAATTTTTATAAAACAAAAAAATTGATTTTCCAAAAGATTTGTCTGATTTGGGCTCTTTTGTGTTTATCCGTTTCACATTGCACTTGTGAAACCAGATTCAAAACCCCAGGAGTCCAAACTGTAGGGCTATTGTATCTGAGGAGACTGAACCTCTCCAAGGAGCACGAAAAGCAAGCTACAGTTTTTGGATTTTTATCTAGACTTCTATGTTCTTTGCATTTGCATTGTTACTCTAGGTCATTGTGTTTTCCATCTGCTATTCCTGGACTGTTTCTTGGAGGCTTGCCCAAAAAGCTTCCCAAAAGGCTGACCGATGGTGGGCTTTGCCATGTTGAAAACACATCCCTCGGATCAAGATTATCACCATACCGTTTGATCCTCCTTTCACTTCTCGATGTTAGGTGTGAGAGGTATATTAGGTAATCTTGCTGAGGTATCCCTTTTGACCAATCGGCCTAGTGCATGTAGTGAGCTCTAGCGACCATTCAACACAAGACAGGATGCTCGCCTTATTTACGATGTTGTGATACCGCTTGTTTGAAATAGTGGTATTGTAGATCACTCCAAAGCTAGGATAGGGAAACCCTAACCTCTCATAGGTGTGTTTTGAATGCTTTTTTGCAAAATGTGAAATCTTTAGAAATGTGTGACGCAATCCTGAGAGAGTCTTAATCTTGAGGCGATTGCTTTCAAACTTGAGCGTCATATTAGAATCCGAATTCGGGTCGAAATCCAGGGTTTTGTGTTTGATATGGGTGAATTTTCAAAAAAAACCAAAACCAGGGCAAAAAAAAAAAGTGTATCTTGCTTTGCTTTGACTGGCATACCCGGTATACTGATCTAATAGGGCATTTGTTTTTAATCTGAGCCAAAGAAGGGGTTGTACCCAACTCAGCAAAGGCCCAGTCCATCCAATCCCAGAAAAAAACCTACTCAACAGAGGTCTAGTCCATCTAATCCCCAAAGGCCAAAAGAAAAAATCGACCCAATCCAAAAAGACCCATTCTAAAAAAGTCCAATCTAGTCGAACCCGTCTAGACTAATCCAGTTCAGACACATCAAGTATAACGGGGTTGAAATCCTTATTAGTCAGCTTTTAGCTTACACGCATCAATTTCTTCGATCGCCAACTCAGCAGACCCGTGATGGCTTAGAGTCCAAAAGAAGTTGTGGCCATGATAACGACCCTAAACCAGGGAATTGCCATACATGATGAGACCATTGCTGAAGTGCAACGCCTATCTGGGGCATCTACTACACATTTAGTCCTGGGCCCCCAGCTGACTTTGACTCACCTTTACTAGCTGAAGATTTGCAAGGCCTAGATCCTCGAGAAGGGTTGGCCCAAGCCCGAGTTTTCAAACCACTAGTGCAGCCTAATGAGGGGCTTTTTCCCCTTGATATTAATGATCTCGACCCAACCTTGTTAAAAATTGCTAACCTTGAGAAGCAATTCAAAAAGGCATAAAGACTTAACTCCATTCCCGACATTGAGGATGGGTACACCAAGGTTGCCGTAAGACTCCTAGATAGATTCAAAATGCCACACATTGACCGTTTTGACAGGTCTGGGGATCCTATGGTACATATCTGACTTTTCTTGGACATCTTGAAACCGATGGGTCTGACTAAGCCTCAAAAACTCTCTTTGTATGGAAGAACCCTGTTGGGTATAGCAGCCACTTGGTACACCAAGTTGGAAGATAAAGTGAAGCAAAATGGGGAAGATTTGGCTCCGGCGTTTATCAATCAGTATTCTTACAATGCCCAAATTGAAATGACCACCTAAGAGCTTGAAGCAACCCACCAAAATCCTAAAGAACCTTTTATCGAATTTGTTGCATGGTGGAGAGCAAAGGCAGCACAAATGACAGATTAACCTTCTGAGAGGGACCAAGTGTGGATAGTGGTGCAGAACCTTAAGCCTGATATGTTAGAAAAGTCAATAATTGCTCCACTGTTCACTTTCAAAAATTTGCATGAATTAGGAGTTCAGATTGAGAGCGCATTTAACAAAGGGATTATTCCTAGAATAAGATAACCAATAAGACGGTTGTTTTCCAGGAGTACCAATGCAAGTAGTAGCACTATTTCCAAACCCTCAAAAAAAAAAAAAAAAAATACCGTTGCCACCGATCCCAAAACTGCCAACCCCTTTGCCAAATCCAACCCACAAACAACCGGCCAACCTGAGCTTAAGGCTGAACTTTCACCTCTCTCCATATGAGCCTAACCAGTGCACTAAAAGTCCTGTGGAGAGAGGGTATATCCAACCCCTTTATCCCAAACCTCGTCCTGACCCACTCCCTACTAGACATAATCCCACCAAATACTGTGCATACCATTAGTATCGTGGTCATGGTACCGATCGTTGCTACTGCCTTCATTATGAGGTTTAGAATCTCATCGACAACTAGACAATAGCTCCACCTGAAGAACCTAATGTTACCACCAACCCACTTCCCATCCATGACCAAGTACCTTCTCTTCACTTTAACCTGATCCATACACTACCTCCTACTTTCGACCTCATCATATATATCATCCAGCCCATTTACCCAAGCTTGAGGTGTTCATTCCAGAAAGCACAAACTTGTGCATGATGGATGCACTTGAATCCCAATCATCTCAAGCTCCAAAACATAACAATAGCCCAATTCTAGTCCAACCTACTCCGAAAAGTCTAACCCAACCAATTCATCAAGACCAAGTTGGGTCAAATGCATTGCAGGCATCAATGGTTGAACCCGCCACTCCTAAGTTGTTGAGCATAATTGAAGATCTTCAGAGAACTATGGCAGATTTAGACTTTAGGGTCTTGGCTCCATCATCGACCACATCATATGCCAAAAAATTCATGTAAAAAAGTTCCCCAATCTTGGGGCGAGCTGTAATGGGAAAGGGCCAACTCGAAGCTATCTCAAGTCTGGGTGATGACATATCCACAATAGATGGGCCTCGCTTCAATATAGCCACCCAATCCCTTGGCCAAGTTGAAGCAAGTGGCAAGAACATGACCGGGGCAAGTATTGATCCCTGTGCACATCTTAGGTGGGCTATTGAGACTTTGAAGGTCAAAGGGTTGAACAAGTAGCAAGTACTTGTAGTTGTTGCAAAGACTGTAGATAACACTTTTATTGCTCAGGTTGGGAGAGCATTTTGAATTAGGTGTAAACCATGAAAAAGGATGCTTTACCAAAAACACCCATCCTGATTCCAGTCCCAAGCCCATGAATATCCAGCCAACACCTGCCAACCCATTTGCCAAAACTTCTAACACTGATGCTTCCTTCTCCCAAAAAAGAATCTTTGCCCATCTCCATATGAGCCCAACCTACGCCTTGAAGATACTGGTGGAGAAAGGGTATCTCAAACCACTGAATCCTCAACCTCTCCCTATTCCTCTCCCACCTAGACCTGACCTTACCCTATATTGCACATTTTATCAGCAGTACAGTCATCATACTGACCGTTGCTTTTGTCTTTGTAATGAAATTCAAGACCTAATTGACAAAAAGGTCATCACCCCACCTAAAAATTCCAAAGCTGTCAATAAACCTCTCCCTGACAGTAATAGATTCCACCCCATAACATAAATCCCATCCATTGCTTGCCAATAACCAACCTTGACCCCAGCCAACATGGTCAAAGAGATGTGTAGGGACAACCGAGGTAATTGTGAAGCTCAATCCGTGAGACTCAGTTTGAAAGTTTGAAATCAGTCCTACTAGGTGTAGATGTTAATATTGCTGAATTGAAGGTAGGTTTGGACCCTCCTGTGGGCTACTTGAAGTTTTTCGTGAGTTCTGCTAATGGACTTGGAGAGTGAAAACCCCTTCTGCCTCACAGATGCTAATTTTGTTTTGAGTTGTGTCCTGCAAATAGTTGGGTTGTGAGTTTTATTTTCATTGTTTTTTCTTGTGTTGATGCGTCAGTTGAGTCTTTTCCTTTGAGTTGCTCTTATGTACCCTCGGGTCTTCGTTTTGCTGTTTTAATAATAAAACAACGGGAGTTAAGTTTTTGATCATTTTATTGTGCCTATAGTAATGCATGTGTGATCTTTTAAAAAATAAAATAGAAAAAGCTTTGAATTTGTTTTTTTGAAAGAGATTTCGTTAATAAGCTCGAGTATTGAGAAGGATCCCCCAAATGGTTTGAGTGGATTCTAAATTATTGGCGTAAAGTCCTTCATGATCTCAAAAGTTTAAGCTACTTCTTGAGCTATTTCTCCTACCAAATTTGCGAAGATAGGTTCAGAATTGTACGTGGTATTCTACACCACCTTGGACATCCTCTTCCTGTTTAGGCAATCATTTTGGCAAAGTACATGATAGCTTTCAGACCTCACCACCATAAAATTTATTCCCCTGGTGTTTTTGTTGCTTCAAAAAGTAATGGATAAAAGAGACCGAAAAGGGAAAAAAAATAATAAAAGGCAAAAAAATAAAAGAAAAAGAAAGGAAAAAAGAAGAAAGAAAAAGAAAAAGAAACAAAGAAAGAAAGAAGTCAACCATCAAGCCAAGGGTATCCATTGGAATGAAATCCAATCAACTGTGAAAAAAGAAATTTTTGGCTGAATCTTGGAAAGCCAATGCGAGGAAATACCACATTGTAAGAAAACCAACTTTGAAAATGGAGTGAAATAAAAGGACAAAGACATGTATAAGAGAATGGAGAACCAAACTCAAATCAAGGCAAAAGCAATTCTAATGTTAGGGTAAGGATGACTAATGATCAAATTCACCACAAGTGTTGTAATGCTATCCTTGAGAGACTCGCTAGGCTGAAAACCCAAAAGGACGACCTAGGCAAAAGTTAGAGCCTGAAAAATGAGAAATCAAATAAATAGAGCTCACAAGATCGAAAACTTGAAGGGGCGACTTTGGCAAAATTTAGAGCGCAAAAGGAGAGTGTCAATACTTGAGTGAACCTAAGCCATGAACTACATTGACCTGATTCTCATTCTTGGGATACGTAGGCAACTTCATCCTGAAGTTCGATCTTAACCACGTCCATCTTATTCATCTCAACCCAATCACGTTGCCCAATTCACATCATCAGCTTCGCATCAATCCATGAGCTACACCGACTACTGTGCATATCACACTTGCGTTAGGTAAGAAAAAATTAGTATCAATCAACAAGTGGAGTAATTTTTAGTACTTGAACTTATCAGTAAAATCTCTAACTTGAGTAACAAAAAGGAATCAAAACTCGGGCTTCACGAAATTGAGTTCTAAAGGGAACATAAGTAATACTAGTGGCACTATGAATGATTAGTTACCTTGAGTCTTTTTCTACTTTTGGGTCAACTTTGAGTTCTGTTGTGTTGTGCTTGGTGTTTGTCTTAGTTTGCGCTATTCATCGAGTCACCATAGTGTATCTATCACTCAAAAGTGCTCTTTATCGAGTCATCATAACGTGTCTGTTGCTCAAAGTTCAACAGAGTGGCATGTTCAAAATTCCATACACAAGCGTTTGCTCAAAACACCAAAACAAGTCCATGTGTGGAATTCATAAACAAACTGAGAGTGCCCATACAAGGGGCATCGAGTCCATGATCATTGCAAAGTGTATATGAGGAATCCATCACTACTTTGGAGGGGACCGGAGTAAGTTCTCAATAGGCGGGAAAGAAGAGAAGCATGAGTGTAATTGGTTGGCAACCATTCCATGATCTGATTATCCCCATCACACGTGCTTGCATAATGTTAAAAAAGGTGGCCAGTAGCTGGACACTAGGGGCAATTTTTAGTACATCTGATCGGGCCATCAATTGAACATGGGGCATGAACCAAACCTTTCTCTCAATCCCCTTAGAACAATTTGTCGGGCACTTTTCCCTGGATTAGAGTAGCTTACCCCCATGATGATTCTGATATGATTCACCTTTCGAAAGTTGTCTCCACCCATGTCAAAACTCTCTTGGGATTGCCATCTTCCCTCTGATTAGTACATGTGTTTTGTATTATACCTGAGTGTTCATACACCCCGGTTAATTTGAACTACATGATTTTTTGCTCTTGCTCTTGACTTTGTCCATACTTGTAATGACAGAGTTTCATCGAGTTGCCTCCCTTTATGTTATATTTCAATAAATTGTGGCAAGTTGCCCTACATTTCATAAGGTACATGATGCGCTACTTTACGTGGTGCACATTACCCTTGCATCACACTATTTTGTGCACCTTATATCCCACTATTTTGTGCATTCACCTTGTATCGCACTATTTTGTGTACATTGCATCGCACTATTTTGTGCACTTTGTATCACACTGTTTTGTGCACCATGCATCGTACTATTTTCTGCACCATGTATCGCACTATTTTGTGTACCTTTCATCGCACTATTTTGTGCATTCACCTTGTATCGCACTCTTTTGTACACCTTGCATCGCACTATTTTGTGCACTTTGTATCGCACTGTTTTGTGCACCTTGCATTGCACTATTTTGTGCACTTTCTATCGCACTGTTTTGTGCACCTTGCATCACACTGTTTTGTTCACCTTGCATCGCATTGTTTTGTGCACCTTGCATTGCACTGTTTTGTGGATTCACTTGTATCGCACTGTTTTCTGCACCTTTCATAGCACTACTTTATGCATTCACCTTGTATCGCACTGTTTTGTGTACCTTGGATTGCACTGTTTTGTGCATTCTACTTGCATCACATAGTTCTGTGCATTCTACTTGCATCACATAGTTCTGTGCATTCACCTTATATCACACTATTTTGTGCATTCCACCTATTTCACACTGTCTTGCGCATCCACATAACGCTATTTTGTGCATTCATTCACCTAGCATTGTCTTGTGCACCTCACCTGCACTGTCTTGTGCACTCACAGGGTCTAGGAGACCTTAAATCGTCTAAAGGTGCAAGTCCTTTGGTGTTTATCGTGCCTGAACAGCTTCAAGCAGTCTAGTATAGCCACCTGACTCTGTTTGTAGTGAGTTTCTAGGAGACCAACTGAGATGGTGGAAACTAGAGTTCAAATGGCGATGCCTAGAATGCAAAGGTTCATAATTTTTTAGACTAAAGTCTGGTTTAAATACCCAGGAGTGTATCCTTGGCTTGAAATCTATATGTTAGCCCCATAGGTTGAGGTAGCTTGTATGTCTCTCAATTCTAGATACTGAACCAACCTAGTTTGTCACCTTGTTGGAGAATAGGGAAAGTTACAAACATGGCTAGGGAGAAAAGTAGTACCCATGGTTTCGAAGCGCATGAAGATAAAACCAAGAAGAAGAGGAAGATCCCCAGTAGCATAAGGTAAGTCATCACCGATTGCCCCTGTAAGGTGCTTTTTAAGGTACCACTTCCAAACTGCTACGTCATATTTATCACCTATTACCTCTATCACATTGCATATAACATCTATTGCATACATCTACAGCATTATCCATTACATCCATGACACCCATACCATGTTATTACCTACATCCTTCCCATGTTAAGCTTAGTTTGGCATGTGCCCATACTTTTCACATTAAAACATAGCTCTGCATGTGTATGCGCCTATTCCACAAGAATTATGGCATGAGGGTTTCAGCACCTTTTCTGTGTTAAACGTGATTTGTTTTGTGTCCATACCTTTTCTACGAAAAACATGGTTCGGCATGCACCCCTTATTCACTGCATCCATTACATCGTACTTTGTCTTGTTCCATTCGGCATTTAGGATCATTGTCTTTCCCTAGCAGAAAATTCCTTAGTTATATCATACCACCCAATTACTTGTACCCTTTTGCAAAATGCATAGTTCTACACACTATCTCTGTACGCTTCCTAAAGCAAAAATTTAGCGCTTCTTGCTGAGGTTCTTCAGCTCAAATCTCAGCGCTTGAGAGTGAGAACTTGTTGGCTTGTGAACAAAAGGAGTTACCTCTCTTCAAGAGGTATAATTTTGGGCATCTCTAAACTACTTCTTCCTTCTCTTTTATTGATGTTTTTATACTATTTTTACACTATTTTTATTGGTTGAAACTTGTGGCTTAAAGCTATCAAAGGTGAAGGGGTTAACCACCCTTCTTTGAACCTTGTTTTCTAAGCTTTTGCCCTTGTGTTTTCCATTTCTTTCTCAACTTATTTCCAACTTTTTGCCACTATTTTTCAGAGTTTTTCAAAGGCTAAATATGTGGTTTTCAGGTTCAAAAAGTGGAGGGGTTAGCCACCCCTCCTTAGGCTTGCTTACTAGCTTCATTTCTCCATTATTTTAGTTCACTTTTTCTAGCTTGTCAATGCTAATTCCAGCACCATTTTTGGTATTTTTATGACTGTTTTAGTGTGTTTATTTCATTTATGCTTTGTATAGTGTGCTTGTAGTGTTGTAGTCCTCATAGGTTTGGTGGTTTAGGCCTTAGACACCAACCTATTTGAGTTGATAGCTTTTATTTGTTAGTTTCATACTTGTAGTCACACTTGCAATAATCATCTCTACAACCTCCCTCATTTCTTGGTTTTCTTTCTTTTTTTGCTAAGACTTGTTTCAAATGAGTGTTGTTTGACCATGAGAAAAAGACCTTCCATTTTTAATGGTTTAATCTATTCGGAGGTTCATTACCAGGGCATTACATCTCTCTCATATCAAAAACAACTTCTTGTTTTGACACTTCTTTTCATTAGTAGGTAATTAAAAAAAGGTTAATAAAATTAGACTAAAATGGTAGCAAGATAATAAAATTGGTTTGGGTTCAATTAGACATTAATTGAACCTATTGCGTCTCGAGTCATTACATACTCATTAGTGATGCTAATGACCCGAGAAGCAATGTCTATCACTTCCCTAGAGAGGTAACTCCATGATAGAGAGGATGGTCTTTTTGTTTTGTTTATCGAGCATTTGTCCCATCGATTCATAGATCATCGTGCAACAGGTTTGCATTGAATGATGGTTTGCGAATTGAGTCTACCACTCCCTTGATCTGTCTCATGAAAGGGAAAGGCAGAGTGGATAAATATCCCCTGTAAACACTCTATTTTTGTTCTGTTTCCCTTATGTTGCAGCAAGGTCGTACCAAAAAATAGTGGCCAGCCGACCACTTTCCCTGGCCGGCTGACCACCTCATTTTGACCATGCAGTGCCATTTTTATGGCAGAATAGCGCATAAACTGGGGCAAAAATAGATTTATTTTCTGACTGTGAATAGAAAAGCTTAGACAGTAGAACAGAGGCATTTCCAGGCAGATGTTCTCAGTTGCACGCGTAAATTACTCTTAGATTAATTAGCATGTTGTAATTAATTAGCTAATTCCTTTGAATTTGTAATAGTTAGTTACTTGGTTAATTAATTTCATGTTGTAATTAATTAGTTAGTTCAATTCTAAATTGTAATAATTAGTTAGTTTAGTTAATTCATTTATTTGGTTTGTAATAGTTGGTTTAAATTAGGACATTCATTCGGACCTTCCTGTGCGAGGGCAAATATGTAATAATGTGTGTATGTCTTCCAACCCCCTTTTTTTTTTTCTCACTTTTATTTACACACTTATAATGGTAGCATCATGTTTTACATTTTTCATATCATTACCATGACTTGTATCTATTTTTGCATGCATTAGGTTCGGTTCATCATTCTAACCTTGTTATTATTTTCCACCTAATTGAATACGTGTGCTATCGTATGCTTTGAGTTGAGATATATGACATGCTAAGTAAACTGAACATATTAGTTGCATTTTGTATGTGCTGTATTAGTCACGTTGCATATTAGGGCCATGCATTTTCCTAATTATTTTATCTTTTTTGGCTTACCTCGGAGTAGTAGGTGAGCATTTCTTGCTTTAGCATATTGCATGTGTGTTAGTGTCCTCATGATAAGCATATTTACCATGAGGCTAAGTCCTTATTTGATATACATGTTTGAATGCTAGTGAGTGAAGACTTTTCGCTTGAATTGGGATGATTTGATTAACCTACATATGAGATCACTTTTTAAGTGGTATACATTCAAAACACTTTTCAAAACCAACATGAAATCAAAACATTCCAACTTTTGTGAATTAGTTTATACTTGTATGCGTCACATAGTAAAAAGAGCACAATAATCAAAATAATAGCCTATACTGTACATAAAAAACACATCATGTTTAGTAGAGGCCGATCTTTGATCGGGTGAGTGGGGCGCTCAATTGATGACCTTTCCCCCTTATACGTAAGTTCCCGAGCTGACACACTTTGGTGATGACGGATAAGTGGCCTTGGGCTCGAGTCACAGGTTTCCTAAATTTCTCAAAAATATTTAGGTTGCGACTCTGAAAATTGACAATGTAGTCTATTTTTGGCATTTTTGATAAAAAATTAATTTTCCAAAAGATTTTCCAGATTTGTGTTCTATGGTGTTTATCTATTTCACGGTGCACTTGTGCAACCAAATTCAGAACCACGGGAGTCCGAACTATAGGGCTATCGTGTCCGAGGAGACTAAACCACTCTGAGTTGCATGAAAAGCAAGTTACAGCTCCCTTAACTATTGTCAGCAATGATGGTTGGAATGATGAGTCTCAAGATCAACCAGGGGAAATTGTTAAAAACACATAGAAAGGACCTTCTGAACTAGGGGCATGGTGTAATAAATTTGAAAGAGAAGTTGTTTCAGTCAAGAAGAAGTATGGGGAGTACCTGGCTAATTCTTATACTCAATTTGAACATATGAAGTCAAGCCCACTAGGTGTAGATGATAGTGATGTTGAAATGAACGCGAGCTTGGATCCACCAATGGGTTACTTGAAGTTTGTCATGAATTCTACTGATGGACTAGGAAGATGAAAACCCTTTGTGTTGGGGAAGCTGATGATGTGAATTTGTTAAATTTTGAGTTGTGTCTTGTGGGTGGCTGAGTCATGTATTGAGTTTAGAATCTTGTTTTCTTTGTCCTTTTTTGAGTCTTTGTGTCGATCAAGTCTTTCTCTTTCTTTTGAGTAACTTTTGCATACTCTTCATTCTTTGTCCTTCAATAAGAGAAAGAGAGTCAAGTTTTTGATTATTTGATTGTGCCTACAGTAATTCCTATGTCACCTAATGAAAACAAGAAAAGCTTTGAAAATTTTAATTAAGGGAAATGTGTAAATTGTCCAATGTGCAAATGAAAATGAGATTTCACTAATAAGTTTGAGTGTTGAGAAGGATTCCCAAAATGGTTTGAACAAATTCTAAATTGTTATCACATGGTTCTTTATGTTCATTCAAAAATTTCAAGCGGTTTCTTTTTTACAAACCTGTGAGGATAAATTTGGAATTATACGTGGTGTTTTACATTATTTTGGGAATTCTCTTCACACTTTGGTAATCATTGTGGCGAGCACAAGATGACTTTCAAACCTCACAATCATAGAATTCCTCCCCATGGTATTTTCATCACTCAAAAAAAAAAAAAACGAAACAAATAAAACAAAACTAATAGAGAGAGAGAGAGAGAGAGAGAGAGAGAGAGAGAGAGAGAGAGGAAAAAGAGATGAAAATAAAATATAAAAAAATGTTAACCATCAAGCTTGGGGCATCCATGGGATGAAATCCAATCAAGTGCGAGGAAATGAAGTTTTGTTCAAATTCAAAGAAGCCAATGCAAGGAGGTACCACATTGTGAGGAGAATTAACTTTGAAAGTGGAGTGAAAGTGAGGAAGATAACATGCACAAGTGAAGGGACTGAGCTCAAATCAAGGCAAAGCGAGTTTCATTGTTATGGCAAGGATGATTGTTGATCAAATTCACTACAAATGTTGTAAGACTACCCTTGAGAGGCTCGTTGGGCGAAAAATCGAAAAGGGTGACCTAGGGAAAACTTAGAGCATGAAAGAAGTGAAAAATAAAAATAAAAATTTAGAGCTCGCAAGGTTGAAAACCAAAAAGGGCGCCTTTGGCAAAAGTTAGAGCTTAAAATGAGTGTGTCAATACCCGAATGAACCTTAACCATTAACTACGTGAGGTTTGATTTCTCATTTTGAGATATGTAGGCAACCTTTTCTTGAGGTTCGACCAAATCCTTGCCCAATTCACAATCTTTAGCTTCGCATCCATCTATGAGCTACAATGACTGCTGCGCATAGCATAATTGCATCGGGGAAGGAAGAACTAGTTGGAATCAATAGGTGAAGAAATTTTCAATACTTGAACTTATCAGTGAAATCTTCAACTTGAGACCAAAGGGGAATGAAACTTGACTTTTGCAAAATAAAATTCTAAAGGCAATTCTAGAATAAATGAGGGAACATAACGAATACTAAGGGCAAAATAAATGATGAGTCACTTTGAGTCTTTTCTCTTCTTGTTTGTTATTTGGGGTCAGTTGCGAGTCTTGTTGTTTTCATGTCAAGTGTGTCTCAGTTTGTGCTCGTCGAGTCTCTCTTGTGTCTGTTAGTGTGTGCATGCCTCAAAGTTGAATAGAGTGGCATGGTAAAAATTATATACATGATTCTTTGCTCCAAATTCAAAACAAGTCTATATGTGGAAGTCATAAACAAACTAAGAGTGCCTAGGCAAAGGTCATCAAGTCCATGATCATTGCAAAGTGTATGCGAGAAATCCATCACGATTTTGGGGACTGGAATAAGTTCTCAACACTCTGGGGCATAGGACAAGCATGGATCAGATTGGTTGGTAGCTGTTTTATGATTTGATGATCCCCATCGCATGTGCCTGTATAATGTTGACAAATGCAAACAGTGACTAGTTACTAGGGGCAAGAGTACATTTGACCGGGCTATCATTTAAACAAGTGGCATGAACCATGCTCTTCTCTCAGTCTACTCAAGCTATTTGTCAGGCACTTTTCCCTCGGTTAAGGTGAGTTCACCCCTATGATGATTCAAATATGATTCAGCCTTTGAAAATTATCCCCAACCAATTCAAGATTTTCTTTGGTTGCCCTCTTCCCTCTGATTGATATATGTGTTTTGGTCTATGCATGCATGCTCACATACTCTGGTTGATTTGAACTACATGATTGGTTGCTTTAACTCTCAATTTTGTTCTATAGATGTAAATATCAACAACTGAGTTGTGTTGACTTGCCTCAATTTGTGTTTAGGTTTAGCCTAAGGAGTTGGTTTTACTTTAGTTACATTTCAATAAGTTGCACAAGTTGTCATGCTTCGTTGTATGATGTGGTGTTGTGAGGTCCCTAACTTTTGAAACCCCTATTAAGTCCCTGACTTTGAATTATTATAATAAAGCCCTTAGTTCCTTGTTGATTTGCAAATTTAACCCTAGAATCGAAGATGCATCATGAAACAAACACGTACAAACCCTAATCGACCCCAATAGTTTAGTAATCATTTCTACATGCTCATATTAATTATTTAACTATGAGGCCCCTAACTTTTGTAATTTTTTTAGACCCTTACTATTAAATTATTTTAATAAAGACCCTCGATTTCTTAATTAATTTCAAATTTAACCATAGAGTAAAAAATGCGCACCAACCGAAAACTCACAAACCCGAATCGAGTCCGAGAACTCAAGGTTCACTTCCAAAATCCTAATAATGATTAAATTAATTCCTTATTTACATTTTCTGCTCAAAACTCTAGGTTTCTGGTTCTCATTAAAATTCGCCGGTTAATTCAAAACAAAAAACTTTAACCGAATTGAATTTCCAAATCCTAATTAAATTAAATACTACACTTCAATAAATGTTCCAATTCATAAATTATGACCTTAGCACTCATATTTTTATTGAATCGCAAATTGACCCCAAGATTAGTACCATTATATATACATACTTGTACCAATTTTTTCCAAATAAATAAGTTGTACATGTAAGATCTTTTGTACATAAAAACAAATCAACAAAATGCCTCCAAAATTCACATGATGGCCAGCCCCCCCTCCCCCGTTCCCCTTCCCTCACCCCCAAGGATACACTAGGATACAATCAGGACCAAATATCTCTTAAATCTTGGAAGCAATAATGAGCTTGGTACAAATATAGAATTTGCTATACATATGTATATATGTACTTGTAACTAGAAGACACGTAATTAGTCCAAAAAATAACTAGATCATTAAGTACATAATTAAGGTCCTAATCATCCTTCATTCCATTAAATTCAAACTAAATCAAGGCACTATTCAACTGAATTGGAACCAAGGGCAAAATAGTATTTTTACCACTTTTCTCTATAAATATATCATCCATCCCCATTTGTTGAACACATTTACACACTAACACACTAACACACTATATACATGGCTGAGAGAGAGTAAGGAGAGGTAGCGAGAGCTTGGTGGTGGGAAAGAAGAAAGGAGAGGAAAGAATTGCACAAACATCCTATCTAGGCAACAAGTTAGCACAACAAAACCCTCTCTTCTATTTTCCTCTTTCAAATACATGCCTTAGAGGTTCTAAACACTATTTTTAGATGTGTTTAATGGTGTTCTTGTATTAAAAATGGAAGGAGTTGAGTCTTGTTTCACCCTTACATTTTCTCTTAATAAGTGCAAAGCCATCTTTTTCTACACCTATCTTACACAATTTCCAATGGCACACCTTCAATCCAAATTTATGAGTTCAATGAATATTATTTAGCATGTTTTCATCACAATAGAAGTGAAAAATTATCCATGGCTATCCTTTTTTCATACTTTTTCTCTTGTTTCAAGCTTTGTACTCAAAGAATTGGTATTTAGAGCCCACTTGCAAAAATTCTAGAACAATGTAGAAAAATCTGCTTAACTTCTTTCTAATGTCAAAACTTTCATACAAGTGTTATCTTACAAGGAAAAAAAGTTTTATCGAAAACGGAGCGGTTTTAGAGAAAACACGATTTTCATAATAGTCGATGAAATTGAACAGTACTGGAGTATTTTTTAAATAACTAAAAATCTAGGAAAGCTAGACCACTTTTAAATTTTTTTTTTCTTTTGAAAACTAGATAAAATTCTCTACAAATCATAGGAAGGCCATGTTTAAGAAAAATCTAACAATGTCTCTTTAATTGCAATATTTAAAGTGCACAAAATCTGGAAATTTACTTTTGTTGGTGAATTTATGTTTTCAACTTCATGGATACGCTTATTATCACTTGATTTGTGCTTTGGTATGATATTTACATTGTTGTGCCTATATTTCTTTACCATGATATTTAGATGAAGCCCATGCTTATGTATGAATTACTGTCTTGATGAGTTGTTCTAACTTTAACTTTAAATAGCTAACTCAAGAGAAAACTAAATGTGGTGGCATTGGGTTTTCATCACTTGAATAATGATGAGATGATAATGTGTTAAGTATGGATTGATGGGAGGTGTTCCCTAACTGAAGGTTAAGTCTTGTGCAAGTGGTTGAACGGATCGGTTGTATTTAGACCCTAGGTACTTATGATGGGTAAGGGTGGAGGAGGTTATCTATTTTTAACGTCTCTTTTTAGGTCCTCAGTTGGCACTACACAATATGTAACCGTTGGTAGGCATCCAGGGTGAGTTCTACAAAATAGCAAAATAGGAGGCATACTGAACAATCCGAGTCCAATTCTTGCGATTGGGAGAGTGAAGACTCTTTCGGGGATTTCTAGATTACTAACATCTAACCTTGTAATCCTTTAATATTGACTTGAATATCATGCTTCATTACTTGGTTGTTGTAATTGTGATGGTGTATTAGACTCTGTATGTACGTTTATAGGACACTCAAAGCTCACGGCATTTCATGTCAGGTATTGACAAAATTTACGTGGACAACTGAGAAGCAGAAACATTTGAAGACATAAGGCTATTCTAGAAGAATTAGGAATTAGTAATCATGTTTTGGAATTCTAAGTGTTAAAGCTCTCGATGAAATTAAGATACGATCTTATAACCATTAATTTACTTATATATACGTATATCTTTTGCAGTCTATCTTTATTTTCTATCAACTCATGTAGACCTTGTCTTAATACCCTGTTAAGATTTTTCAAAAAGGTAGCTTTGCTATCTAAGGAGATTGGACTTAGAAAGGAGTGTATTTTGACTCTTCCAATCTTTTCTTGGATCTTACTTGGTTATTGACCAAAGGACTTATCAGTGACGTTTCCTAGACTCGTAACCTTAGTTAAAACCTATATTTATTTGTTAATATATTCTTTGATGTTCCTGATTTTTGAGCCACCACAACTTGATATCAAAGCCAAGTTCAACCATTACCCTTGCGTTTTGACTTGCGATTAGAGACAACCTTGACCGACTATATTATCTGACTACAACATTATCTGTCCTATCAACTAAAAGGCAACAAAAAATTGAAATTTTCTTGACTTACCTTAGGACGTTTCTTCAGATTTCGGGCATAGCAATATTGACCTGTGAAGACGTATTTCAGATTCAAAATCATTGCGTTACGATTTGGTGATCACTTACAATTGGAAGTAATTTTATGTGACAACCCTATCATGTATTATGCTTTTAATTCTTTAATTATGCATGTGCATATGTGCTAAGTGTGAATTGAATGTTAATTATGTGATTAATGTGGTTTTTGACTTCATATTTGTTGATCGTAGGAATATCTGTTATGATTTCTGTTACAATATGAAATTGAAGGCCCTAATGGCGTCAAAAATAGCATTTGGTTCATTTGTTAAGATTAGGATAATTTTTAGAAACTAATGAGAAGTTAGATTAAAATTTGATTCAATTCAAACATATTTAAGTTTTGATTAAATAAACTTAAAACTTAATTAAGGCCTTAATGTAATCCACATGTATATAAGTGTTATAATTAAGAACTTGAGCTCAATAATGCCATTGTGGCCGAGATTTTGCAAGCTTGAGAGAGAGAGAGAGAGAGAGAGAGAGAGAGAGGAAGCTAGAGGACTTGGAATTTGACAAGGAAATTGGAGAATTTGGTAGAACAACTCAAGTTCTTGCTAGAATTGGATTGATTTAAGACTTTTTGTAAGTGATTAGCTTTCAAATTATGAAACTAAGTCATTTCATATGTGAATTCAAGAAGATTATGTGTTTAAAAGTAAGAATTGAGCTTAGGATGATGAATTGGAGGTTAATTCATAAATGCATGCATAATTTAGTAAAATTTCATCAGTTTGAGCATGATTCATGTCAACCATGTTGAGTTTTGAAACTATCTTACACATGCACTCATGATTCATAAGAGTCTGAAGTTAGATTTTATGTTTTTGTAAACTTTGGAAAGGAATAGTTTGACCATGAGGTTTGAAAATTGGTCTTGTAACCATGTTTATAGAAGAGTTTTAAGTTTTCGAGAAGTTGTGAATGAGCCATGCAAAATCATGATTTGAAACTATGAGTTTTGAAGTTCGACTCTATTATGGAAATTCCAAAATTTTGTCATATGCCTGTATACATTCATAAATCCTAGATCCTGAATCTATAACATATGACATGGACACATGAATTAAAATAAAAGTAAAATCAAGTAATTATATGCCCTAATGGCTACATCTTTCCAAGTTGATACTTGGATAAATCAAAATGGGTTCAACTCAATACAATTAAGGCCCAAGGATTGCACAAAAATAATTACATCAAATAACAAAATGAAGCCCTAGGCTCCAAATCCTCCCAAGCTACATCCTTGGTGGAGGCACATCATTACCACCTGAAAGTTGTTTTCCACATAGAGTGAGCCAAAAACCAGCAGAGATACTTTAACATAATATATGAATCTTAATGAAGTCATAAGGTGAATGCATATGCATGCCATTTGTCAAACATTTCCGATTTCCAACTTAAAACTATGCAATCGCAAATTTTATATTAATTAATGAAAATAATCATTTTATAACAGAAAATAGGGCAGTGGATACAAAACACTGGGAATTTGTAGGTACGTGTCTGCCAGTAGGCTATACAAGCGCTACCAAGTTCATTTTACCTGTACTAACCGGAAGGAACGACATATAACCGCATAGTTTCTAGACTTTCACCAAGACACACAAGCCAATATAACAACCACAACCACACTTCTTAACCAGATTCATCAAGAGATTCACCTCATTTCTCAAAACAAAACATTTTCAACTTTAAGTATTCAACAATGCTCAATGCAAGATGTATAAATGATAAGTTTCAATTCATCTAATCCTCATGCAATTTTTACAACAGTCAAAACTATCCTCCACCGATAGTCCAAAACATATATTTCTTTAAACCAATAATTTCTAATAAAATATAATCTCATCAATTTCAAAATGGGAGTGATATTATATATCCAACTCCATCATCATCATTGACAATTTTATTGTTTCATTCTCACAAAACTCAATATTATTTCCATTCTCTTTCACAAACCAATATCCATGATTTTAGAACAAAAACCTCTTTTACTTTCAAAAAATTAATTTTAAGTAAAGAAATTCACCATTTCAACATGTCTCAACCAATAACACATCCCCATAACCTTTCCTAAGAACCCATTCAAAAAACCCTCTTTTCAATTCAAAATCAAACCCATGGTTTAACCTAAAATCCCTAAATTACTAGATTTTATCAAAAGACAAATAACTATGGTAAAAATCATACCAAAGGTTGAAGATATCCCAACCTCAAGATTAGAAGACAAGAGAGACCAAGGCTTGAAGTTTGGCGGAGCTGAAAATGATAACTCCTCTGATTAAAACGAAGCTCTCACCGTGCTCTACTTTTTTTTTATAAAGGGTTAGGATGAAGAAGTCAATTGATTGGGAGTGTTTGGAGCTTGAAAGCAAGAACTAGAGAGAACGAGTGAAGAACTAGGGCTTGGAATGTTTTAGAGAGACATAAATGCAGAAGGAACT
Organism: Camellia lanceoleosa; assembly: GCA_025200525.1. NCBI lineage: Eukaryota > Viridiplantae > Streptophyta > Magnoliopsida > Ericales > Theaceae > Camellia > Camellia lanceoleosa. The sequence continues at coordinate 66,127,604 of CM045769.1, read as the reverse complement.
TAGAAAACCCTTTTCTCAGACTAATATATACGTAGACTGCTTGAGTGACCAAAACATCTCTCGAGTATCAAACACAATATGTGACACCACTCAAGCGACCAAAAACATAGCTCGAGCGCACAATGACACCCTCTTAGAAGTTTAGACCTTCAAAAGACCGCTCGAGTGCAAGAAGCATCACTCGTGTGAAGATTCCTTACTTCCAGTAGTTTTACAGACTGTAAAAGACTGCTTGGGCCAAGAAAGACAGCTCAAGCAAACAGGCAAAAATCCGGGCAACAACTCTATTGAAAAACTAACTCCAAACCTATTTCAAACACAACCATAACTCCCAAATAATCGAACTCAATGAGCAACAAGATGAAAATGAAATGAACAATGGTTAAGGATATGGATTCCCAGAATCAAAAGCAATAAATAGGTTGGGTCTAAACCAGAACTGCTATAATGTTTCCCCTTAAGAAATTTCGACCCCAAAATAAAAAAACAAACCAACAATCACTGAATGTAAATCAAATCGTGGATTATCCATACTTTTAACAAGGATAAACGGAGTTTTTCGTCTTCAACTATTAGAATTCAACTTTCCAAAACATCTACAATGTTTACATATTACAATGTTTCGAAAATATCACAGTCTCTAGGTGAGCCGCTGCCTACATAAGGCGACGGTAATCCTTAATCATAGACCTGACCAACTTGAAAAGGAGCCCAGTCCTCAATCTCTTCTCGAACACGATACAATGGTGTTCCTCCATCGCCACAAGTTCGGGTGCAAATCTAGAGAGACTAACAAAAGGAGCCTTAAACTCTATTACTTGTGTGTTTAGCAGCTTGAGCTTCAAGAACCGATCTCCCAACTTCTTCCTAGCAGTGGAAGGAAAAAACTTGTCCTGGAAGGCATTGTCAAAGGCCTCCTAAGTCACCTCAATGTGCTTTCATGCATATTTCCACCATTGGCCTGTATCTCCCTTCAGTTGGAAGGATGCCAAGGTCACCCTCAAACCATAATCTTCAATGCCAAGCTTCTCAAACGTCTTTAACATCTGCTCAAGCCACTTATCTGCGTTTAGTGGCCCTTTTGGATATCCCAAAAACTCATCCAGATTTGACTAGAAAACCTCCCTCTTCAAAAAAGATAGCCCTATCTTAGCAACATAGGCCTAGACTTGATTCTCAACCATGGGAATGTCCATGGATTCTCGCAAAGTTCCATCCATTTCACGGGCCAAAGTGCCCATGGCTAGCTGACCTGCTGGTTTCGACTATGTTTGCCAGACTGTAGACACCCCATTTTTGACCGTCCTCAAGACTTGGACGTCACCATTTGAACAATCGGTGATCATCCATGTTTGTGTTCGTCTTGAGTTCCCGGAGGTCTTGACCACGCGCCTTGCCTCAGGATCTCTCGACTCGACTGTTTTGTGTTTGGTTTTGCACCAAACACTTGTGTTTTGCTTTTGAGAGGCAGGGAGTGGTTTGTGGGCCATCCCCATACCTCACCGGCCATGGCTTGAGGCCACCGGCCATTGTTTTGTTGCCATCGGCCATATGTTTGGTCGGTCGGCACACTTTGTGGTCGGTCGACCATGTATTTTGCCATTTTGTCATTTTTGGCTAGCCGACCACTGTGCATCTACTTTTGCAAATATTTTCATGCCAGCTATGCTAGCTGGCATACACCTTGCACCCCCTCCATACACGTGGATGGAGGGATTTCACTCTTGCTTAGCTTGCTTTGTAAGCTTTGCAAGAGTGATCCTCTATAAAAGGAGGGCTTCCCCTCCGTCCTCTAAGGTTAGAAAAAAGCTAGAGAGAGCTCTGAGATTAGGGTTTGAGCCTTGTGTCTATCCTATCTCTGTTTCTCCCTCTCTTTAGTGTTAAGGTGTTTTGTGCTTAGTTTTGTACATAAACACCTAGAGTTACACTTTCCTTTGGCTACTGAGGTGCTAAGGGGTGATTTTTAGAGTTCTTGAGCTGGTTTTGGTTTGAGGAAAGCAGCTGGAACTCCATCCTTGAAGGGATCAACAAGGGTAAGAACTTTACCTTTTAATTCCCCATTTTTGCATAGTCTTTTAGCCATCCTTGCTTGTTGTTTTAAGCTTATTATATAACATATAAAAGTTCTAATTTTGCTTGCTTAAAATAGTTTTTTAAGGTTGGTTTAAGCTTTGGGTTTGTTTGACCCCTCTTAGGCCTTGTTTGGCCCCCCATTTGTGCATTTTTGGTGAGCTCCGGGACCACCTTGTTTAGGCCTCCTCACCACTGAAATCTTGGGGGGTTTCAATGGTGAGGATGGTGTCTTAAGGTCCTAAGAAGGAGAGGGTCATCCCCTGTCACGCCCCAAACTTGCCCCTAAAAGTTTGGGCATGACCTAAGCAGAAAAGGACACTAAACCTAATATACTATAGGGGCCTGACTGGAAGCTGTAATAGTAAGTGATATAAAACCAGAAAATATGCCATCCATTGAGCTACTAAGTTATGCCAGGACCATAAACATCTCATAGGACAAATATACCAAAAACCAAAATACATTTGAGGGTTAGTTATTTACAGGCATATACAAATCCAACCCCGAGGTGGGGTATATAACAAAATATTAAGTACATAACAGCCCTAGCCAATAGAAAAAGAGTGAGCTATCATCCAACTAGTCTCCACAAAAGTAGGGTTCCGACCCAAAGCTTGACTGTGCCTAGGCTGACAAAAGTATGACGACGCCGAGTTATGGTCGACCTCCTGGTTGGTTACCTACATAAACAGGCATAACACAAGGTGAGCCAAGCTCAGTGAATAATAGTATTGATATGCATGTAAACATAAGTAATGCCGAAATCATGGAATCAGTCTGTCTTTGTATAGCTTACTAGAACGACATAATCGGTTCATAATATTCATAATTTTCACTCATTCAGAAAAGAGTCCTTAGAGTTATAATGTACAATCCGTCACATAGACCTTAGGTTCTTTCAATTCACAAGCTCACAAGAGCATAAGTTCATATTTCACACATCGGCCCTTGGCCTCATAATTTCATCGTTCACAAAGTGTATATTTCACACATCGGCCTTTGGCCACATTGATTCACAATTCACAAATGACCCCTGGTCACATAGTTTCACAAAAGGCTCGTAGCCATATTGATTCTTAAATGGCTCCAAGCCACATTGATTCACAAACGGCTCTAAGCCACGTTGGTTCACAAATGGCTTTAAGCCACCTCGGTTCACAAATGGCCTTAAGCCACCTCGGTTCACAAATGGCTTTAAGCCACATTGGTTCACAAATTCATAATTTTCTTGGTACAGTCCAAACGTTCACAAGATTTCACATACGACGTATTTCACAGCCTTTTTGATGCTTCCACAATTTCATGATAGTTCACTCATCCACAATTTTATCAAGTACATCCACAATCTCATAAGGATTCATTCATAGCGTAGATATATTTCGTACCATCACAAATTTGATAAAAAAGTTCGTAACGTCTACACATAACGTCAATACATAATCACAACATCAAGAATAATAAATTGAGTAAAGATTCATTGAGGTACTATTACTCACTGTATTGCGTCGGTGCACTTCCTCTTGAGGTGTTTTCTACACACATGAACAAAATCACATTAGTTCTATCTTCCTTGTTAACTCAACATTCGGTTCACTTATTTCGATTAACTTAATGAACATTATAAAGATATAAATTGCAGGTTTTGTCAACATTAGAGGACCCTATACGCAAAACGGAGCATCCCGAATTTTTTGACTTGGGCGCGTGCGACATTAGGATCTCCCGCTTGCGTCGGCACACCTCCCGACGTCGGCATGGAGGCCCCGCAGGTGCCTTTTTTGCAGTGTCCATCACCCAATTTCCACCATTTCCGGCGTATGACCATGACTCGCGACGCGCGGTTGGGGTTCTCGACGCGTGCGACCTTGTGACGCGTCGTGATTCTGCACAAAAAGTCCGAATTTCTTGCACAATTTCATCCTCTTATGGTCATGTTTAGGGCCTCAAAAATTAACTAGAAATTGCTAATATAAAGGCTCAATTACATGTGAAGAAATATTAAACCACATACTTCATTTGATTAAAAGGTAATTCATGAATCCACATCTCCTATATTCATTCTAGTTCACATAATTTCTAACTCAACATCCCATTAAACACACTTACACAAACTATGTCACCTACTTGAAGTCAAATGGATCAATTGAGGACATAGAGTAAAGCTTCTCAAAAACACTTCAAATTGAATCAAGACATACATAATAAGATTATGTTGGCACTTCCCTTCTCACACACACAACACCACAAACCCAATTCTCAAGGAACAAATTCATGAGAATACTTCACACAATTACAACAAGAAGAGTTGTAGAAGTAAATTAAACAAATTTTTACCTACCTTGAGTCCAATTTTCCCACCTTCTCAAGACCCTTCCTTCTCTACCCTTCAACCCTTAGGTTTGTGGGTTAGAACTTGTGTGTTCTATATCAAGACCAAGAACACATACATATATATCCATGTGAGAATAAGACGAAAATGAATCGTTTACACTTCCGAAAATTGAAATTTCACAAACACGCTTAATATTACCTAAAAATTATGCTGATTCCAAATATATAATCAATTTCAACTTATTAAACCTCTAAGGCCCCCAATTTCTGCTTTCTCGTTCTATTAGTAACAGATTCATTTCTTTCCTAACAGATACAATTCATTCCATAAGGCATTGAAACATACTTAATTTCTTAGGCAGTTTCACATTAAGCATTTGACAGTACAGAATAGAGGACTAAACTATAGCACAAGCACTTATGAGGGTCGGGTTATTACACCTTGTTGCCTTCAAAAAGTGCCATTTTAGCCTCATGTGTGAGCACCATTTTTAATCTCATGTTGGCCATGTCTTAAGTGTTATTTGTGCTCATTTTGCCATGATATAGAACTGTTTTAACTTCGTTAAGACACAGCATGCATGGCTTGCATACTTGTCTTGTAATGCCATATTTTGCCTTAACATGCTTTAGGCTTTGACCCTTGTTCGAGCATGATTTTCGCCAAGCTTTGTGAAGCTTTTGTGTATGTTTTAGTGTGCTTTACCTCTGTTTTTAGTTTCTTTGGCCGTGCTTGACATGCTTTGTATAGCCACCTTGCATTTTGGCTTGTTAGCCTCAAGTGTGTGGACTTTGCTTGTGTACTTTGCTTGCTTTAATTAGTTGGTTTGGCACCTTTATTTCATGCAATTTCAGAGTTTGGTATGCTTGCCATGTGTCCATGATTATCTCCCTTTAAGTATGCTTAAAAGTTACCTTTTGATGCTTAGGAATTGGATCATGTATGCATGCATGCTTGTATGTGCATTTGGCCCCATTTCCATAGCCTTTGGCCGCTGTTTGGGCTTAGTAGAGAGCTGTCCATCTTGGTATGAGTCCATTGATCGCGTGTTGTTGCATGCTAGCCTTGTGTGTTGTTGAATACTTGGCCTACCACATGTGTTGCATGCTTGAATCATAGTGCATTTGGCATGCATTCTCATCTTTGTTTTTGATTGCTTAACATGCCATATGTTTTGCATATTTGCATGTTGGTATTGCATCTTGCATGTTCAATTAGCTTGCATGCTTGTTATATGTTTTGCATGCTTGCCACATGTTCATGTTTCCTACTTAGTTTCCATGCCTAGGGTGCATTGCATTGAACATGCATGCCTTGCCTCTTGAAATCAAGTGATAGAGGTTGGGCCTTTATGTGCTTATTTGGTTTGCATTTCATTTGACATGAAAATGCACAACTCAGTTTCTTGGGCCATCACGCATTGAAATGCGCGATTGGTGGTCCGAGAATCGAATACCACCCCCCCTTTGAGTCATAAACATGATAAGGGGTGTATTGGTACACACATTTTCTTGAAATGCATTGCCATGCCTTGTTTTTCCCTCTGCTCCTGTCAAAACAGGTTCTGCAGGAAGCTCTGGCCTGTCGACTACATCAAGTGCCGGTCTCCATAGATGGTCGATGACCACTTCCCTTTGGCCGGTGACCATTCCTCATGGCCGGTGGCATTCCCCAGTGTTCATAAGGTGTACCTTGGGAATTGTGCCATTTTCAGAGGAGTAGAGCAGGGAAAACAAAGGCAGCTTGTGCATGGCATTGGATTTCCGGGCGAAGCCAATCCGAGCACGCGTGCATCCCTCTTCCCGAGGCCTTTTAATGCTTTCCTTAGCTTAATTGATTGGTTAATTAATTAGGTGGTCTGTAAATTATTTAATTAGCTTGTAGGTTAATTAAAGTGTATTATTCTTTTGGTCCCCCCGAGCGAGGGCGAATTTGTAATAAGTGTGGGTGCGTGTGCGCATGTCTTCCAACCCCCACTTCTTTCTCCCTTTTACTTACCTGGTTTGATGGTTAGTATTAGGGCATGTTTAATTTACCATACCATATGCTATGCATGCGTGCATCATTCATCGCCTTTGCATGCACCGCTCGGCATCATGCTAACCGCATAGTATTTCAATTCCAAACTTGAATACGTGTATCGAGTTGTCGCATTTCAAATGTCATCCTTAGATTAGCCGAGCCTATTCTAATGACATTCTGTATGCGATGCATTAGCCATTTGTTAAGTTGAACTAGGATCATGCATGATTACTAACTGGTTCATTGCTTTGGCACGGAGTACGGTGTAAGTATTTATGCTTTAGCATCTCGCATAACTGTGAATGTTAACATGACAGCATGCTCACCATTTGGCTATGTGCTTATGTGATATTACTGCCTGAATGCCTGTGGGTGAAGGTTGGATTGTTTGAGTTGGAACAACTCGTTGAAATTCGTGTTTTAGCCTACTCGTGAGTAGCAGATTTCAAATCATTTCCAAACAAACGGATATGCGATGCTTTGTTCCAAATTAGGCGATCTAGTCTATACTTTTGTGTTGTGCGCATCACATAGTAAGATTAGGCTAATAATCGGAATAAGAATGTATAATGTTTTCAAAACTAGATATCATGGTTAGTAGAGGCCGATCTTCGGATCGGGCGAGAGGGGGTGCTCATAGCTGACCTTCCCCAATCGTGCCCAAGTTCCCGAGCAGAGGCAACTTTGGTGATGACGGACACGTGGCCTTAGGCAACGAGTCAGGGTTTCCTAAATTTCCCAAAATAAAACATTTAGGTAGCGACTCTGTATCTGGAAAAGCAGTCCATGTTTGGCACTACTTTTCTAAAAATCTGTTTTCTCAAAATGATTTGCCGAATTTGGACTCTTTGGTTCAGATTAAGAACCGTGACAAATAGAGTCCGAACTATGGCAGCATAGGCCCTCAGGGCACGTCCACAGTTTCTGGTGACTCTGCTGGGGAGTTAGAGAACTTGACTCAAACTCATGATATCTTGTTTTGTTCACACTTGTGCGCCTAGGACACCGTGTTTGCCATCTGCTATTCCTGAACGGTTTGTCGGAGGCTCGCTTTGAGAAGCATGCCATAAGGCTGACCGGTTATGAGCTCTGCCACGATGGGAACACAAACCCCGGTTGTCACTGGGGCACCCTTCTGACCATTCGACCTAGTGCATGTTCGGAATCCATAATGACTATTCCAAGCTAGGACAGGTTGCTTACCCGATTATAGGTTGTTTGAAACTGCTGCATGCATAGTGAAACCCTAGCTCCTGACAAAATAGGACAGGTGTAGACGCGCCCCGGTGAGGGGCCTCACTCTACAGTTCGGACTCCCTTTTGTTGTCACGGTTCTTAATCTGAACCAAAGAGTCCAAATCCGGCAAATCATTTGGAGAAAACAGATTTTTTTGAAAGAAGTGGCAAACATGGATTGCTTTGCCAGATACAGACTCGGCACCTAAATATTTTTTAATGGGGGAATTTAGAAAACCCTGACTCGGTGCCAAAGGCCACATGTCCGTCATCACCAAAGTTGCCTCGGCTCGGGGACTTGGGTACGACGGAAGGTCAATGAGTTATTCTCGCCTCGATCCAAGATCGACCTCTACTAACCATGCTATCCAATTTTGAAAACATTTTGTGTTCTTATTCCGGTTAATTAGCTGGAATTACTATGTGATGCGCACAACACAGAAGCATAGACTAGATCGCCCAATTTGGAACGAAATCATCGTATATCCATTTGTTTGAAAAACTGATTCGAAATTTGCTACTCGCAAGTAAGCTAAAACATGGAATTTAATGAGTTGTTCCAACTCAAACAATCCAACCTTCACCCACAGGCAATCAAGCAGTAATATCACATAAGCATTTAGCCGCATGGTAAGCATGCTGTCATGTTATCATTCACACTTATGCAGGACGCTAAAGCATAGATACTTACATCGTACTCCGTGCCAAAACAGTAAACTAGTTAGCAAACATACGTGATCCTAGTTCATGTTAAAGTGGCTAATGCAATGCATATAAAATGCAATTAGGATAGGCTCGGCTAATCCTAAAATGGCATGTGAAATGCAATCATTTGAAGCACGTATTCAAGTTAGATTTGAAATACTTATGCAGTTAGCATGATGCGCCGAGCCCGGTGTATGCGATACTGATGAATGATGAACGCATGCATAGCACAAGGTATGCTAAATTAAACATGTCTTAATACTAACCATCAAAGCAAGTAAGTAAAAGGGAGAAAGAAGTGGGGATTGGGAGACATGCACACAAGTACCCACACTTATTACAAATTTGCCCTCACTCGGAGGGACCGAAAGAATAACACAATTTAACTAACTTAACAAGCTAATTAAATATTACAAAAAATTAAATTAATTAAGCAAATTAATTAATCTAATTTAAGCAATAAACAACCTCGTGAAGAGGGCCAAATGCAAGGCGCGCTCGGTTCCGCTAGGAAAGCCACTGCCACGCGCAAGGTGCCTCTGTTTTCCCTACTTTACTCCTCTGAAGACTGCACAAGTCTCAGGGTTTCTTCTCTGAATGTTGTGGAGCACCACCGGCTGAGGAGAAGGGTCACTGGCCATGGGGAATTCTCATCGGCCACTGATGGATGGCCGTGGCTTCAGGCCTTGATATGGCCGGTCGGGCCGTAACTTCCTCGTAAATCATTTTTGGATAAAGAAGAGGGCAATACTTGGCATGGCAATGCATTTCAAGCAATGTATGCACCAATCACACCCCTTATCATATTTATGACTCAAAGGCATATGGTCCTCGGTTCTCGGACCACCAATCACGCATTTCCATGCATGATGGCCCAAAGAATCAAGTGTGCATTTTGATATGGAATGCAATACACATAATCAAACCAAGGGGGGACTTAACCTCTATCACAAGCAATTCAAGAGGCCAAGCATGCATGCCAATCCAATGCATCCTAGGCATGGAAGCTAAGTATGCAATATGGCAATACAAACAAGCAATGATGCTAGGCATACAACTTAAGGTACACAAGCATGCAAATATGCTAGTTACTCAAGCATGCAAGTATGCAAAGCATGCAATATGTTAGGCAATTCAACTAAGAGAAATGCATGCCAAATGCAAAGTCACTTAAACATGCCACAACACATGATAAGCCAAGCATGCAATCAACACACAAGGTAAGCATGTCACAATATGCAAGAATAGACTAAGACTAATTTAGGCAGCTCTCAACTAGGCCTAAAACAGTGGCCAAAGTGCTCCAACATGAGGGCCAACACACACACACACATGCACATGTTAATGGGCCAACACTTAAGCACAAAGAGGAATTCTCAAACACACTTATGAGAATGCAAACATGGGTATATGGCATGCACATGAGCTCTGAAAATCAGGTTAGAAATGGTTTCAAACCAACTAAACAAAACAAGCATGGCATACAACCAATGGTCCAAGCACTTAAACAAGCCAAGGAAGTATTGAACTACCCTCAATGCAACCTCACATGGCATGAATTAAATGACCAAAATCAGAGCTTTAGTATGTTAAAACCAGACTAAAAACACAATGATATGGCATCCTAGGGACCCAAATATGATGGCATGCATGAAGGCACAAACATAGAGCATAAGATGACAACCTCTTGAAGCATCAAAGGGACATCAAATGCAAGTGTACAAGTATGCTAAATGGACTGGAATGGCATGTTAAGTGGTTCCAAACCACTGAAATGATGCAAGCAATGCATGCTAGGGGTCCATACATTCAAGGCTTGCAAGCTAAGATGCAAAGGGGCTATGCAAAGCATGTGATGGTAGGCCAAAATAACCAAAAACAGAGCTTAAGCATGCTAAAACAAACACAAAAGCTTCACAAAGCTTGGCCAAAATCATGCTAGAATAAGGGGCAAAAACCAACTCAACACAATGCTATTTCATGGCAAAATAATCATAAAAAACAGTTAAGGCATGGTCAACATGAACCTAAACTAGATGCTCCCTCAAGAGGCAAAAATAGCCCTTTTCAAGGACAACAAGGAGAGGGGGTGGCCCTCTCCTTCTTAGGACCTCAAGGCACCATCCTCACCACTGAAATCCCTCAAGATTTCAGTGGTGGGGAGGCCCAAACACAATGGTCCCGGAGCTCAACCAAAATGGCACAAAATGGAGCCTTACAAGGCTTAAGAGGAGTCAAACAACGCCAAAGCTTAAAACACCCTCAACCAAATATTTTAAGCAAGAAAAAATAGAACTTTTATATGTTATATGTTAAGCTCAAAAATAGTTGTAAGGTAGGCAAAAATACCATGCAAAAAAGGGGTAAAAGGGGTAGAATTGTTACCCTTGAAGACCACTTTCAAGATCAACACTCCAGCTGCTTCCTTGGCTACAAATCAGTCTAAAAACCTCAAGAACAAGCCCCTAATGCCTCAGCAATCAAGGTAAGGTGTGATGGTGGGTGTTTGTGTGCAATACTAAGGCTTAAACACACACACATACAAGAGAGAGAGAGGTATAGATATAGGATAGATACAAATCCTAACCCTAAAGCTCAAGCTCTGGAAATATGTTGTCTAACCACTGATGAAAGAGAAGAGACTCTCTCTTGTAGAGCTCTCTCTTGTAAAGCTTGTCAAATAAGCTTGTCAAGAGAGAGATCCCTCCATACACGTGTATGAAGGGGAGCAAAGGTGGGTGCCAGCTATCACAACTGGCACAAAAATATCTGCAAAAGCAGATGAACAGTGGTCGGCCAGCTAAAAATGCAATTTGATCAAAATAGATGGCCGGTCGGCCATCTATAGTGCCGGTCGGCCAAATATATGGCCGATGGTAAGAAAACATAGCCGGTGGCCTCAAGCCATGGCCGGTGGAGTGTGGGGTTGCCTCACAAGGCATTCCCTGCCGCTCAAAGGCAAAACACAAGTATTTGGGGCAAAACCAAACACCGAACAATGAAGTCAAGAGATCCTGAGGCAAGGCGCGTAGCCGAGACCTCCGGGAACTCAAGACGAACACAAACATGGATGATCACCGAGTGTTTGAACGGTGACGTCCAAGTCTTGAGGACGGTAAAAAATGGGGTGTCTATAGTTGACCCTCTGTGACAGAACTCGAAAGTCATAAGAATGACGGGAGTGATTGTCAAAGTCCAGAGACGACCCATTTTTGACAAGGCCAAAGACCTAGACAAACATGCAAGACAATAAAGATATGCGCCCGAAGGCAGGGGCAAATTGCAACTGAAAATGCAAGAAGCTGAACATAACTTATGATCATGCAAAGAAAGCTGTAACGAAGCACATACAATGCAACAGTTTTAAGCTAGCATACGCAAATCCAACTACACTACAATGCAGAAAGGATGTAAGAGAATTATGCAATTCTCAATGCGTCTCACGCGGAGAATACAATACCTGTGCGGCTCGTCTGGTTGCACCAGCCTCAAATGAACCGTCATACAATATCGTGCCTGAAAGAGAAAGAAAAACTCAACAAGTACAATATCGTTAGCAATATGCATAACAATGCAATTGAAAGCTGCGTGACGACGCAATGCACTAACAAATGCGAATGAGGTGCGCAAGATAGCGCGATACGCAAAATAGCGCGATTGAAATGCATACAAAATGCAATGAGGTGCACAAAATAGTGCGATGATATGCAATTGAATCTAATGCAATGCAAATGATATGCAAAACTACAAAACTACGTAATATACAATGCAAACGATATGCAATGCAATTGAATCATGATCCGATCATGAGCGGTTCAAAACCACACAAATGTCAACAGATTGATGGAGATGCAAAGTCTGTCAACCATAGAAAAGGTGTCGCAACCCTCAAAGCGCGTACACATGCAGAACTATGAGTGATGTAGACGGACACAAGAACAAGTAATTGGGTGGAATGACATAAGTGAGGGAATGACCCGCTAACGAAAGAACGATGATCCTAATGCTAGATGCAACAAGCCAAATCGTATTTTGCCTAGGAAAGGCATGTACACGTACTAGCCATGTCTAACACAGAAAAGGTGCCGCAACCCTCAAAGCACGTACAATGCAGAACTGTGCTTCGACGTGAAAAGTATGGGCACATACCAGACCAAGCTCAACAAGGAAAGGCGCAAGCCATAGATGAAGGTGATGCAGTAAATGCATGCAATCTATAATGCTATATATACAATATGCAATGGAATGGATAAGGCACGCGGGCCAAACCAGATCTTGCCTAGGAAAGGCATGTACACGTACAAGCCATGTCTAACATAGAAAAGGTGCCGCAACCCTCAAAGCGCGTACACATGTAGAACTGTGCTTTGACGTGAAAAGTATTAGCACATGCCAGACCAAGCTCAACAAGGAAAGGCGCGAGCCATGGATGGAAGGTGATGTAGTGGATGCATGTAAGCTACATTGCTATATGTACAATATGCAATGGAATAGATATTTACAATGGAAATGCATGACATATGTAGTATTCACAATCATGCATGACATATGCAATATTTACAGCGGAATGCATGACATATGCACTAATTACAATGATGCATGACATATGCACTATTTACGATGCAATGCATGACATATGCACTAATTACAGTGTATGACATATGCAATATTCACAATGCAATGCATGACATATGCATGTTGTTTTGTGTTGTTTTTTTTTTTGAAATGCAAATGATGCATGTTGATGCACGATGATGCAGACGGAATTGAGATGCGCGATGATGCGCGGCTTTTGATGAGATGCATGACAACGCATGAGTTTGAAATGCGTGACAACGCGCGACTTTTGATAAGATGCATGACAATGCATATTTTTTTGAAGTGCATGAAAACACATGGGTTTGAAATGCGCGACAACGAGCAGCTTTTGAGACGCATGACGATGCATGATGCATGAGAATGCATGATTTTGAAATGCGTGACAATGCGCGGTTTTTGAGATGCAAAATGACACTGCAAATGAACTTGAAGTGCGCGACAATGCGCGGCTTTTGAGGTGAATGATGATGCACGTAAGGTGCGTATGATAACGCGTAATGAGGATCATGCATGACAATGCAGACCGATAGATTTAAGGTCTCCTAGACCGAGCAGGTTTAAGGTCTCGCCAGATCGTGCGTGTTTAAGGTCTCGCCAGACCATGCGAAGTGCATGATAATGCAAATGGATTGTGCACACCAATGTGGATGCAAGGACGCGTAATCAACGTGCGTTCACGACAAAGCGTTGTAATGCAATACATGTGTGCGAACCTTATAAGAGACAAAAGGATACGAAAAGGATACACCTCGTGCAGATTCGAGTGCCACGCACAAAAGACACGGTCCGAGGTCAAAACGGAGGCCAGTTAAGCGTCGAAAATGCCTCTTTTTGTACTGTCTTGAGCAATGAAGGCCCCAAACCACTCATCTGACCAAAACAAGGCTATGGGAGGCTCACCGGCCATCAGGGGAAGCCACCGGCTGTCCATCGGCCACCAATACATCTCACCGGCCAAATATTTGGCCGACCGGCCAAAAATGTAGCCAACCGGCCAAATCTTGCTGAATTGGGGCAGATTTGTCTTTTCGCCTTGGGTCTTTTAAAATAGGGTTTCAAACCCAATTTTTCTCATTTCCCTCTAGCCAAATTGCTTCCCTCTCCCTCTAGAGCACTTTTCTTCCTTCGTTCCTCATTTTTCTCGTGTTTTTGCGCCCGTTTCGTCGTTGGATTCGCGAAGATCTTCGCGTTTCGAACATTTTGAAGCGAACATTTCGTCGTTTCGGTGCTTCCCTTGCTATTTCCACCTCTTGGGGTTTGTTTCCCACAAGTTTTTCTTGATCTTCATGCCTCTTCCATTTCCCAGCTTTTCCGGCCATTTTCCGCCCTCTTGGGGTTGACTTTTCGGTTGACCTTTCACATTCTCATCTGATTTCCATTTTCCTGGCCATTTTCTCATCACCTTTCACATGGCAGATGATATTCCACGAGGCAGGACTCCCCCGGACCACGAGATGGATCCAGAGGCGCCGCAGGGTCTTGAGCTGCGTCTGCCCGTTCGATCTGGCGACCTACCACCGCATGATTCACGTGCTACCTCGACGTCTTCGCTGGTTCAGAGCCTTGACCAGGCGTGCCACGATCTGCTCATGAGCCGGCGTCTCATCTCTCATCTTCGCGCGCCGAGGTATATTCTTCCCCGTTTTATTTTCCGCAATGTAGAACGCTTAACTGCCATAGCTGATTATGTTCTTCAACTGCTTAGCTCAGATACACTGTATACTGTATGCTGTAGTTTATCTGTGAACACATTCGCAACTGATATCTATTTGAATCTGACACGTGCACACACACTGCACTAGCCCTAAACCACTCAAACACACTGACACAACACAGATTGTAGTTTACAGCAAGCACACCGATACCTGACATCTGTTTAAACTTGAAAACGTGCACACACGCTATATCTATACTGAACCACTCAAACATGCTAACATATTGCATGTTGTAGTTTCCTGTAAGCACACTGGCATCCGGTATCTGTTTGAATCTGAAAACGTGCACACATGCTATATTGCCACCAATTCTGAATGTTCTTCAAAACAGTATATTTTATATTGCTTCGCAACCGTTTTCTTTTGAACAGGGAGATTCCCATACCGTCCGTGGGTATGGGAATGTTGCTGCCAGGGATTGGTATATGGAGTTACCGGACGCCATCCGTTATATTGTAGATCAGGCCGGCTTCGGCGCCTTCTGCAGGGGACCCCCCGTCTTACTTCATGCAGGCCTCTTCTCGCTGCTCTAGTGGAGAGGTGGTGGGACATTACCGACTCATTCCACCTTTCTGCTGCTGGGGAGATGACGATGACTCCCGTCGACTTCTCGATGCTCACAGGACTCGGGGTAGGGGGTGATCCGATCCCCTTTGACACTGACATGGACGAGTGGGAGGCCGCTCAGATATATCTGCTTGGCGAGATGCCGCCTCTTGCACGCTCCGGCTTTATCAGATACTCATGGTTCAAGGTCCAGTTCAGGGTCCAGCCAACTTTGGCCGAGGAGGCTCCGATGACCCAGGAGGAGGTGGAGCAGTACGCTCGCGGCTTCCTGATGTTTTTACTGGGGATGACTATCTTTGCCGACCGGGCGAATACTGTGCCCCTCTGCTTGCTCAGCACCTTGGTGGATATCACACAGATCTTGCGCTACGACTGGGGTGGGGCTGCTCTGGCCACACTCTATGGATACATGAGCTCGGCTTCCTGTGGCAACGGACAGTTGCTCGGAGGCTAGTGGCGGGCTTAGGAGGTACATTTTCTTTTTCTGCCTTACATTTCTGCTTTATATTTTTGTACTGCATCTTGTACTATATACACCGCACACCGTGGTTCTGCTTTACATCGATCAGACACGCACACACGACGCATATACTGCTTTATCGACCGTGCTCGCCACATCAGACACTCTGCACAATATACTGCACAATATACGGCTCTGCCATTTCCGCTTTACTCTGCATTCTGCTTTATCTTCACTCTGTTTTATTTGATAAGCGTACTGATATTTGCTCTGTTGTACTTTGTAGTTGTGGGTGTATGCCTACTTTCCCAGGCTAGCCCCAGTACCTGACGTAGAGACACCTCTTGTCGTTCCGTTCTCGCGCCGTTTTGATGTGAGGTGTGTGCGGAGACCACGGGAGTCGTTCATCTTTTTCCGTCGCTACTTTGACACCATCACCGCCGCAGAGGTGCGTTCAACTTACCGTTCATTTAAGCTTCGCTTGATACTATGCTGTCAATAATAGTAGATAACAAACTGCATTTCATTTTCAGATCACCTGGCGGCCTTGGGCTCCACTGCCGGCTGAGATTTGGAAGCGATTCGCGGGCGTTGTGGAGACTGCCTGGTTCAAGATTCTCTTGGAGGGACCGGTCTGTCAGGCCTGGTACCTAGGTGAGCGCTTCCTATGCCAGATCCTAGGTCTACCGGAGCAGATAGTTCCAGCTCCGCCCCCCGAGCATATGAGGGATACCGAGAGGTACATTCTCGAGCAGATGGCTGAGTACATAGTTGGGTGGGATGCGATACGTCATAAGGGCATAGGCGACTACACAGAGTTCGTCCGGACGTTCCTTATGCGGCCTTTGAGCAGCGACCGCCGAGTTGAGAGAGAGAGACCTGCGGCGCCGACGGCCAGGGCAGGAGCAGGGGTAGGGACATCAAGGAGGGCTCGGGTTTCTTGGCAGGAGCGGAGCTCGGAGAGGGCGGCAGGCTAGTTGGCCAGCACTGGCTACGACAATGACGTGTAGAGGGCAGGGTGGGGCGACTTACCAGATCCCCTTCGCTCCTCTCCCGACTGACCACGAGCTAGTCGGTTTCTACGACTTGCCTCCAGTATGTATTACTGCATTTTGTATAGTCGTTTCATTCCATTTCTCTTGATATTCCGCAGAATACTAATGATTCTAATCACTTTTGCAGGCTTTCTCCGAGTACACCCAGCAATCACTGGAGTTGAACGCCTGCATGATGGGGATGCTACAGCGGACTTTCGACCTCCTGGCCCTTTACAGCATTCCAGTATGTTTCTCTAACCACGATCTCCAACCATGCATAAACTATTTCACATATTCTGATACACAATACAACACTTGGTACACTACCCTCACGGCATCGATACATCAGATTCGCATACATCGATAAACCGGCATTCACATCGCACTACGTGATTCACGCATCGATAAACGCCACGGCATTCACACTATACTTATATAATGCATTCTCGACCGATAAACCGCTCACGATTCACACACACTGTATTAATCGTGATTCTTCATTGATACTGCTCACGGCATTGACACATTGTACTTATATACTGCATTCTGCACTAATACACTGTTTTGCGTAGCATACTGATGCGTCTGCACTTTATGTTTTTCAGCCTCCATTCCAAATTCCCACTGTAAGAGGTGCTTCAGCTGGACCTTCCGTGTCTGCTCGAGGGAGAGATGGAGAGGGCAGAGTATACCCCCACACCAAGGCGGGGCGCACTCATGCTGGGAGTAGCTCTCGGGCGCCAGTTCTAGATGACGACGAGTTTGAGGCGGAGGCGGAGGCGGAGGCAGAGTCATTGGAGGAGGAGACCGGAGATGGCTCGGACTCGGGTTCTGATGACAGCGCTGATGATGCTCCTGGACCTTCGTATAGGAAGAGGACGAGGATGGACCCCCAGGCCTGAGACCTTTCGACATTGATTCCAGATTTTTGCTGTTTTTTTCTTTTTTCTTGTATTTTCCTTTTTTGCCGGTAGTTAGAGTATCTTGTGCTGCCATAGGCAGGTTTTTATTTTCCTCAAAACTTTGTACTTGAAAAATGATGAAATGAAACAAACTTTTTGTCTGAAAAAGTGTTACATCTTTGTATATTTCATACTTTGCACTGCATTGCATCATGCTATACCGCATAACAATGGGATTGATCTGCACGTCTGAATATGAAACATTTGTACTGCAATATTCAGGTAATAAACCGGCCAACGGCAAAACAACTCACACAACCCACTGCTGATTCTGAACACTCAGCTTACGCTTTGTTGGGGATTAATCTACATACAATCCATCTTGCGCAAACTGTTTAACCTAACAAGACGGAATACGAAGGTAGAATTGGCTGAAGCTGAAACATACTCAGATGCCCAAAATTTTCCTTTCTTCTTTTCCTTTGCGTAAATGTGGAGAATGACACAGCACCCTGAACACAGACGTTCTGAGGAAAGGGTTTTCAACCGGGTATTGAGCCTACAACCGAACTCAGTGAAAAAGACTCAACAGCGAAAATCAAAAGGTAAACTACCTAAACACAACAGTAACACTCGGAAAAGACTCAAAACAAAAGTTGAGCTAAACAAAACAAAAGACACGACACACAGACGTGTTTACAAAAAAGAAAGACCTCAAATCACGAAGAGCCAGTTCTTTCGGGTATGGTTCCCACCCTTTCTGATTTGTGATTCTCACATCACTCGGCCCTTAAACTCGGTTTTTTCTCTCAAAAATGCTTTTGCTCACTTTTCTCTCAACTTACACCTCTCTATTCTTTAATCTCTCATTTTTCATCCCTCCCCAGGGTGATTGTTGGATGAATAGGAAGTTGTGGGTTCATGCCTGATACGGTTAGCTCGCGGCTATTTTCTCCAGGGACGTCCAGTTGGTGCCTCGGATGAGGGAGTGGAGTATCTTGATCCATCCCAATTTATGCTTCGCACTTGGTTGGATACCTCGTTGCTCGGAGGTTGTTGAGAGCTTTCAGCCCTTTACAGACAGCTTCGGTTGTGCCTTCTTCTGGTGAATAGGGTGCCCCTCTAGCAAGTATGTTGATGATGGGGAAAAGACAGAACACCTGACTTGACTGTGCCCCTAGTTCATCACTTTGACCATTTTTGTTTCGGTTTTCTACTAAAACAGTTTTGACCAAAATAAGAGTCAGATTAACATACTTGTTCAATTTTTGATTTGAAAATCATGCCAGTTAGGCTATGAACACTAAAATTTTTCCTTTTTGGGTCCAAGAAAATGGTCCGATTTTGGAAAATGAAATAGTTTTTGAGAAAATAGTCAACCTCAGTAAAAATTTTCAAAAACTATTTTTTTGCAAACGGCCAATGCTTAACAAGCACGGAACCTACTCTCGAGATGCACAACCTCGGATCAGAGGCAATGGAAAATTGCCCCTTGCTTGGGTAGTGACTCATGGCGACTCATGGCAACGAAGATTTGCCCCTTGTTTGACGAGTGATTGATAGCAACTCTTGGCAACAGAAAGTTGCCCCTTGTTTGGATGATGCCATGGCATTTTGTAAACAGTCCTTATCGGTGATGATTGCAAACGAACTCTTGGATGCAGAGAAGACGAAGATGGTCAAAACCAATATATGGACATAGTCGCTATGAAAGCATTGGGAGCTGGACTTCAAGATGAAGTTGCCTACATATCTCGAACATGGGAATCAAGCCTTACGTAGTTCGGGTTAAGGTACACTCGGGTATATTAACCTTCACTTTTTAGGCTCTAAATTTTGCCAAGGCACCCGTTGCAAGTTTTCGACCTTGCGAGCTTTGTTCTTCTTCTTTTTTTTTTCAATTTTTTGTATCTTTTCATTCTTTTTTCTTTTTTTGCTTTCTTTTTTTGTATTTTTCTCTTGCTCTAACTTTTGTCTGGGTTGCCCTTCCGAGTTTTCGGCCCAGCGTGCCTCTCAAAGGGTAAAAGTGTAACAAGTCCATGCCAAATGGTTTTAGGGCTTTGAAGCCATCCGGATCCAGAAGAGTGGCCGTTGTATTGATTTACTGAAGGATCCATCTTCAGCTCTTTGAGCATATCGGACATTTTTGCCCCTAGTTCGAGGGGTGCTTATGTTCTAGCTTCGCAAGCTTCTTTTGATGACATCTGATCTTCTTGATCCGACTTTCTTGCCTCTTGTTCGAGGGCTGCTTTGAATTGGGCCACACGGGCCTTACATGGCGGTTGACCGTTGAATGTTCTGAATGGATTCAAGGTCCAAAAACGAACGGGTTGAATCTTGAGACTGAGAGCGATCCTAAGCTGCACAATCTCAAGAGCGATTCCACACAAGTCTTCGCAGGACCGTGCAAAACATTTTGCTGAATTTTTGAAAGTTTTTAAGAAGGCGACAAATCGCTCGCGCTGAAGATAGTGTGGAACCAATCTGGATCAAGCCAGTGTCCTTCTCGGTACTCATGCTAACAAGCATGATTTCGATCATTAAAGGCTTAACATGCCTCTCTTTCTCTCAATTTGATCAAAGTTTTGCAAAACCCGAGGAATTCTTTCCTCTTCGTTTTCATCACCGCAGTGTTAAAAAAAGCTTTGAAAAACTTAGGTCAATGTAATGATTTTCAGGGCACAAGAGAGCAGGTGGAATGCACTGCCGTTCGATTCAGATTCTTTGGCACAACTAGCTCGAAATAGTAGTAAGCACGGAAACAAGATAGCCCCAGTTGTTTCATTCAGGTCTCCCGGTTGCTGTTTCATTCAGGTCTCCCGGTTGCAACTGGCTCCATAGCAGAGACAGACTCAAAAAGAAAGCAAAAAGATAATTACAACAACGGTGTTCGAGGCAACAACCCCGGAATCACCCGACATTCTATATAAGGGGACCGACTCGCTACAACAAGACAGACCCTTAAGCAAAAAGACTCAAGACGATGAGACAGACTCAAAACAAAACAGAGAACTAACTCAATACCCAAGTCAGAATTTACAAAACTAGCATTCGCGGATGCTCAAAAATGCGTGCCAAACGCCACTATAGACGTCCCCGAACGCGCCCCGGGGAGGGAATGCGAGTCCCCCCCGTTCCGGTTCGATATTGGGTCACTACAGTTCAAAGGACTCAAAATGTCACGGTTCTTAATCTTGAACCAAAGAGTCCAAATCTGGCAAATCGTTTTGAGAAAAACAGATTTTTTGAAAGAAGTGCCAAACATGGACTGCTTTCCAGATACAGAGTCGCCACCTAAATATTTTATTTTTGGGAAATTTAGGAAACCCTGACTCGTTGCCAAAGGCCACGTGTCCGTCATCACCAAAGTTGCATCGGCTTAGGAACTTGGGTACGATCGGAGAAGGTCAGCTATGAGCACCCCCTTTCGCCTGGTCCGAAGACCGGCCTCTACTAACCGTGATATCTGATTTTGAAAACATTATATGTTTTTATTCCGATTATTAGCCTAGAATTACTATGTTATGCGCACAACAAACAAGTGTAGACTAGATTGCCTAATTTGGAAACAGGCATTGCATATCCGTTGGTTTGAAAAATGCTTTGGAATTTGCTACTCGCAAGTAGGCTAAAACACGGATTTCAACGAGTTTTTCCAACTCAAACAATCCAACCTCCACCCACAGGCATTCAAGCAGTTACATCACATAAGCACTTAGCCTCATGGTAGTCATGCTCTTATGGCAACATTCACACGCATGCGAGGATGCTAAAGCATAAAAACTCACCTAGTACTCCAAGCCAAAACGGAAACTAGTTAGTAATCATGCATGATCCTAGTTCATGTTAACATGGCTAATGCAACACATGCAAGATGCAACTATAAAAGGCTCGGCTGTCCTAAAGATGGCATGTGAAATGCTACAAATAACATGTATTCAATTTGGAATTTGAAGTACAATGCAGTTCGTATGATGTACCGAGCCCGATGCATGTAAACAAATGTATGGATGCACGCATGCATTGCATAAGGTATGCTAATTTTAAATATGCCCTAATCTACCATCATAAGCAGATAAATAAAAGGGAAGAAAGAAATGGGGGTTGGAAGACATACACACACACCCACACTTATTACAAATATGCCCTCATACGGAGGGACCAAAAGAATATACATTCCAAATAATACAGTCCGAATACAGAATAAATTATTACAAAACTCTAATTATCAAATTAAATCAAATGTAAAAAAGAAGGGGGCCTCAGCCCTGCCTCGGGATGCCTGGATGATGTATGCTCGAGTCCGTCTTGCCCGGAAAATCCGCACCATACCACTGCTGTCTCTGTTCTTACTGCCCTGTCTCTCCAAAAATTGCCAAAGTCCCAGAACACCTTCCTTACATCCTGCTGTACACCACCGGCTGGATGGAATGGGCATCGGCCATGTAAAATGACCACCGGCTGCTTGAGAGGTTATCGGCTACCCATAAAGTGCCGGTCAGCAGAAAATTCCTGCAGAGGACAGTTTTGACAGCAACAGCAGACAGACAGTGTATGGCATGAAATTTCCAGCAAATGTGTGCACCAACACATCCCTTATCATGATTTTGACTCAAAGGGGTATGTTCCTTGATACTCGGACCACCAATTGCGCATTTCGATGCGTGATGGCCCAAGGAACCAAGTATGCACTTTGATTTCAAATGTCATGCAAATCAAACAAACACATAAAGCCCAACCTCTATCACTTGATCAAGAGTCAAGGCATGCATGCCAATGCAATGCAACCTAGGCATGTGATAGTATGCAACATGGGCATGCAAACATATGAACATGCAATGCAACTACATGGCACACACAATGCTAACAACATAACATGCACAACGCAATGAGACATGGCATACACAATGCAAGATGGACTTACACCAATGTGAGTGGACCTCAGCCACACTCACATAAGAGGCCATAAGATGAAAATGGGACGCTCGAAATGCGTGCACGTATGCACGCAAACCGAGGACCAGACCTAAGGCACGAATGCGACTCTAACAAGGTATGGCAAGGCATGCATCATGGCATACAAACATATGAATTTCAATCACTGAAATATGATGCTTAACAGCCTCGAATCATGGAAATATGGCATCCGATACATGAGACGCATCCCGAAACTCAAAATTAGGCATATGAAATGGCCTACAACTATGCAATACATGCATTATTTGCACATGAAGTGTGAATACAGAAGCAAGAAAGCCCCGAGAAAAACATTTTTACAGTACAAAGCATGGTCAAACAGCAAGCGCAGGTAGGGCTAAAATGGCATACAAAAATGGCTCCGCAAAGGGGGGCAATGAAGCAAGTGGTAGATGCAAGACCCAAACAGAAAAAGACCCTTCTACAACACTGAATAGAGACCAAAAATATGACTACTCACATTAGATGACAAGTCCCAAAACAGTATACAAACATGCTAAAGATGCAATGCAAGATTAAGGCCAACCAAGGGCTATAACATGAAGTATACAAAACATGCATCAAAAAGACAAAGACCCTTAATGAAACATGTCAAGGGGGTCAAAACATGGCCACTTTTAGTTCTGATCATGGCCGAAAAACAGAAGCATGATAGGCTAAAAAAACATGCAAGAATGGGGGCCAAAGAGGGGTATAATGGTAAGTACAACATGGAGGCTCCCAACAGTGTTGAGACCTTATAAAATGTTGTAGAGGGGCTCAAAATAATCCTACTCACAGTTCATGACATACTCCAAAACAATTTACATATAGGCCTAACAAATCATGCAAATTTACGGTAAATAGGAGGGATTATGAAGTAAGTGCAAGATAGGGGGCCCAAACAGGGTTGAGTCCTTCTCCAATATTGAAGAGGGGATTAAAATATGCCTACTTACAGTTTAAATTATGCTGAAAAACAGATCAAACATAGGCTAGAAATTTCATGCAAAAATGTGACATACCAAGGGGTATTGAAGCAAGTGCACTATAGAGTGCTCAAACAGGGTTGATTCCTTCAACAAACATGTAGAATGGCTCAAAATAGGCCTAGTTACAGTTGGGGTCGGAGCCCATAACAGCAAGCAAAGAGGGTAAAAAAATGAGGCAAAAATGAACTAGAAAGAGGGAGAAGAGTGCTCACCCTTGAAGGCCCAACCTTTGCTGCCTCTAGGACTGAAAAATGTTTCCTCTTAGCTGCTGAAAAGCCACTCCTGTCTGCCGGAATGGAGTAGTGGTGGTGGTGCTTGGTGGTGGTGAAGAAATGGGTGTAGGAACTTGGAGTTTTAAGGTTAGAATATAGAGAGAGAGAGATTGTATGGAGGAGCTCCCAAATAAGATTTTTTGTAACCCTTAAACCAGCTGGGGAGGGGCTGTATATATAGGCAAATGAGGTGAAAAAGAGGGGGGAGGGAAAAAGGCGGGGAATTTCGGATTCAAAATTCCCCCCAAAAAGGCCAAAAGGGTGAGGTAAAGGGGTAAATGATAGCTGCGTGTCTCAAATGACCGAGAGCCCTTCAACAAAGTTGAAGAGGGGCTCAAAATAAGATACTTTGTAGTTTACAACCAAGTCCAACACAGCCCACAAGTATGCCTAAAATGCCGTGCAAGAAAATTGAAAAAACGAGGGGTAAAGAAGCAAGTGGGATATGGAGATGTCAAACAACAAAAGGTACTTAATCAAACATGAAAAGGACCTTAAAATATGACTATCTCAAGTTCAGGTCGGAGTCCAAAAATGTAGAATGAAGGTTCGGGAGCCGAAACACGTAGTTCGGGGCCCCGAAAGTGGGCTGTTAGGCACCGGGAGTGGTGTTCGACCACGAAGGTGGTCTCTCGGACCCCAGTGTCCATCGAAAGGGAGGAAATAAGATGCATGCCAAAAATTGGGGCAAACGGAGGTGGTTAGGCGGTCCCGAACTGAGACACACGGCCTGACGGCTCCGAAATGGGCAAAATGGCCTACGACCACAAAAGGTAGCCTACGGCCACTGAGAGATGGTCTACGAGACCTCTCCCCTCCCTTCAGGAAGAGAAAACAGAGACAACAGAGCCTCGTTCGCAAACCGAGGCAAAGCACAAAAGAGTCCGGAAGTCCGGAGGCAAGGCTCGCAGCCAGGACTCCGTAACCTCAGAACGAGCACAATATGCAACATCACCAAGCGCTCAATCGGTGACGTCTGAGTCTTAAGGTCGGTCAAAAATGGGGTGTCTACAGTTGCCCCTCTTTGACAAAACTCGGAAGTCATAACAATGACGGGAGTGAGTGTCAAAGCCCAGAGACGACCCATTTTTGACAAGGCCGAAGACTTAGACAAAGCATACAAACTACAGATAAAGATATGTGCCCAAAGGCAGCGACAAAATGCAACTGAAAATGCAAGAAGCCGAACATAACTCGTGATCATGCAAAGAAACATAGGGACGTATCCCGGTGTTTCGGAAATATATAAGCACCGGAACGTATTCTGGATGCTCTTAACCAAAGATGGAGAAACATGGGGACGTATCCCAGTGTTTAGGGATGTATCCCAAGGTTCAGGGACGTATCCCGGTGTTTAAGGACGTATCCCAGTGTTTAGGGATGTATCCCAAGATTTAGGGACGTATCCAAAGAATTAGGGACATATCCCAAAGGTTAGGGACGTATCCCAAGGATTAGGGACGTATCCCAAGGATTAAGGACGTATCCCAAAGGTTAGGGACATATCCCAAGGTTAGGGATGTATCCCAAAGATTAGGGACGTATCCCAGTGTTTAGGGACGTATCCCAAGATTTAGGGACGTATCCCAAAGTTTAGGGACGTATCCCAAAGGTTAGGGACGTATCCCAAAGGTTAGGGATGTATCCCAAAGATTAGGGACGTATCCCAAAAATTAGGGACGTATCCCAGAGGTTTAGGGACGTATCCCAAGATTTAAAAAAAAAAGAAGGAGAAACATAGGGACGTATCCCGGTGTTTCAGGAAGAAGGAGAAACATAAGGACGTATCCCGGTGTTCCGCAAGGAATGTGAAACATAGGGACGTATCCCGGTGTTCCGCAAGGAATGTTAAACATAGGGACGTATCCCGGTGTTTCATAAAGGTATAAGAATTGGAACGTATTCCAAATGCTTTTAACCAGAGAGGGAGAAACATAGGGACGTATCCCGGTGTTTAGGAAAAGATATAAGCATTGGAACGTATTCCAAATGCTCTAAACCAGAGGAGGTCTGACCCGTCGCGCATGCGAGGAGAAAGAAAGACAATTGTAAGTGACAAGGTGCATAACAATGCAAGTAATGAGCATAACAATACTAGATAGATGTGCATACCAATGCAACGAATGAGCATAACAATGCTAGTGAAGTGGGTGCATAACAATGCAATTGGAATGTGCATCACAATGCAAGCATGAGAAGTGCATAACAATGCGGGTGGAAGGGTGCATAAAAATGCAAGTGGAATGTGCGTGACAACGCATAGTTGAAACAAAATGCCGAATAAGGGAATACAAGCCTTAACGAGACCAGATAAAAATGCGACCTCCGATTTACCTTTCGGAGGGGTTTGCAACACATTCAGCTAAAAAACGGGCACACCCTGTTCATATTAGAGAGAGATAACATCTGTTGCTTCTTTAATCGCCATTCTGACTTGAAGCAGGCTTAAGCTTGGGGTCAAGATACACTCATACTTCGGAGTAGTGACAAGGCCTGAGGAGGTACATCCGGAGTACAATCACGGAATTCGCTGAAGGTGAAATACACTCAGGTGCTTCGATTTTCCCTCTTTTCTTTTGCTTTGCAGTCCGGAACCTATATAGCTTCAGATAGGCCCTGATTTCACTGTTCTTACATGACCTGGGTTAAACCCTGCAATTTTCAAAAGAACAAATTCCTTTTGCACAAATGTGGAGAATGGCACAGCACTCTGAGCACAAAACAAATCATTTTTGAAATTGAGAAAATGAGTTCTCGACCGGGTATTGAGCCTACAACTGAACACAGCAAAGACGACCCAACAACGGAAAATAAAGGTAAACAACCTAAACACACCGAGACACACTCGGAACGACTCAAAGCAAGAATCGAGAAAAACAAAACAAAAGACACGACACACAGACGTGTTACAAAGACGAGAGACCTCTCAGTGCACGAGGAGCCAATCTCTCTGGGTATTATTTCCCACCCTTTCTCATTTGTGATTCTCACATCACTCGGCCCTCAAGCTTTGTTTTTCTGAAAAAGCCCTTTTCTCACTTTTTCTCTCATCACACATCTCTCTATTCTTCAATCTCTCATTTTTCATCCCTCCCCAGAGTGGTTGGTGGCTAGGCAAGAAGTTGCGGGCTCTTGCCCCTAGCATTCTGCTAGATTCTTTTTCTTCTACACACAGCAGTGAACTTTCCTACAAAGGGGTTTGCGCCACAACTAGGTGTGTAGCGAATCTGTAGTTGACATTGGTTGACGATGCTCTGCTAGGGAGTTTGGACGTGGTTAGATCTGTCCAGATGAGGAAGTGGAACATCTTGATCCATTCCAATTTATGCTTCGCACATGGCTTGATACCTCGCTGCTTGGAGGGTGAGAGAGCTTTCAGCCCTTTGTTGTTGACTTCAGTTGTGCCCTTTCTGGCAAGTATGCTGGCGACGGGGGAAAGACAAAACACCTGACACAACTGTGCCCCGAGTTCATCATTTTGACCACTTTTTTTTTTTTTTGGTTTTAAAACAATTTTGACCAACATGAAAGTTAGATTAACATGCTTGTTCGATTTTTGATTTGAAATCATGCAAGTCGGGTTGTAAACACTGAAAATTTTCCTTTTTTGGGTCCAAGAAATGGTC
The DNA here is from genome assembly GCA_025200525.1 of Camellia lanceoleosa. Taxonomy (NCBI): domain Eukaryota; kingdom Viridiplantae; phylum Streptophyta; class Magnoliopsida; order Ericales; family Theaceae; genus Camellia; species Camellia lanceoleosa. The sequence goes on along the minus strand of CM045769.1, from coordinate 66,100,110 downwards.
CAGTTTTGGAAAAATGGAGTGGTTTTCGAGAGAATAGTCAACCTCAGTAAAAATTCTCAAAAACTATTTTTGGCAAACGGCCACTGCTCAACAAGTACGAAACCTACCCTTGAGATGCGCAACCTAGAATCCATAACAATGGAAAATCGCCCCTTGTCTGAAGGATACCGCATGGCAACGGAAAGTTGCCCCTTGTTTGAATGGCACCGCAGCGCATTGAATGGCAACGAAAAGTTACCCCTTGTTTGAACGGTGCTGCCGCGCATTTGTAGTCAGTCCTCAGAGCAATGAACACAACTAGACTCTCGGATACAGAGAAGAGAAAGATGGCCAGAACCATTGCATGGACACAGTCGAATTTGAAGTGTTTATGGCTGGACTTCAGAGTGAAGTTGCCTACGTATCCGAAACATGGGAATCAAGCCTCACGTAGTTCGGGGTTAAGGTATACTCGGGTATTTAACCTCTCCTTTTTATGCTCTAACTTTTGCCAAGGCGCCTATTGCAAGTTTTCGACCTTGCGAGCTTTGTTCTTCTTTCTTTTCTCTCTTTTTCATTTTTTTCTCTTTTTTTTTTCTTTTTCTTTTAGGCTCTAACTTTTGCCAAGGCGCCCGATGCGGGTTTTCGACCTTGCGAGCTTCTTTTCCTTTTCTTTTCTTTTTCTTCTTCCTTTGTTCTTCTTTTTTTTCTTTTTTCATTCTTTTCTTCGCTCTAACTTTTGCCAGGGTCACCCTTCCGGGTTTTCGGCCCAGGGAGCCTCTCAATGGGTAAAAGTGTAACAAGTCCATGCCAAATGGTTTTGAGATTGAAGCCCTCTGTATCCAGGAGAGTGGCTGTTGTATTGATTCACAGAAGGATCCATCTTTGGCTCTTCGAGCACATCGGATATTTTTTTGCCCCTAGTTCGAAGGGTACTGCTGTTCTAGCTTTGCAAACTTCTTCTGATGAGGTCTGACCTTCTTGATCTGACTTTGGTGCCTCTTGTTCGAGGGCAGCTTCAAATCTGGCCACACAGGCCTCATATTGTGATTGACCTTGGAACATTCTGAATGCGAGTTCAAGGTTTGAAGGCAAGGACTCAAGTCTCGAGGCTGAGAGCGATCCTAAGCTGCACAATCTCAAGAGCGATTCCACATATGTCTTCGCAGGACCGCGCAAAACATTTTTTGAAAGTTTTTACGAAAGCGACGAATCGCTCGCGCTGAAGACAGTGTAGAACCAATCTGGATCAAAGCTAGGATCCTTCCTAGTACTCACACTAACAAGCATGATTTCATTCATTAAGGGCTTAGCACGCCTCTCTTTCTCTCAATTTGATCAAAGTTTTGCAAATCCCGAGGAATTCCTCCCTCTTTGTTTTCACCGCAGTGTTCAAAAAGGTTTTGAAAAACTTAGGTCAATACACTGACTTCAAGGCACAAGAGAGCAGGTAGAATGCACTGCCATTTCATCCAAATCCTGGCACAACTAGCACACGGCAGAAGCAAACGCAAGAGCATGAGAATCACTGCTGTTTCATTCAAAATCTGTTGGCGTAACTGGCTCCCCGGTAGAAACAGACTCAAAACAAAACAAAAAGACAAAACGCGAAACAAAATGGTGACGCCCAAGGTAACATCCTCGGAATCACCTGACTCTAACAAAATAGAACTGACTGGATATAACGAGACAGACTCAACAGGGTTGACTCGATACAACGAGGCAGACTCGACAGGGGTGACTCGATACAATGAGACAGACTCAACAGGGGTGACTCGATACAACGAGACAGACTCAACAGGGATGACTCGATACAACAAGACAGACTCAACAAGACTGACTCGATACAACAAGACAGACTCAACAGGGCTGACTCGATACAACAAGACAGACGCAATACCCAAGTCAGAAGGTAGGATAAACAGCATTCGCAAATGCTCAAAATAGTGCGTGCCATCCATCACATCCGGAGTAAGGTTAGCACCGACAGCAAGTGGTTCATCCTCTGATCACATAACAACACAGGTCCAGAGTACCTGAGGGATAACAGACCCTTCTGGAGCTATGGTTCCAAGACTACTTAGCAAAAGGGAAAACAGACAGCATCTCAGCATGATTTCACGATAACCCATATGAGCAGAGCTGAATGACTGTGCCCCTACAGAATTCTGCCTGAAATTATGCCTCAAATCTGATACCCTCGGGTAAAACTGATTCTCAAAATACTGACCTGGTGCCCGTAGGCCTGATGCCCAAACTTGTAAACTGATACATACATTCCTGTAGATACGCACTCTAAAAGCACATAACAGACAAGTGAGAGCCAAAACACCCCTATGTTAGGGTAGGGTTTCCCTATCATATTTTGTCAGGAGCTAGGGTTTCATTACGCACGCAGCGGTTTCAAACAACCTATATCGGGTAAGCAACCTGTCCTAGTTTGGAATGGTCACTATGGATTCCGAATATGGACTAGGTCGAATGGTCAAAAAGAGTGCCCAAGTAAAACTAGGGTTTGTGTTCCCATGCTGTCAGAGCCCATAACCGGTCAGCCTTATGGTCATGCCTTGAGAAGACAAGCCTCTGGCAAACCGTTCAGGAATGGCAGATGGCAAACACGGTGTCCTAGGAGCACCAATGCACATGCAATGCAAAGAAACACATAAGCGTAGTCAAAACAGGATATCACGAGTTCGAGTCAGGCTCTCTAAAATCCCCAGCAGAGTCGCCAGAAACTGTAGACGTCCCCGAACGCGCCCCGGGAAGGGAGTGCGAGTCCCCCCCGTTCCGGTTCGATATTGGGTCACTACAGTTCAAAGGACTCAAAATGTCACGGTTCTTAATCTTGAACCAAAGAGTCCAAATCTGGCAAATCGTTTTGAGAAAAATAGATTTTTTGAAAGAAGTGCCAAACATGGACTGCTTTTCCAGATACAGAGTCGCCACCTAAATATTTTATTTTTGGGAAATTTAGGAAACCCTGACTTGGTGCCAAAGGCCACGTGTCCGTCATCACCAAAGTTGCATCGGCTCGAGAACTTGGGTACGATCGGGGAACGTCAGCTATGAGCACCCCCTTTCGCCCGGTCCGAAGACCGGCCTCTACTAACCGTGATATCTGATTTTGAAAACATTATATGTTTTTATTCCGATTATTAGCCTAGAATTACTATGTTATGCGCACAACAAACAAGTATAGACTAGATTGCCTAATTTGGAAACAAGCATTGCATATCCGTTGGTTTGAAAAATGCTTTGGAATTTGCTACTCGCAAGTAGGCTAAAACACGGATTTCAATGAGTTTTTCCAACTCAAACAATCCAACCTCCACCCACAGGCATTCAAGCAGTTACATCACATAAGCACTTAGCCTCATGGTAGTCATGCTCTTATGGCAACATTCACACGCATGCGAGGATGCTAAAGCATAAAAACTCACCTAGTACTCCAAGCCAAAACGGAAACTAGTTAGTAATCATGCATGATCCTAGTTCATGTTAACATGGCTAATGCAACACATGCAAGATGCAACTATAAAAGGCTCGGCTGTCCTAAAGATGGCATGTGAAATGCTACAAATAACATGTATTCAATTTGGAATTTGAAGTACAATGCAGTTCGTATGATGTACCGAGCCCGATGCATGTAAACAAATGTATGGATGCACGCATGCATTGCATAAGGTATGCTAATTTTAAATATGCCCTAATCTACCATCATAAGCAGATAAATAAAAGGGAAGAAAGAAATGGGGGTTGGAAGACATACACACACACCCACACTTATTACAAATATGCCCTCACACGGAGGGACCAAAAGAATATACAGTCCCAAATAATACAGTCCGAATACAGAATAAATTATTACAAAACTCTAATTATCAAATTAAATCAAATGTAAAAAAGAAGGAGGCCTCAGCCCTGCCTCGGGATGCGTGGATGATGCATGCTCGAGTCCGTCTTGCCTGGAAAATCCGCACCATACCACTGCTGTCTCTGTTCTTACTGCTCTGTCTCTCCAAAAATTGCCAAAGTCCCAGAACACCTTCCATACATGCTGCTGTACACCACCGGTTGGATGGAATGGCCACCGGCCATGTAAAATTACCAGCGGCTGCTTGAGAGGTTATCGGCTACCCATAAAGTGCCGATCGGCACTCTATACTGCCGGTCGGCAGAAAATTTCTGCAGAGGACAGTTTTGACAGCAACAGCAGACAGATAGTGTATGGCATAAAATTTCCAGCAAATATGTGCACCAACACATCCCTTATCATGATTTTGACTCAAAGGGGTATGTTCCTTGATACTCGGACCACTAATTGCGCATTTCGATGCGTAATGGCCCAAGGAACCAAGTATGCACTTTGATTTCAAATGTCATGCAAATCAAACAAACACATAAAGCCCAACCTCTATCACTTGATCAAGAGTCAAGGCATGCATGCCAATGCAATGCAACCTAGGCATGTGATCTAGTATGCAACATGGGCATGCAAACATATGAACATGCAATGCAACTACATGGCACACACAATGCTAACAACATAACATGCACAACGCATTGAGACATGGCATACACAATGCAAGATGGACTTACACCAATGTGAGTGGACCTCAGCCACACTCACATAAGAGGCCATAAGATGAAAATGGGACGCTCGAAATGCGTGCACGTATGCACGCAAATCGAGGACCAGACCTAAGGCACGAATGCCACTCTAACAAGGTATGGCAAGGCATGGATCATGGCATCCAAACATATGAATTTCAATCACTGAAATATGATGCTTAACAGCCCCGAATCATGGCAATATGGCACCCGATACGTGAGACGCATCCCGAAACTCAAAATTAGGCATATGAAACGGCCTACAACTATGCAATAAATGCATCATTTGCACACAAAGTGTGAATACAGAAGCAAGAAAGACCCGAGACAAACATTTTTACAGTACAAAGCATGGTCAAACAGCAAGCGCAGGTAGGGCTAAAATGGCATACAAAAATGGCTCCGCAAAGGGGGGCAATGAAGCAAGTGGTAGATACAAGACCCAAACAGAAAAAGACCCTTCTACAACACTGAATAGGGACCAAAAATATGACTACTCATAGTAGATGACAAGTCCCAAAACAGTATACAAACATGCTAAAGATGCAATGCAAGATTAAGGCCAACCAAGGGCTATAACATGAAGTATACAAAAAATGCATCAAACAGACAAAGACCCTTAATGAAACATGTCAAGGGGGTCAAAATATGGCCACTTTCGGTTCTGATAATGGCCCAAAAACAGAAGCATGATAGGCTAAAAAAACATGCAAGAATGGGGGCCAAAGAGGGGTATAATGGTAAGTACAACATGGAGGCCCCCAACAGTGTTTAGCCCTTCTAAAATGTTGTATAGGGGCTAAAAATAATCCTACTCACAGTTTATAACATACTCCAAAACAATTTACATATAGGCCAAACAAATCATGCAAGATTACGGTAAATAGGAGGGATTATGAAGTAAGTGCACGATAGGGGGCCCAAACAGGGTTGAGCCCTTCTAAAATGTTGAAGAGGGGCTCAGGAAAGGCCTACTTACAGTTTACATTATGCTCGAAAACAGATGACACATAGGCTAGAAATTTCATGCAAAAATGTGACATACCAAGGAGTATTGAAGCAAGTGCACTATAGAGGTCTCAAACAGGGTTGAGCCCTTCAACAAACATGTAGAATGGCTCAAAATAGGCCTAGTTACAGTTGGGGTCGGAGCCCAAAACAGCAAGAAAAGAGGGTAAAAAAATGAGGCAAAAATGAACTAGAAAGAGGGAGAAGAGTGCTCACCCTTGAGGACCCAACCTTTGCTGCCTCTAGGACTGAAAAATGTTGCCTCTTAGCTGCTGGAAAGCCACTCCTATCTGCCAGAATGGAGTAGTGGTGGTGGTGCTTGGTGGTGGTGAAGAAATGTGTGCAGGAACTTGGAGTTTTAAGGTTAGAATATAGAGAGATAGAGAGATTGTATGGAGGAGCTCCCAAATTAGATTTTTTGTAACCCTTAAACCAGCTGGGGAGGGGCTGTATATATAGGCAAATGGGGTGAAAATGAGGGGGGAAAAAAGGGGGGGAATTTCGGATTCAAAATTCCCCCCAAAAAGGCCAAAAGGGTGAGGTAAAGGTGTAAGTGATAGTTGCGGGTCTCAAATGGCCAAGAGCCCTTCAACAAAGTTGAAGAGGGGCTCAAAATAAGACACTTTTTAGTTTACAACCAAGTCCAACACAGCCCACAAGTATGCCTAAAATGCCATGCAAGAAAAGGGGAAAAACGAGGGGTAAAGAAGCAAGTGGTATATGGAGATGTCAAAAAACAAAAGGTCCTTAATAAAAAATGAAAAGGACCTCAAAATATGACTATCTAAAGTTCGGGTCGGAGCCCAAAAATGTAGAATGAAGGTTCGGGAGCCGAAACACGCAGTTCGGGGCCCCGAAAGTGGGCTGTTAGGCACCGGGAGTGGTGTTCGACCACGAAGTTGGTCTCTCAGACCCCAGTGTCCCTCGAAAGGGAGGAAATAAGATGCAGGCCAAAAATTGGGGCAAATGGAGGTGGTTAGGCGGTCCCGAACCGAGGCACACGGCCTGACGGCTCCGAAAATCGGGAACTGGGCTCCGAAATGGGCAAAATGGCCTACGACCATAGAAGGTAGCCTACGGCCACTGAGAGATGGTCTACGAGACCTCTCCCTCCCTTCAGGAAGAGAAAACAGAGACAACGTAGCCTGGTTCGCAAACCGAGGCAAAGCACAAAAGAGTCCGGAAGTCCGGAGGCAAGGCTCGCGATAGGGACTCATAACCTCGGAAACGAGCACAATATGCAACATCACCAAGCGCTCAATCGGTGATGTCTGAGTCTTAAGGTCGGTCAAAAATGGGGTGTCTACAGCCATATCCAAAATACTCCGAGTGCCGCTCGCAGGTGGTCCGATCCCAATTACATACTCGTAGTATCCTCAAAATCCAATAGTTGGGTAGTAACGGACTTTGTTGAGGTGAGCGGGAGGATAACCTCATTGTCGATCAAATCTTGCACCTCATGACGGAGGCGGAAGCAGTTATCAGTAAGGTGGCCAGTTTGCTGATTGTACACGCAGTATTGAGTAGCATCATGGCCTGCCGGAAGAGGACTAGGGAGAGGCCTAGGCTCGAGGGGTTTAAGATGCCCTCTTTCGGCCAGGATCTGAAGTGCTTTGGACAATGGCATGTAGAGCGCGTGAAAGGCCCTGAGCCCTCGGGGCAGGTACTTTGAAGTTGAGTATTCTTGCTAGACGCACTAGCGAAAGGGTCGGGAGGCACTGCCTTTTTTCTGATCTTTCCCAGGTGTAGGGTTGGGAGTAAAAGTACTTGTTCTGGCATGACGGGGCCTATCCCGATTTTCTGGCTGGCTTGTACTGCCTTCAAGTGGAGTGTGGAAAGCATCCTCCACAGTTTTCGCCACAACTGCAGATATCTGTTGCTTGTTCATCCCCCCGGCTTTCAAAGCCTCGACTGACCACAGCAGTTGTTCAATGGGATCGGCATCTGCCTTCATTTAGTTCTTACCTCTGGCCTCAGCCTGATCGAGGGTTTGGGTCGATGTTAACCCGTCATTGCTGTAGCTGGAGACCACCTCGGGTTGGCTAAGTTCAATCACAATTCGCCCCAGTAGCGAGAGCTCCTGTGGTACAAAACTCCCACAGGTGAGATCAGCCACAGACCTCTGGAGGTTGTAGACACCCCATTTTTGACCGTCCTCAAGACTTGGACGTCACCGTTGGAACACTCGGTGATTATCCATGTTTGTGTTCGTTTGGAGTTCCCGGAGATCTCGGCTGCGCGCGCCTTGCCTCAGGACCTCCGAACTCGACCGTTTGTGTTTGGTTTTGCACCAAACACTTGTGTTTCTTGGAAGGCGAGGAATGCTTTGTGAGGCATCCCTACACACCACCTGGGGCTAGAGGCCACCGGCAGCTAGAGTTGTCATCGGCACTTTATTGTGCCGGTCGGCACTCTTTTGTGCCGGTCGGCACTAAATTTTGTCAAAATGACATTTTATGCCGGCCGGACACTGTGCACTTGCTTTCTGAGATATTTTCAGACAGCTGTGTGCAATTGTCTTCCCCTCCATACACGTGTATGGAGGGATGAGCTTGCTTAGTGGCTAAGCTTGTAAGCTTTTGGCCTATAAGAGGAAAAGCCCTTCCCTTTGCTCAAGGGTTGGCTTCTTGAGAGACTTAACCATTGTTAGAGAGTTAGAGCTCTGGTTTTTTTTAGGGTTAGAATAGATATACTTACTATCTCTCTCTTTCTCTTTGAAATCTAGGTGTTTTGTGCCTTACTATTGCACTAAAACACCTAGTGTTCCACCTTTCTCTTGGTTCTGAGGTTCCAAAGGTTGGTTCTTGCTGTTTTTGGTTGATTTGAAGCTCAAAGAGGCCATCACTCCATCTTTGTTGAAGAAAGGCTACAAGGGTAAGAAACTAGCTCTTTTTTCCTCATTTTTGCATCTTGTTTTTACCTAGTTTAGAACAGTTTTTGGGCTTAGTGTTTGGCACATAAAAGTTCTGATTTTTGACCCTCTTTATTGTATATTAAGAGTGTTTTGTGGTTTGGGGAAGTTTGACCCCCTTTAGGCCTTGAAAAGGCCCCATTTTGTGTTATTTTGGAGAGATCCGAGATTTTGGTGGTAGGATCTCTTCACCACTGAAATCTTGAGGGATTTCAGTGGTGAAGAGCATGCCTTGAAGTCCCAAGAAGGAGAGGGCCACCCCCTCTCCTTGATGTCCTTGAAAAGGACAAATTTTGCTTCCTTATGGAGCACCATGCTTGAGTGTGTGTTGAGCATGTTTGACTTGTTTTCCATGCTTATATTGCCATGTTATAACATGATTTCAAGTTGGTTTTAGTACTCTTTGTATGATTTGCATAGTTACTTTGTAATGCCTTAATATTGCCTTAACATGACTAGCTTGTTAGCCTTAGTTTCTAACATGTTTTAGACTTGTGTTTGTGAAGCTTGTGTACTTATTTTGCCATGATTTAACTCTGCCCATAGCCATTTGGGTCGATCCCATCATGCATTATGTAGCTCCTTTGCATTTGACTTGTTGGCCTTGAGAGTATGAGTGTATAGCATGCCATGCTTGCTTCATTTTTGATAGTTTGGAACCATCTAGCATGTTATTTCAGACCTTTTGGTGTGCTTGTATGCATGCTTTAGTTGTTTCTTTAATGATTTAAAAGCATATGTTGAATGCTCCATGTTTTGGTCATGTTGCATGCCTTTGTACTTGAGCTTCTTAGATGCCATCTAGGTGCTCCTTAGGCTTTGTTTAGGTCTGCTTGCGACCTGTTTTGAGTCCCTTTAGCCTCGTGAGGCTTGGTGGACTTGGCCTTGGTTTAAAGCCTTCATGGCTTGTTTCAAGACTTGGGCCATTCGTTGTATATTTGGCTTGCTTCATTGCATGTTTTGGCATCATGCTTAACATGGATTTGAGTTTTTCATGCATGCTATTAGCCCATGTTTGTGTCTCTTAAGTGTGCATGAGAGTTGACTTTGTATGCCTTGGGTTTGGACCTTAACATGTGCATGTGTGTGCGTGTGTTTAGTCTCTATTTCTAGGCACTTTGGCCACTGATTTTAGGCCAATTAGGAGTAGCCTAATTCTTGTTTAGTCCACTCCATTGTTTGGTTCGCATGCCTCTTTGTTTAAGTTGTATACTTAGCATGCTCAACTTGCTTGCATTGTCCATATTGCATGCTAGATCATATGCTTAGGGTTGCGTCACATTGACATGCATGCTAGGCCTCTTGAAGTGCGTGTGATAGAGGTTTGGCACCCTTATATGATTCTTTGCATTGCATGCATTTGAAATCAAAGTTGCACTCTTGGTTCTCCGGGTCACCACGCATGGAAATGCGCGATTTGTGGTCCGAGAATCGAGGCACATGCCCTCTTGAGTCCATAGCATGATGTGGGATGTGTTTGGTGCATACATGCTTTGAATTACATTGCCATGCATAGTTTGTCCTCTGCTGCTGTGAGTTGCAGGATCTGCAGAACATTTTGTGCCGACCGGCACTTTTTAGTGCCGACCGCGATTCATCTGACCGATGGAACAATTCAAAGGCCGATGGCCAAATCCTTCAACGGTGGAAATTGCGGCCGGTGATGATCTCGATACCAAAAGTGTTCCTAGGACTTTGGTAATTTTGAGTTGGATAGCGAGAAAGCGAGCATACTTGCATGGCGGTCGATTAAAGCGAGTCCGAGCACGCCAGATGTATCGGACCCTCATCCGAGGCCATTTACTGCTTAATTAGATTAATTAATTTATTCAATTAATTTAGTTAATTTGTAATATTTAATTAGCTAGTTTAGTTAATTATTTATTCGGTCTGTATTATTATTTGGTCCCTCTGAGCGAGGGCAAAAATGTAATAAGTGTGTGTGAGTGGGTGTATGTCTTCCAACCCCCATTTCTTTCTAACCCTTTTATTTACCTGCTTATGGTAGATTAGGGCACGTCTAAATTAGCATACCTTATGCAATGCATGTGTGCATTCATGCATTTGTTTACATGCACCGGGCTCGGTACATCATACAAACTGCATTGTATTTTCAAATTCCAAATTGAATACATGTTATTCGATCGCATTTCACATGCCATGTTTAGGGTTAGCCGAGCCTACTCTAGATTGCATTTCTGCCTGTGATGCATTAGCCACTTAACATGAACTAGGTCATGCATGTTTGCTAACTAGTTCCTTTGTTTTGCACGAGTCTGATGTAAGTTTTTATGGCTTTAGCATATCGCATGCGTGTGAATGTTTACCATAACAGTATGCTTGCCATGCGGCTAAGTGCTTACATGATAAACTGTTTGAATGCCTGTGGGTGGAGGTTGGATTGTCTGAGTTGGAACAACTCGTTGAAATCCGAATTTTAGCCTACATACGAGTAGCAAAAGAAAACAACACGTTTTTCGAGACAAAACGGATATGCAATGTTTGTTCCCAAATTAGGCGGTCTAGTCTATACTTTTGTGTTGTGCACATCACATAGTAATTCTAGGCTAATAATTGGAATAAGAGCATGTAATGTTTTCAAAAACGGATATCACGGTTAGTAGAGGCCGGTCTTCGGACCGGGCGAAAGGGGGTGCTCATAGCTGACCTTCCCCGATCGTACCCAAGCTCCCGAGCCAAGACCACTTTGGTGATGACGGACATGTGGCCTTCGGCACCGAGTCAGGGTTTCCTAAATTTCCCATTTTAAATGTTTAGGTGGCGACTCTGTAATCTTGCAAAGCAGTCCATGTTTGGCACTACTTTTTCAAAAATCTGTTTTCTCAAACGATTTGCCGGATTTGGACTCTTTGGTTCAGATTTAGAACCGACACAAATCGAGTCCGAACTGTAGAGTGAAGCCCGCGGGCGCGTCTACAGTTTCTGGCGACTCTGCTGGGGAATTTAGAGAGCTTGACTCGAACTCGTGATATCCTGTTTTGACTACACTTATGTGTTTCTTTGCATTGCATGTGCATTGGTGCGCCTAGGACACCGTGTTGGCCATCTGCTATTCTGGCGGTTTCTTGGGAGGCTTGTCTTGTCAAAGGCATGTCCATAAAAGTGACGGTTGCGAACTCTGCCAGTATGGGAACACAAACCCCGGTTTTACCGGGGCACCCTTTTCGACCATTCGACCTAGTGCATATTCGGAATCCATAGTGACCATTCCAAACTAGGACAGGTTGCTCACCCGATATTAGGTTGTTTAAAACCGCTGTGTGTGTAGTGAAATCCTAGCTCCTGACAAAATAGGACAGGGAAACCCTACCCCAACATAGGGGTGTATTGGCTCTCATTTACCTGCTATGTGCTTTTAGAGTGTATCTCTACAGGAACACGCATAGCAGTTTGCAAAATTTGGGTATCAGGCCTGAGGGCACCAGTATCAGTATTGTTGTGAATCAGCTATATCTGCGAGTACCAGATTCAGATTTGGGACAGTGATTTTGGGGAACAGTGTTCAGTAATAGAGTGCAGTTGTTCGACTACACCCGTGTTTGATCTGTTTGGGGCTGAAATACTGCTTGTTTTCCGTTTCAGTTCAGAGATTCAGAGAGTTAAGTCAGAACAGCTAGCGTCTTCTTCTTGCTGAGGCAGAACCGAACATGATGCAGAACTCGGAAGAGATTGTGGTCATGACGGCCGCACTAAGTCAAGAAACCACTTCACAGAATGATACTACTGTTGATACACCGCACCCGCCTAGGTCGCCCGCTGCACACCCAATCTGGACCCCTCAGTTCTATCAGGCTCGCGAGCCCACTACATTCGAGTTAATGGGGATGATAGGCGAGCTCTAGAGGTCCGTGGCAGATCTCGCTTACGGAATGTCAACCTCGCCATCGGTTGCACCGCATGTTGGAAATTTCGAACCCCAGGAGCCCCCGATACTGGGGCGGATTGTGATCGAGCTCAATCAGTCGGAAATGACCTCCACCCACAACAGTGATGTACCAGTACCGACCCAAACCTCTCATCAGGCTGAGGCCAGAGGCAAAGACAAAGTGAAGGTAGATGTCGACCCCGTGGAACAACTGCTGTGGGCAGTCCAGGCTCTGAAAGCCGGAGGAATGAACAAACAACAGATATCTGCAGTTACGACAAAAGCTGTGGAGGATGCTTTCCCTAGTCCGCCTGAGGGCAATTCTAGTCAATCAGAGAATCGGGATAGGCCCCGTCATGCCAAAAAGGTTCTTCCCACTCCCAGCCTTGCATCCGGAAAAGATCAGAAATCCAAGGCTGCACCCGCTGACCCGTTCGCTAGTGCATCTAGCAAGAATGCTCAGGTTCCAAAGTACCTGCCCCGAGGGCGCAGGGTCTTCCATCCTCTCTACATGCCTCTGTCTAGGGCACTTCTGATTTTGGCCAAAAAGGGGCATCTTACGCCCCTCGATTCTAGGCCGCTCCCCAAACCCCTTCCAGCAGGCCATGATGCCACTCAGTATTGTGCGTATCATCAACAGTCTGGCCATGCTACCGACAATTGCTTCCGCCTCCGTCATGAGGTACAGGATTTGATTGATAACAAGGTCATCCTCCCGCCTACCTCGGCCAAATCAGTCACCACAGAGTTCTTGGATTGTGAGGACACAGATACCGAGGACACCGATACTGCGAGTATGTAATTGGGATTCAACCGCCTGCGGCAATGTCTGGTACATTTTTTTTGGATGTAGCGTTTGACACGCATTTTTGAGCACCTGCCAATGCTAGTTTTGTACATTCTGACTTGGGTGTCGAGCCAGTCTTTTGTTTTGTTTTGAGTCTGTCTCATTGTCTTGAGTCAGTCCTTTTGCTTAAGGGTCTGTCTAATTGTAATGAGTCAGTCCCTTTGTTGTATAGAATACCTGGTGATTTCGGGGTTGTTGCCTCAAACACCGTTTTGTCTTTCAATTAGTTGCTTTCGTTGTTTGAGTTTGTTTCTGCCGAGGAGCCAGTTAGGCCAACAAATTTGAATGAAACAGCTGTGGCTATCATGTCCCGTATCTGTTACTATTCAAACCAACCACGCCAGAGATGTGAATGGAATGATAGTACTTTTCGCCTACTTTCTCGTGCTTTGAACATTGTCACAATGACCTAAGTTTTTCAAAACCTTTTTGAACACTGTGGTGATAAAAACAAAGAGGAAGGGCTTCCTCGGGATTTGCAAAACTTTGATCAAATTGAGAGAAAGAGAGGCATGCTAAGCCCTTAATGAATGAAATCGTGCTTGTTAGCGTAAGTACTGAGAAGGACCCTCGCTTGATCCAGATTGGTTCCACACTGTCTTCGGCACGAGCAAATCGTCTCCTTCTTAAAAACTTTCAAAAACAAGATATTTTGTGTAGTCTTGCGAAGACCTGTGTGGAATCGTTCTCGAGATTACGCAGCTTAGGATCGCTCTCAGCCTCGAGACTCGACCCCCCATTTTCAAGTCTTGGACCAGCATCCAGAATGTTCAAAAGATAGCTATCAATGCGACGCCTGTGTGGCCCAGTTCAAAGCAGCCCTCGAGCAAGAGGCATCAGAGTCCGATCAGGAAGATCAGATCCCACTAAGCAAAGCTCGAGAAGTAGCTGTGATGGGCCTTTCTGCAAATCAACACAATAGCCGTTCTCCTAGATACAGAGAGGCTTCGATCTCCAAAACCATTTGGCATGGGCTTGCTACACTTTTACCCTTTGAGAGGCTCGCTGGGCCGAAAACCCGGAAGGGCGACCCAGGCAAAAGTTAGAGCAAATAATAATAATAATAATAATAATAATACAAAAAAAGAAAAGAAAAGAAAAATGCAAAAAATATATATCAAAAGAAATGCAAAAGAAAAGAAAAAGAATGAAAACGAAAAACATAGCTCGCAAGGTCGAAAACCCGCATTGGGCACCTTGGCAAAAATTAGAGCCTAAAAATAGTGAAGGTTAAAATACCCGAGTGTACCTTAACCGGAACTACGTAAGGCTTGATTCCCATGTTTGGGATACGTAGGCAACTTCATCCTGAAGTCCAGCCCCCAACGCTTCCATAGCGTCTCAGTCCATGTCATGGTTTTGATCACTTTTGCCCTCTCCGAATCCAATGTCCCGATTGCAGCAATCCGGAACTACGTGATTAACTTCCTCTTGAAGCCAAACCACCAACACCTTCCAGGTGACTGTGTCCATATATTGATTCAAGCCATCTTCGACTTCTCCGCGTCCGAGGGTCCGATCGTCATCGACAAAGACTGGCTTACAACATGCCGCGGCATCATCCAAACAAGGGGCAACTTTCCGTTGCCATCCATTGCCATAAGTTGCCCTGAGTTACGTTCAAACCAGGGGCAACTTTCCGTTGCCTTCCCCCCCTTTTAAGCCAGGGGTAATTTTCCATTGCCTCCGATCCGAGGTTGCATATCTCGAGGGTAAGTTCCACGCTCGTTCGAGCATTGGCTGTTTGCAAAAAAAATAGTTTTTGAAATTTTTTTTTTTACTGAGGTTGACTTATTTTCTCGAAAACTATTTCGTTTTTAAAATTGGACCATGATTGGACCCAAAAAGGAGAATTTTCAGTGCTCACAGCCTGATTCGCATGATTTTCAAATCAAAAATTGAATAAGTGTGTTAATCTAACTCTCATTTTTTATCAGAACTGTTTTAGAAAACACAACAAAAAATGGTCAAAATGACGAACTAAGGGCACGATTGAGTCGGGTCCTCTGTCTTCCCCCCGCTAATATGCTTTCCAACAGGGCGCTCTATCCACCAGAAGGAATAGCCGTGAGCTAATAGCGTCGGGCGTGAATCCGTGACTTCCTATTCATCTGTCACTCACCCTGGGGAGGGATGAAAAATGAGAGAATAAAGAATAGAGAGGAGTAAGTTGAGAGAAAAGTGAGAAAAGGGTTTTTGAAAAAAAAAAAAACCGAGCCTGAGGGCCGAGCGATGTGAGTATCACAAATGAGAAAAGGGTGGGAGGTATACCCGGAGGAACTGGCTCCTCGAAATTTGAGGTCTCTTCTTGTAAACACGTCCGTGTGTCGTGTCTTCCGATTTGTCAGGTCTCAATTTTGGCTTTGAGTCTTTTCCGAGTGTGTCTCGTTTTGTTAGGTCGTGTGCCTTTTGTTTCTTTGTTTCAACCTGTCTCGTCGTGTTCTGTGGTAGGCTCGACACACTGGTTGAAAAACCATCCTCTTCCAAAAAGTAATCGCTTGTGCTCAGAATGCTGTGCCATTCTCTATACCCGTGTAAAGCAGGAGAAGAAAAAAAAAATTATGGAACATCTGAATGTGTTTCGACTGCAACCGTGTCAGTTTCGTGATCCGTCTTGTCAGATTGGACCTATTTGTTCAGGGTTTGCTGTGTGCAGAATGAACCAAATGCTGTGTTATGGGTTGTATGCAAATCAATCCCAATGATTAGTCCCTAGCAGTATGGGTTGTGAACCCGTTTTGAAGCGATGGTTTGTATGAAAGCTTCTTTGTTTAGTTGGTTGGTTATTTGATCATTACAGTGCAAGTGTTCAATTGTCAGACAACAGATCAATGTCATTTACATTTGAGGTGTAATATGATGCAATGCAGTGCGAAGTATGAAATATGCATGTATATACAAATGTAACATTCTTTTCAAACAAAAGTTCGTTTCATACCATCTTTTTCGAATACATAATTTGAGAAAAGCAAAAAACCTGCTTGCGGTAGATACATAGTACTCTATCTACCAAAAAGAGAAAAGTACAAGAAAAGAAATAAAGAAAAGAAGCAGCAAAAATCATCATCATCAGCAGTAGGCCTCATGCCTAAGGGTCAGTCCTCGCCCTCTTCTGGGGCAGAAGCACAAAACCATCATCGGAGCCGTCACTGTCAAAGCCCGAGCCCGAGCTATCCCTGGCCTCCTCCGCAAATGACTCAGTCCCCGCCTCCGACTCACCGTCTCCTGGAACTGGAGCTCGTGAGCTGCTCCCCACGTGACCACGTCCCCCTCTAGTACTAGGGAAGATCCTGCCATCCCGAGTAGAGAGAGGAGGCCCAGCTGGAGCAGCGCCGCCCACTGGAGGGATCGGAAAAGGAGGCTGAAAATATAAAGAGCAAACACATCAGAAAGCTATGAGCAGTTTATCAGTATAGGATGCAGTGTATGAGTACAGTGTGTGAATGCCGTGGCGATTTATCGAGATAGGATGCACGATGTATAGTACGATGTGTGAAAGGCGTGAACAAAGTGAATCGCTGCGAGATGCAGATGTATGAGATGCAGTGTGAATCTTGTGAACAAAGTGAATCAAGATAGAATGCGATTACATAAGTACGATGTATGAAAAGCCGTGGCGGTTTATCGATTTTGTGCGAAATGCAGTATGATTTGAGACTGGTCGAGAGAACATACCGGTAAGCCATAGACGGCCAAAGCGTCGAGAGTCCGCTGCAGCATCCCCATCAGGGAGGCATTCAGCTCCACAGACTGACGGGTATACTCGGAGGAAGCCTGCAAAAGTATTAAATATATCAGTATTCTGTGGGATATCTGAATGAACTGAAATGACGATGCAAGATGCAGAAATAAAGTAATACATACCGGAGGTAAGTCAGGAATACCGGCCAACTCGTGACCAGTCGGAGGAGGAGCAAACGGGATCTGGTAGGCCTCCCCACTCTGTCCCCTGTAAGTCAACATGGTAGGCAGAGCAGGCCAGCCCGTCCCTCGCCCCCTCTGTACTCCCCTCCTGCCGCGGGCTCGAGCCCTCTGCGACGACCCCACTCCTGCTCCTGCCTCTGCCCGGGGCGCTGGCGCTGCAGGTCTAGCTGGATCAGCTCGGGAGCCTCTGCTCAAAGGTCGCATCAAGAAGGTCCAGACGTACTCCGAGTAGTCGCCCTCGCCCCTGTCGGCATCTACATCCACCGCCCAGCCAAGGGTGTAATCCTCCATCTGCTGGAAGCTGTATCCCTCGGTCTCTCTCATACGCTCAGGAGGATGGATCGGGACAATCTGCTCCGGCAACCCTAGGGTCTGGCGTATCAACGCCACCAGTACCAGGCCGGCAACTGGGCCTCCAGAGAATCCGTGCGAGAGGTCTCGATGGCGCCGGCATACCGCTCTCGTATCACCGCTGGTAGTGGAGCCCACGGCTGCCAGGTGACCTGAAATGAAATACAGTTGATTATCTACTGATATAGAAATGTATGCTTGAAAGAAAAGCTTAAACGGACTGTAAGTAAAACATACCTCGGTGGGGGTGATGGTGTCGAAGAAACGGCGGAAGAAGCTAAAAGTGTCCCGGGGCCTCCGGACACATCGCCCGTCGTAGCGGCGAGAGAAGGGACGACAGAGGGTCTCGTCTCCCAGATCGCTCTAGTCTGGGAAGTAGGCATACACCACAAGCAAGACAGACGTCGAACATTTATCGAAGCGCGAATCTGATAAAGCGAAATATGAGCCGTGTGTTGTGTATTGTGTTGAGCGAGTGTACATGTGAGCGATTAAGAAGTATAAAGTGGGAGTATGTGTGTGCCGTGTATACGATGTACGATAAGATACGAACTACGATTTATGCGATTAGAATCTGAAAGTACAGAGCGAAATGTAAGCGAGAGAAGACATACCTCCCAGGCTCGCCAGTAGCCTCCTAGCAGCTGTCCACTACCACGAGAGACTGAGCTCATATAACCGTAAAGGGTGGCCAAAGCCGCGCCTCCCCAGTCATACTGCACAATCCTCTCGACGTCCACTAAAGCCGAAAAGCGCAGGGCACTGTGTTCGCCGGTCGGCAAGCAGGTGGTCCCCAGCAAAAACATGAGGAAACCGCATGCATATCTCTCAGCGGCCTCCTGGGTCATCGGAGCTGCGTCCACCGAGATGGTCCGTGACTTTCAGCGCACCTCGAACCAGGAGTAGCGGACGAACCCTGGACGAACAAGTGGCGGCGCCTCGCCGAGCAAGTGAACCTGAGCGGCAATCCACTCGTCCATATCTGTATCAAAGGGGATCGGATCACCCCCCACCCCGATGCCGGTGAGCATCGAGAAGTCGTAAGGGGTCATCGTCATGTCCCCGGTCGCTGATAAATGAAAAGAATCGGTGGTGTCCCACCACCTCTCTGCCAGAGCGGCAAGAAGAGGTCTGCAAGCAGAGAGCCTGGAGAGTCCCCTGCAGAAGGTACCGAAGCCGGCCCGATCCACAATGCGGCTAACGGCGTCAGGCAGCTCGGCGTACCAATCGCGAGCGGTAACGTTCCCATACCCGCGGAGAGTATGGGAGTCTCCCTGTAGTCAAGAAATTGCAAAGCCATATGAAGATATGCAGTCGGTACAAATCTACTATGCGTGCAGATTTTTAAAATTCAAAAAATCGGGTGCCGGTGTGCTTACAGTGAACTACAGGTGTGTGATGCGTCAGTGTGTTTTAGATGCTCCAGTGTAAACTTGGTGCGTGTGTGCACATTTTTCAGATTCAAGCAGATACCGGGTTTCAGCATACCAGTGGGTGGGCTACGGCCTGTGATATGTCAGTGCTCCTATGAGGATCAGTGTAAACAACGTGTGATGTGTTCGCGTGTTTGTGTAGTGTTGTGCAAAACTAGCATGCGTGCGAGTTTTCAGATTCAAATAAACACTAGGGTGTCGTTGAATTTGCAATGCAATGTGTGCCGTGTGTTTGAGTGCTTGAGGATAATGTATTGTGTGTGCATGTGCGTCAGCCCCAAACAGATGTCAGCAGTGAGTTTGTCTACAATCAACTACAGTACAGTACATCGGAACTAAGCAGTTAAGGGGTTTCAGTTAGCTACGGCAATTGACAGAAAATCCTACATTGCAAAAAAATAAAAGGTGAGAATGTTACCTCGGCGGCGCCAAAAGACAAGTGGGAGGCCGGCTCGCGCAGCAGAAGCTCCGGATCCAAAGCCCTGTCGAAGCCGCGGAAATGGCGAAGTCCATCGGGTGGTAGCACGTGGATGGCCGGGCGATAGGTCGCCGGATCGAATGGACGCTCGCTCAACGGGAGGAGCTCGACCTCGGGGTCCATCTCATGGTCCAGAGGAGTCCCGACATGTCGAATATCATCGGCCATAGCAATGGAGATGAGAAAAATAGCCGGAAGAAGGAAAATGGGCCGGAATGCGAAAAGTCAACTGGGAAGTCAACCCCGAGAGGGTCGGAAATGGCCGGAAGGGTCGGAATGTGAAAAGACACGAAAATGTAGAGAATATCAAGGGGAACAAGTCCCAAAAAGGCGGAAATGGCGAAAAATGCACCGAAACAAAGTTTTGTTCGGTTGAAAATGTCCGGAACGCGAAGAATATCGCGAATCCGACGAGAAAACGGGTGTAAAGCGCGAAGAAATCGGCGAAAAATCAAAGGAAAAACACTCTAGAGAGAGAGATGAAGGGTTTTCGGCGGAAGAAAGTGAAAGGAATAGGGTTTCAAGCCCTATTTTAAAAGACCCGAGGCAAAATGGCAAAACTGCCCCCGATCAGCCATTTTTGGCCGGTTGGCACATTTTTGTGCCGGTCGGCACTATTTTGTGCCGATAGATGAGTTTATGCAGCCGGTGGTAGCCGGTGACCACCCCACCCAGCCGGTGGTGTTCCCAAGGCCCTGTTTATGCAAGTTGAGGAGTTTTGGGTCTTCATAGCTCAAGAAAGTACAATAAAATACATCCCCGATGCTCAACCGGCCTCCGTTTTGACTTCGGACCGTCTCTACTGTGCGTGACGCTCAAATTCAAGCGAAGATTGTATCCTTTTGTATCCTTTTGTCGTTTATAAAGATTCAAAAGTTGCCCCGTGTGCGTCACGCACATCCATCACATTGTCCGGCGCATCGTATCGCGCCATCTTGCACGTCCCTTGCGACTTGCACCGTTTTGCATTGTCGTATGGCCTGCGTGTCATACTCTCTCATCTTGCATCTCATTTTGATCCATGTGAGGTGTACTACCTCACGTGTTTCATTTGGCATTTCATTGTATCTCGAGGTACGTGTGCCTCGTTTTGCATTTCATTTTCCATCAAATGAGGTATGCGTGCCTCATTTTGCATTGCGTTGCATCTCGAGGTACGTATGCCTCGTTTTGCATTTCATTTTGCTCCACGTGAGGTGTACTACATCACGTGTTTCATTTTGTATTTCATTTTGATCCACGTGAGGTGTACTACTTCACGTGTTTCATTTTGTATTTCATTTTGATCCACGTGAGGTGTACTACTTCACGTGTTTCATTTTGCATTTCATTTTAATCCACGTGAGGTGTACTACTTCACGTGTTTCATTTTGCATTTCATTTTGCTCCACGTGAGGTGTACTACTTCACGTGCTTCATTTTGCATTTCATTTTGATCCACGTGAGGTGTACTACCTCGCGTGCTTCATCTTGCATTTCGCATTCCATCGCGCTATTTCGCGCACCTCAGAGTTTGATTCGGGTCCGGCGGGACCTTAAACACGCCCGGTCTGGCGAGACCTTAAACACGTACGGTCCAGGAGACCTTAAATCCTTCGAAGATGCAAAATCTTTGGCGCATGCATTGTTATGTATCATCATCTCAGCAGCCGCGCATTGCCGCGCATTTTGAAACCATGCACCCATCCGGGTCTGGCGAGACCTTAAACACGCACGGTCTAAGAGACCTTAAATCCTTGGGAGGTACAAGACCTTCGGTGCACTAAGTTGCCCCTCATTGCATTTGGCATGCATTTCATCGCGCCGTTTGGCGCACCCCCATTGCACTTCATTTTCCATCCTTTGAGGCACGCGTACCTCATTACACTCCATTTTCCATCTTTTGAAACATGCACGGTCTAGGAGACCTTAAATCCTCGGGAGGTGCAAAACCTTCGGTGCATTAAGGTGCACCTCATTGCATTTTGCATGCATTCCATAGCGTTGTTTTGCGCATCTCATCGTTGCCCCCTGGTCTGGCGAGACCTTAAACACGCACGGTCTAGGAGACCTTAAATCCTCTGAAGGTGCAATTCCTTCGGTGTTTGTCGTGCCCAAACGACTTTCGGTGGTCTGGTAAAGCCACCTGTCTGGGTTTGCGGTAAGTTCCTAGAAGACCAACTGGGGCGGTGAAAACTAGAGTTTAAACGGCTTATGCCTAGAACGCAAAGGTTCGGAATTTCCGAGACTAAAGTCTTGTTTAAATACCCAGGGGGTGTACCCTCGGCTTGAAATCTGTATGGAAGCCCCATAGGTTGAGGCGGCGTGTTTACGCCTCAATTCTGGATACTGAACCGACCTAGTATATCGCCTTGTTGGTAAGATAGGGAAAGCTGCAATCGTAGCCATTGCATCATCGTGCATCGTCATGCATCATGTAAATACTGCATATGTCATGCATTTCAAAAAAAAAGAAAAAAACCATGCATATGTCCTGCATTTCATTGTAATATAGTGTATATGTCATGCATTTTCTGTAAAACATCCAATGCATATTGCATTGTAGCTTGCATGCATCCATTGCATCACCTCCATCTATGGCTTGCACCTTTCCTTGTTGAGCTTGGTCTGGTATGTGCCCATATTTTTTCGTGTTGAAACACAGTTGACAAGCTTTTGTGTCCGAGCCTTGAGGGTAGCGGCACCGCTTCTGTGTTAGATACGGTTTGTATCCGTACACGCCTTGCCTAGGCTAAATACGGTTTGGCCCGCATGCCGTTTCCATTGTATCTATATCCATTCCTTTGTAGGGTGCATGCATCCATTGCTTCACCTCCATCTATGGCTTGCTCCTTTCCTTGTTGAGCTTGGTCCAGTATGTGCCCATATTTTTCGTGTCGAAACACAGTTGTCGAGCTTTTGTGTCCGAGCCTTGAGGGTAGCGACCGCTCGTGTTAGATACGGTTTGTATCGTGCATGCCTTTCCTAGGCAAAATACGGTTTGGCGTGCCATATCCATTGTATCCATTTCCATTACATTGTAGTATAGTCATTGCGTCGGCATTAGGATCATTATTCTCACCCGGTAGTCGTTTCCCCACTTATGTCATTCCACCCAATACTTGTTCTTGTGTCCGTGCGAAGTACTCATAGATCAGACATCGTTCTATGGGAGACGAACTTGTCACCTCCATCAATCTATTTGACATATGTGTGGTTTCGAACCGTTTCGGTTTGAATCATGATTCAATTGCCCTGCATGTAGTTTGCCTTGCATATAGTTTCGATTGCATTGCACCATCATTTGCATTATTCATGCATCATTTTGTATATATTGCATATCATCATTCGCATTTGCATGACATGCATATTGCTAACAATATTATACCTGTTAAGTTTACTTTCTTTGCAGGCACGATATTGTATGTACGGCTCATTTGAGGCCGGCACGACCGGACGAGCCGCACAGGTATTGTATCCTCCGCGTGAGACGTTTTGAGAATTGCATAATTCTCTTACATCCTTTCTGCATTGTAGTGTAGATTGGTGCATGTTAGCTTATAACTGTCGCATGTGTGCATCATTACAGCTTTCTTTGCATGATCATGAGTTATGCCCGGCTTCTTGCATTTTCAGTTGCATTTTGCCCCTGCCTTCGGGCGCATATCTTACTTGTTTTGTATGATTGTCTAAGTCTTCGGCCTTGTCAAAAATGGGTCGTCTCTGGGCTTTGACATTCACTCCCGTCATTCTTATGACTTCCGAAGTTACATCAAGAGGGGCAACTGTAGACACCCCATTTTTGACCGTCCTCAAGACTTGGACGTCACCGTTGGAACACTCGGTGATTATCCATGTTCGTGTTCGTTTGGAGTTCCCGGAGATCTCGGCTGCGCGCGCCTTGCCTCAGGACCTCCGAACTCGACCGTTTGTGTTTGGTTTTGCACCAAACACTTGTGTTTTGCCTTGGAAGGGCAGGGAATGCTTTGTGAGGCATCCCTACACACCACCGGCTGGGGCTAGAGGCCACCGGCTGGCTAGAGTTGTCATCGGCACTTTATTGTGCCGGTCGGCACTCTTTTGTGCCGGTCGGCACTAAATTTTGTCAAAATGACATTTTATGCCGGCCGGACACTGTGCACTTGCTTTCTGAGATATTTTCAGACAGCTGTGTGCAATTGTCTTCCCCCTCCATACACGTGTATGGAGGGATGAGCTTGCTTAGTGGCTAAGCTTGTAAGCTTTTGGCCTATAAGAGGAAAAGCCCTTCCCTTTGCTCAAGGGTTGGCTTCTTGGGAGACTTAACCATTGTTAGAGAGTTAGAGCTCTGGTTTTTTTTAGGGTTAGAATAGATATACTTACTATCTCTCTCTTTCTCTTTGAAATCTAGGTGTTTTGTGCCTTACTATTGCACTAAAACACCTAGTGTTCCACCTTTCTCTTGGTTCTGAGGTTCCAAAGGTTGGTTCTTGCTATTTTTGGTTGATTTGAAGCTCAAAGAGGCCATCACTCCATCTTTGTTGAAGAAAGGCTACAAGGGTAGGAAACTAGCTCTTTTTTCCCCATTTTTGCATCTTGTTTTTACCTAGTTTAGAACAGTTTTTGGGCTTAGTGTTTGGCACATAAAAGTTCTGATTTTTGACCCTCTTTATTGTATATTAAGAGTGTTTTGTGGTTTGGGGAAGTTTGACCCCCTTTAGGCCTTGAAAAGGCCCCATTTTGTGCTATTTTGGAGAGATCCGAGATTTTGGTGGTAGGATCTCTTCACCACTGAAATCTTGAGGGATTTCAGTGGTGAAGAGCATGCCTTGAAGTCCCAAGAAGGAGAGGGCCACCCCCTCTCCTTGATGTCCTTGAAAAGGACAAATTTTGCTTCCTTATGGAGCACCATGCTTGAGTGTGTGTTGAGCATGTTTGACTTGTTTTCCATGCTTATATTGCCATGTTATAACATGATTTCAAGTTGGTTTTAGTACTCTTTGCATGATTTGCATAGTTACTTTGTAATGCCTTAATATTGCCTTAACATGACTAGCTTGTTAGCCTTAGTTTCTAACATGTTTTAGACTTGTGTTTGTGAAACTTGTGTACTTATTTTGCCATGATTTAACTCTGCCCATAGCCATTTGGGTCGATCCCATCATGCATTATGTAGCTCCTTTGCATTTGACTTGTTGGCCTTGAGAGTATGAGTGTATAGCATGCCATGCTTGCTTCATTTTTGATAGTTTGGAACCATCTAGCATGTTATTTCAGACCTTTTGGTGTGCTTGTATGCATGCTTTAGTTGTTTCTTTAATGCTTTAAAAGCATATGTTGAATGCTCCATGTTTTGGTCATGTTGCATGCCTTTGTACTTGAGCTTCTTAGATGCCATCTAGGTGCTCCTTAGGCTTTGTTTAGGTCTGCTTGCGACCTGTTTTGAGTCCCTTTAGCCTCGTGAGGCTTGGTGGACTTGGCCTTGGTTTAAAGCCTTCATGGCTTGTTTCAAGACTTGGGCCATTCGTTGTATATTTGGCTTGCTTCATTGCATGTTTTGGCATCATGCTTAACATGGATTTCAGAGTTTTTCATGCATGCTATTAGCCCATGTTTGTGTCTCTTAAGTGTGCATGAGAGTTGACTTTGTATGCCTTGGGTTTGGACCTTAACATGTGCATGTGTGTGCGTGTGTTTAGTCTCTATTTCTAGGCACTTTGGCCACTGATTTTAGGCCAATTAGGAGTAGCCTAATTCTTGTTTAGTCCACTCCATTGTTTGGTTCGCATGCCTCTTTGTTTAAGTTGTATACTTAGCATGCTCAACTTGCTTGCATTGTCCATATTGCATGCTAGATCATATGCTTAGGGTTGCGTCACATTGACATGCATGCTAGGCCTCTTGAAGTGCGTGTGATAGAGGTTTGGCACCCTTATATGATTCTTTGCATTGCATGCATTTGAAATCAAAGTTGCACTCTTGGTTCTTCGGGTCATCACGCATGGAAATGTGCGATTGGTGGTCCGAGAATCGAGGCCCATGCCCTCTTGAGTCCATAGCATGATGTGGGATGTGTTTGGTGCATACATGCTTTGAATTACATTGCCATGCATAGTTTGTCCTCTGCTGCTGTGAGTTGCAGGATCTGCAGAACATTTTGTGCCGACCGGCACTTTTTAGTGCCGACCGGCTCATCCCCACCGATGGAACAATTCGGTCGATGGCCAAATCCTTCACCGGTGGAAATTCGTGCGGCGGTGATGATCTCGATACCAAAGAAAGTGTTCCTAGGACTTTGGTAATTTTGAGTTGGATAGCGAGAAAAGCGAGCATACTTGCATGGCAGTGCGATTCCGAGCGAGTCCCGAGCACGCGCATGTATCGGACCCTCATCCCGAGGCCATTTACTGCTTAATTAGATTAATTAATTTATTCAATTAATTTAGTTAATTTGTAATATTTAATTAGCTAGTTTAGTTAATTATTTATTCGGTCTGTATTATTATTTGGTCCCTCTGAGCGAGGGCAAAAATGTAATAAGTGTGTGTGAGTGGGTGTATGTCTTCCAACCCCCATTTCTTTCTAACCCTTTTATTTACCTGCTTATGGTAGATTAGGGCACGTCTAAATTAGCATACCTTATGCAATGCATGTGTGCATTCATGCATTTGTTTACATGCACCGGGCTCGGTACATCATACAAACTGCATTGTATTTTCAAATTCCAAATTGAATACATGTTATTCGATCGCATTTCACATGCCATGTTTAGGGTTAGCCGAGCCTACTCTAGATTGCATTTCTGCCTGTGATGCATTAGCCACTTAACATGAACTAGGTCATGCATGTTTGCTAACTAGTTCACTGTTTTGGCACGGAGTACGATGTAAGTTTTTATGGCTTTAGCATATCGCATGCGTGTGAATGTTTACCATAACAGTATGCTTGCCATGCGGCTAAGTGCTTACATGATAAACTGTTTGAATGCCTGTGGGTGGAGGTTGGATTGTCTGAGTTGGAACAACTCGTTGAAATTCGAATTTTAGCCTACATACGAGTAGCAAAAGAAAACAACACGTTTTTCGAGACAAAACGGATATGCAATGTTTGTTCCCAAATTAGGCGGTCTAGTCTATACTTTTGTGTTGTGCGCATCACATAGTAATTCTAGGCTAATAATTGGAATAAGAGCATGTAATGTTTTCAAAAACGGATATCACGGTTAGTAGAGGCGGTCTTGACGGGCGAAGGGTGCTCATAGTGACCTTCCCGATCGTACCCAAGCTCCCGAGCCAAGACCACTTTGGTGATAGCGGACATGTGGCCTTGACCGAGTCGTGGTTTCCTAAATTTCCCATTTTAAATATTTAGGTGGCGACTCAGTCCGCAAAGCAGTCCATGTTTGGCACTACTTTTTCAAAAATCTGTTTTCTCAAACGATTTGCCGGATTTGGACTCTTTGGTTCAGATTTAGAACCGCGACACAAAATCGAGTCCAAACTGTAGAGTGAAGCCCCACGGGCGCGTCTACAGAGGTCACCTATCATCCCCATCAACTCGAATGTAGTGGGCTCGCGAGCCTAATACAACTAGGGGGTCCAGATCGGATGCGCGACAGGCGACCTGGCCGGATGCGGTACATCAACATTGGTCTCACTCTGCAGGGTGATTCCTTGATCCAATACGGCTGCCATAACCACAACCTCCTCCGAATTTTGCGTCATGATAAGTCCATTGTACCGAACGGTGACTGACAGATCAGATATCTGTCTTGCCTCGACAAAGGGGGAACACTAGCTATTCCGAATCAACTCTCTGAACTGAAAGGAAAAACAAGTAGCATTTCAGCCCAAATGGATCAAACACAGGTGTAGCCGAACAACTGTACTCTACTACTGATCACTGTTTCCCAGAATCACTGCCCCAAAACACTAAATCGGATACCCACAGATATAACTGATTCTCGTAAACTGATACTGGTGCCTTCAGGCCCTGATACTCAAACTTTGCAAACTGATATGCACGTCCCCTATAGAGATACACTCTAAAAGCACATAGCAACTAAAAGAGTCAAAACACCCCTATGTTGGGGTAGGGTTTCCCTGTCCTATTTTGTCAGGAGCTAGGGTTTCACTACGCATGCAACGGTTTCAAACAACCTAACATTGGGTAAGCGACCTGTCCTAGTTTGGAATGGTCACTATGGATTTTGATATGCACTAGGTCGAATGGTCAAAAAGGGTGCCCGGTAAAACGGGGGTTTGTGTTCCCATACTGGCAGAGCCCGCAACCGGTCAGCCTTATGGTCATGCCTTGACAAGGCAAGCCTCCAGTAAACCGTTCAGGAATAGCAGATGGCAAACACGGTGTCCTAGGCTCACCAATGCACATGCAATGCAAAGAAACACATAAGTGTAATCAAAACAAGATATCACGAGTTTGAGTCAAGCTCTCTAAAATCCCCAGCAGAGTCGCCAGAAACTGTAGACGCGCCCCAGTGAGGGGCCTCACTCTACAATTCGGACTCCCTTTTATTGTCACGGTTCTTAATCTGAACCAAAGAGTCCAAATCTGGCAAATCGTTTTAAGAAAACAGATTTTTTTGAAAGAAGTGCCAAATTTGGACTGCTTTGCCAGATACAGAGTCGCCACCTAAATATTTTTTAATGGGGGAATTTAGGAAATCCTGACTTGGTGCCAAAGGCCATGTGTCCGTCATCACCAAAGTTGCCTCGGCTCGGGAACTTGGGTACGATTAGGGGAGGTCAGCTATGAGCACCCACTCTCGACCGATCCGAAGATCGGCCTCTACTAACCATGATATCCAATTTTGAAAACGTTATGTGTTCTTATTCTGGTTAATTAGCTAAAATTACTATGTGATGCGCACAACACAAAAAGTATAGACTAGATCGCCTAATTTGAAACGAAATCATCGTATATCCGTTTGTTTGAAAAACTGATTCAAAATTTGCTACTTGCAAGTAGGCTAAAACATGGATTTTAATGAGTTGTTCCAACTCAAACAATCCAACCTTCACCCACAGGCAATCAAGCAGTAATATCACATAAGCATTTAGCCGCATGGTAAGCATGCTGTCATGTTATCATTCACACTTATGCAGGATGCTAAACCATAGATACTTACATCGTACTCCGTGCCAAAACAGTAAACTAGTTAGCAAACATGCATGATCCTAGTTCATGTTAAAGTGGCTAATGCAACGCATACATAATGCAATTAGGATAGGCTCGGCTAATCCTAAAATGACATGTGAAATGCAATCATTTGATGGACGTATTCAAGTTAGATTTGAAATACTTATGCAGTTAGCATGATGCGCCGAGCCCGGTGTATGCGATACTGATGAATGATGCACGCATGCATAGCATAAGGTATGCTAAATTAAACATGTCTTAATACTAACCATGAAAGTAGGTAAGTAAAAGGGAGCAAGAAGTGGGGATTGGGAGACATGCACACACGCACCCACACTTATTACAAATTTGCCCTCACTCGGAGGGACCAAAAGAATAATACAATTTAACTAACTTAACAAGCTAATTGAATATTACAGACAATTAAATTAATTAAGCAAATTAATTAATCTAATTTAAGCAATAAACGGCCTCGGGAAGAGGGCCAAATGCAAGGCGCGCTCGGTTCTGCTCGGAAAGCCACTGCCATGCGCAAGGTGCCTCTGTTTTCCCTACTTTACTCCTTTGAAGACTGCACAAGTCTCAGGGTTTCTTCTCTGAATGCTGTGGAGCACCACCGGCTGAGGAGAAGGGTCACCGGCCATGTGGAATTCTCATCGGCCACTGATTGAGTTATCGGCCACTGATGGATGGCCGGTCGGCACTGTATATGGCAGGGCGGCCAGAGCTTCCTGCAGAAACTGTTTTTGACAGTAGCAGAGGGCAATACTTGGCATGGCAATGCATTTCAAGCAATGTATGCACCAGTCACACCCCTTATCATATTTATGACTCAAAGGCATATGGTCCTCGGTTCTCGGACCACCAATCACGCATTTCCATGCATGATGGCCCAAAGAATCAAGTGTGCATTTTGATATGGAATGCAATGCACATAATCAAACCAAGGGGGGACTTAACCTCTATCACAAGCAATTCAAGAGGCCAAGCATGCATGCCAATGCAATGCATTCTAGGCATGGAAGCTAAGTATGCAATATGGCAATACAAACAAGCAATGATGCTAGGCATACAACTTAAGGTACACAAGCATGCAAATATGCTAGTTACTCAAGCATGCAAGTATGCAAAGCATGCAATATGTTAGGCAATTCAACTAAGAGAAATGCATGCCAAATGCAAAGTCACTTAAACATGCCACAACACATGATAAGCCAAGCATGCAATCAACACACAAGGTAAGCATGTCACAATATGCAAAAATGGACTAAGACTAATTTAGGCAGCTCTCAACTAGGCCTAAAACAGTGGCCAAAGTGCTTCAACATGAGGGCCAACACACACACACACATGCACATGTTAATGGGCCAACACTTAAGCACAAAGAGGAATTCTCAAGCACACTTAAGAGAATGCAAACATGGGTATATGGCATGCACATGAGCTCTGAAAATTAGGTTAGAAATGGTTTCAAACCAACTAAACAAAACAAGCATGGCCTACAACCAATGGTCCAAGCACTTAAACAAGCCAAGGAAGTATTGAACTACCCTCAATGCAACCTCACATGTCATGAAATAAATGACCAAAATCAGAGCTTTAGTATGCTAAAACAAGACTAAAAACACAATGATATGGCATCCTAGGGACCCAAATATGATGGCATGCATGAAGGCACAAACATAGAGCATAAGATGACAACCTCTTGAAGCATCAAAGGGACATCAAATGCAAGTGTACAAGCATGCTAAATGGACTGGAATGGCATGTTAAGTGGTTCCAAACCACTGAAATGATGCAAGCAATGCATGCTAGGGGTCCATACATTCAAGGCTTGCAAGCCAAGATGCAAAGGGGCTATGCAAAGCATGTGATGGTAGGCCAAAATAACAAAAAATATAGTTTAAGCATGCTAAAACAAACACAAAAGCTTCACAAAGCTTTGCCAAAATCATGCTAGAATAAGGGGCAAAAACCTAAAGCATGTTAAGGCCTAATCATGGCATTACAAGGTATGTATGCTAAGCAAGCATGGCGTACCAAAACCAACTCAACACAATGCTATTTCATGGCAAAATAAGCATAAAAAATAGTTAAGGCATGGCCAACATGAACCTAAACTAGATGCTCCCTCAAAAGGCAAAAATAGCCCTTTTCAAGGACAACAAGGAGAGGGGGTGGCCCTCTCCTTCTTAGGACCTCAAGGCACCATCCTCACCACTGAAATCCCTCAAGATTTCAGTGGTGGGGAGGCCCAAACACAATGGTCCCAGAGCTCAACCAAAATGGCACAAAATGGAGCCTTACAAGGCTTAAGAGGGGTCAAACAATCCCAAAGCTTAAAACACCCTTAACCAACTATGTTAAGCAAGCAAAAATAGAACTTTTATATATTATATGTTAAGCTCAAAAACAATTGTAAGGTAAGCAAAAATACAATGCAAAAAAGGGGTAGAATTGTTACCCTTGAAGACCTCTTTCAAGATCAGCACTCCAGCTGCTTCCTTGGCTTCAAATTAGTCTAAAAACCTCAAGAACAAGCCCATAATGCCTCAGCAATCAAGATAAGTTGTGATGGTGGGTGTTTGTGTGCAATACTAAGGCTTAAACACACACAAATACAAGAGAGAGAGAGGTATAAATATAGGATAGATACAAATCCTAACCCTAAAGCTGAAGCTCTAGAAATATGTTGTCTAACCTCTGATGAAAGAGAAGAGACTCTCTCTTATAGAGCTCTCTCTTGTAAAGCTTGTCAAATAATCTTGTCGAGAGAGAGATCCCTCCATACACGTGTATGCAGGGGAGCAAAGGTGGGTGCCAGCTATCACAGCTGGCACAAAAATATCTGCAAAAGCAGATGAACAGTTGTCGGCCAGCCAAAAATGCAATTTGACCAAAATAGATGGCCGGTCAGCCATCTATAGAGCCGGTCGGCCAAATATATGGCCGATGGCAAGAAAACATAGCCGGTGGCGTCAAGCCATGGCCGGTGGAGT
The DNA here is from genome assembly GCA_025200525.1 of Camellia lanceoleosa. NCBI lineage: Eukaryota > Viridiplantae > Streptophyta > Magnoliopsida > Ericales > Theaceae > Camellia > Camellia lanceoleosa. Next base: position 66,068,566 of record CM045769.1, on the reverse strand, counting down.
GTGGGGGTGCCTCACAAGGCATTGCCTACCCCTCAAAGGTAAAACACAAGTGTTTGGTGCAAAACCAAACACCGAACAGTCGAGTCGAGAGATCCTAAGGCAAGGCACGTAGCCGAGACCTCCGGGAACTCAAGACGAACACAAACACGGATGATCACCGAGTGTTTGAACGGTGACGTCCAAGTCTTGAGGACGGTCAAAAATGGGGTGTCTACAACAGGGAAACCCTACCCCAATATAGGGGTGTTTTGGCTCTACTTTACTTGCTATGTGCTTTTAGAGTGTATCTCTACAGGAACGCACGTATCAGTTTGCAAGTCTAAGTATCAGGCCTAAGGGCATCAGTATCAGTGTTTTCGAGGAACCAGTTATACCTGCGGGTATCAGATTTAGTTTTCGAGGGCAGTGATTTTTGGGGAACAGTGATCAGTAGTAGAGTATAGTTATTCAGCTATATCGTGTCTGTTCTGATTGGGTCGAAATGCTGCGTGTTTTCTCTTTCAGTTCAGAGATTCAGTACAGAATAGCCGGTATTCTCCTTTGTTGAGTCAAGGCAGATATCTGACCCATTAGTCACCATTCAGTTTAGTGGACCTATGATGACCCAGAGTTCAGAAGAAATTGTGGTTATGGCAACCGCATTAGACCAAGGAATCATCTTGCAGGATGACACCAATGTCGATGTACCGCATCCGCTCAGGTCGCCTGTTGAGCACTCGATCGGGACACCCCAGTTGTGTCAGGCCCGCGAGCCCACCACGTTCGAGTTAATGGGAATGATTGGCGACCTCTAGAGGTCCGTGGCTGATCTCGCCTACAGAATGTCGGCCTTGCCACCAGCTACATTGTACACCGGGAATTTTGTACCACAGGAGCCCCCGTTACTGGGACGAATTGTGATCGAGCTCAGCTAACCTGAGGTTGCTTCAAGCTATAGCAATGATGTGTCAACAACAACCGGGTTTCGCTCTGATATAGCAACCCAAACCCTCGATCCAGCTGAGGCTAGAGGTAAGAACAAAGTGGGAACAGATGCCAATCTCGTTGAACAACTGCTGTGGACAGTCAAGGCTTTGAAAGCCAGGGGGATGAATATGTAGCAGGTATTCGAAGTTGTGGCCATGATTGTGGATGATGATTTCCCCACTCCAACCGATGAGAGTTCCCGCCAGGCGAAAAATCGGGATAGGCCCCGTTATGCCAGAACAGTTCTAGCCAATCCCAACCCTGCACCGGGAAGAGATCAGAAAGCCAGGGCAGTGCCTGTCGACCCTTTTGCTAGTGCGTCTAGCAAGAATCCATAGATTTCGAAGTATCTGCCCCGAGGGCGCAGACTCTTTCATGCTCTCTACATGCCTTTGTCCAAGGCACTTCAGATCTTTGCTGAAAAGGGTCATCTTAAACCCCTCGAGCCTAGGCCTCTCCCTAGTCATCTTCCAGCAGGCCTTGATGCTACTCAATACTGCACGTACCATTAGCAAATCGCTCACCGCACTGACAAGTGCTTCCGTCTTCGTCATCAAGTACAAGACTTGATCGACAATAAGGTCATCCTCCCACCTACCTCAGCAAAGTCCGTCACCACCGAGCTGTTGGACTTCGAGGATACTACGAGTATGTGATCAGGGGTTAGACCACCTGCGGGCGACGCTCAGTGTATTTCAAATGTGGCTTTTGGCACGCACTATTTTGAGCATTCACAAATGCAGTTTTGTAATTTCTGGCTTGGGTTTTGAGTCAGTTCTTTGTTTTTGTTTTGAATCTGTCTCACTGTCTTGAGTCAGTCTTTTTGCTCAAGGGTCTGTCTTGTTGTATCAAGTCAGTCCCATTGTATAGAATGTCAGGTGATTCTGGGGTTGTTTTCTCAAACACCATTTTGTTTTGTAATTATCCTTTTGCTTTCTTTTTAGTCCGTCTCTGCTGTGGAGCCAGTTGCAACCAGGAAATTTGAATGAAATAGCTGCGGCTGTCATAATTCTGTGTTTACTGCTACTTTGAGCCAGTTATGTCAGAGGATTTCAATGAAATGGCGGAGCATCTCACTTACCCTTCTGCACCCCAAACTCATTGTATTCACCTAAGTTTTTCAAAACTTTTTGAACACTGTGGTGATGAAAACGAAGAGGAAGGGATTCCTCGGGATTTGCAAAATTTGATCAATTGAGAGAAAGAGAGGCATGCTAAGCCCTTAATGAATGAAATCATGTTAGTTAACATGAGTATTGAGAAGGACCCTGGCTTGATCCAAATTGGTTCCACACTATCTTCAACGCGAGCGATTTGTCGCTTTTTTAAAAACTTTCAAAAACAAAATGTTTTTGCGATCTGCGAACACAGGTGGAATCGCTCTTAAGATTGTGCAGCTTAGGATCGCTCTCAGCCTCGAGACTTGAACCCTTGCTTTCAAACCTTGGACCTTGGGTTCAGACTGTTCAACGATCAACCATGATGTAAGGCCTGTGTGGCCAGATTTGAAGCAGCCCTCGAACAAGAGGCACCAAAGTCAGATCAAGAAGAGCAGACCTCATTAGAAGAAGCTTGCAAAGCTGGAACAGAAGTGTCCCTCGAAATAGGGGCAAAAAATGTCTGATATGCTCGAAGAGCTGAAGGTGGGTCCTTTTGTAAATCAATACAACAGCCACTCTCCATTGGATGGCTTCAAATGCTAAAACCATTTGGCATGGATTTGTTATACTTTTCCCTTTTGAGAGGCTCGCTGGGCCGAAAACCCGGAAGGATGACCCAGGCAAAAGTTAGAGCAAGAGAAAAATACAAAAGAAAAAAAAAAGAAAAAAAAGAAAAGAAAAAAAAGAAAAAATGCAAAGAAAAGAAAAAAAAAAGAAAAAAAAAAGAAATGAAAAGAAAAGAAAGGAAAAACAAAGCTCGCAAGGTTGAAAACCCAAAAGGGCGGCCTTGGCAAAAGTTAGAGCGTAAAAAGTGGGGGTTAATACACGAGTGTACCTTAACCCGAACTACGTAAGGCTTGATTCCCTTGTTTGGGATACGTAGGCAACTTCATCTTGAAGTCCAGTCCCCAACGCTTTCAAAGCAACTGTGTCTATATATTGGTTTTGACCATCTTCGTCTTCTCTGTATCCAAGAGTTCGGTTGTTATCATCACTAAGGAGGATTGTTTACAAGATGTTGCGGCGTTATCCAGACAAGGGGCAAATTTTTGTTGCCATGAGTCGCCATTCAATCCAAGGGCAACTTTCCATTGCCATGCAGTGTCATCCAGACAAGGGGCAATTTTCCATTGCCTCCGATCCGAGGTTGTACATCTCAAGAGTAAGTTCTGCGCTCGTTGAGCAGTGACCGTTTGCAAAAATAGTTTTTGAGAATTTTTACTGAGGTTGACCATTTTCTCAAAAATTGTTTCATTTTCCAAACTGGACCATTTTCTTGGACCCAAAAAAGGAAAATTTTCAGTGCTCATAGCCTGACTTGCATGATTTCGAATCAAAAATTGAACAAGTGTGTTAATCTAATTCTCATGTTGGTCAAAATTGTTTTAGTAGGAAACCAAAACAAAAAATGGTCAAAGTGATGAAATAGGGGCACAGTTGAGTCAGGCTTCCTGTCTTTCCCCCATTGCCAGCATACTTGCCAAAAAGGGTACAACTGGAGCTGCATGTAAAGGGTTGAAGGCTCTCAACATCCTTCAAGCAACGACGAAACAAGACTAGTGCGAAGCACAAATCGGACTGGATCAAAACACTCCACTCACTTATCCGCAACATCGACTAAACGTCACCGGAGGAAATAGCTGTGAGCTAACAGTGTTGGGCATGGACCCACGACCTTTAATTTATCCATCAACCATCTAGGGGAGGGATATTAAAGAATGGAGAGATGTAAGTTGAGAGAAAAGTGTGTAAAAGGGTTTTGAGTGAAAAAACTCAGCGTGAGGGCTGAGTGACGTGAGAATCACAAATAAGAAAGGGTGGGAATAATACCCGAAGAAATTGGCTCCTTCTGATATGAGGTCTCTCGTCTTTGTAACACATCGGTGTGTCGTGTCTTTTGTTTTGTCTTGATTTTTATTTGGAGTCGTTCCGAGCATGCCTCGTCGTGTTTAGGTTGTTTACCTTTTGTTTTCGTTATTGAGTCTTTTTCACTATGTTCAGTCGTAGGCTCAATACCCGATTGAAAACCCTTTTCTCAAATCGTTTTGTGCTCAGAGTGCTGTGCTATTCTCCACATTTATGCGAAGCATGATTTGGTTCTTTCATAAAACTGCAGGGTTCACCCCCGATAAAGTGTGAACAGAAAAACCTGGACCTATCTGAAGCTTTTGGGTTTCGGATTGCGAAGCAAGAAATTTTGGAGCATCTGAGTGTGCTTCAACCTCTACAAGTTCAGAATGAACCGTGTATTCAGAATGAGCAATATGTTATTGTGGGCCATGAATTCAGAATGAGCAAAGTTCAGAATGAGCAGTGTTCAGAATCAGTTGTGAGCTGTGTGGGCTGTATGCAGATTAAACCAAGCACTGTGTTACGAGCCGAGTGTTTAGAATGAGCAGTGGTTTGTTTGAGTTGTTTTGCTGTTGGCCGGTTCATTATCTGGTTATTACAATACAAGTGTTTGATTTTCAGACATGAGATCAATCTCATTTACATTGAGGTGTAATATGAAGCAATGCCATGCAGTGTATGAAATGTATCAATGTAACACTTTTTCAGATAAAAAGTTTGTTTCATTTCATCATCTTTTCAAGTACAATGTTTTGGAGAAAACAAAAACCTGCCAGCGGCAGTACAAGGTATTCAAGCTACCAACAAAAAGAAAAGCAAAACAAAAAGAAGAAAAGCAGCAAAAATCTAGATCAACATCAGTGGTCTCAGGCCTAAGGGTCTGTCCTCGTCCTCTTCATGGATGAAGGTCCAAGAGCATCGTCATCGGCACTGTCATCTCAGTCCGAGCCATCTCCGGTCTCCTCCTCGGACGACTCTGCCTCCGCCTCGGACTCGTCGTCATCAGGAACTGGTGCCCGAGAGCTACTCGCAACATGAGTGCACCCTACTTTGGTGCGGGGATATACTCTGCCATCTTGCCCTCCTCCTCGAGCAGGAACAGAAGGCCCAACTGGAGCACCTCCTGCGGCAGGAATCTGAAATGGAGGCTGAAAAGCACAAATGGTAAACACATCAATACGCTACGCAAAGCAGGGTATGAATGATGAATACAGTTTGTCAGTACAGTGTATGACTGTTGTGAGCAATGTATTAGTACAGAATGTAGTGTATGAGTACAGTGTATGAATACTGTGGACAGTGTGTCGGTACAGAATGCAGTGACTGAGTGTAGTGAATGAATGCCGTAAATAATGCTGTGACCAGTCTGTGGGCTATAGTGTAACAGATGCCGTGAGGGCCGTATGTCGAGTGTTGTGTTGACAGTGCGATGCATCAGATTATGTGAAACAGTTTATGTATGGTTTGAGACTGTGGTCAGAAGAACATACCAGAATAATGTAAATGGCCAACTGGTCGAGGCTCTGCTGGAGCATCCCCATCACAGAGGCGGTCAGCTCCAGGGACTGACGAGTGTACTCGGAGGAAGCCTGCAAAAGTGTTAGAAGCATCAGTATTCTGCGAAATATCAAATGAAATGGAATGACAATGCAAGATGCAAAATGCAATAGTACATACCAGGGGCAAGTTGTAGAACCCGACTAACTCGTGATCAATCGGAAGGGGAGCGAAGGGGATCTGATAGGTCTCTCCGCCCTGCCCTCGGCATGTCATCATCGTGGGCAGTGTTGGCCAACTAGCCCCCCGTCCTCTCCGGGCCCCACTTCTGCCACGGACCTGAGCCATCCTCGATGCTCCTGCTCCCACTCCCACTCCTACCCTAGCTGCTGGCGCCACGGGCCTTTCTCGCTCAACTCGACGGCCACTGCTCAAAGGCCGCATGATGTAGGTCCGGACGTACTCTGTGTAGTCGCCCTCGCCCCTGAAGCCCTCAGCATCCCAGCCGATTGTGTAATTAGCCATCTACTCAGGAGTGAACCTCTATGTGTCCCTCATGTGGGTAGGAGGCAGACCTGGAACTATCTGCTCTGGTAAACCAGTGCAGCACGAGCGCTCACCCAGTACCAAGCCCAGGCATCGAGCCCTCCGGCATGATCTGAGCAGGCGGTCTCCTCAGCACCGGCAAACCGTTCCCGAATCGCAGCTGGCAATGGAGCCCAGGGCTGCCATGTGATTTGAAAATGATATGCAGTCAGTTATCTACTGTTATTGAAAATACAGTGCAAAGCGAAGCTTGAAATAAACTCTAAAGTTCAACATACCTCTGCTGGGGTAATGGTGTCGAAGTAGCGGTGGAAGAATATGAACGTCTCCCGGGCTCTCCGCATGCATCTCATATCGAAGCGTTGGGAGAATGGAATGCCGAGAGGGGCCTCCACATCGGGCACTGACGCAAGCCTCGAGAAGTAGGCGTAGTCCCACAACTGTAGAGCAAATATCAGTATGCTTATCGGATAAAGCAGAGTGCAGAATAAAGCAAAATGAAGCAGGTGTGTTGTGCGATGTATTGTCTTGAGTGTATAGTGTGTAATGCTGATCGATGTAAAGCGTATATATATGTCGTGTATGATATATAGTCGGTGAAGCGGAGCTGCGATGTGTGCGATTGTCTGAATCTGAATAATGTAAAGCAGAAATGTAAAAAGGAAGAAAATGTACCTCCCAAGCCCGCCAGTAGCCTCCGAGCAATTGCCCGCTGCACTAGGAGGATGAGCTCATGTATCCATAGAGTGTGGCCATGGCTCCCCCACCCCAGTTGTAGCGTAGGATCTGTGTGACATCCACCAGAGCGCTCAGCAAACAGAGGGGCACAGTGTTCGCCCGGTCAGCGAAGATGGTCGTCCCCTGTAAAAACATGAGGAAGCCGCGTGCATACCTCTCCACCTCCTCTTGAGCCATCGGGGCCTCCTCAGCTAAAGCTGGCTGAATCCGAAAGTGGTCCTCGAACCACGAGTATCTGACGAAGCCCGGACGAGCGAGAGGCGGCAGCTCGCCGAGCAAATATATCTGAGCGGCCTCCCACTCATCCATGTCTATGTCAAAGGGGATCGGATCACCCCCTATCCCGATGATGGTGAGCATCGAGATGTCATTGGGAGTCATCGTCATGTCTCTCGTGCCAGAGAAGTGGAAGGAGTCGGTGGTGTCCCACCACCTCTCCACCAGAGCGGCAAGAAGAGGCCTGCTCGAGGTAAGGCGTGAGAGTCCCCTGCAGAAGGCGCTGAAGCCGGCCTGGTCGACAATGTGATGGACTGCATCTGGTAGCTCCATATACCATCCTCTAGCAGCGACATTCCCATACCCCCGGCAGGTATGGAAATCCCTCTGTATTCAACAACAACAGTTGCGAAGCAATATTCAATATACAGTTTTGAAGAGCATTCAAAATTGGTAACAATACAGCGTGTGTGCACGTGTTCAGATTCAAATAGACATTGAGTGCCGGTGTGCTAGCAAAAAACTACAGCATATGATGTGTTAGTGTGTTTGAGTGGTTCAGTACAGATATAGCGTGTGTGCACGTGTTCAGATTCAAATAGACATCGGCTATTAGTGTGCTAGCAAAGAACTACAGCATATGATGTGTCAGTGTGTTTGAGTGGTTTAGTACAGATATAGCGTGTGTGCACGTGTTCAGATTCAAACAGACATTAGGTGCCGGTGTGCTCACAATGAACTATAGTGTAAGATGTGTCAGGGTGTTTGAGTGGTTTAGGGAAAATACAGTGTGTGTGCGCGTGTTCCAATTCAAATAGATACCGAATGCAGGTGTGTTCACAGTCAACTACAGCATATAGTATATCGGTGTACCCGGATCAAACAGTTAAAGGCAAAATCAACTATGGCAGTTAGGTATTCGACTTTTCAAAAAAATGAAGCGGGGAAGAATATACCTCGGAAGCGCCATATGAAAAGTGCATCTCTGGCTTGCACAGAAGCAGCTCTGATGGCACCCTCCTGTCAAAACTCCTAAACTGGCGAAGACCGTCAGGAGGCAGGCCGTGAATCGCTGGCCTATAGGTCGCCGAATCGAACGGACGGACGCTGAGAGGCAAGAGCTCGGCCTCGAGGTCCATATCCATCTCCAGAGGAGCACCACCACCTGGAATGTCGTCTGCCATCTTGAAGAGAGTGTGAAAATGACCGAAAAAATGAAAACCAGGTGAGAATAAGAAAATTCAATCGAAAAGTCAACCCCGGGAGGGTGAAAAATGACCGGAAAAGTCAGGGTGCGGAAAAGGCATGAAAATCGAGGTGAACTCGAGGGAAACAAGCCCCGAGTGACGGAAATCAAAAAAGAGACACCGAAACAAAGTTTTGTTCGGTTCAAAGTGTTCGAAACACGAAGGTATTCGTGAATCGAACGTCGAAATGGGCTCTAAAACCGAGGGAAATGGAGGAATGGAGGAGGAAAAATGATCTAGAGGGAGAGGGAAAGAAATTTTGAGCAAGAGGAAGTGAACAAAATAGGGTTTAAACCCCTATTTTAAAAGACCCGTGCCAAAATGTCGAAACTGCCCCGTTTCAGGCAGATTTGGCTGGTCGGCCACACTGTTGGCCGGTCGGCCAAATATTTGGTCGATGGATTTGTTTTGAGGCCGATGGATGGCCGGTGACCTCCCCCGATGGCCGGTGAACCTCCTACACCTTTGTTTGGGTCTTTGGTGTGATTTGGGGCCTCCATTGCTCAACACAGTGCAAGAGAATGCATTTCTGAAGCTCAACTAGACTCCGTTTTGACCTTGGACCGCGTTTTCTGTGTGAAGCACTCGAATACGTGCACGACGTATCCTTTTTTGTATCCTTTTGTCTCCTGAAAGATTCGAAAGTTGCCCCACGTGCATACGTTACAACGCTTTGTCATAAACGCGCATTGAGTTATACGTCATTCCACTCGCATTGTCATGCGCATGCCATACTTGCATTAGTATGCATCTTCTTTATGTCGCATTGTCATGCGCACTTCACATGCATTGTCATGCATTTCGAGCGACTCGTGTCATCACGCATTCAAGTTCACATGCATCGTCATGCATTTCAAGAGACGCGCGTTGTCGCGCATTCAAGTTCATGTGTATCATCATGCATATTCAAAAGACATGCGTTGTCGCACTCGTTTCATTTGCATTATCATGCACTTTACATGCATTTCAAAAAAACAAAAAAAAAAAAAATTCTTTACATATGTCATGCATTCATTGTACATAGTGCATATTGTATGCATTCACTGTAGATTTTGCATTTGCATGCATCACTGTAAATATTGCATTTACATACATTCCATTGCATATTGTAAATATTACATTGTAGCTTGCATGCATTCATTGCATCACCTTCATCCACGGCTTGCGCCTTTCCATGTTGAAGCTTGGTCTGGTATGTGCCCATATTTTTCATGTCGAAGCACAGTTATGATATTATGTGTACGCGCCTATTCCACTGCTGGTATTGTGGTTTGAGGGTGACGGCACCGTTTCTGTGTTGGACACGGTTTGTATGTGTCCATGCCTTTCCTAGGCTAGATACGGTTTGGCCGTAGGCCTTATCCATTGTATATATTATATTGTAGTATAATTTGTTGCATCCAGCATTTAGGATCATGGTCTTTCCTCAACAGAGCATGCCTCACTTATGTCATTTCACCCAATTACTTGTTCTTGTGTCCGTCTACATTACTCATAGTTCTGCATGTGTACGTGCCTATTCCACTGCTGGTATTGTGGTTTGAGGGTTGCAGCACCTTTTCTATGGTAGACGGACTTTGTATCTCCATCATCCTTATGACATTTGTGTGGTTTTGAACCGCTTATGGTTTGATTTTGTTTCAAATGCATTTCATATCATTTGCATTATTTTTACATTGTTTTGTAATTTTGCATATCATTTGCATATCATCGCACTATTTTGTGCACCTTGCTCGTATTTCGCATGCATTTTAATCGCGCTATCTTGCGCACCTCATTCGCACTTGTTAGTGCATTGCGTTGTCACGCAGCTTTCGATTGCATTGTTGTGCATGTTACTAACAATATTGTACCTGTTAAGTTTCTCTCTTTTACAGGCACGATATTGTATGTACGGTTCATTTGAAGCTGGTGCAACCAGACGAACCAGACAGGTATTGTGTTCTCCGCGTGAAATCTAACGAGAATTACATAATTCTTTTACATCCTTTCTGCATTGTAGTGTAGTTGGATTTATGTTTGATTGCTTAAAACTGTTGCATTTATTGTATGTATGTGCTTCGTTACAGCTTTCTTTGCATGATCATAAGTTATGCTCGGCTTCTTGCATTGTCAGTTGCATTTTGCCCCTGCCTTCGGGCGCATACCTTCATTGTCTTGTGTGCTTTGTCTAAGTCTTCGGCCCTGTCAAAAATGGGCCGTCTCTGGGCTTTGACACTCACTCCCATCATTGTTATGACTTTTAAGTTTTGTTAAAGAGGGGCAACTGTAAACACTTCATTTTCGACCGTCCTCAAGACTTGGACGTTACCATTTGAATACTCAGTGATCATCCATGTTTGTGTTCATCTTGAGTTCCCGGAGGTCTCGGCCACGCGCCTTGCCTCAGGATCTCTTGACTCAACTGTTTTGTGTTTGGTTTTGCACCAAACACTTGTGTTTTGCTTTTGAGGGGCAGGGAGTGGCTTGTGGGCCACCCCTACACCTTATCGGCCATGGCTTGAGGCCACCGGCCATTGTTTTGTTGCCATCAGCCATATGTTTGGTCAGTTGGCACTCTTTGTGGTCGGTCGACTATGTATTTTGCCATTTTGTCATTTTTGGCTGGCCGACCACTGTGCATCTGCTTTTGTAGATATTCTTATGCCAGCTGTGCTAGCTGGCATACACCTTGCACCCCCTCCATACATTTCACTCTTGCTTAGCTTGTTTTGCAAGCTTTGCAAGAGTGATCCTCTATAAAAGGAGGGCTTCCCCTCCCTCCTCTAAGGTTAGAAAAAAGCTGGAGAGAGCTCTGAATTAGGGTTTGAGCCTTATGTCTATCCTATCTCGATTTCTCTCTCTCTTTAGTGTTAAGGTGTTTTGTGCTTAGTTTTGTACATAAACACCTAGAGTTACACTTTCCTTTGGCTACTGAGGTGCTAAGGGGTGATTTTCAGAGTTCTTGAGCTGGTTTTGGTCTAAGGAAAGCAGCTGGAACTCCATCCTTGAAGGGGTCAACAAGGGTAAGAAGTTTACCTTTTAATTCCCCATTTTTGCATAGTCTTTTAGCCATCCTTGCTTGCTGTTTTAAGCTTAGTATATAACATATAAAAGTTCTGATTTTGCTTGCTTAAAATAGTTGTTTAAGGTTGCTTTAAGCTTCGGGGTTGTTTGACCCCTAATTTCAGTGGTGAGGATGGTGTCTTAAGGTTCTAAGAAGGAGAGGGCTATCCCCTCTCCTTGTTGCCTTCAAAAAGTGCCATTTTAGCCTCATGTGTGAGCACCATTTTTAATCTCATGTTGGCCATGCCTTAAGTGTTATTTGTGCTCATTTTGCCATGATATAGCACTATTTTTTTTTTTGGTTTAGACACACCATGCATGCCTTGCATATTTGTCTTGTAATGCCATATTTTCCCTTAACATGCTTTAGGCTTTGACCCTTGTTCTAGCATGATTTTGGCCAAGCTTTGTGAAGCTTTTGTGTATGTTTTAGTGTGCTTTAGCTCTATTTTTGGTTTCTTTGGCCATGCTTGGCATGCTTTGTATAGCCACCTTGCATTTTGGCTTGTTAGCCTCAGGTGTGTGGACTTTGCTTGTATACTTTGATTGCTTTAATTAGTTGGTTTGGCACCTCTATTTCATGCAATTTTAGGGTTTGGTATTCTTTCCATGTGTCCATGATTATCTCCCTTTAAGTATGCTTAAAAGTTACATTTTGATGCTTAGGAATTGGATCATGTATGCATGCATGCTTGTATGTGCATTTGGCCCCATTTCCATAGCCTTTGGCCGCTGTTTGGGCTTAGTAAAAGGCTGTCCATCTTGGTATGAGTCCATTGTTCAAGTGTTGTTGCATGCTCGCCTTGTGTGTTGTTGAATACTTGGCCTCTGACATGTGTTGCGTGCTTGAATCATAGTGCATTTGGCATGCATTCTCATCTTTGTTTTTGATTGCTTAACATGCCATATGTTTTGCATATTTGCATGTTGGTATTGCATCTTCCATGCTCAATTAGCTTGCATACTTGTTATATGCTTTGCATGCTTGCCACATGTTCATGTTGCCTACTTAGTTTCCATGCCTAGGGTGCATTGCATTGAACATGCATGCCTTGCCTCTTGAAATCAAATGATAGAGGTTGGGCCTTTATGTGCTTATTTGGTTTTCATTTCATTTGACATGAAAATGCACATCACGCATTGAAATGTGTGATTGGTGGTCCGAGAATCGAGTACCACCCCCTCTTTGAGTCATAAAAATGATAAGGGGTGTATTGGTGCACACATTTGCTTGAAATGCATTGTCATGCCTTGTTTTGCCATCTGCTGCTGTCAAAACAGGTTCTGCAGGAAGCTTTGGCCGGTCGACTACATCAAGTGCCGATCGACCAATTGTGGATGGCCGATGGCTCCATAGATGGTCGATGACCACTTCCCTTTAGCTGGTGACCATTCCTCATGGCCGGTGGCATTCCCCAGTGTTCATAAGGTGTACCTTGGGAATTGTGCCATTTTTAGAGGAGCAGAGCAGGGAAAACAGGGGCAACTTGTGCATGGCATTGGATTTCTGGGCGAAGCCAATCCCAGCACGCGTGCATCCCTCATCCCGAGGCCATTTAATGCTTTCTTTAGCTTAATTGATGGGTTAATTAATTAGGTGGTCTGTAAATTATTTAATTAGCTTGTAGGTTAATTAAAGTGTATTATTCTTTTGGTCCCTCCGAGCGAGGGCGAATTTGTAATAAGTGTGGGTGCGTGTGCGCATGTCTTCCAACCCCCATTTCTTTCTCCCTTTACTTACACCTTTGATGGTTAGTATTAGGGCATGTTTAATTTAGAATACCTTATGCTATGCATGCGTGCATCATTCATCAGTCTTGCATGCACCGGGCTCGGCGCATCATGCTAACTGCATAGTATTTCAATTCCAAACTTGAATACGTGTATCGAGTTGTCGCATTTCACATGTCATCCTTAGATTAGCCGAGCCTATTCTAATGACATTCTGTATGCGATGCATTAGCCATTTGCTAACTTGAACTAGGATCATGCATGATTACTAACTGGTTCATTGCTTTGGCAAGGAGTACGATGTAAGTATTTATGCTTTAGCATCTCGCATGAGTGCTTGCTTAAAATAGTTGTTTAAGGTTGCTTTAAGCTTCGGGGTTGTTTGACCCCTAATTTCAGTGGTGAGGATGGTGTCTTAAGGTTCTAAGAAGGAGAGGGCTATCCCCTCTCCTTGTTGCCTTCAAAAAGTGCCATTTTAGCCTCATGTGTGAGCACCATTTTTAATCTCATGTTGGCCATGCCTTAAGTGTTATTTGTGCTCATTTTGCCATGATATAGCACTATTTTTTTTTGGTTTAGACACACCATGCATGCCTTGCATATTTGTCTTGTAATGCCATATTTTTCCTTAACATGCTTTAGGCTTTGACCCTTGTTCTAGCATGATTTTGGCCAAGCTTTGTGAAGCTTTTGTGTATGTTTTAGTGTGCTTTAGCTCTATTTTTAGTTTCTTTGGCCATGCTTGGCATGCTTTGTATAGCCACCTTGCATTTCGGCTTGTTAGCCTCAGGTGTGTGGACTTTGCTTGTATACTTTGCTTGCTTTAATTAGTTGGTTTGGCACCTCTATTTCATGCAATTTTAGGGTTTGGTATTCTTTCCATGTGTCCATGATTATCTCCCTTTAAGTATGCTTAAAAGTTACATTTTGATGCTTAGGAATTGGATCATGTATGCATGCATGCTTGTATGTGCATTTGGCCCCATTTCCATAGCCTTTGGCCGCTGTTTGGGCTTAGTAAAAGGCTGTCCATCTTGGTATGAGTCCATTGTTCGCGTGTTGTTGCATGCTCGCCTTGTGTGTTGTTGAATACTTGGCCTACCGCATGTGTTGCGTGCTTGAATCATAGTGCATTTGGCATGCATTCTCATCTTTGTTTTTGATTGCTTAACATGCCATATGTTTTGCATATTTGCATGTTGGTATTGCATCTTCCATGCTCAATTAGCTTGCATACTTGTTATATGCTTTGCATGCTTGCCACATGTTCATGTTGCCTACTTAGTTTCCATGCCTAGGGTGCATTGCATTGAACATGCATGCCTTGCCTCTTGAAATCAAATGATAGAGGTTAGGCCTTTATGTGCTTATTTGGTTTTCATTTCATTTGACATGAAAATGCACATCACGCATTGAAATGTGTGATTGGTGGTCCGAGAATCAAGTACCACCCCCTCTTTGAGTCATAAAAATGATAAGGGGTGTATTGGTGCACACATTTGCTTGAAATGCATTGTCATGCCTTGTTTTGCCATCTGCTGCTGTCAAAACAGGTTCTGCAGGAAGCTTTGGCCGGTCGACTACATCAAGTGCCGATCGACCAATTGTGGATGGCCGATGGCTCCATAGATGGTCGATGACCACTTCCCTTTAGCTGGTGACCATTCCTCATGGCCGGTGGCATTCCCCAGTGTTCATAAGGTGTACCTTGGGAATTGTGCCATTTTTAGAGGAGCAGAGCAGGGAAAACAGGGGCAACTTGTGCATGGCATTGGATTTCGGGCGGTTAATCCCAAAGACGCTGCGTGCATCCCTCATCCCGAGGCCATTTAATGCTTTCTTTAGCTTAATTGATGGGTTAATTAATTAGGTGGTCTGTAAATTATTTAATTAGCTTGTAGGTTAATTAAAGTGTATTATTCTTTTGGTCCCTCCGAGCGAGGGCGAATTTGTAATAAGTGTGGGTGCGTGTGCGCATGTCTTCCAACCCCCACTTCTTTTTCCCTTTTACTTACCTGCTTTGATGGTTAGTATTAGGGCATGTTTAATTTAGAATACCTTATGCTATGCATGCGTGCATCATTCATCAGTCTTGCATGCACCGGGCTCGGCGCATCATGCTAACTGCATAGTATTTCAAT
This sequence comes from Camellia lanceoleosa, assembly GCA_025200525.1. NCBI lineage: Eukaryota > Viridiplantae > Streptophyta > Magnoliopsida > Ericales > Theaceae > Camellia > Camellia lanceoleosa. The sequence goes on along the minus strand of CM045769.1, from coordinate 66,053,428 downwards.
TCCAAACTTGAATACGTGTATCGAGTTGTCGCATTTCACATGTCATCCTTAGATTAGCCGAGCCTATTCTAATGACATTCTGTATGCGATGCATTAGCCATTTGCTAACTTGAACTAGGATCATGCATGATTACTAACTGGTTCATTGCTTTGGCAAGGAGTACGATGTAAGTATTTATGCTTTAGCATCTCGCATGAGTGCTTGCTTAAAATAGTTGTTTAAGGTTGCTTTTGCTTCTGGGGTTGTTTGACCCCTAATTTCATGGTGAGGATGGTGTCTTAAGGTTCTAAGAAGGAGAGGGCTATCCCCTCTCCTTGTTGCCTTCAAAAAGTGCCATTTTAGCCTCATGTGTGAGCACCATTTTTAATCTCATGTTGGCCATGCCTTAAGTGTTATTTGTGCTCATTTTGCCATGATATAGCACTATTTTTTTTTGGTTTAGACACACCATGCATGCCTTGCATATTTGTCTTGTAATGCCATATTTTTCCTTAACATGCTTTAGGCTTTGACCCTTGTTCTAGCATGATTTTGGCCAAGCTTTGTGAAGCTTTTGTGTATGTTTTAGTGTGCTTTAGCTCTATTTTTAGTTTCTTTGGCCATGCTTGGCATGCTTTGTATAACCACCTTGCATTTCGCTTGTTAGCCCTGTGTGTGGACTTTGCTTGTATACTTTGCTTGCTTTAATTAGTTGGTTTGGCACCTCTATTTCATGCAATTTTAGGGTTTGGTATTCTTTCCATGTGTCCATGATTATCTCCCTTTAAGTATGCTTAAAAGTTACATTTTGATGCTTAGGAATTGGATCATGTATGCATGCATGCTTGTATGTGCATTTGGCCCCATTTCCATAGCCTTTGGCCGCTGTTTGGGCTTAGTAAAAGGCTGTCCATCTTGGTATGAGTCCATTGTTCGCGTGTTGTTGCATGCTCGCCTTGTGTGTTGTTGAATACTTGGCCTACCGCATGTGTTGCGTGCTTGAATCATAGTGCATTTGGCATGCATTCTCATCTTTGTTTTTGATTGCTTAACATGCCATATGTTTTGCATATTTGCATGTTGGTATTGCATCTTCCATGCTCAATTAGCTTGCATACTTGTTATATGCTTTGCATGCTTGCCACATGTTCATGTTGCCTACTTAGTTTCCATGCCTAGGGTGCATTGCATTGAACATGCATGCCTTGCCTCTTGAAATCAAATGATAGAGGTTGGGCCTTTATGTGCTTATTTGGTTTTCATTTCATTTGACATGAAAATGCACATCACGCATTGAAATGTGTGATTGGTGGTCCGAGAATCGAGTACCACCCCCTCTTTGAGTCATAAAAATGATAAGGGGTGTATTGGTGCACACATTTGCTTGAAATGCATTGTCATGCCTTGTTTTGCCATCTGCTGCTGCCAAACCAGGTCCTGCAGGAAGCTTTGGCCGGTCGACTACATCAAGTGCCGATCGACCAATTGTGGATGGCCGATGGCTCCATAGATGGTCGATGACCACTTCCCTTTAGCTGGTGACCATTCCTCATGGCCGGTGGCATTCCCCAGTGTTCATAAGGTGTACCTTGGGAATTGTGCCATTTTTAGAGGAAGCGAGCGAGGAAAATAGGCAACTTGTGCATGGCATTGGATTTCGGGCGGCCAATCCCAAAGACGCTGCGGCATCCCTCATCCCGAGGCCATTTAATGCTTTCTTTAGCTTAATTGATGGGTTAATTAATTAGGTGGTCTGAAAATTATTTAATTAGCTTGAAGGTTAATTAAAGTGTATTATTCTTTTGGTCCCTCTGGGCGAGGGCGAATTTGTACTAAGTGTGGGTGCGTGTGCGCATGGCTTCCAACCCCCACTTCTTTTTCCCTTTACTTACCCACGCTGATGGTTAGTATTAGGGCATGTTTAATTTAGAATACCTTATGCTATGCATGCGTGCATCATTCATCAGTCTTGCATGCACCGGGCTCGGCGCATCATGCTAACTGCATAGTATTTCAATTCCAAACTTGAATACGTGTATCGAGTTGTCGCATTTCACATGTCATCCTTAGATTAGCCGAGCCTATTCTAATGACATTCTGTATGCGATGCATTAGCCATTTGCTAACTTGAACTAGGATCATGCATGATTACTAACTGGTTCATTGCTTTGGCAAGGAGTACGATGTAAGTATTTATGCTTTAGCATCTCGCATGAGTGCTTGCTTAAAATAGTTGTTTAAGGTTGCTTTAAGCTTCGGGGTTGTTTGACCCCTAATTTCAGTGGTGAGGATGGTGTCTTAAGGTTCTAAGAAGGAGAGGGCTATCCCCTCTCCTTGTTGCCTTCAAAAAGTGCCATTTTAGCCTCATGTGTGAGCACCATTTTTAATCTCATGTTGGCCATGCCTTAAGTGTTATTTGTGCTCATTTTGCCATGATATAGCACTATTTTTTTTTGGTTTAGACACACCATGCATGCCTTGCATATTTGTCTTGTAATGCCATATTTTTCCTTAACATGCTTTAGGCTTTGACCCTTGTTCTAGCATGATTTTGGCCAAGCTTTGTGAAGCTTTTGTGTATGTTTTAGTGTGCTTTAGCTCTATTTTTAGTTTCTTTGGCCATGCTTGGCATGCTTTGTATAGCCACCTTGCATTTTGGCTTGTTAGCCTCAGGTGTGTGGACTTTGCTTGTATACTTTGATTGCTTTAATTAGTTGGTTTGGCACCTCTATTTCATGCAATTTTAGGGTTTGGTATTCTTTCCATGTGTCCATGATTATCTCCCTTTAAGTATGCTTAAAAGTTACATTTTGATGCTTAGGAATTGGATCATGTATGCATGCATGCTTGTATGTGCATTTGGCCCCATTTCCATAGCCTTTGGCCGCTGTTTGGGCTTAGTAAAAGGCTGTCCATCTTGGTATGAGTCCATTGTTCGCGTGTTGTTGCATGCTCGCCTTGTGTGTTGTTGAATACTTGGCCTACCGCATGTGTTGCGTGCTTGAATCATAGTGCATTTGGCATGCATTCTCATCTTTGTTTTTGATTGCTTAACATGCCATATGTTTTGCATATTTGCATGTTGGTATTGCATCTTCCATGCTCAATTAGCTTGCATACTTGTTATATGCTTTGCATGCTTGCCACATGTTCATGTTGCCTACTTAGTTTCCATGCCTAGGGTGCATTGCATTGAACATGCATGCCTTGCCTCTTGAAATCAAATGATAGAGGTTGGGCCTTTATGTGCTTATTTGGTTTTCATTTCATTTGACATGAAAATGCACATCACGCATTGAAATGTGTGATTGGTGGTCCGAGAATCGAGTACCACCCCCTCTTTGAGTCATAAAAATGATAAGGGGTGTATTGGTGCACACATTTGCTTGAAATGCATTGTCATGCCTTGTTTTGCCATCTGCTGCTGTCAAAACAGGTTCTGCAGGAAGCTTTGGCCGGTCGACTACATCAAGTGCCGATCGACCAATTGTGGATGGCCGATGGCTCCATAGATGGTCGATGACCACTTCCCTTTAGCTGGTGACCATTCCTCATGGCCGGTGGCATTCCCCAGTGTTCATAAGGTGTACCTTGGGAATTGTGCCATTTTTAGAGGAGCAGAGCAGGGAAAACAGGGGCAACTTGTGCATGGCATTGGATTTCTGGGCGAAGCCAATCCCAGCACGCGTGCATCCCTCATCCCGAGGCCATTTAATGCTTTCTTTAGCTTAATTGATGGGTTAATTAATTAGGTGGTCTGTAAATTATTTAATTAGCTTGTAGGTTAATTAAAGTGTATTATTCTTTTGGTCCCTCCGAGCGAGGGCGAATTTGTAATAAGTGTGGGTGCGTGTGCGCATGTCTTCCAACCCCCACTTCTTTTTCCCTTTTACTTACCTGCTTTGATGGTTAGTATTAGGGCATGTTTAATTTAGAATACCTTATGCTATGCATGCGTGCATCATTCATCAGTCTTGCATGCACCGGGCTCGGCGCATCATGCTAACTGCATAGTATTTCAATTCCAAACTTGAATACGTGTATCGAGTTGTCGCATTTCACATGTCATCCTTAGATTAGCCGAGCCTATTCTAATGACATTCTGTATGCGATGCATTAGCCATTTGCTAACTTGAACTAGGATCATGCATGATTACTAACTGGTTCATTGCTTTGGCAAGGAGTACGATGTAAGTATTTATGCTTTAGCATCTCGCATGAGTGTGAATGTTAACATGACAGCATGCTCACCATGTGGCTATGTGCTTATGTGATATTATTGCCTGAATGCCTGTGGGTGAAGGTTGGATTGTTTGAGTTGGAACAACTCGTTGAAATCCGTGTTTTAGCCTACTCGTGAGTAGCAGATTTCAAATCATTTCCAAACAAACGGATATGCGATGCTTTGTTCCAAATTAGGCGATCTAGTCTATACTTTTGTGTTGTGCGCATCACATAGTAAGATTAGGCTAATAATCGGAATAAGAATGCATAATGTTTTCAAAACTAGATATCATGGTTAGTAGAGGCCAATCTTCGGATCGGGCGAGAGGCGGTGCTCATAGCTGACCTTCCCCAATCGTGCCCAAGTTCCCGAGCCGAGGCAACTTTGATGATGACGGACACGTGGCCTTAGGCAATGAGTCAGGGTTTCCTAAATTTCCCAAAATAAAACATTTAGGTGGCGACTCTGTATCTGGCAAAGCAGTCCATGTTTGGCACTTCTTTTCTAAAAATCTGTTTTCTTAAAAGGATTTGCCGAATTTGGACTCTTTGGTTCAGATTAAGAACCGCGACAAATCGAGTCCGAACTGTGGCAGCATAGGCCCTCAGGGCGCGTCCACAGTTTCTGGTGACTCTGCTGGGGAGTTAGAGAACTTAACTCAAACTCATGACATCTTGTTTTGTTCACACTTGTTTGTTTCTTTGCATTGCATGTGCATTGGTGCGCCTAGGATACTGTGTTTTCCATCTGCTATTCCTGAACGGTTTGTCGGAGGCTCGCTTTGAGAAACGTGCCATAAGGCTGACCGGTTACGGGCTCTGCCACGATGGGAACACAAACCTCGGTTGTCACCGGGGCACCCTTCTGACCATTCGACCTAGTGCATGTTCGGAATCCATAGTGACTATTCCAAGCTAGGACAAGTTGCTTACCTGATTATAGGTTGTTTGAAACCGCTATGTGCGTAGTGAAACCCTAGCTCCGTTCTCTTGCGTCGGAATATCATATGGTAAAGGAAACTCCTGCCGCCTAGGCCTTCCACGCCTACCACCACCACGTCTACGTCCTGACATCCTAACAAAGGTAACACAAAAGATTAGCACATTTACAAATGTGCCAAAACTAATTCATTCACATCCTAATACAATGGACAATAATTAATTTACTCCACATACACACCTAATCACATAAACACAAACGAACTTCATTTCTAGATGGTGACCGTCTTGTGACATTGCCAGAGTTCTAGTTAGAAATAGCAGTGATCAAGTGCTCTTCTAACAGGACTTCTAGAAACTTGTAGGCCCAATCAATATCTAAGAAATTAAATCACATACTCATTTAGTCACATAAGCATGTTATCACATAGCATACTAGGTCCATTTCTAATATCAACTATGGAGGTAATCCATTGTGGTAAAAACCAAATCCTACGATCCCAAGTATTTAAACCCGGTAGCTCTGATACTAAGTTGTAATGCCTAAAAATAATAACGATAGCCCATATCTTCCTTACAAATGATCAATAATCTCATGTTTTATATTCCATCTATAATCGTTTTGATCATACAAAAGATAACATATGCATGTATACTTTCATAAATCCTAAATCCTGAATCTATAGCATATGATATAGATACATGAATTAAAATAAAAGTACAATCAAGTAATTATATGCTCTAATGGCTACATCTTTCCAAGTCGATACTTGGGTACGTCAAAATGAGTTCAACTCAATACAATTAAAGCCCAAGGCTTGTACAAAAATAATTACATCAAATAACAAAATGAAGCCCTTGGCATGAAGTCCTCCCAAGCTATGTCCTTGGTGGAGACATATCATCAGCACTTGAAAGTTGTTTTCCACATACGGTGAGCCATAGCCTAGCAGAGATACTTTAACACATTATACGAATCTTAACGAAGTCATAAGGTGAATGCACATGCATGCGATTTGTCAAACATTTCTTATTTCCATCTTAAAACTATGCAATGCCAGATTATATATCAACTCATGAAAATAATCTTTTATAATAGAAAATTGGGTAGTGGATACAAATCATTGGGAATCTCTCGGTACGTGTCTGCCAGTAGGCTATACAAGCACTACCCTAGCCATTTTATCGGTACAAACCGGAAAGATCGGCACCTAAATGCATGGGTTTCTAGACTATCACCAAGGACACACAGGCCAACATAACAACCACAACCACAACCACACCTCTAACCAGATCTCCAAGGGATTCACCTCTTTTTCTCAAAACAAAACATTTTCAATGTTTAAGTATGCAACAATGCTCAATGCAAGATGCATGAATAATAAGTTTCAATTCTTTAATCCTTATGCAATTTCTACAACAATCAAAACTGTCCTCCATCGATAGCCCAAAACATATATTTCTGTACAACCGATAATTGCCAACAAAATATGATCTCATCATTTTCAAAATATGAGTGATATTACATTTCCCACTCCACCATCATCATCAACAATTTCATTGTTCCATTCTCGCAAAACTCAACATTATTTTCATTCATTTTCACAGACCAATATCCATGATTTTAGAACAAAACCCCCCATTTACTTTCAATAATCAATTTTAAGTAAAGAAATTCGCTATTTCAGCATATCTCAACCAATAACACATCCCCACAACCCTTTCTAAGAACCCATTTAGAAAACCACTCTTTTCAATTCAAAATTAAGCCCTAGGCTTAACCCAAAATTCCCAAATCACTAGATTCTGTCAGTAGACAAATAACTAATAAAGTTTGGCAGAGCCAAAAATGATAACTTTTCCAATTAAAATGAAGCTCTCACTGTGCTTTATCTTTTTCTCCAAAACGTTAGGGTGAAGAAGTCAGTACATTGGGAATATTTGGAGCTTGAAAGCAAGGACTAAAGAGAGAGTATAAAGAATTAGGGCTTGGAATGTTTTTAGAGAGAGAGAAGAAGAAGTGTCTTAGAAAACCCTTTTCTCGGACTGATAAATGTGCAGATTGCTTGAGTGACTAAAACACCGTTCGAGGGCACAATGACCCCGTCCCAGAAGTTCAGACTTGTAAAAGACTACTCGAGCACAAGGAGTACCGCTCAAGCGTAGATTCCTCACTTCCAGTAGTTTTGCAGGTTGTAAAAGACTGCTTGAGCACAAGAAAGACCACTTGAGCGAACATGCAAAAATCTGGGCAATAACGCTTTTGAAAAACTAACTCCAAACTGGTTTCAAACACAACCATTGCTCCCAAATAATCGAACTCAACTAGCAACAAGATGAAAATGAAATGAACAATGGTTAAGGATATGGATTCCCAAAATCAAAAGCAAGAAATAGGTTGGGTCTAAACCAAAACTATTATATATGACTCAAGAAAATTCAATCAATTTTAAAGCCTTAGTATAAATTTTGATGGATCAAAAAAGTTGAGAAGCTTAATGATATTAATTTAATGTGTAGAGTATTTTGGGCATTTTATAAGAAAATCAATCAAAATTAATGAAATTAGGCAAAATCAAATTAGCTTGATTCAGAGTAATCTAATAATAAATATCGAGAATTAATTCTAATTTAGAGCTAGATACAATTACTTAATTAGAATTCATGTAAATAGTGATTTGTGTAATAGAGGATTTTATTTTGAATCAAAAATTGAAAGCCTGGATAATTTAAGAAACCATAAGTGATGAACTTAATTAATTCAGTTTCATGTATAGAATCATATGAGAATTTAATTAAAAATTTGATTCAGATTAGTAAAATTAATAATTATAAAATTAATCCTTAATTGGGACTAATTAAATTAATTAAGTTATGTGGGATTTATGATTAATTAAGATTAAATGATGTTTAATTAAACTAATACGTAATTAATGTATTAAGTTATTCCTAATCAATTAATAATATAAGATGAGGTGATGGAGCGTTCTAGAACTATTGAGACAACAAGAGATGCATTTGTGTTCATGTGTGCGGAAGGGAATTGATAAAGGAACATCTGATTTTTCTTGGAGAGTTCATCAATTCTTTTTAAGGAGAAGAAGAAAAAAAAGCTTAGGGAAAAATAAGAATTGGGAGAGAAATCAAGAATTCAACAAGTTGAGGTAAATTTCTTATTCAAGTCTTCTAAATAATTCACTTGACACGTGAAATAAAAAATGATTTAGGTTCATTTTCATGTAATTGAAAAGAAATTAGCAAGAAGATGATGAAAATTGGGTTAGGTTTAAGATTATGAAAATAAATTTGGAAATTAATTATTTTGGGTTTGATTTTTGTAGTCTTGCATGAAATTGAGTTTCATTCTTACATGCATGAGTAAATCCCACAAATTTTGATTTTCAATTGCACATGCATCATGGATTTCTATAAGATTTGACAAATTGATTTCATGTTTTTAAATAAAAAGAGAAAGTTTTGGAAAATTAGGAGTTCGTGAACATTTTGAGTTGAATCTTGAAATTAAAGGAGTTTTGATGTAAATGGTTTAAAATTGATAATATTTTCTTGATTATTAAAGAGTTTTTATGTTTTTAGACAAGTCATGTATGAACACAAGTTTTGAAATCATATTTTGAAAGTTTAATTCATATTTCAGAATTTAAGCATTTGAAATTAGGTTTGATATAAAGAAATGGAATTAAATCTAAATTTGACTAAATAAAGAAATAAATTATGATTTAAATTTGGCAATCAAGAATTGGCTTGATTTGAATTTCATACATCCAAATGTTTTCCAAGGATTATACAATTTCAATTGCAAGTTTTGACATGCAAATATTTTTCTAAGAGCTGATAGTATTGAAATCATTATATTCATGAAGTTTTTTATTTAATCTTGACAAATCGAAGAGGTTTTGTATTAGAATTTGAAAATTAGTCATGGGTTCATGTTTATTACTAAAATTGTATGTTTAAATTGAGTCATGCATGAGCCTAAGTTTTGAAAATGTGTTTAGAAACTATTTTTTTATTGATTTTTCAAACTCGAAAATTTGTGGATCGCTCGAGTGGTCAAGTTATCGCTTGAGCAAACATTGAGGCCATCCGAAACCTGTTTTTGTAGACCAAAGTACTGAGAACCCATGATCACTGCTCGAGAAACCAAAGGTTCGCTCGATTGAACTACTCTGTTTCAACATATTTTGGAAAATTGTTTTAAGTTCATATTTTTGTTCTCATCTTTTCACGAGCATATTTTAGCATGACTTAGGCCCCATTAAGAAGTATTAAGTTGAAAATTCACAAGAGTCAATTGGCTAAGAAAGAAATGCAAGAATTTAATTAAGAGTTAATTAAGATAAAAATCGAACACACAGAATTGTATTAGATAAAAGGTATTTGTTCAAATTATGTATTTCAATGTGTATTTGTTATGTGTTTTGTGTAGGTTGAACAGTCAAGGAGTAGCATCAACATAAACTCATTGTGAGTAATATCCTTATAAAGATATGTTTGAAATATGTTTTCAAAATTGTTGCGTAATGATTATTTTGAAATGTTATTTTATATGAATGAATTATTGTCCCCTTTTGAAAAGTATTCATGGCATCCTTTAGTGAGGCCCTCACCTGGGGAAAACAATACGATGACCCTTTGATTAATAGAGTAGGTCCTTGCCTAGGGGAAACAATACCATGGCCCTTCGATTAATGGAATTACAGAGATCTCTGATGTTCACCCAAGTGGTCCCTTCATTACACCCAAGTGGTCCCTTCGTTTAACCTTTATGGTCCCTTCGATTTAGGCATACGAGCCCTTTCGTTATTCTACTAGATGTACCAAGTATGATATGATGTTTTGATATTAAACTTCGATATGGAAAACGCTCTATTTGGATTCAATATATATATGCCATTTGAAAATGTATGGATTTCAGTATGAAATATGTTTGATTCAAATTTGTTATATGATATTTGGAAATGTAAGTTATGGCAAATGCTTGGTATTTAAAATTGATATGAGATTCATTTTTCAAATGAAAATACATGTTTTTATTATATGATGGATTTCATTCATTAACCTCTTTATCTTGGTATTACTCACTGGGCTTTTGCTCACCCTCTCCATTATATATATGTAGGTGAGCAATTGGAAGATCAATATTAGAGGTTGCCTCAGAGTCCGCCCTTTTGTCAAGCCACCTAAGATGTACCACTGTGTGGGGATTTAGCTTCTTTTTTTTTTCCTCGGAGCTTTGTATGTTGTTAAAATCCGATATAAATTTGTGTGTGAGATGTATAAGATTTGTACATGCATATATCAAAAGTGTGTTTGAATGTTTTAAATATTTTAGTCCATTGTGTATGCATAGCTCAATAGACAATATCATTTTGTTTTCCTTCCGCTTCATGCCCCGATATTAATTAAATATTTTTTTTGAAATTTTCTCTTTGAGGCTTGATTACAGGCCAGACATGGCCAAAACCTCTAGGGTTTGGGTCTTGACAAATCCGGTATTTAGATCCAAGTTACAAAAAATATTGAAAAATGTAGAAAAATCACCTTGATTTTTTTTTTTTTTTTCCAAAACCTTTAAGTGTTAGCTTTCATGGAAAAAATATTTTATCGAGAAAAAGTGAGTGGTTTGAGAGAAAACCCAATTTTTATAACAATCGACGAATCTAGGTAGTGCAAGAGTATTTCTTAATTAAAAATCTAAGAAAGCTATACCACTTTTGAAAAAGTTTCTGGAAGCTAAATAAAATTCTCTAAAAACCATAGGAATGACAAGTTTAAGAAAAATCTAAAAATGTCTCTTGAATTGTAATATTTAAAGTGCACCAAATCTGAAAATTTACTTTTGTTAGTGAATTTATGTTCTCAACTCCATGGATGTGCTTATTATCAACGGATTCATGCTTTGGTATGATATTTGCATTGTTAGGCCTATATTTATTTACCATGATGCTTAGATGATTCTCAAACTATTGTAAGAATTATTGTCTTGATGAGTTGTTCTAACTTTAACTTAAAACATCTAACCCAAGGGGAAACTAAATAGAGTGGTGTTGGGTTTTCGATCACTTGAATAATGATGAGATGATAATGTGTTAAGTATAGTGGTTGTTTCAGAACCCTTCAATTGATTGGTTGTATTTGGACACTAGATACTTATGACGGATAAGGGTGGAGGAGGTTATGTATTTTTACCGTCTCCTTTGAGGTTCTCGGTTGGTGCTACGCAGTATGTAATCATTGGTAGGCATCCTGGGTAAGTTCTGCAAAGTAGCAAAAGAGAGGGCATATCGAATAATCCGAGTCCAATTCTTGCAGTTGAGAGGACGAAATCTCTGTGGGGGATTTGTAGATTATGAATATCTAACCTTGTAATCCTTTGCTATCGACTTGAATATAATGCTTCGTTACTTGTTATAATTGTGATGGTGTATTGGAATGAGAGAAAAGAATGGAGTGTGTGTGCATTTACTGGGCATTCAAAGCTTATAGGGTTTCATGACAGGTATTGACGAAATTTACGTGGACGATGGAGAAGTAGAAACGTTTGAAAACACATGGCTACCCCAGAAGAATTAGGAATTAGTAATTATGTTTTGGGATTGTAAGTGTTAAAGCTCTTGTTGAAATTAAGATATGATCTTGTAACTACTAATTTATTTATCTAAACGTATATCTTTTGTAGACTGTTCTTATGTTCCGTCAACCATGTAAACCTTGTGTTAATACCCTGTTAAGATCTATTAAAAAAATGTAGCTTTGTGATCCGACTAGAAATTTTACACTTTGAGGCTCCCTATTTTATAGTTTTAGCCTTTTAGTTTATGATATTTGATACAATAAAGTGCTTTTCTTCCTCTTCAAGTTAATATCACTTCGGAGACAAAGGGATCGCAATCCGCATGAGCGAAATTCACAATCTGTACGAGTGGATTTCCCTAACCAAGTTTCACCTCTGACTTGATCTCGCCGACTGAATATTTAAACCACACGAGCGGATTTGCCTCGTTCTTTGTGCACATGTTTTTGACTCAAAATTGACTAGAGGTCATAAAAAGAGGTTTTGGGTACCTGTTTTAGCATCTGAAAGCCTAGAGAAGATGGCTAGAAGCTAGAGAAAGAACAATCATCAATCCGTGGCTTTCTTTTCAACATTCGAAGTGTTCAACCTCTCCATAAGCAGCCAAGCTTTCTTCTTAGGATTGAGATGAAACTCTAATCAAGTATCATGTAATTTTGTATTTTAATTTTAGTTTTTCTTTGGAATTGGATAATTGTTGTATGATCATTTTTAGGTATTTTATGCAAATAATCATTCTATGCAATTTATGTATTGGATTTCTGTGATCGAGAATGCATGATCATACGACTATTTTACTTTCCTATATATACAAATTGTGAGACAAGTCATGCTTTGGGATACCAGTCATACTTTCGTTCGCCGTCGTAGCTTGCCACCCCGGCTTGGGTTGATTGATGTCATCTTCTGGTGGAATGTCATTCCTTTGGGGTATAAAGATGAGCGTCGTGGTGCTTTTATTCGGGCACTTCACCACTTTGATTTGTATTTTTGGGAGGAAGTCCTGCGGCTCATTTGGGACCATATGTAGAAGATCTTGACCGATGTGCAAATCAATCAAACTCAGAGCTTGTAGACTTGGTCATTTCCATTCACCAACTTGATCACCCATCTTTTCCACCACCACTCGAGCTACTAGTTTGATCTCGATGAAGAGGGCATGGAGGAGGTCTTGTAGTATACCAAGCAGTCTTGGCTCCACAGTTTGTCTCGCATGCCACACTTTCAAATGCAACCTCTCGTTGCCCATGTTGACTCCGTAGGTTTGGGTGATGATGTTCCCATGGCTGATCTTAGCCACGACCCTACTACCCCCGGCTTTGCTGATCCACCGCCATCTATCTTTACGATGCGTATTGATTATGAGGCCCTTCATTCTGAGCATATCCACCTTCAACAGTCTGTTGATACACTTTAGACTGATTTTTATGCATATTGGGGCTTCTTTCAGCAACTGTAAACGTGGCCAAATGTCACGGCTCCGCGCGCGAAAGGCACGAACTTGTTTTGTTCTTAAGCTACTACAGTTCGGACTCAATGTCACGGTTCTGAATCTAATCTCGCAAAGTGCAATGCAAGACCGATAAATCACCAAAGAGTCCAAATCTGAAAAATTGTTTTGGAAAATCAATTTTTATAAAGAAGTGCCAAGCATGACCTACTTTTCCAGATACAGAGTCGCCACCTAAATAATTTAGTTTTTGAGAAATTTAGGAAACCCTAACTCGTGCCGAAGGCCACGCGTCCGTCATCACCAAAGTTGCCTTAGCTCAGGAACTTGGGTACGAGAGGGAAAGGTCATGCAATGAGCACCCCCGCTCGCCCGATCAAAAAGATCGGCCTTTACTAAGCATGATATCTTGTTTTTGAGAACACAAGTGTTCTTATTCCGGTTTATTAGCTAGCTTAATACGTGATTCGCACAACATACAAGTATAAAGTAGATTGCCTAAGTTGGAACAAAACATCTCATGTTTGTTTGAAAATGGTTTGAAGGTGCTACTCACAAGTAGGCTAAGACGTGGATTTGCCACCCTCGAGTGGGCTTAGAAAACATGATTTTGCCACCTCAAGCGGGCTTAAAACTCGCATTTCGATGAATTGTTCCAATTCAAGCAATCCAACTTTCACCCACAGGCATTCATGCAGTTAAACACTTATGCAGTTAGCCTCATGGCAAGCATGCTATCATGGCAATATGCAATCACACTCATGCAATATGCTAATGCATAAACATTTACAGTGTACTCCGAGCCAAAACAGAAGCTAGTTAGTAATCAATTCATGATCCTAGCTATGTTACGATGCCTAATGCAACACATGCAAAATGCAACTAGAAATAGGCTCGCATATTCTAAGATGGCATATGAAATGCAGCTTTGATAATATGCTGTTGAACACGTATTCAAGTAAACGTATTGAAATACTATGCAGTTAGTATGATGCGCCGAGCCCTGGTGCATGCAAGACAAATGAATGAATGCAAACATGCAAGCATAAGGATGCTAATCAAAACATGATCTAGAACTAACCATCGTAAGCGGTTAAGTAAAAGGGAGAAAGACGTGGGGTTGGAAGCCATTCACACACTCACGCACACTTATTACAAAATTCGCCCTCTCGACGGAGGGTCCGAATGAATAATACAAACCAACTAATTAACTAACTAACAAGCTAATTAATTATTACACAACCGAATTGAAACAAATAACTATTCTAAGTTATCAAAAGCACTGAAATGGCCTCGTGACGAGGGATGCATGCATGCTCGGTCGGCTTCACTCGGAAATCCGTTGTCATGCCTCATGTTGCCTCTGTTTGCATTGTTCTGCTTCTCTGAAAATTGTGCCAACTTCTGTGATGCTTCTAACCTACCTCATGGACACTCTGAGAGGTCATCGGCCAAGAAAGGTGGCCATTGGCCAGTGGATAATGGTCATCGGCCAATTTGGAGACTATCGGCCAAATATTGTTAGCCGATCGGCACACTATGTAGTCGATCGGCCATCTGTTCTTGCAAACTGCTCCTTTTGCTGTAGCAGAGTACAAACAAAGGCATGGCAATACATTTACAAGAAAATGTTGTACAATTACACCCCTTATCGTGTTTGAAGCTCAAAGGAGTGTAGTGTTCGACCCTCGGGCCACCAATCACGCATTTCGATGCATGATGGCCAAAGAGGTCAAGTTGCACAAATCAATATGGATGAAATGCACAAAAACACATAAATGCCATAACCTCTATCATGCATTATCAAGAGGGTTGGTGACCGAGAATTGAGACATGTCTCATCACTTGAAATATGAAACGTCCCTCGTTTCTCGTGTTTGGCTTAACACTCAAACCAAACACAATGCAATGCACACAACATGGGAATGCAATGCAATGCAATGCAAGCATAACTTAACAAAGCTAATGACATGAAAACAATGTAATACAACATGAGCATGCAAGCACCATGTAGTGCAACCTAAACATGTAAACAACATGCAAGAATCATGCAATGCAACAAGCATGCGACAACATGCAATGCGACAAGCATGCAACAATATGCAAGAATGTTATGTAATGCAACTAGCATGCAACAACATGCAATGTAACAAGCATGCAACAACATGCCAAAATGGACTTGAACTAAAATGGACAGACCTCAGCCATGCCCAAATTAGTGGCCAAAACACCAAAGCTAAGGCACCAAAAGGCAAAACACACATGCACACATATTGGTCCACAAGCTAGGCAACAAGAACACAACCCTTAGAGGCACTCAAAGGGTGACAAAAGTGGGAGCATGGCAAGTCTATATGCTCTGAAATTAAGTATGGAATGATGCCAAATCAACCAAGCAAGACAAGTACGGCAAGCAAGAAAGCTCAAAGCTTGAAACTAGCATAGGAACTTGTACCAAAGCCATATGAATCAAACCCCAAAGGGCAAAGGACAACCAAAACAGTGCTAGATCATGCCAAAATGAGTCCAAAACATACATGGGCCAAAGCTAAAACAAGCCAACATGAAGGGCATAAGGCATGATGCATGCAAGGCCAATAAAGAGGGTTACACCACACCTACCAAGACCAAACATGGCATGACTTAACCAATGAAAATTATAGTTATGGCATGTCAAAATAAGCCCAAAAAACCACTGAGATGGCATCCCAAAAGCTTAAGCATAGAGGCATGCACAATGACCCACTCTTAAGGCATAAAACACCAACTCTTCAAAGCATTGAAAGGATGACAAATTTGAGGGCATGGTAATGGAACCTGCTCTGAAATTATACAACAAATGATGCCAAATCATGAAAGTAACCCAAGCAACGCATGCTAGTGACTTGGAAACTCAAAGCTAACAAGCTAGAATGCACTATGGCTATACAAAGCATGGCATGCATGACTAAAACCACATAAAAAAGAGCTCAAGCATGGTAAAACATGAGGGAAAGGTTTTTTGAGTTGAGCCAAAACATACAAGAATGATGATCCAAACACAAGATGCATGTTAAGGAAATAGAGAGGATTGCACTACAAGTGCATGATGCATGCAAGAGGCTATCAAACCAACCTTAGATAGAGGTATAACATGCTAAAATAAGGTCTAATAGATGCCAAGATGGAACCAAAACAAGCTTAACAAACATGTTACTTTTATGAGCCATCAATACAAGCATATGAGACATAAGGAGAGAGGATGACCCTCTCCTATTTGGGACCTCAAAACCACCTTTCCATTATTGAAAATCCTCTGGATTTCAGTGGTGAGAAGGCCAAAACAAGGTGGTCCCAATGGCTTAAAAAGAAAGGCACAAAACAAGGCCAAACAAGGCCTTAGAGGAGGTAGACAACCCCCAACACAAAAGTGACCTCAAACAAACATTACAAGCATAAAAAATTAGAACTTTTTACAATAGAAATTGAAGCTTAAATTAGCATGCAAATAGGTCTAAAAGCTTAAGCCAAAATAGGAGATTAAAAGGTTAGTTTCTCACCCTTGAAGAACACCTTCAAAAACACAACTCCAACAGCTTTTCTAAGTTCAAACCAACCCAAAAACTCTAACACCAGCTCCTAAGGACCTCAGCAACCAAAAGATGGTGTTCTAGTAGGTGTTTGTGTGCAATAGTGTGAAGAATTTACACTTTTGAGCACAAACAAGAGCGAATGAGGAGAGAGAGGTAAAATATATAGAGAGAATGATATATGTTTTGTATATCAACTTTTCAGAACCTTTGGAAAGGGAGAGGGGCCTCCCTTCTTATAGAAAATCAATTCTCAAGCTTGTTGAACAAGCTTGAGTCTTGATTCAATCCCTCCATACATGTTATGGAGGATGGGGATTGTCCATACCAGCTGTCATAGCTGGCACAAAAATATCTGCAAAAGCACGTGGAAAGGTCTCGGCGAGAAAATATGGCTGATCAACTAAAAGGAGTGCTGATCGACCAAAAGGAGTGTCGATCGACCAAAAAGAGTGTCGATTGGTCACCACTTATGGCTGATGGCAAGAAGACAAGGCTGATGGCACAAGGCCTTAGCCGATGGGTTGTAGGGATGGCTAACAAGCCACCCTCTTCCCTCAGAAGCAAAAACCACAAGTCCTTGGTCCACAACCAAGCACAAAACAAACAAGTTGAGAGATCCTACAGCAAGACGCGCAGCCGAGACCTTTGGGAACTCAAAACGAACACGAGCATGGATGATCATCGAGTGTTCAAACGATGACGTCCAAGTCTTGAGGACGGTCAAAAATAGGGTGTCTACAGTTGCCCCTCTTTGACAGAACTCGAAAGTTATAAGATGATGGGAGTGAATGTCAAAGCCCAGAGATGACCCATTTTTGACAAGGCTGAAGACAGAGACAAGCATACAAGATAACAAAGAAATGCGCTCGCAGGCAGGGGCAAGATGCAAATGACATGCATGATGCCGAACATAACTTATGATCATACAAAGAGAACTGTAATGAAGCATTTATGCAAAATAAATACAATAGTTTAAGCAAACGAATAAGAAAGAGCAATCCTACACATTCCAATAGAAAGGATGTAAGAAAATTATGCAATTCTCACTGCGTCTCATGTGGAGAAGACTAAAAGCCACTACCGAGGAGACCCGGAGTCTCAAACACAACATCTCTCAGCATATCACACGCAGGAGAGGAAAGGACTGTGCAAGAAAGCGCAATCATCCAAACGCGTATCAAACGCGAGAGGAGCGAGAGAATCACTGAACACTGGAACGCATCTGTGTGTTCGAAGCTGAAGATGTCCTAACGCATCACATGCGGTTGCACAAGAAAGTACAATGCACTAGACAGTGCGAGTACGTCCAAACGCGGCACGCGAGTGGAGAAAGGTTGCGTAGGAAAGCGCGATGCACAAAAAAGTGCGGGTACATCCAAACGCAGCACGCGGGTGGAGAAAGGTTGCAGAACGCATGATAAATGCGAACATGCGGGTACGTCCAAACGCGGAATGCGAGTGGAGAAAGGTTGCAGAATGCAAACACGTGGGTATATCCAAACGGGGCACATGAGTGGAGAAAGGTACGTCCAAACGCGACACACGCGAGTGGAGAAGGGTTGCGTAGGAAAGCGCGATGCACTAGAAAGTTTGAGTACCTCCAAACGCGGCACGCGAGTGGAAAAAGGGTTGCGCAGGAAAGCGCGATGCACTAGACAGTGCAAGTACGTCCAAACGCGGCACACGAGTGGAGAAAGGGTGTGGAACACATGATAAACGCGAACATACGAGTACGTCCAAACGCGGCACACGAGGGGAGAAAGATACATCCAAAAGCGACATGCGAGGGGAGAAAGGTTGCGGAAGAAAGCGCGATGCACATGAAAGTGTGGGTGCGTCGAAATGCGGCACGCAAATGGGGAAAAGTTAGCAGTCAAACTGAACCGGAACTTCTCTTGAATGAACCGTACATACAATATCGTGCCTGCAAAAGAAAGAAATTCAACAGGTACAATATAGTAGAAACACATGTTCAATCGTTAGATCAAGATATTAGTTCAATATGAGATAAATACATGCATATACAATGTGAGTGAGAAGGTGCGTAGTAATGCAAGTGAAAAGATGCATCACAATGCAACTAGGACTAGCATAGCAATGCAAGTAAAACATGTGCAACAATGCAAGAAAGGGGTGCACGACAATGCAAGAACGGGTGCATAAAGACATGTAAGTAAAGCATATGCACGACAACGCAAGCAATGTGCAAAACAATGCGAGAAAGGCATGCGCGACAACCTAGATGGTGTGCATGACGATGCAACTAGTGTGCGTGACAACGCAAACAAGGTGTGCATGAAAATGCGAGTGAGACGTGCATAACAATGCGAACAAAACGTGCATGGCAACGCATAGAGTGTGCGCATAACAATGAGAGTGAGATGTGCATAACAATGCGAACAAAACGTGTACGACAACGCATAGGGTGTGTGCATATCAATGCGACAATAAAGAGAGGCACATATTCAATGTAAGCATGGTAAAGGCATGTTATTCATGATGTTTGAGATGCAACTTCAAAGCAAGATGAGGCATGCTCAATGCAAGAGCAAAAAGGCATATAACAAGCGTGCTTATTACAAACATTGTAATGCAGCATATTCAAAGCAATTTTCGAATCTCGCAATACAAAAGGATATGAAAAAGGATACACCTTGCGCCTATCGAGTGCCGCACACGGAAGACACGGTTCGGGGCCACCACGAAGGCCACTTAAGCTTCAAAAGTGTATTTTCTTGCACTTTCTTGAAAATACACTTAAGCGGCCTTCATGGTGGCCTCGAACCTGTCTTCGTGTCTTGACACTACACCGCTTAAGCAACCACCACCAGCAAACTGATAACTAACCCAAACAAGGGCATTGGAGGTGCATCGACCACAAGGGGAAGCCATCGGCCATCCATCAGCCACAAAATGAGATCATCGGCCAACTATTTAGCCGATCAGCTAACAATTTGGCCGATCGGCCAAAAGTGGCAGATTCGGGGCAGTTTTGACATTTTGCCTCGGGTCTTTAAATATAGGGTTCAAAACCCGATTTCCTCACTTCCTCGTAGTCGAAAATCATTGCTCGCTCTCTCTAGGTCATTTTCCGCCCTTAGATCCGACCTTTTCTCCCATTTTCAAGCCTCCCGCAACTTTCGATTCACAAAAACTCTTTCGTTTCAAACACTTTGAACCGAACGAAATGCGATTCCGGTGCCACATTCTTGATTTCTACCACTTGGGGCTTGTTTCCCCTGAGTTTACCTTGCTTTCCGTGCCCTTTTCTAAGCCTTGGCATTTTCCTCCATTTTTCAGCCCTTGGGGTTGACTTTCAGTTGACTTTTTGCATTTTTACCCATTTTTCATACCCTTGGCCATTTTTTCACCCTTCTCGAGATGGAGGACGATATTCCACGAGGTGGGACTCCTCCAGAGATGGACACATATCTTGAGATCGAGCTCCTACTGCTCAATGTTTGACCTTTTGACCCAGCGACATACCAGCCTGCGATACACATACTGCCTCTCGATAGCATCCGCCAGTTCAGGAGCTACGCGCGAGGTGCGCCATTGGAGCTCTTGCTACAGGAGCCAGAGCCGCATCTATCCTTCGGCGCTGCTAAGGTATACTCCTCCTCTCTTACATTCTGTAATGTAGATCGTATATCTTTGATAGTCGATACTGTTCTTTAAATGATCATCACAAACATACCTGTAGATCACATGCTTAGTTCACCCTGAGCACCATCATATATGATATATGTGCAAACTCGAACACATGCACACAAACTACATTTTCATCAGTTTTGAACGCATTCAAACACTGTATTTCTGACACTGCGTCGTATCTGTTTGTCTTTGAACACAGGGAGATTCCCATGCCTTCCGGGGGTATGGGAATACCGTCGCCCGGGGTTGGTACATGGAGTTGCCCGACGTGGTTCGCCATATCGTTGACGGGGCCGACTTCGGCATTTTTTTCATGGGACTCTTGCGCCTCACTGCGAGTAGGCCCCTTCTTGGCACGTTGTTAGAGAGGTGGTGGGATACCACTAATTCCTTCCACCTTTCTGCTGTAGGGGAGATGACGATGACTCCCTTTGAATTTTTCATGCTCACCGACATCGAAGTTGGGGGTGATCCGATTCCCTCTGACACCGATATGGACGAGTGGGACGCTGCCCAGATCTACTTGCTCGGCGCTCGGCCACCTCTCTCCCGGCCAAGGTTCGTGAGGTATTCGTGGTTCGAGGACCATGTTCGGGATACAGGCGCCTATGACTCGCGAGGATGTGGAGCAGTACACTCGAGGATTCGTCACAAATTATTCTTATTTAGTGACGAAATTTATTTTCTTCACTACTTTTTATCACCATATGTTACTTTTGTTGTAAACACAACTTGATCTATATTAATGCTTGTAAACATAACCACAACATATGTCTAGCAATCTCAAACTTACCAAAATACCCTTGACTCTTAAAACATAAGCCTCTAAAGATACAACAGAGTTTCAGAGTTTGATTGTGTAATGAATGTATTGTGTTAACATTATATACACCCTAAGCCTCTAAAATCTTCTAGACAAACTGCTCCTGTGCTCCTATCCATAGTAGTCCAATCAAAGTCTATATAGCTTTACACTGTAATGGCTTCTACAAAATCCTTGAAAGGGTATATTCAAATGTGTAAGTGGCATGTGTAAGCTAGAGCAATAAAACAAAAGAGCTGTATCAACAAACCAGAATCACCAGAGATTTCATAAACACTAGTTATACTCATTACAAAATTCACTTACACACATACATGTTACATTTTAATAAAGCAGTAAAATAGAAATCTGAGTTCATAAAGCACAAGATAAAAATTAAAATTAAAGATTAAAAAAAATGCCAATTACAATTCACGCAAGGACAGTACAATTCACTCAATCTAACAACAAAGTGAACATCAACATTAGCTTGTATACCAAATTACATTCATAATACTACTCAATTCATCGAATCAACAATACTTGAGGCACTACCAAAATGCTGAGAGAGCAATAATAACCAAAGATCATAAGCTATCCAATAAGCAATTACACAATCAACACAACAAAAAATGCCTGATTTGACTCGGTTCTCTCTTAACTACTTGTTCACCAAAAATCGATACACAATTCTCTCGACATCGGACTCAGATGCACCTATTCAAATCAAAATAAAGACAAAAAATGCAGCTAGATCCAGAGATCTAATAAATAAACAAAATCATCAAATTTCAACATCGATACAATATATCATTGATTCTGAAATCAATCAACTCACAGTATTGTCGAGAGCAACGACATTAAGGAAAGTGGAAGGGCGGCGAGAGGACGATGAGTTTTCGTTGACATCTTTGTCAGTAAGCAAAGCAGATGCTTGGCTCATCGAATCAGCGAGCTAAGCCAATTCATCGATCGCGTCCATTGACTCAATGAATTGAAGAACTCGATTGAAGAGAGAGAGATAGAGAGAGAGAGAGAGAGAGAGAGAGAGAGATGATCAGATCAAAGGAGGAGGAAGGATCGCGATGTATGTAGAGAGAGAAAGAAACCCTAGGTTAATACAAAATGAAAATGATGATAGAGAGAGATCCACCGATGATATTTGTGTTGCTGAGTAAGTAGTAGATTTTGGAAGGATAAAAATTTAAAAGATTTTGAAAATAAAATCATGCTTGGCAACAAAGTTGTTTTTTTATTCAAACTTACACTTCACAAATTGTTGAAACCTTTCAATCATCTATTCTTTTGAAATCTAAGTCCTAAATTTATGAAATGGTGTTTACCTCCAACAGGTCGAATCAAGTTGAATACAGATGGTTGTGCTCGAGGGGATCTGGACAATGAAGGCTTTGGCGGACTGTTTAGGGATGACTCGAAAATTTAGCTCTATTAATTAAAAATAAGTTTTTTTTAAAATAAAATTAATGTTACAAAAAATAGTTCGTGTTTGTGTGTGTAGCTTTTTTAGTATTTTTTTAGACAAGCTTTAAAGTTGTTTTTTTTTTTTTTATAAAATTATAAATATACCCAAATAAGTCTAAAAAAATTATAAAAAAATTATAGCAAAATTAGAGAGAGAGAGAGAGAGAGAGAGAGAGATAGAGAGAGAGAGAGAGAGAGGGTTTGAGGCAAAAACATGTATAGATAGAATGAGAGGAAAAGTGGTGAACGGGACTTAAAATAATGTTTTTGAGTTTTTTTGTTTTTGTTTTAGTTATTGTACGTTTTTAAATATTTGAAATAATTTTTTTTTACATTTTACATTGAAAAAATTTACATATACTTAGAAGAAAAATATTTTTTTAATTTTCTAAAAAAATACTAAATTCAAAAAATATATAATTTAATACATTTCATATGTATTATATTTTTTTTTATAAATATTTTACTTTTTAACTGTATCTAGATTAGGCACATCTAAAAAGTAAAATATAAATAAATTATTGAAAAAAGGGAAAATATCAAATCAAGGTAATTTAAAAAATAATAATTACAAATTAGTGAGAAGCAATATAAATATTAATAATTAAAATTATAAACTTTTTCATGAATATGTAATTTTTTTTCTAAAATTTCACTGGGTGCAATTATCAGGTGAGAAGCTTGGTTAGCAATTGTTCGTTATTTTTTAATAAATAAATAAATAAATATTGGATTGAATTTTTTTTTAATAAAAGTTTTCACGACATGCTAATGCATGCCGTGTAAGTTATAATATTTTACGACATTAAATGTATGTCACTTTAAATGTAAATATTTTGCGACATATTTTGTATGCTATAAAAATATGCATTTTTACAGCATGCTTTTGTATGCCATAAAAAAAACCGTATTGAATATTTTTTTTTTTTTTTGGTAGAAGTTTTCACTACATGTTAATGCATGCCGTGTAAAGTTACAATATTTTACAACATGAAATGTGTATCTTCTTAAGAGTAAATATTTTACGACATATTTTTTAAGTCTCGAAAATATACATTTTTTACAGCATACTTTTGTATGGTACAAATATGTGAATTAACAACTTAGATGGCATGTATGTCGTTATTGAAGAACCATTAACAGCATTAAAAAAAAAAAATGTCGTAGAGTATATTAATTACGACATGCATTTGATGTATGCCATAAAATTGAACCTGTAAATAGTTAGTTTTGTTGTAATGAATACATGTGGTCATGGAATGTAATTCATGACTAAAAAAAAATCGTTAATTGAATTAATCGACAAAAACAAGTATTTGATGACTAAACTTTTGGCCGTTTGAACATATAACTACAGTGACTAAATGATTAAAAACAAATATTTGGTGACTAAACTTTTGGTTGTTGAACATATAACTATCGTACTAAATCATTTGGTAGCTAAAAAGTTAGTCGCCAAAAGTATTGTTTCTCCGATCAAAAACGTTAGTGTGAGTAACAATATTTTGAAATCGGACTGGACAGGCTGGTTGAACCGTCGACAAATCTAAAAGTTCAGTCCGGGTACGGTTCAACTAAATCGGTTGGGCTCCCATTTTGTCAAATGGCAAGCAAATATGCGAAACTATGTTGCTTTGGAGAATTGAGCATAGAACCAGATGGAAGTAGCATGACAAATAACTACCATACCATATTCAACTTTTGTTTATATTTGGTAAATATATATCTATATTACATGTTCTTTCAATCATTAATATAATTGATGTATTTTATATATAATAAATATATTTATGAAATTGTAAATTTATCTTTTTTTAAAAAAAAATAAATAAATAAATCAATGTATCCTAATTCTTATGTTATTATTAAATAAGTTTCAATATATTTATAAAATAATTATGGTGTTATGGTTTGATTCCAATTTGCTCAACAATTGAACTAGTGATCTCCCCACCTGATCCCTTTTCTGGTTCTCTTACCAACCTGATTTTTAAAACATTAGCGAGTATTGAAACACTAACTAACATATAAATTTAATTTCAATCATTCAATGTATTTTCTAGCTTTTTTTTTTTTGGGGGGGGGGGGGTTTAACTAGACAATTGCTCGGCAACAATACTACAAATCCATAATTATCTACCTAGAATTTGTCCAGAAACAATAATCAATGGTTCAAATTCATTTCACTAGTAAACGCCACACTTCATCAATTTAATTTCCACCACACATACTCATTCGGAGTAAAATCTAGATCCTTAATTATAGGATACAAACTTTTCCATTGCTCAGCAGCCATTAATTGCACTAAAAGTGTATTAACCTAGAAAATAACTTAGAATTTAAGAAAATATTTAAGATCCACAAACAAGTCTCACAAGTGTATCTATAATAATGTGATATTATACATGCCAATTTTTAATTTGTTATACATCTAATAATATAGGGCCCCTCCCTCTTACCACATCATTGTAAATAGATTTATAGATTAGAAGTGTTGGTATGTAACATTACTCTAGAATTTAAACCCTATATTCAAATTGATACTATTTGTCATGAAAAAATCTTCACATTTGATTATTGATTTTTGACAAATTTCGATTCTTTTATTTATTTATTTTTTCTAGGCTGTCGAACAAATATTATTTGGACCCAAGCCAGGGCAATGGTATGTACTAATACTGCCCGTCACTGTGTAGGGTTTATTGGTCAGTGCTTGTGCTGGGGCTACCTTGCCTAAGTTCAACAGTTAATGATTTTGTTTTCTCACACAACTTTTATCTATTTATTTATGTTTTCTATATATATAAGAGAAAAAAAAAAGAAAAAAAAAAGATTAATACATCTTCCATATAGTTTGTGTAGGGATAAGATCTCTTCCATACCTTATCTCTCTATATCTCTCTGTGCTTTTTCATATAGGTTTCAATCCGAACCTGTATCAATGATCCGAACTGTCTGTCTCGTAGGCCCAATAATAAAGGTCATCTATACAAAAAAAATTAACTTTATTAGAAAATTATAAATACAAAAAAAAAATTACATTTTGTTTTATAAAATGAATGGCAAATATAATATACAATTTAAATATCTATTTTACAAAACAATATGTGATTTGTTTCCATATTTATAATTGTCCGATTTTCACGGATGACCTTCATTGCAGGGACTACGAGATAGATAGTTCGGATCATCAGTATAGGTCCGAATTAAAACCCATAAAAAGAGTATGGAGAGGTATAGACAGATGAGTTATGAAGGGGAGCTTATCTTGGTAGAAGGAGAGGTCCAAGAAATAATTTCCATTTTTAGGTAAGATCTCTCAGTATTATTATTTTAGTAGTTTAAGTCGTTTATCCTATCTTTTATATTGTTTAGGTGATTTTTAAACTTTAAAATTTAATAATATAAAATTTATATTTTTAGAATTCTATTGATAAGATCTTTCAAACAAAATACATGAGTAATTGAAATTCTAGAAATAAAAAAAAAATTATATTCATAAAATTTCACTAACTTGGTCACTGAAATTTCATGGACGAATTGAAATTCACCAACCTAGGTCAGTTTAAGGTCAGTGAAATTTTACTGACTTGGTTATCAAACTTTTAAAATTTCACTTACTTAAACAAGTTTTCTCATCGAAGTTTCATTGACTTCGATTGACTTGGTCATCGAAATTTCACTAATCAACTAAAATTTCACTGAACTAGGCTAGGTTAGTGAAATTTCAATGACTTCACTGATTTGGTCATTAAAATTTCATTGATTAACCAAAATTTCACTAAATCAGACTTGGTCATCGAAATTCACTAACTAACTGAAATTTCACTGACTTGTCTTAGGTTAGTGAAATTGCATCATTTTTTTATTTTATTTTGTTTTATAGAATTTTGTATTCATCATGAATATTGTTTTACAAATCTTGAAGAAATGATTTCAAAAATAAAAATTTTATAAATTAAAAAAAAAACAAAGATTTAAGGGTATTTGGGATGATCTAAGAGGTGTTTTGAGAAGATGGTTAAATGCTATCTTTTTAGTTTTTTTGGCTTTTTTATGTGAAAGGTGACGTGACCCAAAATCGGTTAAAAGTTGGCTTTTGGCTTTTTTTTGTATGTTCCCAAATGGCCCCTAAATAAGTATATTTTTTTGACTTTTTACAAAAAGATGTGCAAACAAAGTAGAGGTGATGTGATCAAATTTTTTTTTTTTTAAAAAAGGTGCTAATATAGGGGATGCCACATAGTGTCTTAGATAAAAAAAAGTTACAAAATTTTCAAAATTTCAAATGAGTTAAAAAAGTTATAGAATTTTGTCACCATGTGTTTTGGAGGACATAAATTAGTATTGTCCTTATATTTCTAAAAAAATATATATATATTATTAGGGTTCTTAAATTGAAGACCAAAAAAGAAAATTTTTTAAAAAATATGCAAAATTTGAAATGAGTGTTTTAGATTTCTTTATATTGTGATTTACACCATGTCAAATTTAAATATACACCATAAAATTGGAAAAATATGAATTAAAGTATGAGATTGGACTATCTCCAGTCCATATTCGGATAGGATAGTCCAGTTCGGCCCAATAGGTTCACTTTTGGGCCCTATTGCGATAACTTGAACTGTTTAAGTTTTAGGATTCGTCGAGTATATTATTCTTGCAAAAAATAAGTCGATCGAATAATGGAAACCACGAATTTGAATGAATGGTTTATTTTCTCACCGTCTAATTTTTCTTTTTTTATACAAAACTGTTGGCTTTTTTGGCTTTTGAAGGCTAGAAATGTAATTACAGTGTGCTAGCAACGATCAATAACCCTTACAAAAATAATAAATGTCAACCAATTAATCTGACAATTGCTTCAAAATTCTCTTAGCCCTAATGAAGAGGACTTTTATTGGTGGCTTGTTTTAGGAGAAAATTCAGAAGTACTAATCAAAAGTAAAAGAAGGAGAGAACAGTGTTAGAATCAAATTTCATTAAGTAAACAAATGTTTACAATAGTACCTTCACACTTCCACAGCTTTAAAGGAATTTATAGCCATGAATAGACTAACTTAGAATTACTCATAAGAAACTGAAATGTAGTGCGGAAAAGTAAAGAACTTGAAAGTAAAGAATTAGAAAAATATAAAGTAAGTAAACTGATTTTTGAATATGGTTCTGGGTCCTCTACTATCAGCTTTCTTCTCTATTTATAGGCCCTGGTAGTAACCGTCAAAGTGCCGGATAACTGTCGAAGTGGATGATAACTGTCGAAGTAACCTCCATGATCATGGAACATGGCTCCAAGCATTTTGCCTTCACTATGCCATTTCTTGCAATTAAGCTTCCCTCTTGAATTTGGATTTAAATCTTCAAGAACCGTTTAGCCACGACACCTTGCTATTTTTGATTGTTCCAGTACTTCGTAGATCCATTTTCATTGATATGATTTGTCACGTGTCCTCTAATGACTGGAAACCTTTACTAATTCCTCAAGTTACCGTTGATAGACCACGTGTCAGGTTGTGACTCATTGATACAAAATATATGGCCAACATTAATATTAGTGGATCGATGCCCTACTACCACGTTCTAGGGTGTGCATGGTAATTAATTGTTTTGGAAGTATAATCACCTTCAAGCATTGTTTAAAACACTAAACTTCCCCTTGTGCTTGAACCTTACTTCCACTATCTGTGCAAACAAAGAGACTGATTCATCCTTGATTGCTAATCAAACATGTTCATTCATTGATCAAGCATGTGAAAAGGTTTTGCACAATGATGGTTGATCTCAAAAGAACTCTCATGCATTTATTAGCCATACCTATCATTCTCCATTTATACAAGTTATGGAGGTTTTTGCAGAGCATACACCTTTAGAAGAAAAACTTGCTCATATAGACTTCGAAGGCTCTTCATCTGTCCCAAAAGTCTTTGCTTGGGATGAGGCTACCTCCTCCTCTACCAAAACTACTGGTTGGAATGCCTGGCCGAAACCAACCCAACCTCAAACAAGCGAATTCACCATAGATTTGTTGAATTTGATGACCCTACTTCGGTTCTTCCTTCTTCTCGTAGCTTAGTGTTATAATCCTATGTACCATTTGACCGCTTCCGCTACCTTGAAGACAATTTACTATTGGCAAGGTATACCTCCACCTTGCCAACCAAAATAGTGTGGAAGACTCCTCACTTAATCGAAGCTCTAGGACTGAGCCCCTCACACTTGGCCAAGAAGGCAAAACTCAGCTCTTTTAATTGGCTAAAGTGTGTGAACGAGCCCCAGTTTCCTCCTTCCTTTGGAGTGGACCCAGTTGCACCTCTCCTTCCTTATAATCCTAACCGGATTAAGGAATTGAAGCTCACCCTTTTCGAGGACCGGAATTTCGCCCCCTATCAAGCCCCAGCTTTTCCCACTGCCTACTAGCAGTACAAAGCCCAAACTCTGCTTACTGTCTTCTCCCACCTATCCTTCGAAGTGCTTTGAGACGACACCCCTCACAGTAATATAGTCTCTCGAAGCCATACCCTCAATCTAGTGGCCCAAATATAACTTCATACCTTCTTGGACCA
Organism: Camellia lanceoleosa; assembly: GCA_025200525.1. Lineage (NCBI taxonomy): Eukaryota > Viridiplantae > Streptophyta > Magnoliopsida > Ericales > Theaceae > Camellia > Camellia lanceoleosa. Next base: position 66,024,164 of record CM045769.1, on the reverse strand, counting down.
ACTCCCTCTCCTTCTTAATTGCCATAAAAATGCGGTGGCCACTGGTGAATCGTTGGAAGAAATCTCTACCACTCGTATTCAAACCCAATATGAAGCAGAGAATCTCCTTGAACAATATGAAGACTTCAAGAACCATGATTCAGCATACAGAGAGGATGCTGATATGGATGGGATGGATAGGATGGATGAGATGGAGTAGGCACTGAAGCAAACAGAATTTGAGATGAAGGCCCAACAGCTTTTTCCCTAAATAAGGGCACACCAGCTAGAGAAGCCCCAATTAGATAGGATAGAGGAAAGGTTAGAAAGAGAACATGTATTCATTGAGTTTTGCTGGACTAAGTTCCATGACCTCATAACCTTTTCCATTCCTTATTTTTACGAAGATGCAAATGTAGCCAAATAGGCCCCTCAATGTAATCATTTATTTATTCAATAAATTATCGGTTTCTTGCTTCCAATTACGTGGTTTGTATTTGTTAATATGTATGACCTCAAACTCGTTCTTATACTAGCAGATACTAGTTTTGAAGTAACCCATTTATCCTAAAGCATAGTTAAGTGTTTTGAAGCAAAATCCCCTTTCCCAAAAGGTAGTAAAATATTCCCTCGAAGGAAATTTCCTTTTTAGAAAATCCAAAAATGTGTTTTCAAAACCTCTAAAATTAAAAAATGGGTTTATCTTTTCCAATTTCATGGTTTGTATTTGCTAATATACAAGCCTTTGATCTTAAAACTCATTAACATATTAGCAAATACTGGCTTCAAAGTAACTCATTCATTTTGAAGCCAACTCAAACACTTCGAAGCACACTTTCTTTCCTTAAAAGGTAGTAAAATATTCCTTCGAAGGAAATTTTCTAGGTAGAAAGTCCAAAAATGTGCTTTCAAAACCTCTGAAATTGAAATATGGGTTTATCTTTTCCAATTTCATGGTTTGTATTCGCTAATATGCAAGCCTTTGATCTCAAAACTGATTAACATATTAGCAAATACTGGCATCAAAGTAACCATTAATTTTGAAGCCAAGTCAAGCACTTCGAAACACACTTTCCTTCCTCAAAAGGTAGTAAAATATTTCCTTCGAAAGAAATTTTCTTGGTAGAAAGCCCCAAAATGTTCTTTCAAAACCTCTGAAATTAAAATATGGGTTTATCTTTTCAAATTTCATGGTTTGTACTTGCTAATATGCAAAAATTGATTAACGTATTAGCAAATACTAGCTTCAAAGTAACCCATTCATTTAAAGCCAAGTCAAGCACTTTGAAGCACACTTTCCTTCCTCAAAAGGAAGTAAAATATTCTTTTGAAGGAAATTTTCTTGGTAGAAAGCCCAAAAATATGCTTTCAAGACCTTTAAAATTAAAATATGGGCCCTAACTCCACATGGGTCAAATGAAGCTTAAATAGCTTAGAACTACTTGACCCGTTAGGTTAAATGGGCAAATTAGACAAGAAGGTATAAAGCCCTAGTTCTTGTGCTCTTACCTATTCACTTGTCAATTTCTAACTCTTACTCTCACTCTTACTTCCCTCTGTGCTTACTTTAGCTCTTGCCCCTCCTATCCTTGCTATTGCTTCTTCAATCCTTTCTTTTACTCTCACCAATGACTACCTCTTCCTTTACAAACCTACTAGTTGTTGAACATCTTTGTCCCTCGGTGTCCTTAAGAAGATGGATAAACAAAGAAATAGCTAAGTATAACGAGGGCCATAGTGCAATCGATGGAAGGTACTTCATCCTTCGTTATCATGCAAAAGGAGAGTATATCCTTGGCCCTATCTTTACTGAGGCTCCTGCTGTAGTTTCCCCTTTGTACCCACGTTTGGAGGATCACTACCTTCTTTACGAAGGAAAATTCAACTGGGGGTTGGAGGGCCACTCGACCTTATCACTGCTGACCCATATTGAAGACGGAATGGGAGGAATGGTATGATTGAGTCATCGAGGCTAGAGAACAAGATTTAGAGGACCTCTATATCCTTGATTCCCTTCGACTTTCCAGGTTTATAATTCCTAAGGATCCCTTCCTTATCCCAGCTACTTTTTGTTTTTGGAATTCTGCTTTCAATTTCTTTCAATATCGATGTGGTATGATGGCCCCCACCATTTTTGATATGTGCCATCTTCAAAGGCTCTCACCCATTGGTGACCCCTTTGGTCCTGATTACCCAAACCTTGAGGTTTCCTTCTCTACTCTTGATTTGAATCCTTCTTACAGTGAGTTCATAGAAGCTGAGAATAATAAGGAAGGTCCAGTGACCAACTGAGAATTCTTTTCTTTTTATTCTTTATTGGCTTTGTAAATTTCTTTTTTATACTTCATCCTAAAAATAATGCTTGAATTTATTCATCTTGTCAAGGCTCTGGCTTCAAAGAAGAGTATAGCCTTGGCTTCTTATGTTCTAGGCCATGTATATAGAGTTCGTTCCTAGTTTTGTGAAAGGTCTCTAGAACCCAATCAAGGAGGCCCTATTTGGGTTCTCTAACTCTAGCTTTTTGCTTACTTTACTGACTTCCATTCTCGCTGCTTAAAATTTTTGGTGCAAGAGCCCGCCACCTACAGAGAGAATTATGCCAGATTCTTTTTGTACCCTTCTAATTTTGCTTATTATTTTTCTTACTCTCATAACTTGCCCGCCTTTATTTGACCTTCATTTTTTTACCCCTTCGATGCTGATGTGAGGCTGACATGGTTAAGGGCCTTTTTGGTTGATGTGACCTATTCCAGGCCTATTCATAAGGAAATGTGGACCTTTATCTTAATTCCAAAGGAGCTCTTCATTAGCATTATAAACCCTAGGGCCTACAAGTGCATCGCCGAGGCTTATTGCCCTGTCCAACTTGCAAGGTAGTTTGGGATTACCCAGGGGATCCCAGTCCCTCTCAGCAACCTCTTCAATTCTGACCATGATGCCAGAGATTTGAAGGTGCCAAAAACCAAGCTAAATGAAGCAATGGTCAAGTTTGTAAAGGACTTTTCTGGCTTTGAATTTGTGTCCTTCACTAGCCATGGTGGGGTCATGCAAAGATTTCTAGACTAGTGAACAGCCAACATGGGCGTGCAGCTTGCCACTCCCACCCTAGACTTACTAAAAGAGCTGGATGTGCTAATCCATGGGGGGGAAGCCAAAACTAAGGGGGTTGGCATACCCATTGCTTCCACCTCTACTGTTTTAGCTCTTTCACTCAGAATTGCTAGGGCTGCCACCAAGAAGGGTACATGCTTTACCTCTTTTTTTGAATTTCTTTCCTTCTTTTACAATTTTCTTAACCTTAGTGCTCATTTTACTGCTATAGGGGCTTTGCAGAAGGTCTCACCTCAGCGAGCACAGGGCCCTGTCACTTTGAAAGGTAAACAGCAGGAACTAAAGAAAAGAAAGGCCCCTCTCAAGCTTAAGCCTGTAGAAAAATGTTACTTGGGGTTCCTTTAGAAGAAGATGAAGAAGAGAAAGAAGAGTCTCCTAAAAAGGAGGAAGAAGCCCATCTCACCTATTGCCGAACTTATTATGGATTTTATGCATGAAACAGTAGCTAAGGCAGTAGAGAAGGAATGGGCCAAGGAGGTCATTGTGTTCCAAAGGTAAGAGAAAAAGTGGCAATAGAGAATCTCAAGTGAGGAGGTGACTACTGCTGAGGCAATACAAAAAGTGGCTGTAAGGAAAAGCAGAACTACTAAACATCACACTCTTTATAGTTCTCCAGCTGCCAGCACTACAACTGCTGGTAATCCTCTTCAACTCTTTATGATCCCCTTTGTGTTTTACATCATTTATGCTAGCATTGCCCTTGCACTTCTTTCTTTTGAAATGCAGCAACAACTAGCCTGTCCCTCTCGTATCCAATGCCAACATCTTTTTCTCTAGAGGAGATTGAAAGACCACCTTTGAGCCCCCACAAAATTGGAGACCTTAAAGGGAAAAGGAAAAGCAGACACCAAAGCACGAGTTATACCTCACTCATTAGTCCATTGAACAATAAGGTGTCTTGAAAGGGCTTAAGAATTGCATTCATTTGCATTTGAATGTCAATATGAGACAACTTTTGAAAATATGTTATGTGAAAGTGTGCATACAATGCATTTGTTATAATATAGGTTTTATATAGATAATGGTGAGAACAAGAGGGAATGAATTAGAGGAGTCTACCTCTAACCGTCTTGATCGGATGGAAAGAATGATATATGATATGGCTGAGAGCTTGAGACAAAAAAAAAAAAAAAAACAATGGCAGCAATGGTAACAACCACCCCCATCTCTGATGCCCGTACCACCGAAACAAGATCATCAAACAGATGACCGAACCATTGCTCTCACTAAAGAATTCACAAAGATAAAGCCGCCCTTGTCCCATGAGGGAATTGATCTGCTAAAGGCTAAGGCCTGGGTATTGGGAATCGAGAAACTATTTAATGTGTTTCCATGCACAGAGACACAAAAAGTATTGCTAACCACCTTTACTATTGAAGATAAAGCAAGAAGGTGGTGGATGTTAGTGTGAGATACCAACAGGGGAATTAGTTGGGTTCAGTTCTTAAAGATTTTCTACGAGAAGTACTTCTCACAGTGTGTTCGAGATAGGAAAGTAATAGAGTTTGAACAGTTGAAACAAGGAAATAAATCAGTGGCAGCGCATGAGGCCCAGCTTGCTGAACTAGCACGGTTTTGCACTGCACATGGTCAACACAGACTATAAAAGACCAAAAAATTTGAAGGAGGTCTTTTTGATGTAATTCTTGACAGAATTAATGTGTTGAAACTACCTAAATATGTTGATATTTTAGACAGAGCTCTCATGGAAGAGACAAATCTAGCTACCTGTGACAGAAATTTTGAGTGGAAAGCTAAAAGATAGAATTGGAATGTGAATAAAGGGATAGCCTCAACAACAACTAAGAAAGCAAGGTTGGGAAATTCAGGCAGTTCAAGTCAGAGTGGTAATTCAGCACCTGTTTGTCTGGATTGTGGAAGAAAGCACGGGGGTTGTGTGTTACAGGACTACTAGGATTTCTTTCTAGTGTTGGAAGACATGACACATAGCAAAGGAATGTCTGCAATTTTGACTACTACAAGGGATAATCAGAGATAGAAGGGTTTTTGCTCTTGTATCGGGGGACACTCAAAATGCATAAGTTGTAGTCTTAGGTACACTCTCTATTTGTGGACAGTATGCGTATGTTTTGATTGATTTAGGATCTACCCATTCTTTTGTTTCTATGCAATTTGTGCCTAGATTGAATAGACCGTTGGAAACTTTAAGATATATACTATGTGTATCATCACCATTAGGGAGATCTATGCTATGTTCAACTGTTTACCCTGCATGTGAAATCTTGCTTGAGAATGCCACATTATATGTCAATTTGTTGCCCTTAGATATGACTCATTTTGACATTATCTTAGGTATGGATTGGTTGTCTAAATATTATGCAACCATTGATTGTATATCTAAACATATGATATTCCGACTTTTAGGACAGAATGAATTTTATTTTAAGGGGAGAGGTGTAGTTCCCCTACCATACCTAGTTTCATAAAAGAACGTAAATTGATTAACAATGGTTGTCAGGGGTATTTTTGATATTCCAATTATGAAAGACTTTTCTGATGTTTTTCTGGAAGAGTTGCCAGGACAATTAGTTGATAGATAAATTGAATTTGTGATTAACGTGATGCTTATTACGCAACCCATATCCAAAACTCGGTATTGAATGTCAACTATTGAAATGGAAGAACTAAAAGTGCAGTTGCAAGAATTACTTGATAAAGGGTTCATTCAACCAAGCATATCACCGTGAAGAAGAAAGATGGGACACTTCGTTTATGTATTGATTATCGGGAACTCAACAAGTTAATTATCAAAAATAAATATCCTTTGCCTTGATTGATGATTTGCTTGGTCAGTTATAGGGGGCTCAGGTATTTTCAAAGATTGACTTGAGATTGGGGATGCCACCAATTGAAAGTTAAGGCTGAAGACATAGAAAACTGTCTTCCGAACCATGTATGGACACTATGAATTTTTAGTTATGCCATTCGGAGTTACCAATGCACTTGCAGCTTTTATGGATTTGATGAACCGAATCTTTAAACCATTTATAGATGAGTTTGCTGTAGTTTTTATTGATGACATTTTGATTTATTCAAAGAATGGGGAAGAACATGAACAACACCTTAGAATAATTCTAACAAAACCTTAGAATAATTCTTTAAACACTAAGGGTAAACAACTACTTGAGAAACAATTGCTTGAATTAGGTTACATTTTTGGGCATGTTATTAATAGAGAATGGATATCTGTTGATCCACAAAAAATTGAGGCAATTGTTAGCTGGCCTACTCCGACTAATGTAACAAAAATCGTAGTTTTATGGGTTTGGCAGGTTACTACCGGAGATTTTTCACAGACTTCTCTAAAATTGATGTGCCATTGACACAGTTGACTTGAAAGAGAGAACCATTCGTGTGGACTGATCAGAGGGAATCCGCATTTCAAGAACTGAAGACGAGGTTAACTACAGCTCTAATTCTTACCTTCCCATCTGGTACTGAAGGGTTTGTAATTTTCAGTGATGCATCTCATAGAAATTTGTGTTGTGTTTTAATGTAGAATGGCAAAGTAATTGCTTATGTATCCCGACAACTAAAACCACATGAAAAGAACTACCCAACACATGATTTAGAACTTACTGCCATTATATTTGCATTGAAAATTTGCTGCCACTATTTGTATGGGGCTAATGTGAAGAGTATACAAACCATAGAAGTTTAAAGTATTTCTTTACACAGAAAGAACTAAATATGCGACAAAGGTTTTGGCTTGAACTGATTAAAAATTTTGACATGCAGATTCACTACCATCTGGGTAAAGGTAACACCGTAGTTAATGCATTGAGCAGAAAGAGCACGGGACCCTTGGCTTGTCTATTTACTGACTGAAAAGAGCTTTTGCAAGATTTAGACAGACTTGAGATAGAAGTTGTGTATTATGGGAAGGACAGTATTTTGGCCACAATGTCCGCACAACCAGCCATTATTGAGGAAATTAAACAGAAACAAAGGGAAGATCAGTTCCTCAAGAAAGTGTGCGATGATTTTGAAACTAAGCCTAAACTGAGGTTCTCCACCGAAGAACAACTGTTGAAATTCCAAGGAAGACTTTGTATTCCTAATGATACAAAATTGAAAAGAAGAATTTTAGAAGAGGCTCACCTGTCAATGTTTGCTATGCATCTGGAGAATACCAAAATGTACCAAGAATTGAAACAAGTGTACTAGTGGACAAACATGAAAAAGGAAATTGCCGACTATAACTCCAAATGCCTCCAATGGCAACAAATGAAAGCTGAACATCAGAAACCAACAGGTTTGCTTCAGTCTCTTCTTATTCCCAAATGGAAGTGGGAACCTATAACCATGAACTTAATTGTCGGTCTACCTCGAACACCTAGAGGTAAGAGTGCTATTTAGGTTATTGTTGATAGATTAACGAAATCTACTTAGAGATCTCTAATGTTGGCCAAGGTGATGCCTTCCCTTGACTTATATGGTCCCTTTATTAGACCTATATGATCCCTTCGTTATGCCTTCGGGCCCTTCATTGCACTTTTGGATGTACCACATATAAATATGATTTGTGAACTTTGATACAACAAGTGCTCACTTATGTTTTGCTTTGAATTCATGTGATATGATTTTGTATAGTGATAGAAATCATTCATTTAACCTCTTTATACTAGTATTACTCACTGGGCTTTAGCTCTCCCCCGTCCCTTGTATATATATCTATATATATGTTTGTGTAGGTGAGGCAATGGAGTGTCAAGTGTAAAGCAACCTCAGGAGTCCACCATTCAATCAAGCCATTTTGGAAATGCCTCCGTGATGGGGCGATCTTGTACTCATTGGAGGCAAGTTATGTCAACCATGTGGATCAAGTTACTTTGTTTTGTTTTCTTTTATTTTTGGAACTTGTTGTGTATGGATAAGTTTGTACAAGTGTGCTAAGATGTTTTGACATTCTATGTGTCTATATCTATGAGAATGTTGAAGTTTAAATTTAATACGGACTTTCATGTATGCACTGCTCGATGTACATGTTTATATTTGTATATTGCTTCTGCAACGTCCCCATATCATCATTATTATCAGTTTTGTCTTTGAGGCCGGAAGTAATCTAGGATTACTGGCCAGTCATGGCCTAAGCCTCTAGGGGCGGGTTCGAGTCGTGACAAGGGGAGTTAGGAAACCTGCTTACTATTGGCCGAGTTTGCTTACAACAACAATTTTCATTCTAGCATTGATATGGTACCGTATAAAACCTTGTATGGCAGGAAATGTAGATCTCCAATTTGTTGGATAGAAGTTGGAGATAGAGTTCTGCTTGGTCCTGAGATTGTGCAAACGACCACTAAAAAGATTAAAGTCATTCAGCAAAGGCTTAAAACTACACAAAGCTGACAAAAGAGTTATGTAGATCATAGAAGAATGGCTCTTGAGTATGAAGCCAGTGATCATGTGTTCATTCGTGTGATTCCAATGAGTGGCTTGTCAAGATTCAACAAGAAGGGCAAGTTGTCACCCCAATATATTGGGCCATTTTAGATTTTGGAAAGGCTAGGTCCAGTTGCATTTGGAATTTCTCTATCGCCAAGGATGGAACCAGTGCATAATGTGTTCCATGTATCGATGGTGAGGGGTTACCTCCGAGCTTCGTTCCATGTTATTAATTATCGTCGAATAGCTCTCGATGATAATATGGAATATGAAGAAAGGCCAATACAAATCATCGATCGACAAGTGAAACAACTGAGAACTAAACCGGTTCCTATGGTTAAGATAGAATGGAAAAAACATTATGGTACGGAAGCAACTTGGGAGAAAGACGATGAGATGAGGCAAAAGTATCCGGAGTTATTTTTGACATCAGGTAACGCAAGTTTAGACGACCAAATTTCTTGAAGGGGGAAGACTGTGACAACCCCATTACATATTATGTTTTTGATTATTGATTTTGAATGTTATTCAAGTGCTTAGTGAGAATTTGAATGCTAATTATGTGCTTAATATAATTTTTGAATTTATATCTATTAGCCATAGGAAAATTTGTTGTGATTTCTATTATAATCTGAAAAGGTTTTAATGGTGTCAGAAACCGAAATTGATTAGTTTAATATGAATGTCATAATTTTTAGAGTCTAATAAGAAGTTTAATTAAAATTTTGATTTGAATTAAATTAATTAGATTAAATCAATCTAATTAAGCCTTAGATTAATTAATCTAAGCTTTACTTACTTAGCTTAATTCTTAATTAGTTAATTAAGTTAATCTAGTCTATAAATACGAGGGAAGTGTTGATTTAGGTCATTATTCACTCAACAATTCTAAAATTTCATCTTAGAGAGAGAAATAGCAAGTTCGAGAGAGAGAAACAAGAAAACTTCGAACATTGGTTAGGAGAATGTTGAATTGTGAGGGAGAGCTCAAAAATTTGCTAGAGAAAGCTTGATTCGAGAGCTTAGGTGAGCTTTTGAACCATAATTCATGAGTTTAAGTTAACAAATATGTGTATTCAAGAAGTTATGAGATTAATCATAAGAGAATGGTCTAAAAATGAAGAATTTGGGCCTAGATCATATATACATGAATAATTTTGTTGACTTCAATCATTTTGAGCATAATATTGTTATCCATGTTTGAATTGAGGATCATATCATACATTCATTCAAGAATTAAGTTGTTTTGAAGCTAATCTCTATGTTTTGTAAGCTTTGGAAAGGAATTTGGAGTTAGATGTTACATGCATAATTATTTGAGTTTGAATTCATGAAGTTTGACTTTGAGTTTTGAGAGTTGGTTTTGTATCCATGTTTATAGAAGAGTTTTTAAGTGTTTGGGAGGTTGTGTACAAGCAATGCAAGCTTTTGATTTGAAAATACATGTTTTAAAGTTCAACTGTGTTCTGGAAAACTCAGAATTTGACCGGATCACTCGAGCGACTGGAAAACCCAAAATTCGACCAAATCACTTGAGTGAACAAACTATCGCTCGAGCGCACATCTTCTACATCTAGTATTTCTCCAGACATTTGCAGTTGGCTTGAGCAACCAAGTTACCGCTCAAGTGATCGCCTTTTTATTTTGCACCTTGGCTCGAGCGATCATCAAGCCTAGATTTGGACAGTCCAGTACTTTTGCAGACCTTGTGGTTCGCTCGAGCGACCAATGTTGCGCTCGAGCAAAGTGCTATGTTTCAGCATATTTTGAAAAGACATATTTCTGATCACATATGCATTCTCATTCCTTTCTGAACATTATTAACCATGAATTGAGCATCCTAAATGAATTAAAAAGTAAGAATGAAGTCTATGAGAATTGAATAAGTTAGAGAATGATTCAAATGAGCAATGCGATTCGATGTGTATATGTTTATGAATTGTGTAGGATCATCTGCAAGGACGTGTCAACAACCGAATCATTGTGAGTAATATCTTAATAAAGATATTTTATTATTTACTCTATTTTCTGAATGCCCTAATGTGGTTAGTTTTTCCGAATCTATGATTTTACAAGTATGAATGAGTTTCTATTTACCTAATTAACATGATATCTGCAAATGTGTTTGATGAAATAAGAATGTATATGATGAACAAGGTCGTTCTGAATAGCTAATAAGTTTGGATATTTGTTATGTGTTGACCCAATGGTGATTATACAACTATAATTGATTTGACCTGAGGTCATTGTACCCGTGGTCGTTCCAACAAGTATGATCTATTTTGCTCTGTATCTCTGTATATGTTGTATCCAATGTCGTTCTGTCATGTATTGTACATGTGCTGGTTCCGTTGTGATATGAAATTCATATGATGGGAACGATTTTTCTTTTACATAAGATCTCATTCATATAACCTCTTTACTCTGATGTTATTCACTGGGTTTTTGCTCACTCTGTATTTATATGTATATGGGTGAATAACGGGATGTCTAGTCCCAGTGAACCTGTGAAGTTTACCGAGTTTTGTGGAGTCAGCCAAGGATTGCCTTACGAATGAGGCTATTGTCTTTTGATTTTTTGTTCTCTTTTGTTGGTCATGTTTGACCATGTCTCTATATAAGTTTTTGTTTTGAATGTTAATGACATATGTATGATTTTGGACATGTGAAATCTCTTATATATGTATGGGTGAGTTATTAATATATAAAAAGTTATTGTTTATGCCATTTGTGCACAACCACATTGGATAATTCTGTTTCTGCCTTTGACTCCATATGATTAAATATGATTTGATTACTATCTAGGACCGTAAATAATCTCATGATTACTGGCCGATTATGATCTAAATCTCTGAGGATAGATTCAGATCATGACAGAGTCCAAATTTAAACCCGTAAAAATATAAAGAATAGAGATGAATATAAAGAGAAGCATCGAGAGAAGTTTATTCCTAACAAAAATGGCCCCATGGTTCATTGGGCTGATATTCCCACTTGTAAGAGATCTGCAACTGTGTCAGTCCATTTATGAGTAATGTATACAAAAAGGATTTGTTCTCCCCATTATCGAACCTGTAAAACTTGGTATAACGGAAATGATGTCTGTCATAACAATTATATCTTGCAAACAACATATAATGAATTTTTGAATTCTTTATATGTTTAAAAGTTTCCAATGCCAGTTTGGAATTGAGTTTTTAAAACAATTTTTGAATTTTTGAGTTTTATTTTTATTTTTAAATGTATAATTTAAATATATTTAAAAAATAAAATCTTTATAAATTTTTTTTTAAATTCAATAAACATAAAAAAAAATACAAAAATGTACAACAAAAATATGCATTTAGTGAAATTTTTTAAAAAATTTCACAAATTTTCTACTTTTTTAGTATATATTGAGATTAAGTGGATAAAAAAATGATTAATTTATTTAAAAACAATTCACTAAAAATAAAAAAATATGAATTAAAAACTCTTAAATTATTTTTGAAAACTGTGAAATCAAAATATTTAATGTTTTTCGAAATAATTGTTAAGGTAAGATAATGAAATCCAATTTTTCTCTCTCATATATAAGAAAATAGTGTAATTTTTTTTTTTTTTTTTTTTAAAGTATGTGTAGCATACTAGCATTATTGAATTATTTAAAGGTGAACTGAAGACTTAACTCCTTTACACCAATGACTCACATTCAAGTCCAGAAGACATCAACATCAAGACACGAGGTTAAGTCCAAAATTTTATTTTATTTTTTTGAAATTTTTTAATTTTTAATCATGTGTGATTGTTGAAGATGTTTCAAACTTAATTGTTCCTTGTGTTCCTTGTCATGCGTTGATTTCTTATCAATTCCTTTGAGACTTTATATTCTAACATTTCCTCGTAGTTGTTACCCATTGATACACATACATATACCATGTGTCAAATTTGGCACAAGGTTTAGTTATAGTGAAATATGTCATGTTAACAAAGTTGCCATGAAAAATTGTACATCTCTCAACGAAATTTTCAAAAGTAAAAAAAAAAAAAATTTAAAGAGATACCACAATTAACTCTACAAAAAAAAAAAAAAAAAAAAAGCACAAAAAAATATAAATTTTATGACTTCGAACGAACCACGAAAAAAAAAAATATAAGAAACAAATTTTTTTTCTTTGTTGTTGTTGTTGTTTTTTTTTTTTTTTTTGTGGCAGTGTTGGAAGAGTAATGGTTGAAAAATAGTGGTTGAAAGAATGATAATTAATCTAAGCAAAACTAGTTGAGCCAAAGAATAGCAACCTGATCATCGGAAAAACATTGTTAAATTATTCCTCAAAAAAAAAAAAAAAAGAAAAAGAAAAAAATTGTTAAATTATAAATTTTTTACATGATTCATTGCTAAATATAACTTTAGCTATTGAATTTAGCTAATGACCATTGGAGAAACTCTAACACTAAAACTGATCCATGATAGCTAAGTTGATATGAATGTAGTTTTCTCTTTTTGTTTCACCTTTTTTTTTTTCTCTCTTTTAAAGACTACTTGTCACCCAGAAACATCATCTACACAAAATATAAAATTGTTGCTAAAAACAAAACAAAAAAGAAAAAAAAAGAAAAAGAAAAATATAGTTAGTGCTCGTTTGGCTAAGATTTTGGGACTAAAAAATCACAAAAAGATAAAATAAGCTATATAAGCCAATAAGACAAAATACCACTTTTTACCCATAATCATTACTTTTTTTCTCTTACAAAAGTCAAAAAAATCCCAAATCAAAAATCAAACGAGGTTGAAAAAGTCCCAGGCTAAAAAAGTTGGCTATATTAGCCAATGTGCCATCGCCAACCCTAGCCTTTGGAAAATTACACTACTAGCTCTATATTCATAAGTATTTGTAAAATGTATCATTGGATTGTCTCTTAATTTTTTCAAAATCTTTCTATTAATTTTATATTTCATTAATGTTTCACAATGTATAATGAGATGATTTCTAACTAATTCGTATGCTACTTAGCATCAATAAGATTTACTTAATTTTATTTATAGAATAGATGTATGTCATTTCTTTTTATTTTTATTTCAAAAGTAAAAAGTACACTTACATTTTATTTACTAGATATTGTCAACCAACAAAATAGCTTTACTAATATTTCACAACTTTAGAAAATAATTAAAAAGAAAAAAAAAGGACACTTATTAGATTTATTTGTTTGTTTTTTTCTCATAAAGTTATTTTTTCACAAACCTCATGTGAGAAATTACTCTCTATCAGTAATGTACCATTTCTTTTTTCCTTTTACTTTTTTCACACAATCACATTGGTCTCCCTAGACATAATTTCTCTTCTAGGAAAATGTTTAAAACCCATAAAAAATTTCTCACAATGTGACGTACAATGTGTGGCATGATACATATAAACTTTTAGTTTGTCATTTCTCAATTGTGCAGAGTCTATATCTCTTGTCATATCATTGTGGATTGAATTAATAATTCAAATTGTGAGTCTCTAATCCTAGCATTCTGTTTCCGCCCATGGATATAGTGTCCATTCCTTGATTCTATGCTTCTAAAACTCACCGTTGACATTTAAAATTTAAAAAGTTTCTTAGATACTTGTAAGATATCACGTGACATTATTCCCCCACATCACGCAAACTTATAGAATCAAAATAAAAAACAAATAAATAAAATAATAGCAGGATGCTAAGAAAAATGAAGTGTAGATTAAGTGTTGAAGAATGAAGTTTAGATTAAGGGTAAATTATTTAATCCCATCATTTAAGTGTCCATAATAACTTCAGCAGAGACGAGCTTGTTTTCATGCCATACTCTTACTACCTGTTGGCTACATATTTTGTAAAAGCCAGTTACAGTTCAACACGTGGCAGAGTAAGGGTAGTATAGGAAGATTATTCAAGTCTTCGATCCTGATCGTACACGTGCCGATGAATATTGGTTCTCACGTGATCTGAGTAGCACTAGATCAGTAAAGAGATGCAAGGTGACATGGCTTCAACGGTTGCTCATATTCAAATTCAAATACAGGAGGGAAGCTCAACTGCAAGTAATGGCGTAGTGGAGCTACTTGTAAGGAAGCATGATCAGCGATCATGGAGGAGCAGTTTGACGGTTCGAAGTGCAGTTCGAAGGTCATCATTGACGAGTATAAACAGCAGGGAAGCCCCAGAAAAAAGCCCCAGACTCAGATCATACAAACCAGTCTTACTTTACATATTTTCTTTTCCAGTTTTTTTACCTTTCCAGTGTTTACATTTCCTGCACTTTAAATACTTGTTCTTTACATTCCTGCACTTTAAATATCTGCACTGCACTTCCTTCATATGAGTACTTTCAAGTAGATTGTTGCTGTAAACCTCTACGAGGCTGAGTTTGGACCATTGTAAGTTTTCATTTTAATGAAATACTTCGATTGTTCTTCATATTACTGTTATTTCTCTTAATTTCTCCTAAGTCAAGCCACCAGTAAAAGTCCTTTTCATTGAAATTTGAAAGAACTAAACACAATCGTCGATAATTGGTTGGCAATTATAATTTCAGAAGGGGCGATTGATCCTTGCCGCACGCCATTTACAAAAATACCCTTCGAAAAGCCAAAAAGCCAACATATATTTTTGGCATGGCCGGTGGGACTTAATTAAAATGGCTAGAAGAAGACGACAAGGAGAAAATGAATGCTTGGAAGAAGGCATGGAAGGAGAGGTAGAAATACCAAATCCAGTGGATAATGTGGTAACACATCCTGTGGAAACTCCCATATTGTCAGAACCTATGGTCGAACAGACCAGTACTTCTGGACAAGAACCATATGTTCATAATATTGGACGAAACCAAGGAATTGGACCATCCATTGTTCCATCTACTCACCTAGTAAATCCATGGGATGGCCCAATAGATGCCATGGGACAGCAATTAATGAACACAATGGAAAGGTGGGCAACATCCTTTTTGGATCGAATGAATAACCACCAACCAACAAACACAAGACACATGGAGGAAGTTTTAAATGTCCCTCAGCAAAGATTAGCTAGAGATAAACAGCCTATGCAAGTTAATGGACAGTATAATGGTCAAACTAGTAATCAGAACTATGAAAGACCATTACCTCAATCTTGGTATGAATCCATTTCGAGGCCTATAGCAGGCTAAAATGCCTCAGTACTTAACAATGAAGCCACACAAGTTGGTGGATCTGGCCAAGTACAAGAAGCTGGCATAAGAATGGTTACAAATCCCATGTTCGAAGCCATACCTGGCACAAGGGGGTACACTAATCCCTTATTCGAATTTACACCCGGGGGGTTGGAGGGTTTTCCTGCAAACAGCAGAGACACAACACCTGTTCCAGCACCTTTCGCAGGTCCTTTCGCAGGTCAGGCTCAAAGGGGTTACCCATACCCCCAACAGCAAACTGCACCACAAGGACAACCAGCCCCAAATTTACCACCTTATGGACCAAGAGGACCACAAGCACAAGTTTGCCCACCAAATCCTGTGTTTGCCCCTCCAGTAGTGGTTCAGCAGGCACAAAATATGGTCCTTAGGGACCAAATCGCTGATATTGTTAGGGAGATGTGTGGACCGATAGCTCGGGGGGTCCAGACTCCTGTATACAGAAAACCATACCCAGAATGGGTAGATAGGGTACATGAATACCCAAGGGGGTTCAGGATACCAGATTTTACCCTTTTTTATGGGGCTGAAAATCAATCAACAATAGAACATATTGCTAGGTTTGCTGCTCAATGCGGTGAATTTACTAATCATGACTATATGAAACTACGATTATTCCCAAATTCTCTAACTGGGGGAGCATTTGTATGGTACATCAACCTTACACCTGGCTCCATTCAAAATTGGCAACAAATGGAAGAGGCATTTCATGCTCAATTCTTCCAATCGGAGCCAGAGGTTTCCATGGCAGACTTGGCAAGATTGAGTCAAAGGCCTGAAGAAAAGGCTACTCAGCTTGTTGCCAGATTTAAAAGGGCTCGAAATAAATGTAGAGTCATCCTGCCAGAGCCAGAATTCGTAAGATTCACTCAAAATGGTTTAGAGTTCAGGCTCCGAAAGAAGTTTGACTCAACTGAATTCAGAGATTTGGTAGAACTGACCTATAAGGTGTCTCGATATGAAGCATTATTAGAGGAGGAACAAGATCGAAATAATGCATCATATAAGACATATTATAGAGATCCTAATTATGAGATCGATGCAGCAGAGATTGTGGGCAAATAACCTGTAATATGTGAGGCATTAATTCATAAGGATACAACGATTGACCAGCAGTTTAAAAAGAAAGACTTTCACAGAAAGTACTCTTTCGATTTAACAAAAGCAGATGACATTTTTTATCATTTGCTTGCGGCTAATTTTCTTAAGTTACCTAAAGGAGTAAAACTGCCATCTCCAGATGAACTTAAGGGAAAAGTATATTGTAAATGGCATAACTCTTGGTCTCACTCGACTAAAAACTGCATTGTTATTCGAGACAAGATCCAAGAACAAATTCGGAAAGGAAGTTTGAAGTTCCCAGCTAAAACAGAAAAAGCCATGGGAATTGACAGTAATCCCTTTCCAAAAGTTGGAGAGGCGGCAGCCAATGTCATTACATCAGACTTCCAGAACTTGTCCTTGACAGAATTAGAGGAAGTCAACGTGCAGATGCATGTTGCTAACCAAACAAACATCAAGAAGAACACTAGAAGCCCACCAGTTATTGGACAAGATTTCTCGCACCAGAGGGAACACTCTGATGAAGAATCACTAGATGATGATTCTTCAGAAGCAGCAGTGATGCAAAGAATGTGCCCCAGGTGTAGACTGAGTTATAAATGGTTGAAGGGGCTTCCAATTGATGGGAAGCAATACTACAGGGATGTTCAGAGACGTCCTAAATCAACTAATGCTTACAACAAAAGGCCGTATCCGGCTAGTGATAGGCAGAGACCACCAGTGGTTGAGCCGGCAGTGGACAAAATGCATGACAAAGGCAAGAGGCCCTTATACGAATCCAGGCCACACAACTATTACCGAATGGAGAGCAGTCATTCTGAAAGAAGACTGGAGAGAGGCTCAGTTCATGGGATCAAAGCCAGAGATTGGCCCCCTAGACCGGCTTCACGCAGGACAGAAAGTGGCTACCTTCATCGAAGGTCTGAGTCTGATTTAAAACATGAGGATAAAGCGAAGCACTTACCTTCACGACTAGTTTCGAAGATGGCTTCGAAGGTAGAAAAAAGCAGTTCTACATCTAAGTCAGCAAGTTCATGGGTACCTGGGGTCCCAGACTGGTTTGTAATGCAAAACAAACCTAGAGAAATGCCTGTCGGGAGAGATGTTCGAATCCAGGGCAGGATAGTCAAGCCTCCTTTAGTGGCTCCTAACAGTTGGGTATTGCTTAAACACCCAAAGACAAAGGAACCAGGTTTGGTCCCAGTCATTTCGAGATCGCGAAGGAGAAAGATTCAGCACAGGTACACTCAGTACCAGAATGATATGAAAGAAAAATGGAGAGAGCTCTTCATTGGTCCAGACAGAAGGAAAGAAGATTCTAGAGTCAGACCATACTCCAAAGTCAACTCTACAGAGCAAAGTGAGTTGTAGCAAAGGACAGTTGGCCAAGGTTCATTCTGAACTAAAAGCCAGAGAGAAGTCGACCTTAGCAGGTTTGGAGAAAGCTCTGATGGAAAGTGATAGCGAGACCGAAGAAGAAATTGGCATAAGCCAGAAGAAAGAAGTCGTGGAGGAAGAAATGTTCGAAGCCTTCATGGCTGAACAAACATTTTTGGTTGGAAAACCAGTTGAGAAAGATCCTTCGAAGGGATCAGTTAACAACGAAGTACCAGAGTGCAGCATGGAGGATGCTGCTGAAACAACTGAACAAGGTAGCCAGGAGGGGAAACAAATACAGCCAGCCATCCAATTTGGCTCATTTTCCCCAGTATCAGTAAACATGGTACACATACTGCCTCATGAGTTCCAAACTGGATATGAGGACCAAGATGACCAAGACATGGATCCTATTCCTGTCTCTAGTGAGGACTCACAAGTAAGTATGGTACAAGATGATTCTGGGATGGCTACCCCAATGGAGACTGAATATGAGAGTGAGGAGGAGGTGAGCATTAACCTCTCGTATCCTTTTGAGTATCCCTCTAATTCTATGACACAACATGTCATGCCTTTGTACATCAAGGCTTTCTTTGATGGGATACAACTGAACCGAGTCTTGATAGACAATGGGGCAGCAGTGAACCTACTCCCGAAATCTTCTTTGAAGAAACTAGGGAAAAGGAATCCCAGGCTGATTCCGACTAGCACAACCATTGCTGGCTTCGCTGGAGATAAACAGATGGCCCAGGGGATTCTGCCTATTAACTTAAGTGTGGGAACCAGGGACTGCATGACTGCATTCTTCGTAATCGACAGCAATGCTAAGTACAATGCATTACTTGGTAGAGATTGGATCCACACTAACAAATGTGTGCCTTCCTCTTTACATCAGAAAATTATGATGGCCTTAGGCAATGGGGAGACAGAGGAGATTGATGCAGATCCTCAACCTTTCATAGCCTGTGCAGACTTTGCGGAGGCCAAACTGTATATTGAGGGAGTAACACCACTCAGTATACTGAGGAAAGCTGATGGCTCAGCCGAAGTAACGGCTGATGAGGAGGTGACACACCTGAAGTACTTAGTCCAGGAAAGTGATGATGAAGAGGTTGTCGTTAGAGATGACAATGATGCCTGGTTATAGGCAAAGAGATGAACCACAAGAAGACAAGTCCTTGGCTTTGACTAAATTTTCGGCATTGGATGTAGAAGCAATAGTCCAGAAAGTACAGGAGCAAGAGAAAGAAGCCATGATGGTTGGCTGCAAACAGCAGCAGCAACAGGTCAGAGTTTTAACTCTTGGAAAATACTGTGCATTGGACATTGAAACAAAAGTCCAGGAGATACAGGAAGAGGAAGCCTTGTGGACAGATTTTGTCTATGAGGAAGAGGGCAGAGATGTTGAATTAAAGAACCTGGAAGCAAAACAAAGCATGGAGGTTGCTTCGAAGGTAGAAGAAACCAGAGAAGAAGCTTCAGTGAGTTCTCAGACACAAGACCCCTTAGCAGAGATAAATTTAGGGGAAGGTTCTGTACAGCAGCCCACCTACATAAGTGCTTGTTTGGATGTTCTAGATAGAGACCAGTTGTTGGTTGTTCTAAAGAAATATAAAGATTGCTTTGCATGGTCTTATAATGAACTACCAGGATTGGATAGGTCATTAGTGGAACATAGGCTCCCTATGAAGCCTAATTTCAAGCCATATAAGCAGAAACCAAGAAGGATGAGTCCAGAAGTAATTCAGAAAGTCAAGGAAGAGATCCTCAGACTACTTAAGGCAGGCTTTATTAGGACAGCCAGGTATGTTGAATGGCTATCTAATATTGTGCCTGTAGTCAAGAAGAATGGTAAAATGAGGGTATGCATTGATTTCAGAAACTTAAATCTAGCAACTCCAAATGATGAATACCCTATGCCTATAGTGGATCTGTTGGTAGATAGTTTAGTAGGGCATCAAGTTTTATCAATGATGGATGGGCATTCTGGTTATAACCAAATCTGCATTTCAGAGGAGGATGTCCACAAGACAGCATTCAGATGTCCTGGAAATATTGGCACCTTCGAATGGGTTAAGATGCCATTTGGCCTGAAGAATGCTGGGGCTACATACCAGAGGGCTATGAACACCATCTTTCATGACCTCATTGAAGGGTATTTAGAGTGTTATATTGATGACATTGTAGTGAAATCCCAGTCCATGGAGGAACATCTGCTTCACTTAGAAGCAGCTTTTGAAAGAATGAGGAAGTTTAAGTTGAAACTCAATCCTCTTAAATGTGCTTTTGGTGTATCATCTGAAAATTTCTTGGGTTATGTAGTGCACAGGAAAGGAATACAGATCGATCAGAATAAAGCCAAAGCCATCATTGAAGCCAGACCTCCATCAAGCTAAAAGATGAAGAGGAATTTATGTGGACAGCAGAGCATGAAATTGCTTTCGAAGGTATCAAAGCCTACTTGGCCAACCCTCCAGTGCTGATGCCACCAAAGGATAACAAGCCCTTCAAGTTGTACATAGCTGCAACAGAAGATTCATTGGGAGCTTTCTTGGCCCAAGACAATGAAGAAGGTAAGGAGCAAGCCGTTTATTACCTTAGTAGGTTTTTAAATTCTTGTGAATGTAAATATTCAGCTGTTGAAAAGCTGTGTCTTGCTTTGTATTTTGCTGCAATGAAATTGAGATATTATCTTTTGCCTACAACTATCTTGGTAATTGCAACCACAGATTTGGTTAAGTATATGTTATCTAGACCTATGTTGAGGGGGAGAATTGGCAAGTGGATACTAGCCTGATCAGAATTTCATTTAGAATATATCCCTCAAAGGGCAGTAAAAGGGCAAGTTTTAGCCAATTTTCTGGCAGACCATCCATCTCAAACAGAGAGCCAAGAGATAATGGAACTTGGTATGGCTAGTGTTGAGCCATGGCAAATGTGGTTCGATGGATCGAAAGCCAATGGTTTAATTGGAATTGGTATTGTGATTAAGTCTCCACAAGGGGCAGAGACCACACATGGTTTCAGAGTGGATGAAGCTACCTGTTCCAACAACCAAGCTGAATATGAAGCCTTGATAGTAGGACTAGAAATTCTTATTGGATTACAAGTTCATACAGTTGACATATTTGGGCATTCTCAATTGGTGGTTAACCAACTGAAAGGAATTTTCAAGTGTCAAAGCATAAGTATTTTGCAATATTATGTTGTTGTATTACATTTGCTTTCTCAATTCCAGATAGCAAATGTAACTCATGTCCCAAGATTCTTGAATAATAGAGCCAATGATGTGGCTCAGAAAGCTTCGATTTTCAAGAGAAGGGATAATGCCCAAAGGGACATAAGCCAATCAACATATCAGAGATTAATACAACCTTTGAATAAAAGGAATGTGGTCTTGGAAGTCAATCATAATGACTTACAAGAACAAGATTGGAGACATCCAATAATGCAGTACTAGGCTGGTCCATCTTCGAAGGCCAGCAGAAAGGTTAAATTGCAGTCTATGCAATACATGATATATGGTAATGCTCTCTACAAAAAGGGGGGAGATGGCTTATTGCTAGAATGTTTAGGCCCAAAAGAAGCATTAACAGCTATGGCTGAGGTTCATGAAGGCATCTATGGTGTTCATCAGCCTGGGATAAAGATGAGGTGGTTGCTTCGAAGGCATTCTTACTATTGGCCAACTATCCTTAAAGACTGCATAGAATATGCAAATGGTTGCCAGGCATGTCAAAAGTATGGCACAATAAGGCATGTGCCTATAACTGACTTACATGCAGTAGTGAAGCCTTGGCCATTCAGAGGATGGGCCATGTATATGATGGGAAAAATGCACACACCTTCTTCGAAGCATCATTGTTTCATTCTAGTGGCCACTGATTACTTTACTAAGTGGGTCGAGGCCAAGCCATACAAGGCTGCAGACCAGACAGAAGTCATTGGGTTTATTAAAGATTTGATCCATAGATTTGGCATCCCACAAACTATAACTGTGGATAATGGGACTGTGTTTGATGGGAAAATGGTGAAGTCTTTTGTGGCAGAGTTTGGAATTAGCCTTGTTAATTCCACACCCTATTATGCACAAGCCAATGGTCAAGCTGAATCATCCAATAAATCCTTGAAAAAAGGAATACAAAAGGTTGTGGAAGATAATCCCAGGGATTGGCATAACCTATTGTTGGATGTTTTGTGGGCTTACAGAACTTCCCCAAGGTCAAGTACAGGAGTCACTCCTTATGCCTTAGCGTATGGACATGATGCAGTGTTACCTGTGGAGATTAATGTTAAAACCTTAAGGGTGAAATGCCAAGATCAGTTAGATCCTGCACAATACCATCAAAGTATGTGCCTGGAATTAGAAGGCATAGATGAAGCCAGAATTTTGGCATTAAATAGCATTCTGTTCCAAAAGAAAAAGGCAGCCAAGAATTATAATAAGAAAGTTAAACACATTGGCTTTGATGAATGTGATTTGGTATGGAAGACAATACTCCCAATAGGAATTAAAAGCCATAAGTTTGGCAAATGGTCACCTAACTGGGAAGGACCATATCAAGTTCATAGAGTTCTGCCCTTTGGAGCATACCATTTGAGGAATTTGAATGGTTATGTACATCCCAAAAAGATTAATGGCAGATATTTAAAGACTTATTTTCCAACCATTTGGGAAACACAAGGGATAAAATAAACGCTATATACAAGAACACAAGACTGCTCAAATGATATACAAAAATTGTGTTTTCATAAAGAATTAATTACATTTTGCCACAAATTGGCCGAAAAATCATTACAATGTCTTAATTGTTTTTGTACAATAGATTTCCTATTGCTAAGTAAGGGAACTAGCTGAATAGCTGCAGCCATCTCCTCCTTTCGATCAGCTAGTCCTTGGTTGGTGAGTTGCAATTTTGCATCAGTTCGGACTAAGGCTCGATTTACTACAGCTAGCTCCTCTTCAAGATGAGCTTTCCTCTCCAACAGCTGGACTCGAAAGTTGGAGGCGGAGGAGTGTTGTTCCTTAAGCTTTGACACTTCATTGTGTACGTAGGAAACAAAACTCTGGTCACCAGCCAATTTCTCATCCTCAGCCTTAGCAGTTTGGCAAATGCTGATGTAGAAATCAACAGTAGCTGCTGCCTGAGATAAATGACTTGAAACATCCATGCCCGACGGCTCAGCAAGTTTGCAACACTAGAGAAACTCATTCCTGATTATAGGCCTCTGTAGAGCCTCGAAGGGAATCCTCGAAAAGGAAATCAGTAGTTCCAGACATGTGTCCAGGTCTATTGAAGGTGCAGAAGGCTTGCTGCTGGAAGAAGAGCTCTCGAGAATTTCCAGTAAAGAGTCAGCCAAAACTAGTGGCTCAGCTTCAACATTGGAAATTGGAGAGGTAGAAGGTATATCGAAGAGACTAGCTATTCTTTCTTCGAAGATGTCTACCTCATCCCTAGAAATGAAGGGCATAGAGAGTGTTGTGGTGGAAGGCACAAAGGACTGCATGGGGATGGGAGAAATGAGTGAAGCATCTTTTGCAGTCTCTATGGTCCTAGCCACCAATGAGTCAAGTGAAGAGGGGCTGGAAGTAGGCAAAGGTGATGAACCATGAGTTGGGGAACTACCAGCGCCCTTTGTAGGAGAATCAACTACCATTAGAGATGGAGTAGCAGTTGGAATTTCTGTGAGAGAAGGAGAAGCAAGATTCGAAGGAGAATTGGACTGAAGTAGGTCAAGGGTCAAGAAAGGGACGTATGGTTCTAGGCCAAGAAGGAGAGATGCAGGAATGCTGGGGCTCAAAGAAGGTACATTGAACGTGGGCCTTGGAAGTGGGAGTACGATTTGAATAACCTTGACATTCTGCATTTGATCAACCTCTACTGAAATTGAGGGAGGCCTCATAGGAAAGATAAGTGCAATATGTGTTGCTACAAGAAAAGGAAATTTAAAGCAATGTCAAACCTCAATACCAAAAAGCCGACAAGGAAAAACAGCAGAAAAATGAAAGAGATTACTTGTTCCAGAGGCACTGGCACTGATGGGAGAGCTGCGAAGAGAGTAGTGTTCAGTAGTCTGTTGCCTTCTTGCCATTTCCCTCTATGATGCATCGGCAGCAGCAGCTTCCTCTCTTAGAATTTGTTGCTGACGTCTCTTCTCAGCCCTCTCAAATACAATGATTGCCTTAGAATGTTCCTGCTCGACTGCCTTGGCAGCTGCTTCATATATGGGGTATTCAACTAGGTCAGTGGCAGATTCTCTAGAAATAAGTTCTTTCTCCACTATTGTGGTAATTGCCTCGTGAATAGGATTTTTGATGATATCGGATGAAGAGACAGTTACCTTTTGTCTCTTGGTTCTTTGCAATGGTACTTCTTGCTCTTGCTCGACCTCTCTCTCTTCTGCCTAAGATTCAGATGCCTCAGGAGGGAAGATTAGCTTCCTTTTCTGTTTCTGTTTTTGTCTTTCTTTAAGAGTAGCTAAAGTTTCAGCTCTCTTGGGAGATTCTTCTTGTGGGGATCCTACTCCAAAAAGCATAAGTATAAGGGAAACAAACAAAAGATTCAAAAAGTAAAAGGAGAGGGGAAGAACTTGAAGATACTTACCCTTCTTCGAAGCAGCTCTAGTAACTCTAGCTGGAAGGAGTGAAGATGCAGGAGCAGTGGTGACAGCTTCAGGAAGAGGAGGAATGTTCTGAGCTGTTGTTGACTTAGCCTTCGAAGGCACTCCCAACCCTACTAACAAGTCATGAGGGTGTACAGATAGGCGCACTTCCATATTGGTTGTCCACCAGTTCTGGAACCTTTTCAAAACTAAGCCAAATGGACGAAAGGGGACAAACTGGAACTCACTCAATTCCTTCAGTAGTTTGAGTACTGCTGCCTCTGGCTTGGATTTGGATATTCTCAAGTCTCTAGCAGTAAGATGGACATTTGAGAGACTGCAAAGAAGAACAGGTATCCCTTGAGAGAGCCCAAATTACCTTGCGAACTGATAAGGGCAATACACCTCAGATATGCATTTATAGGCTCGAGGGTTCAAAGTGCCAATGAACAGCTCCCTTGGTAGTAATATAGAAGCCCACATATCTTTATGAGGAGAAGTGGAGCATTCCTTATCAGCCAGAAAAGTTTGTAGCCATGTTGGCCCTCTATTGGCTTCGAAAGGACAAAAGAAGGAAGCAGATGGAGAGATAGGGAGTTGGTAAAAGAAGGTAAAGTAATAAGCAAAGGAAACAGGATAAAGGGCAATCCTAGCATATTTTTCCCCGTAAGTACTAGGGTGCTGAACAAGGAATCTTAGACACTTAGGATGTAGGTCAGTGAAATAGGCGAAGAGCCAGAGTTGGAGCACCCAGAGGGGACCTCCTTGGTTAGCATCAAGCGATTTTTCGCAAAATTGAGAGCATGCTCTGTAGACATGACCTAGAAGATAAAGGGCAAGAGCTATGTGCTTTTTCAAGACAAGTGCCTTCGCAAGTGGAGCGAACTCAGGCATAATCCTCTGAGATGAGGTACAAAAGAGGAATTTGCATAACCAGTATAATATGAAGGAAAATAGTTCTCTGTCCCTCACGGGACCTTCCCTCTTATTTTCAGCCTTTACGAAGTCACTGTAAGAAGAGCTTAGGGTTGGAAGAGGAAATTTGACATGAAGGTCCGGATAGTTGGGAGTAAAAGGAGAACCATGGGGTGAAAGCCCTAGGAGATGACAAATATCAAGAATGGTGGGGGCCATCATGCCGCACCGAAACTGGAAGAAATTAAAAGCCATATTCCAAAAGCATAAGGTACCAGGAATAAAAAAAGGGTCTTCGGGAATAATGAACCTGGAAAGACGAAGGGCATCGAGGATACAGAGCTCTTGCAGGTCATCTTCTCTCGCAGGCATAAGTCTATTATACCATTCTTCCCATTCAATCCTTAATGTTGGCCAGCAACGATGAGGACGATTCACCCTCCAATTCCCCCAATCAAGCCCTCCTTCGTGGAGAAGGAAATGGTCCTCCAAACGAGGGTACAGAGCTGGAAGTTGAGCAGGAGCCTCCCGGAAGATAGGACCTAGGACGTACTCCTGTTTGTTGCCGTGGCGAGGAACGAAAAGACGTCCATCTATGTTACTTGACTCACCAGATGTTAGCTTGCTGATTTCTTCATCGATACACTGTTTCAAAGCCATGGTGGGGCTGATACGGTCGCCAGCAAGTACTTTTAGAGAAGACGAATCCATTGGTAGTAAGCAAAAGGGGAGTAGAGAGAAATTAGTAGAGAGAAGGGTTTGTAAAGAAGCAAGTGATTTCAGAGCACGAAGCGAGAGGGTTTTAAAAGCCTTTATGTCCGAAAGATATATCTCCTAAGTCGTTAAAGTACTAAAAGGATGAATGCGAGGAGTTTCTTCCAATATTTGATAGTTTTGGAGGGAAGAGTATATCCCGGATGTTGATGCCAGCTTCAAAGCAAGATATTTAGCTTCGAAACTAGTTTTGGCACCAAAAATCAAACAACAATTGCTTCGAAATACAGAAGTCGGCTTCGAAGCATACTACATGCTTTAAAATGTAAGAATACTCAAGGGTTTGTTTACTTTGAAGAGATCAAAGACCTGTAGTGGGTTTCTTAACAAAAGTAATACCCTTAAGGCAAAGCTGGAGGATCCTTAAAGATATATTTGGGTGCTCGAAACATTAAAACCAATAGTTGGTTTGTATATACACACAGAAAGTTGTCTTTTCGGATTAAAACAATGCAACCCCAAAAGTAGTTTTTTATATTGTTAAGAGTATGAGCTGTTCTTCGAAGCAAAAATAGTCAATACTAATCATGATCATATTTTGGTTATGATTAAGATAGGCTTTAAGGGAGAAGATCGTTAAACTCGAAGCACCAATTCTGAGCAAGAATTAACAAAAGTTGATGACCATAATCTATAAATTGGAGAATTCGTCCGAACATCGTTATTGGAAATTGATTGAATCTTTATTCGAAGGATAAGATTGTTAAATTTGAAGCACTATTTCTAAGATGATATCAGCTAAAACTGTTAACTCCATTCCATAAATTGGAAAGGTCATGTTGGTTCTTAGTGTTTTCGGTTTTAAACAGTTGAATCCATGTTCGAAGGAAAAGATTGTTCAGTTCGAAGCTCTGGATTGGCTTTAAAAATGGAAAAAGGATCAAACAATGCCAAAGTGAAGAGTTCTGTTTATATTAAAGCCAAAGCTATTACATCAAATGACCCTATCTGGGTATAAACTCAAGCTCATAAAAATAAGGAATAGAATACATAACAAGATCATGGAATTTTGTCCAACAATGATCAATGAATTTTTGTTCTTTCTTTATTATGTCTTCTATTTCTTCTAACATTGGTTGTATGAGCTGATGTGCCCTCACTTCGTAGTAAAGCTCTTCAGCCTTTATTTCGAAAGCTTCTTCTCTCAATTTTTGTTCCAACTCGTCCAAGACCAAATCATCCCAATATGCAGAATCTTTATTCTTGAAATCATCGAATTCTTCAATGAAGTTCTCTGCTTCGTATTGGGCATGAATTCGAAGAGACGAAAGTTGGTCTAAGGATTGTGTAGTGACCTTAGAATTTCGATGCCAGTAGAGGAGTACTGGAAATTGGTCTAGGAACATATGAAGTTCTGCTGGAGCAAGGGGATTAAGGACATGGCTCCTGGTCAGAATATCACAGGCCCATTGAAGGTTCTTAAGAGGGATTTCGTCCTCAAGAACATTAAAGGGCAAGTGAGAGAAAGCTGCAAGCAGAAGTTGAGCTTGTTTCCATTCAATTGGAGTAGGAGAATGTGGAGGTTTGTAAGGTGGGAAAACTTTGTCCATGGGAAGAGCAAGCCTCAGTTTCTCCGTCCAGTTGAGAGTTGATGGAGGAGAAGATGTAGATGCTTCTGTTTCAGAGGATGAGGAGGAAGGTGTGGATGCTTCTGTTACAGGAGATGGCACCGGAGCGGAAGGAACAAAGACATTAATATATTTTAGCCAGTCAGAAGAACAAATCTTCGCCTTCTTGGCCAAGAATGAGGGATTATACCCTTGTGCCTCTTCAAGGCGCCGACCGACGTTCACTATCTTGGTAGGCATGGAGGATGTGTACCATGCTACGAGCAGATTTTCCTCCAAACTACGACGATGATCAATGGGCACGTAGGGGTAGACCACTGAGCTTCGAGCGTAGGAAGGAAACTCCAAGGGGTCAGTGAACTCAACAAAATGATGGTTGATTCGTTCCCTCAAATCATAAGTCTCAGATGTTGACCAACTTGTCCAGCCAGAAGCCTCAGAAGATGAAGAAGTTGCAGCTTCATCCCATGCAAAGTTTGGTGAAGAAGAGTTTCCTATGTCCATATTTGCAAATTGCCAAATCAAAGGTTTAAGAGCAGTTGGTTCAAGGCACAAGGGGAAGTTAGAGGGAGAACTTCTTGTATCTGTCTCTGCAACTTTGTAAATCAAGGGATTAAGGGCAATGTGTTCGTAGTCCAAAGGTTGGTAATTTGCAAAGGCTCCCATGACCTGGATATAGAAAGGCAGGTAAAGGTGGCTAATGAATGCGTTGAGGTTCTTTCGAGGGGAAGTAGCATTACTCAATGACTCTTCATATGCTTGATCAATAGAAAGGGAAGTTGATTTAGCCATGATCTGTTCGAATGCTAAGGTATTGGGGATTCGACAAATTGAAAGAGAGTTAATGCAAATGATCACCAAATAGGTGACGGTTGTGTTTCCAGAATATAGACTCCATGCACGTTCTAAAAGCGCGGGAAAAAACCGTGATCCACTAATATCGCCAAGTATTGGGTATATTAGTGCGGGAGGTAATGTTGGCTACATATTTTGTAAAAGCCAGTTACAGTTCGACACGTGGCAGAGTAAGGGTAGTATAGGAAGATTATTCAAGTCTTCGATCCTGATCGTACACGTGGCGATGAATATTGGTTCTCACATGATCTGAGTAGCACTAGATCAGTAAAGAGATGCAAGGTGACATGGCTTCAACGGTTGCTCATATTCAAATTGAAATACAGGAGGGAAGCTCAACTGTAAATAATGGCATAGTGGAACTACTTGTAAGGAAGCATGATCAGCGATCATGGAGGAGCTGTTCGACGGTTCGAAGTGCAGTTCAAAGGTCATCATTGACGAGTATAAATAGCAGGGAAGCCCCAGAAAAAAGCCCCAGACTCAGATCATACAAACCAGTCTTACTTTACATATTTTCTTTTCCAGTTTTTTTACCTTTCCAGTCTTTACATTTCCTGCACTTTAAATACCTGTTCTTTACATTCCTGCACTTTAAATATCTGCACTGCACTTCCTTCATAGGAGTACTTTCAAGTAGATTCAAGTAGATTGTTGCTGTAAACCTCTACGAGGCTGAGTTTGGACCATTGTAAGTTTTCATTTTAATGAAATACTTCGATTGTTCTTCATATTACTGTTATTTCTCTTAATTTCGCCTAAGTCAAGCCACCAGTAAAAGTCCTCTTCATTGAGGCTGAAAGAACTAAAACACAATCGTCTGATAATTGGTTGGCAATTATAATTTCTGTAAGGACTGATTGATCCTTACTGGCACGCTCGCATTTACAAAAATACCCTTCGAAAAGCCAAAAAGCAAACACTACCATACCACTCATAATTAAAATTAAGCTAGCAAACTTGTTGAACCCTCAATCCTTAATAAGCATGTCTAGAACAAAGATACAATTTGCCAATTCACTGGTGTTGCTGTCATCAAAGAACAGATATTGACATCTGTTGTCACATGGTGTAGAGTTTGGGATGCAAGCTAGTTTCCCATTAACATAGGTTCCACAACACGGATCTTTTACATCTGTAAACCCTACACAACACAACACACATGCAGGAGACGAAAATAGCTACTTTACGGCGAAATGATGTTAAAAAAAATAAAAAGAACAAGAAAAAAAAACTAATGACCAGAAATCAATTATTTGTCAATTGAAAAAATAATGAAAAGAAAAATAGTTACCATATTTTTCAGTGTCTGCCAATATATCTTGAAGAAGATCATGGCTGTTGGCTAGAGTGAGGGTAGTATCAGGATATTCATCCTGGATATTTTTTAGTGTTTGAGGAAGTTGAGAGTTGTATGGCATGATATTTTGATTCATCTGTTCATCGCACTGCCCATTTCCTGTCTTGTTTATCACCGACGGCAAGCATCCCAGAGGACCTATGTTGTTCACCACTAGATTTCTGGCTCCAATGTTATATAGTGTCTTGCAATAATGACAACATTAAAGGATGGTAAGGTTAGACTCTAACCCAATCCATAGCCATGGAAGCTATCATCTTTCACACTTAAATTATAGTTGATCATCGATTAATAGCAATAATATAGTGTTAAAAATCAACAATCTGATTTGAATGCAATTAGTTAAAAGTTTACCTGCAAATACCATCAAAACTGGATTAAGAGAGAATTTGCAAAATATTCAGGGTCGTGGTGGTTGTTAAAGTTTAAGATGTAGTCATTGGCCCCCATGGCGATGAAGTTGAGAGTTGCAAGATACTCAGCGAGCTCTTGTGGATCTTCAATCATACATGGCAGATCTTCCTGGACAGCCCTGTTAAATGCCTCAATCTGTGTTTGCAAACTCCAGCAATCACACTGAGAAACCAAGAGGAATTAAACTAGGGAGAGTATAGTTTACAGTAGTAAGTAATGTAATACCAATGAAATCAGCAATAGTTTTTCCGTTGGTAAAACGGCCAGTGGGGGTATTGTTGAAATCAATGCCATAAGGCAAATAATTAGCCCTTGCGGCTTTGTGGATGTAATTGTTGTTGCCGGCATCAACGGTCGAGTCCCCAAACACGTAGAGAGCAGCAACCGAGCTGGAAATCGGAATGGCTGAAAAGCATGATGAATCCAACTTAGAACTTTCATCAGAATTGGCAGAGAGAAAGAGAAGAAAGAGAAACACAGGGGTAAGTGCACCCATGCCAATCTATGGTGGGGAAAAATAGAAGAGAATGTGAAGAAAATGGAACAAGATGGGTCTGGTATTTATAGACTGCCAGATAGTCTATAAACCCAAAAACAGATATGAGAAATTGAATTTTAGAATACTATAAGAAATTACACTTTTTGCCAACTAAAATTTTGGTTGCAAAAAAGTTTTTTTTAATCAGTATAAGTACTTTTGTGACAAAAACTTTTGTTCGCAAATACATGTGGTTGGGGAAAGTAATTCATGACTAAAAAAAATCATTAATCGAATTAATTGACAAAAACAAGTATTTGACGACTAAACTTTTGGCCATTTGAACATATAACTACTGTGACTAAATGATTAAAAACAAATATTTGGTGACTAAACTTTTGATTGTTGAACATATAACTACCGTACTAAATCATTTGGTAGCTAAAAAGTTAGTCACCAAAAGTATTGTTTCTCCGATAAAAAATGTTAGTGTGAGTAACAATATTTTGAAATCGGACTAACAGGTTGGTTGAACCGTCGACCAATCTAAAAGTTCAGTCCAGATATGGTTCAACTAAATCGGTTGGGCTCCCATTTTGTCAAATGGCAAGCAAATATGCGAAATTATGTTGCTTGGGAGAATTGAGCATAGAACCAGATCAAAGTAGCTTGACAAATAACTGCCATAACATATTCAACTTTTATTTATATTTGATAAATACATATCTATATTACATTTTCTTTCAATCATTAATATAATTGATGTATTTTATATATAATAAGGCCTTGTTTGGCATGATTTAAAAAAGTCAAAAAGTCACTATTTTATTTAAGTCACATCACCTCTCTTACACATCACTTCAAACCCAACCCATACCCAACCCATATTTCATAAAAAGTCAAAAAGTACAGTTATTTATATCATCCCAAACCAACCCTAAATATATTTATGTAATTGCAAATTTATCTTAATTTTTTTAAAAAAAATTAAATCAATGTATCCTAATTCTTATGTTATTGTTAAATAAATTTTAATATATTTATAAAATAATTATGACATTATGGTTTGATTCCAGTTTGGCTCAACAGTTGAACTAGTGATCTCCCCACCTGATCCCTTTTCCAGTTCTCTTACCAACCTGATTTTTAAAACATTAGCGAGTACTAAAACACCGACTAACATACAAAATTAATTTTAATCATTCAATGTCTTTTCTAGCCTTTTTTTTTTTTTTGGCTTAACTGGACAATTGCTTAGCAACAATACTACAAATCCATAATTATCTGCCCAAAATTTGCCCA
Source organism: Camellia lanceoleosa (assembly GCA_025200525.1). Classification (NCBI taxonomy): domain Eukaryota; kingdom Viridiplantae; phylum Streptophyta; class Magnoliopsida; order Ericales; family Theaceae; genus Camellia; species Camellia lanceoleosa. The sequence goes on along the minus strand of CM045769.1, from coordinate 65,991,789 downwards.
GAAACAATAATCAATGGTTCAAATTCATTTCACTAATAAACACCACACTTCATCAATTTATTTTCCACCACACATACTTATTATGAGTAAAATCTAGATCCTTAATTCTAGGATCCCAAACTTTTCCATTGCTCAGTAGCCATTAACTGCACTTAAAGTGTATTAACCTAGAAAATAACTTAGAATTTAAGAAAATATTTAAGATCCACAAAGAAGTCTCACATGTGTATCTATAATATTGTGATATTATACATGCCAAATTTTAATTTTTTATACATCTAATAATATAGGGCCCCTCCCTCTTACCACATCATTGTAAATAGATTTATAGATTGAAAGTGTAGGTATGTAACATTTCTCTAGAATTTAAACCCTATGTTTAAATTGATAGGGCCCCTCCCTCTTACCACATCATTGTAAATTTCACTAAATCAGACTTGGTCATCGACATTTCACTAACTAACTGAATTTTCACTAACTTGTCTTAGGTCAGTGAAATTGCGTCATTTTTTTATTTTATAAAATTTTGTATTCATCATGAATATTGTTTTACAAATCTTGATGAAATGATTTCAAAAATACAAATTTTATAAATTTAAAAAAAAAATAGAGATTTAAGGTTATTTGGGATGATCTAAGGGGTGTTTTGAGAAGATGGTTAAAAGCTGATTTTTTAGTTTTTTTGGCTTTTTTATGTGAGAGGTGACGTGACCCAAAATGAGTTAAAAGCTGGCTTTTGGCTTTTGTGGTGGCTGAGTAAATGGATTATTATTTTTATTATTTATGATTAGGTGCTCGTCAGATGGCCGAATACAAGTCCGCCATTCCGGGTCAGCAAGTGGAGAAGTCGAGTACGAACAAGTTATGGTGGCCGTAGGAGTCGACTATACTCTTTCATATACGGAAGGCCCAGTGATAGAATCAAAGCCCAGGAAGTAGTGGGCCCATGGATGGCCCCTAGAGGGATCATTATAAAAGGAAGAGCCATGCTCAAGGAAAATGGGTCGAGAAAAAGGTAATAGAGAGATGATTAAGAGGTTCTGTTTGGACGAAATAGTATTTCAAAATCCATTTCACCACAATTGGCATCGTCTGTGGGAATACTCAAGCACGTTCATGATAGACGTCACCGATGATCCTCCGTCCGTAGCAGAGGATGTTACACCAAGTGTTACACCAAGAACCATGCTCGGTCCGAAGAATATCACCACTCGAAGAGCCTTGAATTTCTATCCAGTGGTTTAATTTTCACCCTCAACCTCCATATAGGAAGCCATGCAGACAATCATGAATCAAGCAAAACGAAACGAACAGTGTTTGGAAGAGATAGCGGCTCACAATGAGCGCTTACGCAAAGAGCTAGCTCTGGAGTTAGCCAAATCTTAACAGACTGCACTATATCACGAGCGGAGCTCGTCGCCCGAACAGTAGAAGGGAACTCAACGACGTTGGCATCAGAAACACGATGGCAGCAGTACCTTCGACTCATCAGCTCAGGAACCTATGAAAAAGGGACATGTTGGTGTGTCCAACTCATCTAAGGTAAGTCCATATTTGCGACATAGACAAGGAAAAGAAGATGGTTCAGACGGGGAAGACAAGCACGATACTTTTGTACGATGAATTGCCAAGGCTATCCTGCCAAAAAAATTTAAAGCCCCGACATTTACGTTGTATGATGATAAATCTGATTTGACGGACCACATTTGCTACTATAAACAGGCAATGACGTTACACGCTGATGATGAAGCGCTTATGTGTCGCATGTTTCCAAGCAGCTTAGGTTCGCTAGTAGTTTGGTGGTATTACAAACTTGAACCATCCTCGGTCAAGAGTTTTCATCAGCTCCAAAAATCTTTCCGAGCAAGATTTCTCATCAATGAGGTCCAGCTTAAGCAAGCCGACTCGCTCTCAACAGTGCAAATTAAGCTAGAAAAAACTCCCCATGAATATTCGGCGCACTACTGGGAATGTTTCAATCTGGTTGACGATGCTTGTAACGACTCCATGGCCATTACTATCTTCAAGATGGGCTTGCACCCTGATAGTCAGCTCTGGAGGTCATTAACTAGACGACCTCTTAAACCAGTGTGGGCTTTAATGAAGAAGGTTGAGGAATATTGCAATGTAGAGGATGATGCCCTCCACATCAAGGTCGGACAGAAGGTCATGGAGATAGCTGCGCCTGTCTTGGTACAGTCGATAAGCGTAGCGCAACCAGAAAGAAGCCATGAGCAGCAAGGTAGGCCGAAGTGAGAAAGTCGTCGTGAGCCGCGCCGATCACGGGATCAGCACTCTTGCCGATCGGGCGAGCCACTCCTTGAAGGACCATCTTGAGGAGTTAGAGTAGGATGGTCGACTCCTTCAATACCTCCCCCACAAGGTCACCCAACCTAATGCGGTGGCTCTATGCCCGGACTCACCTCCGCTAGGCACCATTCATATGATATACTGTTTTCCGATGCTGAACGACATCCATACGATCCAGTCACAAACATCTCAGCCATGCCCATCCAAGTCATTCACACCAGCCAAACGGCCTCATCAGACCAGCAAGATTAGCTTCAATGACGTAGATCTGGAGGAGCTGATCCTCCGCCATGACAATGCTTTTGTTATCGAGTTGCGAGTAAACAAATTTGCTGTTGAACACATTCTGTTTGACCAGGGGAGCACATCAGAGATAATGTACTACAAGACATTTCTGAAACTCTACTTCACAGATTTAGATATATTGCCGACAACGTACCCCTTGTTTGGCTTCAACGCGAATCCAGAATACCCTCTGGGCAAGGTCATGGTTACGGTACATGCAGACACTAGGATGCTCGACGTGGAGTTTCTGGTCGTTAAATTGCCATCGCCGTACAAAATCATTATGGGAAGAACTTGCCTGCATGCAATGCAGGCCGTACCAAGCACCTATCACCAGCTACCCTGCTTCCTAACATAACACGGCATTGAGCAGATTCGAGGCTCTCAAAAGTCGGCAAATGATTGCTACCTTACTGCTTCCGACAAAAAGCCAAGGGAGCTGGAGATCAATTCAATTGAAATTTCAGACTGGGAGAACCTCGAGGATAAGGAACTGAGGATCTCGTGCGGATTGAACTCGATCATGAACCAAATGAATTCTTCTTGATCGCCGCCTATCTGAATGTCGACGAACACCAAGAGTTGATTTCGTTCCTAATTGGTAATAGTGATGTATTCACTTGGACGCCTTATGAAATGCTAGGAGTGGACCCTAGCATGGCACAACACATCACTGTTTGAATGTGGACCCAAAGGTTAAGGCCATCATCAAGAAGGGTCGCCGATCGGCAGTCGAGCATACTTTGGACGTTGTCGAAGAAGTTGACAAACTCCTGGAGGTCAACACATTCTGCGAAGTGAATTACCCCACCTGGTTGTCCAACATTGTTGTCGTAAAGAAGAAAAATGGGTCTTGGTGTGTCTATGTGGACTTCACGGACCTGAATAAGGCCTGTTCCATGGATTGCTTCCTTCTCCCCAGAATCGACCAACTGGTGGACGCAACTGCGCATCATCAGTGTATGAGCTTCTTGGACTCATACAGGGAATACCATCAAATAGCCATGCAACTTGAGGATCAGGAAAAAATGGCATTCCTCACCCCGAGGGGCACTTATTGTTGAAAAGACATGCCCTTCGGCCTGAAGAATGCCGGGGTAACTTATCAGAGGCTTGTCACCACCATATTTAAGGAGCAACTTGGCCGTACCATAGAGGTGTACATCGATGATATGGTGGTAAAGTCCAAAGAAAAGCATGTTCACTTAGCTGACTTGACCACAACCTTTGGCATCCTCCGAAAATACATGATGAAACTTAATGCCTCAAAGTTTGTGTTCGGTATCGGATCTGACACATTCCTGGGCTATATTGTGAACTATTGCAGAATAAAGGCCAACCCAAAACAAATTACAATAATCTTGGAACTCAGCTCCCCTCAATCAGTCAAAGAAGTACAGAAGTTGATAGGGATGGCCGCGACCCTTAACAGATTCATTAGCCGTTCTTTAGATCGCTGCCGACTGTTTTTTCACAACCTTCGATAGGGGAAAGCATTCCTTTGGACCCCTGATTGCCAGGCCACCCTAGATGATTTAAAAGCTTATCTTCGTTCAATACCGTTCTTGACAACGTCGTCGTTGGGTGACACACTTAGCATGTACCTTGCAGTATCAGATCGTGCGGTCAGCGTCATACTACTCAAAGAAGAGCTAGGAGAGCAATGGCACATTTTCTACGTTAGTAAGGCAATAATGGATGCTGAGACGCGGTACCTACTGCTGGAAAAGCTAATTTTGGCCCTGGTGGTGGCCGCCGAGAAATTAATGCACTATCTCTAGGCCCATACAATAACCGTGCTGATAGATTACCCTCTCTGAACAACACTTCGCAGTGCAGAATCATCAAGGCGCGTCTCCAAATGGGCGTTAGAACTCGACCAATATGACATTCAATTCTGTTCCAGAATGGCTATCAAGGGGCAGGTTTTGGCTGAATTCATTGCCAAATTTACTAGTTGTCACGCCGACTTTAAGCCAGAGCAACCGGCTTTCCAGCCCTAATAGGAGTGAAGGATGTATGTTGGAGATATTTGGAAGATGTACTGCGATGGTTCATCCAACCAGCGTAGTAACGGGGCTGGAGAAGTGATTACGACTCCTGAGGGTGACGTAATTGAGCAAGCGGTTAAGCTCAGCTTCGACACATCAAATAATGAAGCCGAATATGAGGCTTTGCTTATCGGCCTTCGTAACGCACTTCAACTTGGTGCTAAGTGGTTACAGGTTTTCTGCAATTCAAAGTTGGTTATCAATCAACTGAAGGGGGAGTATGAAGCTAGGAAAGACCGAATGGTAGCGTACATGAAGATTGCAAACTCATTACTCATGAAGTTTCACCACCATGAGCTGAATCAAATTACCCATGACCAAAATGTCCATGCGGATGCTCTTGTTTTCTTGGCTTCTGCTATCAATTCGGATGTTAAGCGGACTATAAAGATGGGATTCGTCAGTGAGCCGAGTATTGATCTCCCAGATTTCATTTGCATCAATGTTATTGACCTGGGACAGAGTTGGATGGATCCTATTGCCGCATTTTTATCTTTAGAACAACTACCCGCAAACAAGAAAGAGGCCCATAAGCTATGGAATAAGGCCCTACGCTACTACTTGGACATTCACGGAAAGCTCTACAAAAAGTCTCTCTCAGGGCCATATCTGGAATGTGTGCACCCAGACTTGGTAGATGATTTTTTGGCTGAAATACATGAAGGCAGTTGCGGCGCCCATTCTGGAGGGTGTTCACTAGCCCACCAAGCTGTAACCCAGGGGTATTACTTGCCTACCATAAGGACCGATGTAGAGAACTATGTAAAGAAGTGTGAGCAATGCCAAAAATTCTCTCCCTTGACTCATTTACCTACAGAGGAACTAAACTCCATCACTAGTCCTTGGCCTTTTGCTCAATAGGGTTTGGACATCGTCGGACCACTGCCAAGAGCCCCGGGAAACAAACGATTCCTGATTATTGCAACAGATTACTTCACGAAATGGGTCGAGACAGAACCATTGGCGCACATCCGAGACGTAGATGTCAAACGTTTTGTCTGGAAGAACAATATAATCCAATTTGGCATACCGTTAGCACTCATATCCGACAATGGCACCCAATTCGACTACGGTGCATATCGTGATGCTGTGCGACACATACGACATAAGACCATACTTCTCCTCACCAGCCTATCCACAGAGCAACAGCCAAGCCGAGGTGTGACGCCCCGATTTTACACTATAGGTTGCAGTCAAGGGAGAGTCACTAGTGAGTCCTATGGTCAATAACCAGGTAAGATCCCAGATCGCCGGAGGAGTCAAAATAGCCTCCCTTCTAAGTCCAGCTTTCTTAGGCAGCGCACTACCTTTTTGACAGATCTTACAAGGCATTGGCACAAGGTCTCATAAGCAACGATAAGGTTTATACATAGGATATAGATACATAACAACCATAATTATACTTGATTAAAAAGATTGTTCCATCATATTACATTCCAAAAGAAAGTTTTAAACTTCATATGAGTCTTACAAAATAACAAGAAGGAAATTTCTAGTATTCCTAAGATAGCCAAAAGTCTTCAAAGGTTTCCGGCTCGTCGTCTTCCGCTACGAGTTCCGCTTCGTCACCTGGCATGACACGCCGTGAGCTTTGAATGCCTAGTAAACACACACACATCCCACCCCTTTTTTCCAGTCCAATACACAATCACATTTATAGCACCAAGTAGTAAAGCATGACACTCCAATAAACAAATAAATACATTAAGAGTTGAGTCAATGTTAGTAACTAGAAATCCCCCAAAGAGATTCCGTCCTCCCGACCACAAGAATCGGACGCGGATTATTCGGTATGCCCCCTCTTTTGCTGCTTTGTTGCAGAACTAACCTCGGATGCCTACCAACGGTTATATACCGCGTAGCGCCAACCGCAGGGCCTCAAAAGAGACGGTAAAAATAGGGCCTTGCCCGAATCCCTCCTTACACCAAACCACCTAGGGTCCGAATACAACCGCTCCGTTCAAGGGTCCCGAAAACCACTTGCGCAAGATTTAACCTCGAATAGGGAACACATCCCAACAAACCATATATTACATATTCTCATCTTTTCATTATTCAAGTGATCGAAAACCCAATACCCACCCAATTAGGTTTCCCGTTGAATTAAGTGTTTTAAGTCAAGGTTAGTCCAACTAAACGATAAAATAAAATCCACATAAGCATGCCTCCTCAAGATAAAAAGATAATTAACACAACATACCCATACAACATCATGCCAAGATATGATACTAAGCCATTAAACATTTTCATGAATACAAGAGTATAAAACATCCAGCATAACAAATTTTCATATTTAACATCACATGAAGGTTAATATGAAAGGACTACTTAGGATCATCCACCAGACTCGGTTTTCCTATGGTTTATAGAGAATTTGATCTAGTTTCTAGAACATTTTTCAGAAATGGGATTGCTTTTCCCGATTTTAAGTTATTTAGAAAATAGCCCAAAGATCGCCCGTAGCTGTCAGAATCTGCCCGAATCTGCCTGCATCTGCTGATCGTTATTAAAACTTGATTTCTTGCAAACCACTCAATGTTTTTCGATGAAACCAATTTTAGTTGAAAGATAAATCATTAAGGAAGGTTTTGACATATAATAGAGGTTCAGAATATTTTTGTACATTTTTCTGGAATTTTTGGAAGTTGACTGCAAAAACAGGTTTTAAGGTAGAATGCCCAAAACAAGAAAAATTATAAAAAGGGGGTTCCACCATGGGAAAGTCTCATTTCTTTTGTGAAGAAAATATGCTAACTATCACATGTTTAACTCAGAAAATTTGTTTGAAAGAGTACCCTTGAAAAGTTGAGAGATTTGTACAAAAGAAGATGGTTTTGTGCCAAAATGGGTAGAATACGAGAGAGATGGAGACAATACTCAAATCTTAGTATTTTTAACATAGGAACTTGATAATAACATATCTGAAACTTTATTTAGGATCTTTAAAATCATGTATTAGAAAAGAAAATGAAGAGAGGGTTGTGTTGGTGGCTTACCCTCCAAGCTTTGCACAAGAAACTCTCTTTTCTTCCTCCTTCTTCTCCTCTAGATTTCTCTTCCTTGCTCTCTCTCTCTCTCTCTAACCAAAATGTGTGTGTGAGTGAGTGTGTTGTGTGTATGTTGCAAGCTAGGGAGGGTGTGGTATATATAGGCAAATTTGGGGTAAAAGGACATAAAAGCCCTTAAGTTGGGATTGGATGGAAAGTTAGGATTTTTCTTGAATTCTAAAGGAATAGAAGGGTCTTAGGAGGCTTGTTCCATTGGTTAAGGCCAAATCTAGTTGTAATAAAACCAATTCTTGGATTTTGCATCCTAGGTAGATCACTAGGTTGTATTTCTCTAGGATTTCATAATCATAATCTTAGAAAATTGGCCCCTTTCTCCCTTCCCTAGGAGGGCTAGCCTTGGGGGAGTGTGATGGGGTAAATTTTTTATTAATTTAGGTCCTAGGCACATCCCTCAAGGTGTATACACACACACACACATATATATATATATATATGCAAGATTGATGGCATACCATGGTACAAGATATAATTACTACTTTGGGGGCAACTTTTGAAATAAAATATATATATGTATATATAAATGAGGGCTTGAAGTTAAATACATGTAACCTAGGTAGAATTAAATTAGGTTAGGGAATTTTTGTTTTGATAAAAATAAAAATAAAAATAGCAATTGCTAACTGACAAGATTCGAATTAATTCAAGTAAACGATGGCTTTAAGAAAATAATTCATCATTAGGGTCTGAGAAGTAAATACATATTTCAGGGGCCTTGCACAAGGCCTCCAATAAAGTGATCCTGGATGGAGTTAAGAAATGGTTAGAAATGGCCAAGGGCAAGTGGATTGAAGAGCTGCCTTGTGTACTTTGGGCCCACCACACTACACCAAGGCAATCTACCGGCGAAACACTGTTGGCCTTATGTTTTGGGACCGAAGCTATTATTCCCCTTGAAATCGGCCTGCCCACTCTAAGATCAAAAGCATTTGACACAAGACAGAATGACATGATGTTGGCCTTGGATTTGAATTTGATTGAGGAATAGTGTGATCGAGCTCTTGTGCATATGGTGCGCGATCAGTAGTAGCTCGCCAAGTCATATAATCAACACGTACAGCCGCGCCATTATGTCCCCGGGGAGTTGGTTCTCAAGAAAGTGCCTCCTGCCACTAAAAATTCGGCCGACTGCAAGCTAGGCTCCAATTGGCACGGCCCATATCAGATTGACTTAATTGCTGGGGCAAGGGCATATTGTGTAACGCCTCGAAAAGTACACGCTATGATACATAGTAATAACATGATCACTTTACCCAAAAGAGGTCATCTTTCTCATTGAACTAAAAGTTTATCGATTACAATATACTAGATATATTTCCATTGTAACGCCCTCAAAATAATAACATTAAACCCATCAATATAGACATGCATTGATATAAGAAAGACCAACAAGTTCTATTCGTCAGAGTATTTCATTACAAAAGATATTACATATTAACGACAAAAGCAAATGCCCTAAGGGCTTACAGCTTTCCAAGTTAACACTTGGTTACGAAAAGAGAACACTAGCTCAATTACACATTAAGCCCTTGGCTTGAATCTACATGTAATACATCAAAAAAGAATAAGACAGCAAAAAGGATGTCCGTCTCTAGCCTCCCAAGCTATGTCCTTGGAGGTGGCATGCTACCTGTATCTGAAAATGATGTTCCCATATAGGGTGAGCCACAGCCCAGTAGAAATACACTAAACCAACTATAAATAATAACTAAAAGATTAGCAACTAACAGATGGTCGACACTTACACATCCACTTACATCATATTACAATTCTATGACAATCAAGTCTATGTTACAATTCACCTACCATTTCTTATTCAACTTTGAGTTTGAAAACAAGGCTCAGTACTCTGGCCAAAACATTTGATGAGATTATAATCCCTCCCTAAAACACTTTCGAAATTCATTATGGATACACATATTGGTGTTGTATCAATAACACATAAACCACTTCCGTACTTCACAAAAAGATGATATACATTTTAGTGCTATATCAAATCAAACAAACAAACACTTCAATAGATAAGCATATGAGCTGTATCGCACTTCAATAGATAAGCATATGAGCTGTATCATAACTGCAATGGGCGAGCATATGAGCTGCAACCCTGGGTCCATCCCCTATCTTCCCTTAACCATTAACCGGTTTAGAGGTACATCCCCTATCTTCCCCTAAACCGTGGAGTACATCCCCTATCTCCTCCCATACACAAGTAATGCATATAAACACAGAGTCATATACACAATCAATCAATACATAAAGTTAATGTATTATTCCAACCATCATACTCGACGACCTAACCAATTGATTAGTTTTAGTTTACCTAATCATCATGCATTGTCTACAACAATCAAAGCTATCCTCCACCGATAGCCCAAAGCAGTTATTTCTAGACAGAAAATAAATGCACAAAATGGATTTTAAATCAACATTCAAATTAGATGAGCGATAAATAATCCAACTACACCCTTTAATCCCATAAATTCTCAATCTCAACATTTCCAATTCAATTCCTCATTTCTCACTATTAATTATACCAATTAATTTAACCAATGTAATTAGGGCATTCTTCATAATTAACATTTTAACCCTAAGGTTCCATTTTTACCAATGTTTCAACATTAATTCCATTCCTCCATGCCAAACATGCATATAGGTTTTATATATTTAAAAAACCCCAACTTTGGTAAAATTACACAAAGACCCAATATTCTTCAAAATTACCCAACATCCCCCAACATATCAAAATGCTAAAATTTAAAGAAAAAACTTATAAGGAGGAGTTGGATATCCCTACCTCGAAGTTTGAGCCAAAATGGAGATGAAGACCCAACGACCAACGTGCTCCAAATCCAAAGATTTTCAGATTAAATCAAAGCTCTCAACGCCCTCTACCTTTTTAACAAAGGACCTAGGATAGATTAACACTAGAGGGAGATGAAATCCTAGAGAGAAGATAAGTCTAGAGAGAGAGGGTGTGGGCTGCTAGGGTTTACAAAATAAAAGAGGAAGAAAAGTGATGTTCAAAACCGTAGCTGCTAACTGAGATACATAGGCTCGCTTGAGCGAAGACTTGGTCGCTCAAGCGACCAGACACAGAAAACCCTCGCTCGAGCGAAGAAAAGCTCGCTCGAGCCAAAAACTCGAAGCTTTAGGTCTGCAACCCAGAAGCTCGCTCGAGCGACAGAATGCTTGCTCGAGTGAAGAATTCGAAAACATACACCTCGCTCGCTTGAGCGAAGGAAAGCTCGCTCGAGCGAAGAATCATAGCTCTTAGGTCCAACTGAGATGCAGACGCACGCTCGAGCGAAGAATACCTGGCTCGAGCCACCGGACACAAAACTCAACTCTCGCTCGAGCGACCAAATCCTGGCTCGAGCGAAGGACCAAAATCGGCGCTCGAGCGATTTAACCGCTCGAGCGAAGGCCCAAAAATCTGGACAGCAACACTTGGCTTCCAAACACAACCAACCTGCAACAAACCTGCCTAACACATCCTATAATCCAAATACAAGGTATGAAAGGACGCAAACAAGGTTTAAACAGCTGCTAACATCTACGGAACCAACTCCGAATCACTGTACCACAAAGGTTAAAACTCGGGATTGCTATAACCTCCCCCCCTTAAAGAATTTCGTCCCCGAAATTAAGGAAACGCCCAAACACAAGGCCAACTAATGACGAAGCTAACAATACAAGAAGCTAATCTTACCACTGATTTTCTACTTACCCTCACACAAGGGAAGGGCTTACCAAGGTAACACCTTTTGAAAGGGAACAACACCCCGGTATACGGAACTCTAACAAAACTAAATCCTCTCCAAGATAACCCACCAAGACAATCGACTAGTGCTCCAAGCTAAGTCACTATTCAACAATCACAATCCCGAATAACACAACCAATGCAAGCTTTTGTATGGATATATAGAAAATTACTCTCTGGTTCAAAAGGCATTTTCTCAAAAATAATCAAGTTTTCAACGTTAACATTCCGAAATCAATTTTTCATTTCTCATGTGAAATCCCAGAGTTTTGTAAACATTTTTCATAAACACGGTATTACTCACAACACATAACCATTCTCATTTGATTTGGTCAAGTCCTCCCATTGAAATTTCTCATAACATTTGAATTAAATGAATTTCTCAACGACAACATACTTTAATATTCAACAACTTGACCACTACCGGTTACCCTATTTCTATTCAAGAAACAATTTCCAATGTATGTCATAACATGCAATATTGACATGCATATCTTTTAACTTTAACAACTTCTAATATGCAAGGTTTATAATTCCGAAACACATTCAATATTAATGCTACATTTGCATTCCCACATCACATTTAACATGTATAATGCTAAATAAATTTCCACTTTCATGGCATAACCCAAAGTACTACCATCAACCGCAACATATGCAATGTTCATACAGTTCATCAATACATCAAAAGAGATAACGTATGCTTAAATACCCATTAATGGATCCAGAGACTTCTCTCGGGCCCGAAATTTACTCATTCAACCCCATTATGTGTTCACAACACCTTAACTAATGGAAAGGTCCGATTACACAAGACCCGTTAACAATGATAATAGTAAGACACATACTATCACTACCACGTTCTGTAACATCCACCATGCCTCGACTACCAACCACACTCAAACTAGTGTTTAGCACTTAATACCCCAACAAAGGAAACACGAAAATATTCGCACACAAGGCCCCTAGTTAACTTCCACAAAACGAGTATATATGACGAAGCACGGGTAAGGAACAGTATTACGGCACATTACCACCCCAAAATTATCAATGTCCTGCCAAAATCACACAGCAAATAACCAGCAACTCAGGCTAGGCCGAGTCTAACTTCTTATAAAATATTCAGGTTTATACCGCCACCACTAAAACACGTCACTTACAACTGGCCGCTGCCAAGCTCAAAGATTTCTCTCAGATTATTTTCCAACAACGCAACGGCCTAAAGGATAACGTTGCACACCCTCGTGCCTTACAACGCACAAGCAAGCGTCAAACGAGTCAAAATGATTCTAACAAGGTTCCTTACTCTCTTTACACAACCAAACTGCCACGCTTGTGTTACCACTATCCAAACTGGACGATGGAAACTTATGCCGAAGTGACCTAACCTTACCAAACCTCCAACCTCTCGGTGTCAGTCAGAAACCAAACCAAAGCCTCACCAAGGAATTTTTTGGGATTTTCTAAGACTGATTCCCTTCTATCCATCAATCAAACACAACATACCAACCACACATTATCAAGCATCGCACTGTGCAAAACTCCCTCATTTAGAGATTTCACTCACCACCTCGACTGAACTTGGAGTAACAAAATTTGCCTACCCCTTCCCTCGTACTGAGTTAATTGACCGGGTTTGCTACACCGTGATATTCAACATTACCAAATAGTCGTTCGTACCGAACACACAAGCTAACATAGTACCTTCATCCGCCAACGACCTATAGGGTCTATCTTTTATTTCGACTCTTATCTGTCACTCACCCCGAGAGTACAACCAAGACACCCAATCTCCGTGCCAAACCACTAGCCAATTCTAAGGTACGAATCTATCACCTTCGATCCAAATAAAGGAATCTGAAAACTTAGGAAACACCCATTATACTACTGCCCGAGATATAGTACCAGCTACTCACAACATACCACTCCCGATACAACAACCACTACCTTATATAGGGGCTAACATCCCCTCACTCAAAACGGCCAATCAGTACACATGTAATCTCAGCAAGGCTACCTACCACGAAGGTACAAGTCCAACCCTAACAAAATTATGCGTTATGCCCCCGTAGGACACCATATTAAATACATACTACAACTAGTATTAATCGCACACTTCACATCCTCTCGAGTTCACCCGACAATAGACCAAAATCTATACCACGCACAAAATTTTAAATGGGTAACACCCCTAAAATTCCACACACTCGGCAAGTAAAACAGTTCTCGCCCTAATATTACCCTGGCTAAGACAAGCACCCCTCGGTGGTTCCCAAATTTTGAAAACATGGCTCCTCAGCCCTCATATTTCCCAAATCAAGTCACACGCATAAAAATGCATTAATACCAAAAATTTTATGGTCTTACAGCAACTTACTACGTTAATAAAACTTTACAGCTATAACATGCTCCAATCCACCCAATCCAGGGAAATTAACAAACAAAGCATATATATATATATAAATAACCGAACAGTTTAGATGTTTCAACATTCCTAAAACACATTGGTTACGCGACATAACCCAATGATCACAAAACAATAATCCACTGATTACAAAATGGATTAGTCAAAACAAAATCATCCCATCGATATTACCACCACTACTGTCCCCTGCTGGATCGCCAAAGTTGGTCATCCCCAAACATAAGATAACCTACGAGCTCCCAAGCCACGGGCAAGAACTACCGACGTGTCCCCTCTGTCCACACTTGGAACAACTACAAACTTCCCCATCTAGGGCTTTGGAACTCGACTCTACTGAGGACCTCGAAATTTGGCCTGCTAGTCCCCTAAAACGATACTGCTACTGCCCAGTCAAATGAAACTGAGCATGGCTAGGTTGCAAAATCCCTAAAGGAGCCCCTGGCTGAGTACAGAAATGTCGAATATGACCTGGCTGATTACACACCCAACAAGTAGGCGGTGCCTGAGCACGAGACTGGTTCAAAGTCTGGATTGATGAAGACCCCAATAGCTGCCTCCCCACTGAGCATTTGATTGGCCCAAAACCCAGTTCGCCAAAAGATTCTGGTGGTGCTACTACTGGTCGAACTGCCAATCCAGCCCTCTTCCTCTGTGGGCAAACCAAAACCTTGTGGCCCAGCAGACCACATTTGAAACAAGTGATAACCTCTCGTTCATCCTTACCCAAATCTAGACTAGGCACTGGGAAAGTGGAGCCAGACAAAGCTCTTTGAAATTGTTGCGGATTAAAACCCTTCTGTCTCTTAGAAGTCCTACCAACACTCTGAATCACAAGAGTCGCCGAGATGGCCTCCTCCCTAACCCGACCAACACTCATAACCGTGGCCCCTTCCCTATTCTGCCCCATAGCTAGTACCGCTGCCTCCACATGAGTCGCAGCCTTAACAAACACACTGTAACTCCTATGCCATGAACCCGCAATCCTTACACAGATGTCGTCACACAGCTTACTCTCAAACTCCGCACAACGCAATTCCTCCATCTCCACTAACTCTGGAGCAAACATTGACAGGTTAGCAAACCACGCTTCAAACTGTACCAAAGGTGTAGTACCTTGGCGTAACCCCACAAACTGTTTCCTTAATTCTTCCCGAACGGAAGGAGGGAAATCAAAACTTCCTCGTCCTGACATCCTAATAAAGATGACAAGGAACGTTAGCACCCTAATAAATGTGCCAAAACTGTAACACTTGCGTCCTAATGCATTGGACAATAGTAATTCATTCCACGTAAGCACAAAATCACATAAACACCTACGAATTTCGTTCCTGGATAATGACAGTCCCGAGGCGTCACTATAGTTCCGGTTGGAAGCAGCATTAATCAAGTGCCATTCCAACAAGACTACTAGAGACTCAAGGGTTTGTATTTGTCAACAAGACTACTATTCGTCCTCCACTATCATCTTTTTTCTCTATTTATAGGCCTTGGTAATAACCATCGAAGTGCTTGCTAACTGTCGAAGTGGATGATAATTGTTGAAGTAACCTCCATGATCATGGAACATGGCTGCAAGCATTTTGCCTCCATTACGCCATTTCTTTCAGTTGAGCTTGCCTCTTGAATTTGGATTTAAATCTTGAAGAACTGTTTAGCCACGATACCGGGCTCTGATCCATTGCCATTGATATGATTTTCCATGTGTCCTCTGATGACTAGATACCTTTACTAATTCCTCAAATTACCCTTGATGGACCACGTGTCATGCTGTGACTCGTTGATACAAAATATATGGCCAATATTACCCCCCGCACTAATATAACCAATACTTGGTAATATTAGTGTATCGATGCCCTACTACACACATTCTAGGGTGTACATGGCAATTAGTTGTTTCAGAAGTATAATCGCCTTCAAGGAACGTTTAAAATGCTAAACATCCCCTTGTGCTTGAACCTTACTTCCACTATCTGTGCAAACGGAGAGAATGATACATCCTTGATGGCTAATCAAACCTGTTCATTCATTGATTGAGCATGTGAAGAAGTTTTGCACAATGATGGTCGACCTCAAAAGAACTCTCATGCATTTATTAGCCATGCCTATCCTTCTTAATTTATACAAGTTATGGAGGTTTTTGTAGAACATACACCTTCAGAACAAAAACTTGCTCATATGGATCTCAAAAGCTCTTTATCTGTTCCAAAGGTCTCTGCTTGGGATGAGGCTGCCTCCTCCTCTACCAAAACTATTGGTTGGAATGCCTAGCCAAAACCAACCCAAACTTAAACCAGGGAGTGAATTCACCATAGATTTGTTGAATTCGATGACCCTACTTCGGTTCCTTTTTTTTTTTTTTTTTTTTTCTAGTAGCTTAGTGGTATAACCTTATGTACCATTTGACCGCCTCTGCTACCTCGAAGACAATTTACTTTCGGCATGGTATACCTCCACCTTGCCAACCAAAATAGTGTGGAAGACTTATCGCATAATCGAAGCTTTGTGACAGAGCCCCTTACACTTGGCCAAGAAGGCAAAACCCTGCTCTTCTAATTGGCTAGAGTGTGTGAATGAGCCCCAGTTTCCTCCTTCCTTTGGAGTGGTCCCAGCTGCACCTCTCCTTCCTTATAATCCTAATCGGATTGAGGAATTAAAGCTCACCCTCTTCGAGGATCAGCATTTCTCCCCTTATCAAGCCCCAACTTTTCCCACTGGCTACCAGTAGTACAAAGCCCAAACTTTGCTTGCTGCCTTCTCCCACCTATCCTTCGAAGTATTTTGAGATGACACCCCTCACAAGAACCTTTTATAGGCTTGTGATATAGTCTCTCGAAGCCATACCCTCAATCTAGTGGCCCAAATATAACTTCATACCTTCGTAGACCAACTTCTTCTCCTTCTTAATTGCCATAAAAATGCCTTGGCCATCAGTAAATCGTTGGAAGCGATCTCTACCACTCATATTCAATCCCAATACGAAGCAGAGAATCTTCTTGAAGAATATGAGACTTCAAGAACCATGATTCAATATACAGAGACGATGTTGATATGGATGAGATGGATAAAATAGATGAGGTGGAGAAGCAACTGAAGCAAATATAGTTTGAGATGAAGGCCCATCAGCTTTTTCACCAAATAAGGGCACACCAGCTAGAGAAGCCCCAATTAGATAGGATAGAGGAAAGGTTAGAGAGAGAACATGTATTCATTGAGCTTTGCTGCATTAAGTTCCATGACCTCGTAACCTTTTCCATTCCTTATTTTTAAGAAATTACAAATGTAACCAAATAGGCCCCTCAATGTAATCATTTGTTTATTTAATAAATTATGGGTTTCTTTCTTCCAATTACATGGTTTGTATTTGTCAATTTGTATGACCTCAAGCTTGGGATTGCTCTAGTACTTCTTGAGCAAAGGTAGTAGAGCTTGAGCGAACTTTTGGTTCTTGCAATATCTCTTTTGAGCTTAACAAATGCTGTAGGGCTGAAATCACCTCTTTAGCGAAGTAATGGAGCTTGAACAAGGTTTTATTCTTCATAGCAACTTTGAATGCATTTTTGAAGTACTACAGAGGTTTATTTCTCACTCAAGCGAAGGTTGTGTCCCTCGACTGAACTTCTGGATCTTGTAATATTTCTATTTGAGCTTTACAAATACTGCAAGGCTGAAATCATCATTCGAGCTAAGTAAGGGGAGCCTAAGTGAGGTTTTGGTTTTCATAGTAACTATGAGTTTATCAAGTACCACAAAGGTTTATTTCTCTCTTAAGCGAAGGTTGTGTCGCTTGAGCGAGTTTAGAGTAAATTCAATGTCTCCTTTGACAATTCAAAGATGATTCTTCATATCTCTCGCACTTTATACATCTATTCAAGAAGGGGTTTTTGTCTATATTTTCTACTTGAAGTTCAATCATTGGATGCCAAGCCCATTGGTGTTTGAGGATTCGACACCAAAGAGGCAAATTTAAGATGTGGTTAGGTTGAAGATTCACAAGTATTCTAGAATAATTAGGCAAGGATTCGTTAGGAGATTGATTGGCTGAGTTAGCTTGTGTAATCTTGCTTTTCCTCTTAGAGGATTTTTTCTTTTTTTTATTAACTTTTAGGCTCATGGTTTCTGTAATCACTATTGGAGGATTCCAATAGTACTTATTTTTCACGTTAAAATTGTTTGTGTCCCTTTGTTGATTGTTAAGATTGAATCTAAATTAGTTCCCAATAGATTGATTTAGATCAATTTTTGTTTTTAGAGAATTGTTATCACCACCGTTTATTTTTGTTTGGATTTGAAATGTAATTATAAATCACAATCTAGGGGCCTAGATATTTCATATAGGAATAATATATTTTGGTTCAAAACATGGACAACTCCGACTGGTACAAGCTAAATGGTAATGGACCAATTTGTAGAAAGATCTTGAACTTAATGAGAAACATAAATGTTAAACAACTAAGGCACTCAAGGAGATTCTTCAGATCATTATTATTATTGTCATTATTGTTGTTGTTTTACACATATGTTTGAAACTTTTTCAATTTCCCAATTTTTTGTAGCCATCTACAATAAGGGACATAATGCAATCCTAATAGTATACAATTATTTTATAATATAAAGTTGTAGAGCTTTTTTTAATTAATTTTAAAGATATATAAAGTAAATCAAATTAATAAAGTCTCAAATTTTTACATTATGTGTCATTTTCCGATACAAGGTTGCAACCGCACATAAAGATATCCATCACTGATGCACACAGTGATTTTAGACTACATTTATGCCATCTAAACGTTGAACCAAATATGATTTTGAGATTCATCATCAACATCTGAAGTGCACAATGAACCATTCTACAAGGGAAAAAAAAAATTAAATGATTAGATATTCATTTATATTAAGCCTATAAAAACTCGAATAAGCCTATTAAGACAATAAAATCTCATCGATCTTACAATCATATACATATATGCTTCACTACAAGCTTAGTTCCATACTTAGTGATTTTCATCAAGCTTTCCTTCCGCTATATCTAAAAAATATGTGCGTTGGAAATATAATATACTTGGTCAAATTACAAGCGAACATTTGGATTTAACATGCTAAATATACACATCACTTCTTACAATTGAATAACACTTTCTTTGAATGTAAAGTTGTAGCAATCCCAATTCTAGTAAGATAATGTGAATAACTATCCACTTACCCAGCATGAATTCACATCCTCACACCCACATAATAGCTTTCCATTTAAGAAGTCTACAGCTTCAAACACTGCTCCCCCATCTCTCCTCTACAATGGCAAAAATGATGATGATAATAGTTAAATATCTTTAATAACTCAACAAATAATCTACATATTTGAGCTACAAAATAATATGTTTGTCAAAATTAATCTATACCTTGCTATAATCAACAGCAATGAAATTCGGCCATCATTTACTGATTGAAGTATAACACATTTTAATTGTGTTGATAAGATCTTTGGTATTTATTTCCTTAGCTAATGTGGAGTCGTAAGCAGAATAGTAGTTTTTGTTCTTCTTTTTTTGTTCTGAATCGACATAGTTGAATAACACCAGAGATTTACTAGTGTTGTTTAGTTTCAACGACCGCCCACGATTAGTATGCCTTCCATCACTTCCAACTACAAATTTTGATTAAGAAAATACTCAAAATGATACATCTACAAGAACCCACTTAAAGTATATACTATTAACACAAAATGAACAAACCTAAAATTGGGTTTTTCACATAAAAAATGAAGGCTTAAAATCAAAGAGCTGGAATGTGTTTCCTTACATTTATATTCAACCATGAAGTTGCATTGATATGCAATGCCTTCACTTTCTTGTTTAGATTTGGATGAACTAAAGACAACAAGCCTTTGATTAGCTGTAACCATGTCTTTGACTATTGGCCAATCTTCACCATAAAAAGGCATTTTCGATAATGGAAACAAGTATTTTGTCAACCCAGAAGCATCAAAAACTTTTCCTAATGTATTCTTCTCAGGAGCTCTGTCTTCTAGGATTAGTGTTACAATTTCATATGAATTTGAAGTTAAGAAGGTTTCAACTTCCTTAAGGTGGTCAAGAGCAGGACCCTATGGAAACAACCAAACGTACAATTTCTTTGTACAGTTTTTGATAGTTGAAAGATTTAAATATATGATTTTACAATTAAAGGGGATAAGATAATATTTGAGAGAGATAAAGTATAATTAACTTAAACATTAATAAAAATTTTACTTTGCGTGAAGTTGTAATTTAAACAAGAGGTACTTACTTGGCTTACAAAACCGTCCTTATAATCACATCCTTGGCATAACCATACATCCCCTTTATAATCAAATATATTTAACATTAAGGCTCTAACGCCGCTCTGCACATAAGTGTTGTTTATCAATATTAGAATACATTGTAGTTAATAAAACAAGACTAGATGTGATAGACTTACATTTAGTTGTTGTGTGATACTCTTATCTTCATCATCACCATAAAGTCCTCCCTTCGTGTAATATGACATTGTATATGTCGCATAAGAATTGTGACTTGTTAAGAATGCGAATTTGTTGAAAGCTAACGAATTGTTCTGTTGGAGAGAGAGAGAGAGAGAGAGAGAGAGAGAGAGAGAGAGAGACAAAGCTCCACAATTAATTATGATAGTTTTACCATTTATTTATTTATTATTATTTATTTATTCATTTAATTATGACTGTGGAGCCTTCATCTCCATAGTCCTTCCAATCTAAGTAGTTATATGAACAAAACTAGCAAGGTCAACAGAATTCAAAATAAGAAAAATAACAAATCAAATATAAATATTGATTTCTTTCAAAAATAGCCATATTCAATACCTAGCTATCCGAATAACTTCATTTTTTTCCCCCAAATTTTATACACTTTAATATTTTATGATTTTGTCAAAGTGAACAAAATATATTAATGTCAAACTTCATCAAATTAATCCTAGAGTATAATTTTTTAGGCTTTAAGATCAAATTTGCATTTTCGATACAAAATGTGAATTTCAAAGTAATAATACATACAACATTGTTTCCAACACTTTTCATTCCATTAATTCAAGTATATTAATGTCAACATGCTCATATATAATGAAAGTGGATATAGAGAGGAGGTGAGATCAAGCCACGAAGTTTCAAGAACACCAAAGTGTCTTCCAAGAACACACTGGTTCATCTCTAAAACATACTAATCTTCCACGAAAGTACACTCTTGGAGCACCCAAGGCTTAGATCTTATAGTGAAATATCAAGGAGAATGAAGAGTAGAAACAAAAAAAAAAAAAAAATTCAAGGTTAGCATTGCTCCTAGTTCAATAGAAAAATAAAATTTGGAGGACTCTATGTTGTACATCCCTTAAGGGTGCATACCATATGTACCCTATCACAAATTGACATAACCTTACTACAAAATTTCGTGACATCAACCACAAAAAGTGTAATCTCACTACAAATTAGCATAACAAAAAATATCGTAACTAAGCCCCAAATATTTGCAACATTGATGACAAAATTTCACAAAATTTTGTAACATCAACGACAAAATTTGGACATTTTATTATGCTAATTTGTGACGAAGTTATGCATTTTGTGATTGATGTGACGAATTTTTGTGTTAAAACTATGCCAATTTGTGGTAAGTTGCATATGGTACGCGCCCCTAAGAGAGTCCACACCATAGGCTTTCCAATAAAATATATATAAAGGCTACCATTAATCCTAGTTCAATTTGTTAATTAAATAGGTAATCCAATGTTCCAAATTTAATCTTAAATAAGCCAAAAAAATTGCACTCATTGACAAAAATAAAGGTGTTTAGCACACATTTTCTGTTGGAACCTTCCACAACCTAGAAAGTTCACATGCTTATTACTTACAAGGTGTAAGAAGAAAAAGACTAGTGAAAGGGACATGCCAAAGCCTAGGAAAAGGACAGGGGAGGGAATTCCGCCACGAGGGAAAAAATTGAATTCTCTTCAATAAACTATCCTCTATAAGTCTCACTTTCGATTTGCATAAAAAATCCCTCAAGCTATGTGTAGTTTCTACAATTTTAGAGACCTAAACATGCAGCTAATTATTCAATTCAACAAAATAATATCAAAATAATAAAAATCAACATTTTAACATATAAACATTATGTACTAGGTATAGAGAGTGCAATTCTCCAATCTCAAAGCATAATGGATGACTGTTCGAATGACGAAATAGTTCTCATATGAATTTAATAACTTGGTGCTCTAATTATAACTAAATAAACTTATCTGGGCCTCAAATGTAATATTCCAAATTTTAAATTGATTCGATCCTAATAGCCACAATGTTAAAAGTTAAATAAATATATTTGTACAAGAGTAATTATATATATATATATATAAACATACTATTTTATCAAATTTTGCTATCACTACATGCAAAGGTACCACGAGTCACATTACTAATATGTGTAGGACCTATGAATTTTGTGTCAAATAATATATAAAAATTTGGTATTAATTGGTTTATGTATAATATTTTTCGTTGTGCAAATAGTGTATAAATAGTTGAAAGGATGGGGAAAGAGAGAGGCCACAATCTTAAATGGATTTGAGAAGACGAATTTTGCACATTGCTGATCAAATGTATTACTTGAGTTGGAGCAATAGAGTCCAATATCACAACCCTTATCAAAGCCCCATTTATCTTTGAGCTAAAAATAACAAAATAAAGAAAAAAGAAATCAGATTGAACTCAAAAACTAAATTTTGATATAATCACATTCATAACTAATCAATATTACTTCTTAAAAATTAATTTCATTTTTGTTTTAGAAAGAGAGACAGGACCTGGCATTCACCGTTAGAAGAAGCAATGGAAGATACAATGACATTATAGAAAACTGATGCTATAATGAAACAAACAAATCTTGAATAACTCATTTTGTGAAGGAGTGAGTACAACAAATGCTGTCATATATAAACTTTGTAAATATTTGATCCAAGGGCGGTTAAGAAAATAATGACATTGATAGTAACATTCATGGAAGCAAAAGATCAATGCAATATTTTATTGTTTTTAAAAGAAACATATGGGAAAACATTAATGCAACATGAACAATTATTGTACGTTAAGTGACACATGATTATTTTAATAAAAAGAAATTACGAAAAACTATAAACAATTTGGTGATAAGGAAGATTGTTTATGTTTATTTAATCAAAACTAGGAATTTACTTGTGCAATGCATGGGATGATTAATTAAGTATTTTTTTTGAAAAATATATAATCCTACAAACATTAATTGCTTGACATATATATATATATATTTGATTAAAAATGTAATTATTAAACTTGTCACACTCTAGATTTAAAAATTTTGAATCCCAACAAATAAACTTGAATAATACATAGAAAAAAATATTAGTGAATATAATCAAATTATCTCTCTTGTATATATATATGTATAGCATTCAATGCATGAGGTTCATCTATTACATACATCATCTATTCAATATCTAGTTGGAGTGAATATATAGTATGTAATTCAAAGTAAGAACATTCTATTATAAATGAAATGCCATTAGGTTTACATCAAGTAAAAAAGGGTTTACACAATAAAGACACTCGGTCTATAAAACAAAAAGGCCCTAGGCCAAGCATCCAAGAGAGCTCTCTCTAGCCATTGCACAAATTCTATGCCACTCAAGGTCGTGACACATTGTAGATACTCCATTTTGACTGATTGTAAGACTTGAGCTCCTTTTCTTTAAGCACCCAATGATCATAGACCAGAACGCGCAAATCCTTCTATCTCTTCAGCAAATAGCTTTATCCAGAAGCTAATCGCATCTTTTCACCTATTTTGGCCAAATGTTTTCAGACTTTTAAAAAAGCCTTTTCCAAAATGCTTTTAGCCTTGTGACTTTTAGTAACCGAGCAAGGACAGAGTAGGAATAAGTGGAAATGAGGACAATCCTCTCGAAAAACCTTGTTTTCTCTATAAAATTGCGTCTGCCCGAAGCGTATGTAGACACCCCATTTTTGACCGTCCTCAAGACTTGGACGGCATCGTTTGAACAACAGATGATTTTGCATGCTCGTGTTCGTTTTGAGCCCCTGAAGTTCTAGGCAGAGTGCATTGCCTTCGGATCTCTTACCTTGTCTGTTTTGTGCTTGGTTGTGGACCAATAGCTTGTTGCTTTGAATCTGGAGGAGAGGGTGGCTTGTCGGCCATCCCCAATGTCCATCGGCCATGGCTTGTGCCTACCGGTCATCATTGGTGGTCGGTCAACTGCACTGATGGCCGGTCGGCTACATTGGTGGCCGGTCGGTTACTAATGATGGCTGACCGCCATTTTTCTCCTTTTTCAGATATTTATTTGCCAGCTGTGCCAGTTGTTGGTCATTGATGCTCACCTCCATACACGTGTATGAAGGGATGAGTGCAAACCTTTGGCTTGTATTTCTATATAATGGGGGGTCGCTCCCCCATTTGTGAGGGGTTGGAAAATTTCAGATCAAATTTCTCCCTCTCTCTCTCTCTAGAATTCTCTCTCTCTCCTCTTGTTTTGTGCTTGAAAGTGGGAATTCTCTACACTTTTGTTTTAAGACTCTTAGCCAAACACCTTCACCTTGGAGATGAGGTTCTTTGAGGCTTTATTTGAGCTCTTGAGGTTGGTTTTAGCTCAAAGTCTTTGTTGTTTGTTGATGTGCTTCAAAGGTATAAGGCTTACTCCTTTTAAGCTTTGTTTTAGTTACTTGTTTGGCCAACTTTGCATGTTGTTTTTGGCCTAGTTTTCAACTACAAAAACCTCTATTTTTAAGGTTTAAAATGGTGGTTTAAGGCCTTTTTGGAGTTAGGGGTGGTCCACACTCTTTTGTAGCTTGTTTGCTAAAGTATTGTGCCTTTTTTCAAAGCTTTGAAAACAACTTTTTTTGGCCATTAGCCATTGAAATTCACTAAATTATAGGGTAATTTTAGTGGCAAAAACTTAGTTTTAAGGTCCAAAATAGGAGGAGGTGGCCTTCCCTCCTTGTATATTGTTTGCAAGTATAGATAGCCTAACATGTGAGCATGTTTCTCTACCTGTTTGTAGCTTAATTCAGGCATGTTTTAGGCTCTGTTTTGGCATGATTTAGCTCTATTTTGATTGCTTTGATCATATGAACCATATTTTGCATGGCTATAATGCAAATGCCTTCACTAGCTTAGTGTTTTAAGGCCTCTAACATGTTTTGCATGAGATGGTTGCATGTTGTAGCATCATTTTACATATGATTTCAGTGCCTATATCACTGTCATACTCTCCCTTATCTCACTCTTTCATTGCGTTTGAGTGTTGTGTTTTGAGTCTTGCTTGCGAGCTAATAAATGAGCATATTTTTCTTTCCTTCTATACTTCAATCTCAGCACATTTTAGAGACTGTTTTAGCATGTTTTAGCTCTGTCCAGAGTTGGTTTGGTCATTTGAGCTTGATATTGCATGCCTCTAGTGTAGTGCGCTTCACAAGTTTAGTGTTTATGGCTTTTGAACATGTCTTGCACGCATTGCTTGCATGATTTAGTGTCTTTAGCATGCCATTTCAGCATTGAAAAGTCTGCAACCTCCCTTTATTCTTCACTTTTTAATTTTCTTTGAAAGTGATCTTGAGTGCCTTTGTAGACGTGCCCCGGGAGGGGGGCCTTTGTGCTACAGTTCAGACTCGAATTGTCACGGTTCTTAATCTGATCTCACAATGTGCGATGTAAGATTGATAAATCACCAAAGAGTCCAAATCTGGAAAATAGTTTTGGAAAACTAATTTTTAAGAAAGAAGTGCCAAACATGGACTGCTTTGCCAGATATAGAGTTGCAACCTAAATATTTTATTTTTGGGAGAATTTAGGAAACCCTGACTCGTGCCTAAGGCCACGTGTCCGTCATCTCCAAAATTTCCTCGGCTTGGGAACTTGGGTACGATTGGGAAAGGTCATCTATGAGCACCCCCGCTCGCCCGATCAAATATCGGCCACTACTAAACATGATATCGAGTTTTTAAAAACACATGCGTTCTTATTCTGGTTAATTAGCTAATCTTTACTATGTGATGCGCACAGCAAACAAGTATAGATTAGATCGCCTAATTTGGAACAAAGCGTTGCATACCCCTTTGTTTTGGAAAATGGTTTGAGGTTTGCTACTCGCAAGTAGGCTAAAACACAGATTTCAATGAATAGTCCCAATTCAAGCAATCCAACCTTCACCCACAGGCATTCAGGCAGTTATATCACGTAAGCAAATAGCCTCATGGCAAGCATGTTATCATGTTAACAGTCACATACATGCAAGATGCTAAAGCATAAACACTCACAGTGTACTCCAAGCCAAAACAAGAAACTAGTTACTAATCATACATGATCCTAGTTCATATTAGCAATGGCTAATGAAACGCATACAAAATGCAATTTAGAATAGGCTCAGCTATCCTAAGGACGGCATGTGAAATGCGACAGCTCGATACACGTATTGAAGTTGGAATCGAAATGCTATGCAATTAGTATGATGCGTCGAGCCTGGTGTGTGCAATGCGAATGAATGTATGCAAACATGCTATCATAAGTATGCTAATTGAAACGTGCTCTTAAAGTAACCATTGTAAGCAAGTAAATTAAAGAGAGAAAGATGTGGGGTTGGAAGACATGCATCACACACACGCACGCTTATTACAC
This sequence comes from Camellia lanceoleosa, assembly GCA_025200525.1. NCBI lineage: Eukaryota > Viridiplantae > Streptophyta > Magnoliopsida > Ericales > Theaceae > Camellia > Camellia lanceoleosa. The sequence continues at coordinate 65,965,186 of CM045769.1, read as the reverse complement.
AATAATGCCCTCTCTCGGAGGGTCTGAATAAATAATACAAACTGAATAATTAATCAACTATCCTAGCTAATTAAATATTACAGAACCCTTAATTAATTAACAAATTAATTACAAAACTGTCTAAACATTAAACTAAAGAGGCCGTCGCAGCTCCGCCTTGGAATGATTGGATGATGCATGCTCGATTCGCCTCGCTCGGAAACCCGTTGCCATGCCTCTGTTGCCTCTGTTTGCACTATTTTATGACTCTGAAGACTACACAAGTCCCAAATATGCTTTTGAACTACTCCCTGAGCATTGTGGGATGTCACCGGCCAAGAGAAAATACCACCGGCCATGGAAATATTGTCATCGACCAAGAGTGGGACCATCAGCTGGATTTTGGTAGTCGGCCGACACTGAAAGTGGCCGACTGGCCATTTCTTCCTACAGAACACTGGTTTTGTTGTAGCAGAGGACAGACAGTGCATGAAAAGGAATTTACAAGCCAAATGTATGCACGACCACCCTCCCTATCATGCTAATAACTCAAGAGAGTATGGTTCTCGACCCTCGGGCCGCCAATCACGCATTTCGATGCATGATGGCCAAAGGTGTCAAAGGTGCATATCGATATGGAATGAATGCAACAAAAAAATGAATGCTACACACTCTATCATGTTGCGTCAAGAGTGTCAGCGACTGAGGATTGAGGCACATTTCGTCACTTTAAGTACGAAACATCCCTTGGTCGTCATGTTTGGTTTGACACCCCAAACCAAACAAAAATGCAATGCATGTATGCCAAATGCAATGTGAAACATGCAATTAATGCAATGCAACATGAACAATGCAACTTAACATGCAAGCAACATGGTAATACAATAGGTATGCAATACTACAATGCAACCTAGGTATGTAAATATACAAAGTGATAGGCATGGAACAATGACACCAACCACAAGGATGCGACAACATGCTATGCGGTAAGCCTACAACAATACATAAGTGCATGATCCATGGACTTACACATAGGATGGATAGGCCTCAGCCGTACCAAAACAGTGGCCAAAGTGCTAAGAAATGATGGACAAAACACACCCAAACATGCACATGTAAAGGTCCAACACTTAGGCATAAAAAGAGTCGACTCTTAAGCACATTAACAAGAGACAAATATGGACAAATGACAAGCATGATAAGCTCTGAAAATGAGCAAGGGATGATGCCAAATCAACCAAGCCATGTGAGTAGGGCACGCAATAAAGCCCAAAACTTGAGACTAACAAAGGGGTTCAAACCATGGACATATCAACCAAACCCCAAAGAGCCAAGATGACTTAAAATAGTCTTAGGGCAGACCAAAATAAGGCTAGAGCATGCATGGAACAAGGCCAAAACATGCTAAGAAATGGGTGCAAAATAGAGGGCATTCAAGGCCACAAAGAGAGCATTGCACTACAACTACCTCAACCAAACATGGCATGGGTTATGCAATGAAAAACAGAGCTATAATATGTCAAGATAAGCCCCAATACCCACTTAGATGGCATCTAAATGACCTAGGTCTAGAGGTATGCACAATGACCCAAACATGGAGCATAAGACAACAATTCTTCAAAGCATTGAAAGGATGGCAAATGCAAGCATACAAGCATGGGACATGGACTGAAATAGTAGGATAAGTGATTCGAAACCACTGAAATAGCCCAAGTAAAGCATGCTCATGACTCACACTTCCAAAGCTAACAAGCTAAAATGCATGGTGGCTATACAAAACATGGCAAACATGACGAAATCAACACCAAACAGAGCTTAAACATGTCACAACATGGATAACAGCTTCATGAAGTCAAGCTACAACATGCAAGCATGATGGTCTAAATGCATGATACATGTTTAGGCAAATGAGAGGATTGCAAGGCAAGTGCATGATGCATGCAATAAGCCAATGAACCAACATGAAACAGAGGTATAACATGATAAACTAACACCAAATACCCACTAAAATGAAGCTAAAACACATTAAGCCAACACGCTACCTTTACAAGCCAACAATGCAAGCAAATGCCACATAAGGGGAGAGGGCTGTCCCTCCCCTATGCAAGACCTCAAAACCACTTCTCCACCACTGAAAATCCTCTGGATTTTAGTGGTGGTAAGGTCAAAATAAAAGGATTCCAAAGCTCAAGAAGAAGTCCACAAAAATAGGCCGAGCAAGGCCTAAGAGGGGGTAAACAAACCCCAACCCAAAAGTAACCTGAAAGAAACACCTTAAGCATGAAAATATAGAACATTTATCAGTTATACACTAAGCTTAAAACAACATGCAAGATAGGCTAAAAGCTTAAGGCAAAATGGGGAATAAAAGAGGTAGTTCTCACCCTTGAAGAACACTTCAATAACACCAACTCCAGCACCTCCTTCTTATCTAAACCAACTCAAAAACTCTAAAATCAACCCCTTAACACCTTAGTAACCAAAGTATAGTGTAATAGTAGGTGCCTTAGTGCAAAAATAAGAACAAAAACACTTTTGAACACTATTACACACACAACTAGAGAGTGGGGGAGATATAGAGAGAGAGTGATATATATCTTGTATATCCCTTTTTGCTGCACCTCTGAAAGGGGAGGGGAGGTCCTCCTCTTATAGAAGAGCAAAAACCAAGCTTCCAAGGGAAGCTAACAAAAGGGTGAAATCCCTCCATACACGTGTGTGGAGGGTAGGGTTTGTGCCTACCAGCTGGCACAGCTGGCATGCATAATGCCTGAAAAAGGCAAAGAAAAGGTCTCGGCCAGAAAAAGTGGCTAATTGACCAAAACAATGGCCGGCCGACCAAAAACAATGCCGACCGGCCAACACTGTTGGCCGATGGCAAGGAAGCAGGGCCGGTGGCCTCAAGCCATGGCCGGTGAGGTGTTGGGATGGCCAACAAGCCATTTGCTGGCCTCAGAAGCAAAAACACAAGTGTTTGGTCCATAAACAAGCACAAAACAAACAAGTCGAGAGGTCTTGAGACAAGGCGCGCGGCCGAAACCTCCGAGAACTCAAGACGAACACGAACATGGATAATCATCGAGTGCCCAAACGATGACTTCCAAGTCTTAAAGACGGTTAAAAATGGGGTGTCTACAGTTGCCCCTCTTTGACAGAACTCGAAAGTCATAACAATGACGGGAGTGAATGTCAAAGCCCAGAGACGACCCATTTTTGGCAAGGCCGTATACTTAGACAAAGCATGCAAAATACAGATAAAGATATGCGCCCAAAGGCAGGGGCAAAATGCAAGAACAATGTACAAAGATGAGCATAACTTATGATCATGCAAAGAAAGCTATAACGAAGCATAACATGCAACAGTTTTAAGATAGCATAAACCAAACTACATTACAATGCAGAGAGGATGTAAGAGAATTATTCAATTCTCACTATGTCTCACATGGAGAATACAATACCTGCCCGGCTCGTCTGGTCCTGCCAGCTTCAAATGAACCGTACATACAATATCGTGCCTGTAAAAGAAAGAAACTTAACAGGTACAATATCGTTAGAAACATGCATAACAATGCAATTTAAAACTGTGTGACAACGCGAGTGAAGTGTGCATAACAATGCAGATAGAACATGCGAAACAACGCAAATTAAAGGCGGTGCAGTACAATGCAAGTTAGAGGGGGTTGCAGAACAATGCAAATTAGAAGGGTTGCAAAACAATGCAAGTTAGAAGGGTTGCAAAACAATGCAAGTTAGAAGGGTTGCAAAACAATGCAAATTAGTGGGTGCGAAACAACGCGGGTTAGTAGGTGCGAAACAACGCGAGTTAGTGGGTGCGAAACAACGTGAGTTAGAAGGTGCGAAATAACGCGAGTTAGTAGTTGTGAAACAATGCGAGTCAGTGGGTATGAAACAACACGAGTTAGTGGGTGCGAAACAACGCACGTGACGAGCGAGACAATGCAAGTCACAAAGGAGGGGGGTGCGAAACAACGCATGTGACGAGCGAAACAATGCAAGTCACAAAGGGGGGTGCGAAACAACGCACGTGACGAGCGAAACAACGCAAGTCACAAAGGGGGATGCAAGACAATGCATGTGATGAGCAAGACAACGCAAGTCATGAAGGAATGCAAGACAATGCAAATGACGAGCGAGACAACGCAAGTCATGGCGGAATGCAAGACAATGCAAATGACGAGCGGGACAACACAAGTCATGAGGGATGCAAGACAATGCAAATGACGAGCAAGACAACGCAAGTCATGAAGGAATACAAGACAATGCAAATGACGAGCGAGACAACGCAAGTCATGAGGGATGCAAGACAATGCAAATGACGAGTGAGACAACGCAAGTCATGAAAGAATGCAAGACAATGCAAATGACGAGCGAGACAACGCAAGTCATGAAGGAATGCAAGACAATGCAAATGTGGCGTGTACTACAACCTACAACGCAAATAAAACGTGCACAGCAATGCGAGAAATGTGTGATTATCATAAGCAAGACAAAGACATTGTAATGTGACGTATTTAAAGCCGTTTCTGAATCTCATAAGATACAAAAGGATACGAAAAAGGCTGCACCTTGCGCATACTGGGCATTTCACACAGAAGGCACGGTTCGAGGCCAAACACGGAAGCTGTTTGAGCTTTAACAGCGTATTTTCTTGCACTTTCTTTCTTTTGCTCTGTTCAGACACTTTGTTGCCCTCTTTTTTTCCTTTCTGTTTTATTTTCCTTTTTGCTAGTTGTTTAAGCACATTGTACTGCCTCAGGCAAGTTTTTTTTTTTTTCTTTTTTTTTTTTTTTTTTTTTTTTTTTAAAAAAAACTATGTACTTTTGCAAAAGATGATATGAAATGAAACAGCTGTTTTGTTCAAAAAGGTGTTTACACTTGTATGCTTTATGCACCTGTAGACACCCCATTTTTGACCGCCCTCAAGACTTGGGCATTACTGATGGTTTGCTCGGTGTTGAGAGATGTGCAGGCATGAGTTCGATTTCTTCGCAAGAAGAGAGGAAAATCTTCCAAACACTTTGTTTAGGGGTTTGGAGTTGAAGAAAAGAGGAAACAAGAGGAGAAAAACTGGTTTGGGAGAAGTTCGGCATAGATCCGGGTAGAAGGGAATCGAGCAGCCCTCGCTAAATCGGGCTTATTCAATTCAATACTTGGAGTTAAGCTATGAGGCCACCATCATTGGAAAGAAGACTTACGGGGCTTCACTTTGCACTCAAGAATCTCCTAGAGCCAAGTCCGGGTGGAGGAGATATGATTGGTTGAAGCTGGGCATCATCCCGGTTGGATCGAGTCTGCGCGACTTCACGGAAAAGGGCATAACTTTTTGCATAGAAGGAATTTTGATGCAAGGTTTGCGCCATTGGAAAGCTAACTTCCGGGGCTTCGATTTGCATACCCACCGGCCATGTTTTGACCAAGGAATCATCCATCGGCACTCTATTTAGCCGACCGGCAGAAAAGAGTGCCGACCGGCACTTTATTTTGGCCGATGATCACACCTTCTGGCCGACCTGAACTCTTATAGTGCACACCAGCTGTGCCAGCTGGGATGCACAGAACCAGACCCACGTGCATCCATGTGCCTATTTTGCACCATTTTGCACCTTTTGACCCCATTTGGTGCACCCTTTGCTCATGGCTTCTTGAGGAAGCCTTGACCCTTTGTCTTGGCTTCCTCAAGAAGCCTTACCAGCTTTCTTGGCTTCTTGGAGAAGCCCCTTGCTTTAGCTTCTCTTGTAAGCCATTTGCTTGCTCTATATAAGAGCTCTTCCTCTCCATTGCTTAGGGTTAGAGTTTTAAAACAAAAAACCAGCAGATATATGTGTATATCTGATGTATACATATAGATCCCACCCCCTCTCTCTATATCTCTCTCAATCCACCTCCAAACAACCTTGTTCTTGGACCATTCCTTCACCAACCCATAGCACAACACCACCACTTCCATTTCCAGCGACTTGGAGGTCATTTGCAGAGCTTAGGAGCACCTAAACTTGGATCAAAACCTGCTGGTTCATTGGTCTTCAAGGGTAAGTGTCTATTTCCCTCAAACTAGCCTTTTCTTGCTTCATATCTAATCCTTGCTTGCAAGCACTTTTGGGCTCCGACCCAAACTTCAAATAGTCTTATTTTGGGGTCCTCTTCATGTTTGATTGAGGACCCCTTGCCGTTTGGTGATTGCATATAGCACCTATCTCTTTACCCCCTTGTATGCCATGATTCTTGCATAGTATATTTGGCTGGTGTATAATCTGTTTTTGAGCATGTAATAAACTGTAAGTAGGCTCATTTTGAGCCCTTCTTCAACATTGAAGAAGGGCTCAACCATGTTTGGTAACTCTATCATGCACTTGCTTTGTAATCTCTTCTATTTACCGTAAGTTTGCATGCTTTGTTAGCCTATCTTGCTTTTGTTTTTGTGGCTTGACATAAACTGAAAATGTGCTTGTTTTGCCATGTATAAGATCTGTTTTTGGTCGTTTAGGCCATCCATGACATGCCTCATATAGCCCCTTTGTATTGTAGCTTGTATGCTTCGAGTAGGTGCATATGTAGGATGCATTGCCTCCATGATTTCAAGGGTTTGGGACCCTCTTACATGCTATTTCAGACCCTAATCCATGCTCACATGTTCAGTTTTGTTGTCTCTTTCATGCTTTAAGGGTGTGTCCTTTTATGCCTTGAAATATCCCTCATGCATGCTTGTGTGTTTAGGGCTTTTGGGATGCCAAGTGTGTGAGTTTTGGGTGTGTTTTTGCATGCTGAAAATCTGTCATTTTGGGTTGCTTGATATGTGCCATGTTTGGTCATGAATAGGGGAAGGTTGAATGCACCACTTTATGCCTTTGCCTTAGGCCTTTTGGCTTGCATGCTTACATGGTTGTTTGTCTACATCTTTTGGTCCATTTTGCCACTGTTTTGGGGAGGCTTGAGGGCTGCCCCTTTGTGGCTAAGTCCATCATTGCATGTTCATCATTTTCTTGTTGCATGTTTAGTTCTTTAAGTGTTGTAGTATGGTGGTTACATTGTCTAATTGCCTATGGCTTACATTGCATTCGCACCTTGCATGTTGTATTGCATTTGGCATGCTAACATGTTAGTATTAGGTTGCATTATTGGAGCCATGTTGCATACATGCATTGCATTATCTTGGTTTGGGGTGTCAAACCAAGTGCAAGAGTTGAGAGGAGTTCACACTTTAAGTGGTGCAACTTGTCCCAACCCTTGGTCACCAAGACCTTTGACTAATACATGATAAGGCCTTGGATTTCATTTGTTTGTTGCATTGCATAATACCATTAAAATGCAATCTTGGCTCTTAGGCTATCATGCACCAAGGTGCACAATTGATAGTCCTAGAACCAAGAGCCATGCTTCCTTGAGTTCTACACATGATAGGGAGCATTGGCCATGCACAAATATGTCCAAAAATCCAATGCCATGCATCATTGTCAACATCCATTCTGTCATAGAACTTTGTGCCGACCGGCAGGAAGTAGTGCCGACCGGCATTGCATTTCTGGCCGGTAGATCATTTTGCAGCCGGTGGCCACCACAAGCAGCCGGTGGTGATTTCTTCCAGCCGGTGGCACTCATCAGCATTCAAGGAAGGTGTCCTGAGACTCTGGAAAATTTTAGAGAGGCAAGGCAGTAAAAACAGAAGCAGCAGTGCCATGACACGGGTTTTCCGGGCAAGTCGCGACGAGCATGCATCATTCACGCACCCCGAGGCAGGGCTGAGGCCCCATTTATTTCATTCGTTTAATTTAATTTTAGTAGTTAAAATTTTGTAATATTTATTCATTTATTTTGGATCAGATATTATTTTGGTCCTTTGTTTAGGGCGAAAATGTAATAAGTGTGTGTGAGTGGGTGCATGTCTTCTAATCCCCATTTCTTTCTTCCCTTTTATTTACCTGCTTATGATGGTAGATTAGGGCATGTTTAAATTAGCATAACAGCATGAAAGCATGTTTGCATCCATGCATTTGTTACATGCACCGGGCTCGGTACATCATACTGATCGCATCGTAACTTTCAATTTCCAAATTGAATACATGCTACTCAAGCATTTCACATGCCATGTTTAGGGTTAGCCGAGCCTACTCTAGATTGCATTTCTGCCTGTGTTGCATTAGCCACTTAACATGAACTAGGTCATGCATGTTTGCTAACCAGTTTCTTGTTTTGGCGCGGAGTACGATGTAAGTGTTTTTGCTTTAGCGTATCGCATGCGTGTGAATGTTTACCATGACAGTATGCTTGCCATGCTAAGTGCTTATGTGATATTACTGTTTGAATGCCTGTGGGTGGAGGTTGGATTGCCTGAATTGGAAAACTCGTTGAAATCCGTATTTTAGCCTACTCGCGAGTAGCAAAATCTAACACGTTTTTCGAGACAAAACGGATATGCAATGTTTATTTCCAAGATTAGGCGATCTAGTCTATACTTTTGTGTTGTGCGCATCACATAGTAATTCTAGGTTAACTACCGGAATAAGAACACGTAATGCTTACAAGATCGGATATCACTTAGTAGAGGCGGTCTTGACCAAGGCGAGGGTGCTCATAGTGACCTTCCCGATCGTACTCCAAGCTCCGAGCCAAGTCAACTTTGGTGATGACGACATATGGCCTTTCGCACCGAGTCGGTTTCCTAAATTTCCCAAAAATAAAATATTTAGGTGGCGACTCTGTAATCTGGCAAAGCAGTCCATGTTTGGCACTTCTTTTCAAAAATCAGTTTTTTTCTCAAAACGATTTGCCAGAGTTGGACTCTTTGGTTCAGATTTAGAACCGCGACACAAATCGAGTCCGAATCTGGCGACTCACCGCGCATCTGGGAGTTTAGAGAGCTTGACTCGAACTCGTGATATCCTGTTTTGATTTCATTTATGTGTTTCTTTGCATTGCACGTACATCGGTGCGCCTAGGACACCGTGTTGGCCATCTGCTATTCCTGAGCGGTTTGCCGGAGGCTTGTCTTGTCAAGGCATGTCTGTGAGGCTGACCGGTTGCGGGCTCTGCCAGTATGGGAACACAAACCCCGGTTTTACCGGGGCACCCTTTTGGACCATTCGACCTAGCGCATATTCGGAATCCATAGTGACCATTCCAAACTAGGACATGTTGCTTACCCGATGTAGGTTGTTTGAAACCGCTGTGTGCGTAGTGAAACCCTAGCTCCTGACAAAATAGGACAGGGAAACCCTACCCCAACATAGGGGTGTATTGGCTCTCATTTACCTGTTATGTGCTTTTAGAGTGTATCTTTACAGGGAATGCATATACCGCCATGAACTGGGTATCCGCCCACGCACCAAGATAGTATTTTTGAGAATCGATTATATCTGCGTATCGATTCAGATTTGGGCGATGATTTCGGGAACAATCATCGCATAGAACACATCGCTCACCGTCAGATCTGTTTTGGTGAAGTTGAGCCGAGATGTTGTCTGCTTTTCCCTTTTGCTAGGTAGTCTTGGAACCATAGCTTGAAGGCTCCACTATCTCCGGTACATTGGATTTGTCTTGATAGACTTTGTCGTCGGACACTTCACCAAGGGTAATCGTATAGAGAAGGCTAGTCGACATAGACCACCAAGACAACAACTACGATCGGTGATCCTTGAGGAGTCGGTTGAGATTTCGATCCCATCGCAGACAGATATACCGGTTGCTCGCTTAGACCGGGCAATATGTCGAGTTTGCAAGAGATGGTGCGCCAACTCTGTGATAGTATGAAAGCCATGCAAAGAAGACGCCTGTTCATCAAGCAATTCGCCAAGCAACAAGTCAGGGTCATAGCCCAACAGCAGACAATTGCGTGTTAGAACAAAGAAACCGGAGTATCTACTTCACATCAAGCTCCTCCCCCACCAGGAGCTCTAGCACCTGGGGAGGCACCCAATGTTCAGGAAGATACGGACATTCCGATAGGGCCGGACCCCACAGCATTGAAAGTGAGCAAGCTTGAGAAATTGTTTAAGAAGTCTCAGGGGGCCCACTCTATTCTCGATATAGAGGATGGCTATACCGACTCAATGGTGACATTACCAGATCTTCAAGATGCCACATATCGATCGATTCGATGGCTCGAGACCCAATGGTGCACCTCCACTGCTTTCCGATATTCTCGAGACCAATGGGTTTGACCACGTACCGTAAATAGTCACTATTCGCCGAACTCGTCAGGATAGCCACAACTGGTATGCGAATTGGAGAACTCAGGAAACAGAATTGGGAGGAGATGGCCGAGGCCTTCGGATCAATACTCCTACAACACACAGATTGAGGTCACCACTGTGATCTTAAAGTCACCCGCCAAGGTCCAAAGGAGGGTTTCTCAGAGTTCATGACGTGATGGAGGGCAAAGGCCTCAATGATGACTACAAAACCTTCCGACAAAGATCGATCAGATGATCGCTCGAATCTACATGGCAAGTTGTCGCAAAGATGGTAATTCTACCTCTGCTTACCTTTCCAAATTTCTTCATGAAATGGGGGTTCAAATCGAGGATGCCATCAAACAAGGGATCTTTGCGAAGATAATGAGCCCTTGAAGAGGAATGTTGCTTGCACCCAATGCTACTCTCGATGGTAGCACAAATTGAAATGCTCAGTAGGCACTATCACCACCCCTCAATGGCCAAAACCAACCACTTCAACTCAAATTTCAAGCCCGAAAAATTCCATCCTCTTTACATGAGTCTCTCTCAAGCTTTGAAAAAGTCATGAGAAGAAGGGCACCTAGAACTCCTAGAACCCCAACCCCTTCCAAATCCACTCCCAGACATAACCCTTCCAAGCATCTTAGGTACTATCGCCTCGGTCATGGCACCGACCGTTGCTACCGCCTTCGTCATGAGATCCAAAATCTCATTGACAACCAAACGATAGCTCCACCTTCGACCCCAATGACCACATACCTCATCCACATCTCAATCTAATCCACACACGGCCGCCCTTACGACCCCAGCGTATATATCACCGTAGCCCATTTGCCCAAACCGAAGGTGTTTATCCCGGAAAGCATCAACTTATGGGTGATGGGTGCATCTGAACCCCAATCATCTCAAACCGATGAACCCAGTACTTCTGAGCTGATGAGGATGATCAAGATCTTCAGAGAATCAGGCGATCTCGCCTTTGGAGTTTTGGCTCCATCATCAACCGCATCACATACTAGGGAGTTCATGTCAAAAGGCTCCTTAACCTTGGGACGCCAAGCATTGGGAGAAGGCCAATCTTTTAGCAAAGTGGAGGCCAGTGATAAGGACAAGGCAGGGGAAAGCATGAGTCCCCATGAACATCTTCAGTTGGCTGTTGGGGCTTGGAAAACCGAAGGACTGAGCAAACAGCAAGTACTAGCAGTCGTTGCAACGATCGTGGATGACACTTTTGCCGTTCAGTGTGGGAGCAGATTGAAACGAGGGGTAGGCCAGGAAAAGGGCCGTGCTGCTAGGAATGTTCCTTTCAGCCCTAACCCTACACCCGGAAAAGATCAGCAAACCCGGCCAGTACCTGCCGACCCCTTTGTTGGCGCATCTACTTCAAACCCCGAACTTGGACTATCTACCTCGAGGCCGAGGGTGTTCGCACCATCAGACATGTCTCTATCACGGCCTTGAGGGTCCCGATTAAAAAGGTGCTCAAACCCCGGAGCCGAGGCCCCTAAAAAACTTCCTCCTAACCATAACCCGCCAAGCATCAGGCCTTTCATCGCAAGTTGGCCATGTCATCGATAAGTGTTACCGCTTCGCCATGAAATACAAGATTCGATTGACAACAAGATCATCACCGTGCGCCTTTGCAAAGTCTATCGGACTTGATCAATGAACTTGTGGGGATAATGTGACGTGATCAGGAGATGAACCACCTGCGGGCGGCGTTCAGTTTACTTCAGATGTAGTGGACGGCATGCACTGTTTTGAGCTACGTACAAATGCTGTTAATTTTGCTTTCTGACTTGGGTATTGGGTCAGTCTTGTCTTTTGTATTGAGTCACCCTTTCATATCGAGTCGGCCCGCCTGTGTTGTTGTATCGAGTCAGTCCTGTTTTGTTAGAGTCGGGTGATTCTGGGGGTGTTACCTCGGGCATCACCATTTTGTTTTGCATTTGTCTTCCTGTTTTGTTTTGAGTCTGTTTCTGCAAGGGAGCCAGTTGTGCCAACAGATTTTGAATGGAACAGCAGTGATTTTCACACTCTTATGTTTGCTTCATTGCAGCCGCTTGTGCCGTAAATTCTAAATGAGATGGAAGTATTTGACTAAGAACTCGCTTTTTCTGTGCCTTGAAGTCATTGCATTGACCTAAGTTTTTCAAAACTTTTTCAAACACTGTGGTGAAAACGAAGAGGAAGGAATTCCTCGGGGTTTGCAAAAATTTGATCAATTGAGAGAAAGAGAGGCATGCTAAGCCCTTAATGAATGAAATCATGCTTATTAGTGTGAGTACTGAGAAGGACCCTAGCTTTGATCCAGATTGGTCCTACATTATCTTCAGCGCGAGCGATTCGTCGCCTTCTTAAAAACTTTCAAAATTCAAAAATATTTTATGCAATTCTGCGAAGACTTGTGGGATCGCTCTTGAGATTGTATGCCTTAGGATCGCTCTCACCGAGATTCGACCTCACTTTCAAACCTTGAACCTGAAGTTGAACGCTCACGGTCCACTACAATGTAAGGCCTGTGGTGGCTGATTTGAAGCAAATCGAACAAGAGGCACAAAAGTCGATCAAGAAGGTCGACCTCATCGAAGAAGCTTGCAAGGCTAGAGCGTATGCCCTTCAACTAGGGGCAAGATGTCAGATGTGCTCGAAGAGCCAAAGGTGGATTTTTCTGCAAATCAATACAACAGTCACTCTCCTGGATACAGAGGGCTCCAATCTCAAAAACCATTTGGCATGGACTTGTTACACTTTTACCCTTTGAGAGGCTCGCTGGGCCGAAAACCCGGAAGGGCGACCCAGGCAAAAGTTAGAGCAAACGAAAAATGCAAAAAGAAAAAATATACAGAAAAAAAGAAGAAAAAAATACAGAAAAAAAAAGAAAAAGAAGCTCGCAAGGTCGAAAACCCGCATCGGGCGCCTTGGCAAAAGTTAGAGCCTAAAAGAAAAAGAAAAAAAAAATAATAAAATAATAATAAAAAAAAATTTTGAAAAGAAAGAAGAACAAAGCTCGCAAGGTCGAAAACCTGCAATAGGCGCCTTGGCAAAAGTTAGAGCGTAAGAAGGAGAGGTTAAATACCTGAGTGTACCTTAACCCCGAACTACGTAAGGCTTGATTCCCATGTTTGGGATACGTAGGCAACTTCATCATGAAGTCCAGCCGTAAACACTTCCAAATCGATTGTGTCCATGTAATGGTTTTGATCCTCTTTGCCTTCTCTGTATCTGAGAGTTTGGTTGTCATCACTCACAAGATTGATTGCGATGCCACGGCGCTATCCAAACAAGGGCAACTTTCCGCTGCCATTCAATGCGCCATGGTGCCGTTTCAAACAAGGGGCAACTTTCCGTTGCCATTCAAAACGCCATGTGTCATTTCAAACAAGGGGCAACTTTCCGTTGCCATGCAGTGTCCTTCAGACAAGGGGCAATTCTCCATTGCTTATGGGTCCGAGGTTGTGCATCTCAAGAGTTGGTTCCGTACTTGTTGAGCATTGGCCGTTTGCAAAATGGTTTTTGAGGATTTTTACTGAGGTTGACTAATTCTCTCAAAAATTATTTTTTCCAAAGCTAGACCATTTTCTTGGACCCGAAAAAGGAAAATTTTCAGTGCTCATAGCCTGACTTGCATGATTTTAAATCAAAAATCGAACAAGCATGTTAATCTAACTTTCATGTTGGTCAAAATTGTTTTAAAACCAAAAAAAAAATGGTCAAAATGATGAACTAGGGGCACAGTTGAGTCAGGCTTCCTGTCTTTCCCCCATTTTCAACATACTTGCCAAGAAGGGCACTCTACCTGCCAGAAAAGGGCACAACTGAAGTCAATAGCAAAGGGCTAAAAGCTCTCTCATCCTCCAAGCAACGGGGTATTAAGTCAAGTGGCTACCTAATTGAATGGATCAAGATGTTCCACTTCCTCATCTCGACAGATCTAACCACGCCCAAACTCCCAATAGGCATCATCAACCGATGTTAGTGCAGATTTGCTACACACCCGCTTGTAACACAACCCCTCGGTGGAAGAATCTCACTGCTAGAACAAACGAAGAATCTAGCAATGCTAGGGACAAGAGCCCACAACTTGTCTACCCATCAACCACCTGGGGAGGGATAAAAAATGAGAGATTGAAGAATAGAGAGATGTGCGTTGAGAGTAAAAGTGAGAAAAGGGCTTTTTCAGAAAAATAGAGATTGAGTGCCAGAGTGATGTGAGTATCACAAATAAGAAAGGGTGGGAAATAATACCCGTGAAACAGGCTCCTGTGCACATTTGAGTCTTGTGTTTTGTTTTGTCTGTCTCGATTCTTGTTTTGAGTCGTTTCGAGTGTCAATAGACATGTTTAGGTTGTTTACCTTTTTATCTTTCGTTATTGAGTCTTTTTCGCTGTGTTCAGTTGTAGGCTCAATACCCGCTAAGAACTCACTTAATTTCAAAAAATCGCTTTTGTGCTCAGAGTGTCGGCCATTCCCCACATTTGTGCAAAACAGATTCGTTCTTTCATAAAACCACAGGCCCACCCGATAAGTGTGAACAAGAAAACCAGACCTATCTGGGCTATAGTGGTTCCGGATCGCAAAATAAAAGAAAATAGCGAAAATCGAAGCATCCGAGTGTGTTTCACCTTCAAAGAAATTCGTGATTGTACTCGGATGTACCTCTTCGTGCCTTGTCAATGCTACCAAGTATGAGTGCCTCTACCTTAAGCGTAAGCCGCTTCAAGTCGAATCGGCAATTAAAGCAAAGAAGCAGATGTGATCTCTTGCCAATATGAACAGGTGTACCCTTTTCGAAATGAAAGTGTGTTGCAAAAACCCTCTCGAGAGGTAAATCGAGACACCAGAGTACATATTTGATGCTCCTCTATTGCGTAGAATATGAACTTTCATATACACTATTGTTGCATGTGTGCTGCGCATCGTTATGATTCATGCATAAAATATGCTTGCTTTCAAAATTGCAAGAAAAATGCCCTATACTTGCATAGAAGATGCATTTCATCGCACTTTCTTGTGCATTTTATCTCACTCGCGCTGTTTAGCGTATCGCACTGTTTAGTGCATTTCAAATCACTCGCGCTGTTTAGCGTATCGCACTGTTTAGTGCATTTCAAATCACTCGCGCTGTTTAGCGTATCGCACTATTTTGTGCATTTCAAAACACTCGCGCTGTTTAGCGTATCGCACTGTCTAGTGCATTTCAAAACACTCACGCTGTTTAGCATATCGCACTGTCTAGTGCATTTCAAAATCACTCGCGTTGGTTAGCGACAGTAATCGCTCTTGTGCATTTCAAATCATTCGCATTGCTTAGCGACGCATCGCTTAGTGCATTTCAAATCAAATCGCTTATTTTGGCGATCGTGACCGCTCTTGTGCATCACATCTCGTTCGCTTATTTTGCGATCTCATTGCATTTGCATACCTTTCGATCGCGCTTATTTTGGCGATCGCACTATCTTGTGCATTCCATTACACTCGCTGTCTAACACATCGCGCTATTTTGGCGATCGCACTATCTTGTGCACTCGCGTTGTTTAACGATCGCTATTGCTTAGCGACGCACTATTTTGTGCATTGTATCATTCGCGCTATTTTGGCGACTTTACCCGGTTGCATTTTGCATGCATTCATTGTTCAGCGTTATTTTGGCGATCGCGCTATCTTGTGCACCTTATCTCAGATCGCACTATCTTGTGCATTCACCCCGCCATACTATTTTGTACACCTTTAGTATCGCACTATTTTGTGCATCTGCTTAGCAATCGCTTTTGTGCATTCACTCTGATCGACCGCTTTTGTGCACCTTACTTGCATTTCGCATCCATTTTATCGCGCTATCTTGTGCGCTACACTTCACTCGCTTATTTTGGCGCTTTGCACTGCTTTTGTGCACTTTACTTGTCCAAACCGCCACAAAAGCGATAAGTCTAATTTTCAAAAGTCTTCCTCGCATGTCATTTGCATCCCGCCTCAACTACGCCGGGTTTGATTCCTTGCAAAGGGATACGAGGCGACCTCGCACAACCATTTATCTATCCATATTTTATTTGTTTGTCCAAGTCTTGCCTTATCAAAAATGGGTCGTTTCGGCTTTGACATTCACTCCGCCATTGTTATGACTTTCGAAGTTCTCCAAAGAGGGGCAAATCAGAGACACCCCATTTTTCACCGCCTCAAGACTTGGGCATTAATGATGGTTTGCTCGGTGTTGAGAGATGTGCAGGCATGTGTTCAGTTTCTTCGCAAGAAGAGAGGAAAATCTTCCAAACACTTTGTTTAGGGGTTTGGAGTTGAAGAAAAGAGGAAACGAGAGGAGAAAACTGGTTTGGGAGAAGTTCGATAGATCCGTAGAAGGGAATCGAGCAGCCCTCGCTAAATCGGGCTTATTCAATTCAATACTTGGAGTTAAGCTATGAGGCCACCATCATTGGAAAGAAGACTTACGGGGCTTCACTTTGCACTCAAGAATCTCCTAGAGCCAAGTCCGGGTGGAGGAGATATGATTGGTTGAAGCTGGGCATCATCCCGGTTGGATCGAGTCTGCGCGACTTCACGGAAAATGGCATAACTTTTTGTACAGAAGGAATTTTGATGCAACGTTTGCGCCATTGGAAAGCTAACTTCCGGGGCTTCGATTTGCATACCCACCGGCCATGTTTTGACAAAGGAATCATCCATCGGCACTCTATTTAGCCGACCGGCAGAAAAGAGTGCTGACCGGCACTTTATTTTGGCCGATGATCACACCTTCTAGCCGACCTGAACTCTTTGAACCCCCCAAGCATAGTGCACACCAGCTGTGCCAGCTGGGATGCACAGAACCAGACCCACGTGCATCCATGTGCCTATTTTGCACCATTTTGCACCTTTTGACCCCATTTGGTGCACCCTTTGCTCATGGCTTCTTGAGGAAGCCTTGACCCTTTGTCTTGGCTTCCTCAAGAAGCCTTACCAGCTGTCTTGGCTTCTTGGAGAAGCCCCTTGCTTTAGCTTCTCTTGTAAGCCATTTGCTTGCTCTATATAAGAGCTCTTCCTCTCCATTGCTTAGGGTTAGAGTTTTAAAACAAAAAACCAGCAGATATATGTGTATATCTGATATATACATATAGATCCCACCCCCTCTCTCTATATCTCTCTCAATCCACCTCCAAACAACCTTGTTCTTGGACCATTCCTTCACCAACCCATAGCACAACACCACCACTTCCATTTCCAGCGACTTGGAGGTCATTTCCAGAGCTTAGGAGCACCTAAACTTGGATCAAAACCTGCTGGTTCATTGGTCTTCAAGGGTAAGTGTCTATTTCCCTCAAACTAGCCTTTTCTTGCTTCATATCTAAGCCTTGCTTGCAAGCACTTTTGGGCTCCGACCCAAACTTCAAATAGTCTTATTTTGGGGTCCTCTTCATGTTTGATTGAGGACCCCTTGCCGTTTGGTGATTGCATATAGCACCTATCTCTTTACCTCCTTGTATGCCATGATTCTTGCATAGTATATTTGGCTGGTGTATAATCTGTTTTTGAGCATGTAATAAACTGTAAGTAGGCTCATTTTGAGCCCTTCTTCAACATTGAAGAAGGGCTCAACCATGTTTGGTAACTCTATCATGCACTTGCTTTGTAATCTCTTCTATTTACCGTAAGTTTGCATGCTTTGTTAGCCTATCTTGCTTTTGTTTTTGTGGCTTGACATAAACTGAAAATGTGCTTGTTTTGCCATTTATAAGATCTGTTTTTGGTCGTTTAGGCCATCCATGACATGCCTCATATAGCCCCTTTGTATTGTAGCTTGTATGCTTCGAGTAGGTGCATATGTAGGATGCATTGCCTCCATGATTTCAAGGGTTTGGGACCCTCTTACATGCTATTTCAGACCCTAATCCATGCTCACATGTTCAGTTTTGTTGTCTCTTTCATGCTTTAAGGGTGTGTCCTTTTATGCCTTGAAATATCCCTCATGCATGCTTGTGTGTTTAGGGCTTTTGGGATGCCAAGTGTGTGAGTTTTGGGTGTGTTTTTGCATGCTGAAAATCTGTCATTTTGGGTTGCTTGATATGTGCCATGTTTGGTCATGAATAGGGGAAGGTTGAATGCACCACTTTATGCCTTTGCCTTAGGCCTTTTGGCTTGCATGCTTACATGGTTGTTTGTCTACATCTTTTGGTCCATTTTGCCACTGTTTTGGGGAGGCTTGAGGGCTGCCCCTTTGTGGCTAAGTCCATCATTGCATGTTCATCATTTGCTTGTTGCATGTTTAGTTCTTTAAGTGTTGTAGTATGATGGTTACATTGTCTAATTGCCTATGGCTTACATTGCATTCGCACCTTGCATGTTGTATTGCATTTGGCATGCTAACATGTTAGTATTAGGTTGCATTATCGGAGCCATGTTGCATACATGCATTGCATTATCTTGGTTTGGGGTGTCAAACCAAGTGCAAGAGTTGAGAGGAGTTCACACTTTAAGTGGTGCAACTTGTCCCAACCCTTGGTCACCAAGACCTTTGACTAATACATGATAAGGCCTTGGATTTCATTTGTTTGTTGCATTGCATAATACCATTAAAATGCAATCTTGGCTCAGCTATCATGCACCAAGGTGCACAATTGATAGTCCTAGAACCAAGAGCCATGCTTCCTTGAGTTCTACACATGATAGGGAGCATTGGCCATGCACAAATATGTCCAAAAATCCAATGCCATGCATCATTGCTCACGCTTTCTGCCGCAGAACTTTGTGCCGACCGGGCAGAAGTAGTGCCGACCAAGGCATTGCATTTCGCCGGTAGATCATTTTGCAAATGGTGCCACCACAAGCAAATGGTGATTTCTTCCAGCCGGTGGCACTCATCAGCATTCAAGGAAGGTGTCCTGAGACTCTGGAAAATTTTAGAGAGGCAAGGCAGTAAAAACAGAAGCAGCAGTGCCATGACACGGGTTTTCCGGGCAAGTCGCGACGAGCATGCATCATTCACGCACCCCGAGGCAGGGCTGAGGCCCCATTTATTTCATTCGTTTAATTTAATTTTAGTAGTTAAAATTTTGTAATATTTATTCATTTATTTTTGGACTGTATTATTATTTTGGTCCCCGAGCGAGGGCGAAAATGTAATAAGTGTGTGTGAGTGGGTGCATGTCTTCCAATCCCCATTTCTTTCTTCCCTTTTATTTACCTGCTTATGATGGTAGATTAGGGCATGTTTAAATTAGCATAACAGCATGAAAGCATGTTTGCATCCATGCATTTGTTTACATGCACCGGGCTCGGTACATCATACAGACTGCATCGTAACTTTCAATTTCCAAATTGAATACATGCTACTCGCGCATTTCACATGCCATGTTTAGGGTTAGCCGAGCCTACTCTAGATTGCATTTCTGCCTGTGTTGCATTAGCCACTTAACATGAACTAGGTCATGCATGTTTGCTAACCAGCTCTTGTTTTGGCGCGAGTACGATGTAAGTGTTTTTGCTTTTAGCATATCGCATGCGTGTGAATGTTTACCATGACAAGATGCTTGCCATGCGACTAAGTGCTTATGTGATATTACCGCTTGAATGCCTTGGGTGGAGGTTGGATTGCTCAATTGGAAAACTCGTTGAAATCAGATTTTAGCCTACTCATGAAAGTAGCAAAATCTAACACGTTTTTCGAGACAAACGGATATGCAATGTTTATTTCCAAGATTAGGCGATCTAGTCTATACTTTGTGTTGTGCGATCACATAGTAATTCTAGGTTAATAACCGAATAAGAACACGTAATGTTTTCAAAATCGGATATCACGGTTAGTAGAGGCCGGTCTTGGACCGGCGAGGGGTGCTCATAGTGACCTTCCCGATCGCACCCAAGCTCCCGAGCCAAGTCAACTTTGGTGATGACGGACATGTATTCTTCGACCGAGTCGTGGTTTCCTAAATTTCCCAAAAATAAAATATTTAGGTGGCGACTCAGATCCGCAAAGCACCATGTTTGGCACTTCTTTTCAAAAATCGCTTTTTTCTCAAACGATTTGCCAGAGTTGGACTCTTTGGTTCAGATTTAGAACTGACACAAAAAATCGAGTCCGAATCAGAGAGAGGCCCACTAGCGTTCTGACAAGATCAAGATCGCATGGCATCACATTACATAACAATGTAAATGAGATCGAACTTTATTTGAAAATTAAAAACATGCATCATAATAATCAAGTAGTGAACCGACTAATGACAAAAACAACTCGATAAGTAAAACAAAGAACTTGACGAGCTAACCAAGTGCAAGTACAAGTCGATAAGCAAAACAAAGACTTAAAGAATGTGAAATACAACTCGATAAGAAAATGTACAACAACGCGATAAGCAAATAGGCGTGACTTCGCAAAATCATCACCGGAAGGTACTGGAAGTGGTACCAACCACAAGTTCTCAGCATGTTCAACACATAAATAGCTAGGGGAAGAAGAGGGAAGGCCACCGGCCAAAGGGAAAGGCCACGGGCAGCAAGAAATGACCCTCGGCCATAATTATTAGCCGACTGGCCAAAAATGGTGGTCGGTTGGCACTCTTTTTGGCCGGCCGGCCAAAAATGGCAACAACCATCAGATTGCTGCCACCTGTCTTCAACTCAACACCTTATCCTCTACAAAAACCCCAGCTTCGTAGTTTTGCTCATTTCAACATTGTTTTTCACCAAATGGAAGAGTTCCTTGTCCAAAATCTCTCAAACTGGAGTGTCAGCTTGGATGGCTCGAAAAAGCTAAATCTCCGGGGTTTCGGCATAAATGCACTATTTACATTGAGTTGCACCCCGCTGCGTTTTCCGTTTCTCCATGCCGTGGCAAGGTTTTGGAATCCAGTGACACATGTTTTTAGCTTTGGCGGGAAAGAGATGTGCCCCACTTTTGAAGACTTCCGAGCTTTTGGTGGAATCTGAACGTGAGGAGGAGATCTTGGCACAGTTTTGCTTCGGCCACGCCCAAGCCTTAGGACGAATGTGTGAGGTCACTATGCATGATGCTCGGTCCTTGATCTGCGACAAGGAATTGGACATCCCCAGTTTGATTAACCGGTTTTCTGATGCTGGTGACCACGGTGACCACCATTGGCAAGGTTTTCGACGACATGCCCTTTGCTTGTGCATGTTGTCTCACTTCTTGCTTGCCTCAAGTTTCAGGGGCTCCAGTGTCCATTTGATCGAGGTTGGCCAAGGCTTAGAAGAGGGTAAGAGCTGCATTGCCATGACACTGGCTGAGACGTTGATGGGCTTGGATGCCTTTTATCGCCAAGAGACGACCAGATTTGCGGGGAGTCCACTACTGCTGCAGGTAATATTTCCCACCCTTCTTGACATATATATTGCTCACGTCACTCGGCCTTCAGGCTTGATTTTTCTCTCAAAACCCTCTCCTCACTTTTCTTTCAATGTAGACCTCTCTATTCTTGAATCTCTCATTTTTCATCCCTCCCCAGGTGTGGTTGATGGACAAGTTGCAGGTTGTGGACTCTTGCCCAGCATACTCAGCTCGTGGCTACTTCTTCCGACAACGTCTAGTCGATGCCCTTGATGAGGGATGGTGGTTTGACTGGATGTGCAGTTTGTCCGTAGACCGTATTGCTTGGCGTTGTCCTTGGCTCAATCTCAAGAATGAGCTACTGAGATGTCCTACAGACCGAGATCCGCTTGATCACCGATGTGTTCTATTTCTTCCTGCCCAAAGGTTAGTTCGCTAGTTCGACCATGATCAGATTTGCCCGGCAGAGGGGGTGGAGTACCCAGCTGCATTTCTGGTCCGAGTTGCACAACTAGCTCGGTATGACACGGCATGAAGGATGAGAGAGCTTCTAGCCCCCCTCCCCACTTTCAGTTACACCCTTTCTGTTGAGTGCATAGATTGGCTCAATGAAGAGGCACAGATTGGGTCCAGCTTGGCATCAGAAGCTTCGACTAGCTCTGGGAGGGGATATGGGAACACGTGACTATGCCCCTGATTTATTTGCTTTAATCCAAACTTTCAAGTTTTCTTTATGAATGTAATAAAAAAAGTAACTTCAATTTTGTATTCAAGAGCAAGAGAACTCTGCGCCCTCATAATGATCTCTCACCACGGTCGGCAACGGAGCCCAGGGCTGCCAGGTGACCTGCGGGTGAATATGCAGTTTGTCAGCTGTTTGTTATCGAAAATACAATGCAAAGCAAAGCCAAAAATAAACACTAGGGTTGAACATACCTCCGCGGCGGTGATGGTGTAGCCGAAAGCGCGGAAACTAAAAAACTAGACTCTCTCACTGCATCGCACGAGTCAAAGCGATGATGAGATGGGATCTCCTGGGTGGGATCTGGGATCTCCACCCGATCTTGGGGCATGCAAAGCACACCAGTCATACGACTATGAAGATGACCATCGATAAATAATGTAAAATCGGAGTAGAATCTGAGCATAAATGTGAGCGAAAGTGTTGTGTAGAAAATGTGTGCGATGTAGTGTCTGATGTGTCACGAAAAGCCGAGTATGTCATGTGTATAGATGTGTCGATGTACAATGCGATGAGAAGGTATATTATGTGTGTAGTATAATGCAGTATAGAAAAGTATAAGTAAAATGTAAAAAGGGAAAGATGTCACGCCTCCGCACTGCGAAATATCATCAGGCGAATAAGAACTCATATAATGGCCAAGCTAATGGCAGTGGCCAAACTGCTATACCCAATCGGCGGTAGAAGCCGCGCTGGCTGCCCGCTCCGGCGAAGAAAGCGGCGGAAGAAACCGCGGTGCGACGGAAACATAATGAACCCGAAAGGTAATCGAAACATAAGCCCTCCTTCTTACATCCTCCGGTCATCTCTCCGTCAAAGGTGGCTGAGTTCGGAAGTGGCTCTCGAACCAAGAGTACCTGACAAACTCTGCTCGAGCGAGAGGAGCCTGAGTACCGAAAGTGTGCATAGGCGTCCCACTCGCCCATATCGATCGAAGGGGATCCGACACTTCTACCCGATGCGGTGAGCATCGAGAAATCATAAGGCGTCATCGTCATGTCCCCTGCGGTGAAGTGGAAGGAGTTGGTGGTATCCCACCACCTCTCCACTAGAGCAGCGAGCAAGGGCCTACAAGTCGTAAGCCGAGAGAGCCCCCTGCAAAAGATGCCGAAGCCGGCCTCGTTAATGATCTGGCGAACCGCCTCGGGCAGCTCTGTGTACCAGTCCCGAGCAACGACGTTCCCATACCCGCGGATGGTATGGGAATCCCCCTGTAATCAAAAACAACAATTGCAAGGCAATATTCAAAATGTAGTTCTAAGAAGCATACAGATATGTAGCATGTGCGCATGTTTTCCGATTCAAACAGAATAGGGTGCCGGTGTGTTTACAGTGGACTACAACGTGTGATGTGTCAGCGTGTTTGAGTGGTTCAGTGCAAATCTAGCATGCGTGCAAGTTTTTTAGATTCAAACAGATACCGGGTGCCGGTGTGTCTACAGTGGACTACAACGTGTGATGTGTCAGCATATTTGAGTGGTTCAGTGCAAATGTAGCATGCGTGCATGTTTTCAGATTCTAGTAGGTACCGAGTGCTAGTGTGTATGCAGTGAAACATAGTATGCGCCGTGTGTGCGGGTGATTCAGGGTCAGTGCAGTGTGTGTGCGCGTGTAAGTTTCGAAACAGATATCAGTTATACGTTTGTTTGCGATCAACTACAGTATACAGTATATCAAAATTAAGCAATTAAAGAACAGAAGCAACTATGGCAGTTAAACGTTCTACATTGCAGAAAGTAAAGCAGAGAAAGAAAGTTACCTCGGAAGCGCCGAAGGACAGGTGGGAGGTAGGCTCACGCAGGAGAAGCTCGGGTGCCACGTGCCTCTCGAAGCTCTGGAACTGGCGAAGTCCATTTGGGAGCATCACGTGAACCGCGGGCCTATAGGTCTCCGAATCGAATGGCCGAATGCGGAGTGGCAAAGGCTCGACCTCGGGATCCATCTCGAGCTCTGGAGGGGGTCCGCCCTATGGAAAGTCGTCCGCCATCGTGAAGATAAAGAGAAAATGACCGGAGGATGGAAAACTGGGTAAGAATACGAAGGGTCAACCGAAAAGTCAACCCCGAGAGGGTCGGAAAAGGCCGGGAAGGTCGAAGTGCGGAAAAGGCACGGGTATCGAGGAGAACTTGAGGGAAACAAGCCCCGAGTGGCGAAAATCAAGAAAGAGGCACCGAAATGAAATTTCAATAGGTTCAAAATGTTCGAAACGCGAAGGTGAACACGAATCGAACGTCGAAATCAAGGCTAGAACGCAAGAAAATGAGCGGATCGAAGGACGAAAATACTCTAGAGAGAAGGAGGGAGAATTTTCGAGCAAGGAGGAAGTGAGAAAATAGGGCTAGGAGCCCTATTTTAAAACACCCCTGGCCAAATACCAAAACTACCCCGATACAGGAATTTTGTGCCGGTCGGCCACACTCTTTGCCGGTCGGCAACATTTTGTGCCAATGGATTTGTTTGATGGCCGATGGATGGCCGATGATGCATTGTGATAGCCGGTGGGCATTCGGTGGTCTTCCACAATGGTTTTTAAGCCTCCTACACCTTTGTTTGGGTTACATGTGTGGTCCAGGGCCTTCATTGCTCAAAACAGTGCAAAACAGTGCGATCCCGACGCTCAACCAGCCTCCGTTTTGACCTCGGATCGTGTCTTCTATGCGTGGCACTCGAATTCGTGTAAGGTGTATCCTTGCGCATCCTTTTGGCTTTTACAAGATTCAAAAGTTGCCCCGTGTGCGTTGCATATGTAATGACCCCAAAAGTCATCCTTATTTAATTAGGGGTTAATGTATTTTAATTCAACTATATCTATTGGAATTGTGAATGTTTTATCTATTTTGGAGTATTGATTGAGGTTGTGGTGTGATGGTAAAGTAAGATTGGACCAAAGAATATAATTCGGTTAGGTAATCTACGACCAGCCGTCACTCTTTTGCCCTTGTCTTTTTCCACACTTTGAATTTGGATGTGAGGTTGGAACCATTGGAAAGCTTATCTCTGGGGCTTCAATTTGACCACAAGAACGACCTAGAACGAAGTCCGGATGGGAGAGTTATACCTGTTCAAAGTTTCGGAATCTGTGCTGAAAACAGGTCCGCTCGAGCGGGAATTTATCCGCTCGAGCGGGAATTACGGGACAGCAGCTTTAAACAAGAATTTTTGGATCATTTCTCACATTTTCCTTTTCCCCTCTTCTCTCCTCTCTCCCTAGGTCCGAAAACCCTAGGGTTTTGATCCCAAATCCTCACCATTTCTCTAAGTTTTGATCAAGATTTTCCACCAAGGATTGAAGAAGGCATGAAGATCAACATTTGCAACCGATTGGAATTCCGAAATTATGGAGGAATCTCACCAAGGCTTGCTTAATTCTTGAGGTAAGGAATCTTGAAAGTTAAATTGATGGGTTAAAGTGATGGACCATGTATCCTAGGTGTATAATCAATGGAAAAATTGGAATGAAAAGTGATGAATTAATAAGTGTGGATTTTTCTTGAATTTTAATGTTTTCTTGAAACCCTAGGTTGGGTAATGATGTTAATTGATGATTTGGCCCAAATTGGAAGTAGAATCATGAAATTAGTAGGTTGAATTACACATGTGCAAATTTAATTGGAATTTGGTGATACTTGGAACTAATGTTTAAAATTTGCGAATGAACTATGGTATAAACATTGTAATTCATGCTGTAATGTGAAGGAAAAATTAAGGAAATAATTTATTAAGGATATGAATGACATGAACTTGGGTGTGGAATGTGGAAATGAGATTCAAAGATTTAATTTGATTGATGTTGAGTTGCAAAGTGAATTAAACAAGTTAAGACCGGAATAATTATATATGACCCGATTTCTATGTATATTATGAATTGTGTAGGATCAGGTACAGAGGCGGACCAAGCATCTAATCACTGTGAGTAGTGGTACAAAAATGTACATGTTATTTATTGTTGATAATTATTGTCACCAATGCTTTGTTCTTTGTAAGTGTTGTACGAATATTATGAAAATTGGAAAGTTATGTGACTCCATGTGAATTGGAAGT
The DNA here is from genome assembly GCA_025200525.1 of Camellia lanceoleosa. Lineage (NCBI taxonomy): Eukaryota > Viridiplantae > Streptophyta > Magnoliopsida > Ericales > Theaceae > Camellia > Camellia lanceoleosa. Next base: position 65,938,959 of record CM045769.1, on the reverse strand, counting down.
TATTTTGTTGTATTACAAGTTTATAAGTTAAGTCTGTTACCCACCCAAAAAAAACGTTAAGTCCGTTACAAGTTTACATATGTTAGAAGTCAAGTATGTTATAAGCTCAAGAACGTTACAAGTTTATTTATGTGGCAAGTTCAAGTATATTTCAAAGATAGTTCAAGTATGGTTTCAAGTATATTTCAATGATAGTTCAAGTATGGTTTCAAGTATATTTCAAGGATAGTTCAAGTATGGTTTCAAGTATATTTCAAACATGTTTCAAGTATATACAAGTTCATGTATGTTACAAGTCTACAAGTCTTCAAGTATACGCATGTTACAAGGTCATGTCTATTACAAGTTCAAGCATGTTATAAGCATACGCATAGTACAAGTTCAAGTATATTACAAGTCTATGCATGTTGCAAGCTTAAGTCTATGCATGTTACAAGCTTAAGTAAGGTACAAGTTTACATACATTTTCAAGGGCCTCGTGCCATTTACAAAGGCTTATAGCCACCATGTTTCCAAGGGCTTAATGCCAAACTTTTCAAGGGCTATATGCCATTACAATTTACAAGGGCTTTATGCCATTTCAAGGGCTTAATGCCAAACTTTTCAAGGGCTATATGCCATTACAAGTTACAAGGGCTTTATGCCATTTCAAGGGCTTAATGCCAAACTTTTCAAGGGCTATATGCCATTACAAGTTACAAGGGCTATATGCCATTACAAGTTACAAGGGCTTTATGCCATTCCAAGGGCTTCATGCCAACCTTTCAAGGGCCGTTGTGCCACACGTTATTTTAGCCTAAGTGTAATACCCCGACCCTCATATCTGATTCTGCTGTCTTTATAATTCCCTATTCTGTGTCTTTGAATGTTATTGTGAAAATCTATGTGAAAATATAGTAAAAGAGCATGGAACTTAGAGATATGAGTTTCTATCTGTTGAATTAGAACGTATCTGTTACACTTGAATTACTTAAAATGGAAATTGAGCATCTTAGAGATTTAATTTGCAGAAATTGATTTGATATTTGGAATCTACATGATTTTTAAGTTATAATGGGATGTTCTGTGAAATTTTAATTTCGGCACTATAAAGCGATTGATTTTCGTCTTTTATGCTCTTATATATATATTGCTATATCTATGTTTAAGACTTGTGGGACTTGTGATCAAAACGTGGGACTCTAAGAGGGAGAGAAGAGAGAAACGTGGGTGAGCAATTGGGGGAAACTTGTGGTTCACCAAGGGAAGCTAATCAAAATTGTTTTGTATGCCTAAGACCTGGGCTGGATTGTAAATGTTTATGTAACCTCATTTTGTGTGCATGTTACTTTAGATTCAATGTTAAGATGGTCCTGGCTTGTTGATAGTGCTCAATGGATATTTCTAGATGTCGTTTTAAATTTAATGCTTCCGTTTAGGCCCTCAATGAATACCATACAGGTTATTCTGTCTGTTTCTGCTTTAGTCATGCCCAAACTTATGGGGGCTAGGTTGGGGTGTGACACTATGGCTAACATGTTTCAAGGGCCTCGTGCCATATGTTTCAAGGGCTTTATGCCAACTTTTCAAGAGCTTCATGTCATATGTACACGGGCTATATGCCACCATGTTTAAAAGTTTAATGCTAATATGTTCAAGGGCTATCGCCACTTTGTGCAAGAACTTAAAATCATTATGTTCCAGGATATTATGTTTCAAGTCAATATGTTTCAAGACTGGGCCTTAGGCCAGGCAAGAATTAATACAAAATTAATTAATTTTATGCCTCATTATTTATGTATGCATTGATATGTATGTTAATTCAGGTCAGGCATTGGATTATTCATGTACTATTATTCACTGAGCTTCGCTGACTTTGTGCTATGTTTGTTCTGTAGGTAATTACTTTGGGAGTCCGTCTTAACCATTGATGCTCACCCTTCAGTTGTCAACCTCCATTTGTCCCGGCTCCCAGACCAAGTCTATGCATTTATGTCAAGTTCTGATAAGATTGTGGCTTGCATATTTATTATTTACATAAGGTTAAAATGTATACATATATATATGGTCTCTTTTTATACCAATGTTCGATTATGCAAGCATGAATGTGCATGGTATGTAGAAAAAAATATATATACAAATGGTTCTCATGAATGTGATCCTGGCATGTTAGGTTTAGCTCAATGGATGCTTTTCTGTATTATTTTATTATATTAAGTGCTTCCGTTCAGGCCCCATATGATATGTATATCAGGTTAAGTGTCCGTTTCTGTATGGGTCATGCCCAAACTTTTAGGGGCGAGTTTGGGGTGTGACAAGTGGTATCAGAGCACGAGTTGCTATCTCACACACGACTCCATTGATCTTTAGGATGTCTAGAAAAGACTTAGGCATCACGCATGACATTCTTAGTGCATATGAAATGAATTGATAGCAACGATAAGGGTATATGTGCTAACCGCAATGGTGATTATTCATGTCTGTTATACATTTCTTGTATATATTGTGATTGATTGCTATGCAGAACATGGTAAGATCTGAAGATGGGATTTAATCAATAACGTTACGCAGGGGAAGCGTGGTGAGGGTTCGAACTGGTCGGTAAGACGAGTTATTTGTAAAGATTAAAATGTATGTTGTCGGTTGATAGTCATCTGTGAGAAATGACAACGATATAATTAGGCTTTTTAGCATCTCTCTAAGTGAATTGGTGAATTGATTAAACTTTACGTATGGGATATTTCTAAAAACAAAGGAAATACTATATGTGATACTCTAACTTTAAGCTAGAGTTATGTCCTCCTTACCATGACAATGTATATATCTGTGATTTTGATAAAGTACTGCATTTGAGTAGTTGATAAAATGTGGTTGTGTACTAATTGAAATGTATTGGGTGCGATTTATTGTAAAAAGAAGTTGGGCATATAATGACCTCTCTTAGCTAGTGTAATTCGTTTATGGAAACCTGTAAGCTAACATTTGAACTTTGAAATCTGAACTTTAAGGCTTACAAGGTAAGGATCTTCTCTAATTTTTTTTTGAAGTAAAGTTGATTCATGCATAATCTTATGGTAAGTAAGTGGAATGAAAGGGAAATTATGGATGATTGATGATACTATATGATGTTTTTACCCTTTGGAACATTTATGAGCATATATGGCATCATATTATGAATTCATGTTTTAAATCATGGTTTTCTAGCATGATTTTCATATTTAAGGGAAACCTCCATGGATTTTAAGAAAGGAAGTTTTTATATGCATGGTTATGGCTTTCTATCTCAACTCAAAGCTTAATCTTATACGTGCTCATGTGAGTTTAGTTTTGAAGCTTAACTCAAGTGTTCTGGACCTTGAATTCGGCAGGGATTTCATGCATCCAGTATCTCTGCCGCAGTTCACAGTCCGCTCGAGCGGGGGTTTTGCCGCTCGAGCGGGAACCTATTTTTCAGAAATTTCAGAAAATGTTTTAAAGTATGTTTTAAGCATCCACATTACATTTTAGATATCCCTAAGACGTAATTAAGTTATGTTGATGAGATTACAAGTATGTGTTTAATCGGTGTCCATAGAAACAAAGGCTAAGGTGTAGGAAATTGTAGGGTGTGGACTTGACTAATGAGAAGTATACACCTGTTGAGTTCTGGAAACACGAAGGGATAGTTGATGATTGATAACGAGCATGGAACGCATGATTAAGAGTTAGAATGTCGAAATTGTTACCTGGTATAGTAACAAATACAAGTCTTATAATTTGTGATCACATAATGTTCGGAAGAATTTTATGAACGTTTAGTGATATAGGGAAGTTGTGTTTCTATCGTTAAAGATGAGATATTAGTATGAGAATTAATTCAGGGCTTGTTCCTTTATTGTGATACGTACTTTGATAAGTTGTGTTATGTATAACAGTTGAATCATGTTACGTATACGAGAATTATTCTATTTGTTTAAGCGCACGGCAATGGCATGATATGACAAGCAATGCTTTATTTTCTGATATATTACGTGACGAAATAAGGAATGATGATCCATATATGTAAACGTATTCATGGCATCCTCAACACAAGGCCCTTGCCTGGGGGTAATAATACCGTGGTTTAAGTATGTTACAAGATATTTCTTACCACCAACGATTTTGTACGGGTGGATTACATTTTGCCATCGACGGTCTTGTACGGATGGTACCACCGATGGTCTTGTACGGGTGGATTATGATCAAGCATAAACTCTTATTTCTATTCTGGTTCAAGTATAACTAAGAATATGTATGAATATGTTCTATTTATCCGTTCCGTATATGCTATGTTATAACATGATGTGTAACGGATGTCGAAAACGATTTTACTATACAATGTTTCATGAAATTCGTACTTTGGAGTACGCAATATTTAATATGATAAGTATTTTCTGAAATGATAAAAATGCTACGAACTTTTGACCAGTTTATGATATGATAAATTTTCCGGATAAGTTCCCAAAATGTACGAAGTTCCGAACGTTCAAGATATGAAGAATTTTCTAAAAGAGATATTTCACTATGCATGAATGAATTCTTTATTTGATAATTTATTGTGGCATGCTTGATGAAGGCTCTATGTCGAGCTTCAAGTTATCCTGTCTTATCTGTTATAAGTTGAATCGGAGATTGTTCTGTCAAAGTTAAATAAGTTTAATGCTACTGGGAATTTTCCTATCATCTGATATTTTTGAAAGGTCTGCTGAGTTCTGAGTAATATCTCTGCACAACGTAGTGTGTGTACTTATGAAGGGTTTGAAGAACTTACGTATTACATATTCTTGGAAAATGTTTTTGTCCATGCTAAGAACAGTTTACTAACTATGGCTCATGGCCCAAGAATATAATAACTCTGTGATAAATGATGTTGACTTTGAGATAAGCCAATATTGATTAAATTTGAACCTGTTAGAGATTTGATTTGAACTGATAAGTCTAATACAGACAATGAGCAAAGAACCCAGAAATCGTTGAATTAGCACTTAATGGCTATTATGGGTCTAATTGTTGTGAAAAGCATATACGTTTGAGGAATTATGATAATGGGAGTTCCTTGTGAACTTACCAAGTTGGAATTACATTTGATAGTTTATGAAATGATTGAGAAATGTTAAATGTCTAGGACGGAACTAGACTTATAACCAGGTGAACCAAGTTTGGAGGACCAAACTTCTTAAGGTGGGGAGAATGTAATGACCCCAAAAGTCATCCTTATTTAATTAGGGGTTAATGTATTTTAATTCAACTATATCTATTGGAATTGTGAATGTTTTATCTATTTTGGAGTATTGATTGAGGTGGTGGTGTGATGGTAAAGTAAGATTGGACCAAAGAATATAATTCGGTTAGGTAATCTACGACCAGCCGCCACTCTTTTGCCCTTTTCTTTTTCCATACTTTGAATTTGGATGTGAGGTTGGAACCATTGGAAAGCTTATCTCTGGGGCTTCAATTGGACCACAAGAATGACCTAGAACGAAGTCCGGATGGGAGAGTTATACCTGTTCAAAGTTTCAAAATCTGTGCTGAAAACAGGTCCGCTCGAGTGAGAATTTCTCCGCTCGAGTGGGAATTACGGGCCAGCAACTTTAAACAAGAATTTTTGGATCATTTCTCACATTTTCCTTTTCCCCTCTTCTCTCCTCTCTCCCTAGGTCTGAAAACCCTAGGGTTTTGATCCCAAATCCTCACCATTTCTCTAAGTTTTGATCAAGATTTTCCACCAAGGAATGAAGAAGGCATGAAGATCAAAATTTGCAACCGATTGGAATTCCGAAATTATGGAGGAATCTCACCAAGGTTTGCTTAATTCTTGAGGTAAGGAATCCTGAAAGTTAAATTGATGGGTTAAAGTGATGGACAATGTATCCTAGGTGTATAATCAATGCAAAAATTGGAATGAAAAGTGATGAATTATTAAGTGTGGATTTTTCTTGAATTTTAATGTTTTCTTGAAACCCTAGGTTGGGTAATGATGTTAATTGATGATTTGGCCCAAATTGGAAGTAGAATCATGAAATTAGTAGGTTGAATTACACATGTGCAAATTTAATTGGAATTTGGTGATACTTGAAACTAATGTTTAAAATTTGCGAATGAACTATGGTATAAACATTGTAATTCATGCTGTAATGTGAAGGAAAAATTAAGGAAATAATTTATTAAGGATATGAATGACATGAACTTGGGTGTGGAATGTGAAAATGAGATTCAAAGATTTAATTTGATTGATGTTGAGTTGCAAAGTGATGTGTAAATCGAATAAAGAGAATTAAACAAGTTAAGACCGGAATAATTATATATGACCCGATTTCTATGTATATTATGAATTGTGTAGGATTAGGTACAGAGGCGGACCAAGCATCTAATCACTGTGAGTAGTGGTACAAAAATGTACATGTTATTTATTGTTGATAATTATTGTCACCAATGCTTTGTTCTTTGTAAGTGTTGTACGAATATTATGAAAATTGGAAAGTTATGTGACTCCATGTGAATTGGAAGTTATTTTGTTGTGTTACAAGTTTATAAGTTAAGTCCGTTACCCACCCAAAAAAAAAGTTAAGTCCGTTACAAGTTTACATATGTTAGAAGTCAAGTATGTTATAAGCTCAAGAACGTTACAAGTTTATTTATGTGGCAAGTTCAAGTATATTTCAAAGATAGTTCAAGTATGGTTTCAAGTATATTTCAATGATAGTTCAAGTATGGTTTCAAGTATATTTCAAGGATAGTTCAAGTATGGTTTCAAGTATATTTCAAACATGTTTCAAGTATGGTTCTAAGTATATACAAGTTCATGTATGTTACAAGTCTACAAGTCTTCAAGTATACGCATGTTACAAGGTCATGTCTATTACAAGTTCAAGCATGTTATAAGCATACGCATAGTACAAGTTCAAGTATATTACAAGTCTATGCACGTTGCAAGCTTAAGTCTATGCATGTTACAAGCTCAAGTCTATGCATGTTACAAGCTTAAGTAAGGTACAAGTTTACATACATTTTCAAGGGCCTCATGCCATTTACAAGGGCTTATAGCCACCATGTTTCCAAGGGCTTAATGCCAAACTTTTCGAGGGCTATATGCCATTACAATTTCCAAGGGCTTTATGCCATTTCAAGGGCTTAATGCCAAACTTTTCAGGGGCTATATGCCATTACAAGTTACAAGGGCTTTATGCCATTTCAAGGGCTTAATGCCAAACTTTTCAAGGGCTATATGCCATTACAAGTTACAAGGGCTATATGCCATTACAAGTTACAAGGGCTTTATGCCATTCCAAGGGCTTCATGCCAACCGTTCAAGGGCCGTTGTGCCACACGTTATTTTAGCCTATGGCTAACATGTTTCATGGGCCTCGTGCCACATGTTTCAAGGGCCTCGCGCCACATGTTCAAGGGCTTTATGCCAACTTTTCAAGAGCTTCATGTCATATGTACACAGGCTATATGCCACCATGTTTAAAAGTTTAATGCTAATATGTTCAAGGGCTATCGCCACTTTGTGCAAGAGCTTAAAATCATTATGTTCCAGGATATTATGTTTCAAGTCAATATGTTTCAAGACTGGGCCTTAGGCCAGGCAAGAATTAATACAAAATTAATTAATTTTATGCCTCATTATTTATGTATGCATTGATATGTATGTTAATTCAGGTCCGGCATTGGATTATTCATGTACTATTATTCACTGAGCTTCGCTCACTTTGTGCTATGTTTGTTCTATAGGTAATTACTTTGGGAGTCCGTCTTAACCATTGATGCTCACCCTTCAGTTGTCAACCTCCGTTTGTCCCGGCTCCCAGACCAAGTCGATGCATTTATGTCAAGTTCTGATAAGATTGTGGCTTGCATTTTTATTATTTACATAAGGTTAAAATGTATACATATATATATGGTCTCTTTTTATACCAATGTTCGATTATGCAGGCATGAATGTGCATGCTATGTAGAAAAAAATATATATACAAATGGTTCTCATGAATGTGATCCTGGCATGTTATGTTTAGCTCAATGGATGATTTTCTGTATTATTTTATTATATTAAGTGCTTCCGTTCAGGCCCCATATGATATGTATATCAGGTTAAGTGTCCGTTTCTGTACGGGTCATGCCCAAACTTTTAGGGGCGAGTTTGGGGTGTGACAACATACATTCATCATACTGCCTTGTGCATCGCGTCGCGCCGTGATGCACATCACGTTTGCATTGTTATGCACACACTTCACACGTTGTAACACGCACCCCTTGCATTGTCATGCACATATCTCATGCATTGTCATGCATTTTATTACAAGCATTGTCATGCATTTCAATACATACGTCGCCTCGCGCATCGTTTGCGTTGTCGTGCATTTCCTTGCCATGCATTGTCATGCACTTCAAAAGACGTGCGTTGTCACGCATTTAAGTTCCTTTGCATTGTCATGCATTTCAAAAGGAAAACATGCATTGTCACGCATTTGAATTCGTTCGCATTATCATGCATTTCATTTTGCATCCTATGAGGCATGCGTGTCTCATATGCATTTCATTTTGCATCTTTTGAGGCATATGTGTCTCATTTGCATATCATTTTACATCCTACGAGGCATGCGTGTCTCATTTGCATCATCTTACATCCTATGAGGCATGGGTGTCTCATTTGCATTTCATTTTGCATCCTATGAGGCATGTGTGTCTCATACGCATTTCATTTTGCATCTTTTGAGGCATGCGTGTCTCATTTGCATATCATTTTACATCCTATGAGGCATGCGTGTCTCATTTGCATCATCTTACATCCTATGAGGCATGCGTGTCTCATTTGCATTTCATTTTGCATCCTATGAGGCATGCGTGTCTCATATGCATTTCATTTTGCATCTTTTGAGGCATGCATGTCTCATTTGCATATCATTTTACATACTATGAGGCATGCGTGTCTCATTTGCATCATCTTACATCCTTTGAGTCATGCGTGTCTCATTTGCATTTCATTTTACATCCTATGAGGCATGCGTGTCTCATTTGCATCGCATTTGCATTTCATTTTGCATCCTATGAGGCATGCGTGTCTCATATACATTTCATTTTTCATCTTTTGAGGCATGCGTGTCTCATTTGCATATCATTTTACATCCTATGTGGCATGCGTGTCTCATTTGCATTTCATTTTGCATCCTATGAGGCATGCGTGTCTCATTTGCATTTCATTTTACATCCTATGAGGCATGCGTGTCTCATTTGCATTTCATTTTGCATCTTTTGAGGCATGCGTCTCTCATTTGCATCATTTTACATTCCTTGAGGCATGCGTGTCTCATTGGCATCATTTTGCATCCATTGGGACATGCGTGTCTCATTGGCATCATTTTGTATTCCTTGAGGCATGCGTGTCTCATTTGCATTTCATTTTACATCCTATGAGGCATGCGTGTCTCATTTGCATTTCATTTTACATTCCTTGAGACATGCGTGTCTCATTCTCATTTGTGGCATGCGTGTCTCATTTGCATTGACATGCGTGTCTAATTCTTGTTTGTGGCATGCGTGTCTCATTTGCATTGGCATGCGTGTCTCATTCTCATTTGTGGCATGCGTGTCTCATTTGCATTGGCATGCGTGTCTCGTTTGTGGCATGCATGTCTCATTCTCAGTTGTGGCATGCGTGTCTCATTTGCATCGGCATGTGTGCCCCATTTGCATTGTCATGCATACTACTAACGATTTCGTACCTGTTAAGTTTGTCTTCTTTTTAGGCACGATATTGTATGTACTGTTCATTTGAAACTGGCATGACCAGACGAGCCGGACAGGTATTGTATCCTCCGAGTGAGACGTATCGAGAATTGCATAATTCTCTTACACCCTTTCTGCATCGTAGTGTAGTTTGGTGTATGCTAGCTTAAAGCTGTCGCATGTGTGCTTCGTTACAGCTTTTCTTTGCATGATCATAAGTTATGCTCGGCTTCGTGCATTGTCTTGCATTTTACCACTGCCGTTGGGCGCATATCTTATCTCTGGCTTGTATGCCTGCACCTGAACTACGCTGGTTTGATTCCTAAAGGGATACGTAGGCAGCCTGCGGGTTCAACCACTTGCGCTTTGTATGTTTGTCTAAGTCTTCGGCCTTGTCAAAAATTGGTCGTCTCTGGGCTTTGACATTCACTCCCGTCATTGTTATGACTTTCGAGTTCTGTCAAAGAGGGACAACTGTAGACACCCCATTTTTGACCGTCCTCAAGACTTGGACGTCACCGTTGGAACACTCGGTGATCATCCTTGTTTGTGTTCGTTTGGAGTTCCTGGAGGTCTTGGCTACGCGCCTTGTCTCAGGATCTCCGAACTCGACCGTTTTGTGTTTGGTTTTGCACCAAACACTTGTGTTTTGCCTTGGAGGGGCAGGGAATACCTTGTGAGGCATCCCCACACACCACCGGCAGTGGCTAGAGGCCAGCGGCCAAGGTTTTGTTGCCACCGGCAATGTATATTTCCGGTCGGCACTCTTTGTTGCCGGTCGGCAGTCATTTTTGGCCAGCCGACTACTGTTCATCTGCTTTTGTAGATATTTTAGGACAACTGGGTGGCATTTGGTTCCCCTCCATACACGTGTATGGAGGGATGGACCTCTTGTTAGCTTACTTGGTAAGCTTTGCAAGATTGGCTCCTCTATAAGAGGAGCCCTCCTCTCCCTTGCTTGGAGGTTAGAAAAAATCAGAGTTTGTGGAGAGAAAAACACAGAGAGAAGCTCTGGTTTTAGGGTTAGGGTTGATACATATCTCATATCTCTCTTTTTCTCTCTTTGTGTTCTAGGTGTTTTAGTCCATACTATTGCACACAAGCACATAGTGTTTCACCTTCCCTTGGCTACTGAGGTTCTAAGGGCTTGTTCTTGCTGTTCTTGGCTGGATTGGAGCTCAAGGAGGCAACAAGGTCATCATTTGTGAAGGTGGTCTACAAGGGTAACAATCTTTCCCTTTTTACCCCACTTTTGCTTTGTATTTTTGCCTATCTTAGAACTGTTTTGGTGCTTAGTGTTTAATACAAAAAAGTTCTATTTTTAGGCCCTCTTGATAGTTTATTAAGAGTGTTTTGTGCTTTGGGGAAGTTTGACCCCTCTTAGGCCTTGTAAGGCCCTTGTTTTGTGCTATTTTGTGGGAGCTCCGAGACCTTGGTGTTTGGGCCTCCTCACCACTGAAATCTTGAGGGATTTCAGCGGTGAGGATGGTGCCTTGAGGTCTTAGAAAGGAGAGGGCCACCCCCTCTCCTTGTTGTCCTTGAAAAGGGCAATTTTTGGCCTCTTGAGGGAGCCTTGTGTTGGATTGTTTATTGGTCATTCCTTGGCTGTATTTTATGTTTATATTGCCCTAATATAACATTGTTGCATGTTGGTTTTGGTACACAATGCATGCCTTGCATATCTACCTTGTAATGCCATGTTTAGGCCTTAAGATGCTTTAGGTTGTAAACCTTTATTCTAGCATGTTTTAGGCTTAGTCTCGTGATGGTTTTGTGCTTTTTTTGCCATGCTTTAGGTCTGTCCATAGTTGTTTGGGTCGACCTTGGCATCCTTAGTATAGCCCCTTTGCATTTTGGGCTTGTTGGCCTTAAGTATGTAAGTGTATAGCATGCTTTGCTTGCTTTGATTTAATGGTTTGGCAGCATTTGTAGTACCATTTCAGTCCTTAAGACATGCTTGTATGCTTGCCTTGGTTGTCTCTTTGTTGCCTTAAAAGGTTGTTACCTTATGCCCATTGTTTAGGCCTTCGAGTATGCTTGCACCTTTAGCCCACTTAGATGCCATCTAGGTGTGCCCTTGGCTTTGTTTAAGCCTTTTTTTGGCCTGTTTGAAGTCCCCTTAGCCTTGTGAGGCTTGGTTGACTTGGCCTTGGTTTAAGCCTTTTGGCTTGCCTCAAGTACTTGGACCTTAATTGCATGTTATTGTTTGTCTTGTTCAAGTTGGTTTGGCACCTCTTATAACATGATTTTAAAGCTTTCCATTGCATGCTAATTCTCTATTGTTTGGTCTCTTTAAGTGTGCTTAAGAGTTGCCTTTCCATGTCTAAGTGTTGGATCATGTGTGCTTGCATGTTTGTGTGCATTTTGGCCTTCATTTCTATGGCATTTGGCCACTGATTTTGGGCCTAATTAGAGTTGCCTAAGTCATGTTTAAGTCCATCATTTGCTTGTTTGCATGCTCACCTCACATGGTTGCTTACTTACTTGCATGCTCGCTTGTTTGTATCCCATGTTGCATACTAGCTAACATGCTTAGGATTGCACACATAAAAATGCATGCCTTGTTCCTTGATCTAGTGATAGGAATTGGGCTCCTTTATTTGTTGGTTTGCATTGCATTTGACATGAAAGTGCACACTTGGTTTTTGGGCCATCATGCATGGAAATGCACGATTGGTGGTCCGAGAACCAAGGACCATGTCCCTTTGAACCTCAAACATGATAAGGGGCTTGTTTGGTGCATAAATGGCTTGAATTGCATTGCCATGCAAGGCTCTGTCCTCTGCTGCTGTCAAACAGGTTCTGCAGGAATTTATTGCCAATCGACTTCATGGAGTGCCGACCGGCAATTAGTAGATGGCCGATGGTCCATTTTGTGCCGATGACCACATCCCACTGCCGGTGGCAATTCTACTCAGCCGATGGTGTCCCCCAGTGTCCAGGGAAGCAATTCTGAGACTTTGGCAGTCTTCAGAGGGGAAGAGCAGGGAAAACAGAGGCAGTCTATGCATGGCAGTGCGCTTCCGAGCAGGACCCGAGCGCGCATTTGCATTGGGCTCTCTTCCCGAGGCGGTTTATTGTTTTTCCTAGCTTAGTTAGTTTGTTAACTAATTAGGTAATTTGTAATATTTAATTAGCTTGCGTAGTTAATTAATTTGTATATTCTTTTGGTCCCTCCGAGCGAGGGAAAATCTGTAATAAGTGTGGGTGTGTGTGTGTATGTCTTCCAACCCCCACTTCTTTCTTCCCTTTTACTTACCTGCTTTGATGGTTAGTATTAGGGCATGTGTAAATTAGCATACCTTATGCTATGCATATGTGCATTCATACATTTGTATTGCATGCACCGGGCTCGGCGCATCATGTTAACCGCATTAGCATTTCAAAATCTAACTTGAATACGTGATGTAAGTGCATTTCGCATGCCATTTCTAGATTAGCCGAGCCTACTCTAGGATGCATTCCGTATGTGATGCATTAGCCACTTCAGCATGAACTAGGATCACGCATGTTTGCTAACTAGTTTATTGTTTTGGCACTGCGTACGATGTAAGTATTTTTATGCTTTAGCATATCGCATGCGTGTGGATGTTGACATAACAATATGCTTACCATGTGGCTAGATGCTTATGTGTTATAAACTGCCTGAACGCCTGTGGGTGAAGGTTGGATTGCTTGAGTTGGAATAACTCATTGAAATCTGTGTTTTAGCCTACTTGCGAGTAGCAATTCCAAATCATTTTCAAAACAAACGGATATGCAATGCTTATTTCCAAATTAGGCGATCTAGTCTATACTTTTGTGTTGTGTGCATCACATAGTAATTCTAGGCTAATAACTGGAATAAGAACACATAACGTTTTCAAAATCGGATATCATCGTTAGTAGAGGCCGGTCTTCGGACCGGGCGAGAGGGGGTGCTCATAGCTGACCTTCCCCAATCATACCCAAGCTCCCGAGCCAAGGCAACTTTGGTGATGACGGACACGTGGCCTTCGGCACCGAGTCAAGGTTTCCTAAATTCCCCCATTTAAAAAATATTTAGGTGGCGACTCTGTATCTGGCAAAGCAGTCCATGTTTGGCACTTCTTTTTCAAAAATCTGTTTTTCTCAAAACGATTTACCAGAGTTGGACTCTTTGGTTCAGATTACGAACCGCAACAACAAAAGGGAGTCTGAACTGTAGCGAGGCCCCACGCGGGCTGGTTACAGGTACCATTACATTGCATTGAGTTAGCATACTCATATTGCATCGCATTGGTTACATGTTGCATTGTATTTGGCATACATGCATTGCATTGTGTTTGGTTTGGGATGTCAAACCAAACACGAGGAATGAGAAACGTTCGTACTCGAAGTGACGAAACGTGCCTCAATCCTCGGTCGCTGACATTCTTGATCCAACATGGTAGAATGCGAAGCATTCATATGTGTTTTGTGCACCCATTTCACATTAATGTGCACACTTGGTTCCTTTGGCCATCATGCATCGAGATGCGTGATTGGTGGCCCGAGGGTCGAGAGCCATACTCATTTGAGTCTTGAACATAATAAGGAGGGCGGTGGTGCAAACATTGCCCTGAAAATGCATTGCCATGCTCTATTTGTCCTCTGCTGCAGCAAAAATAGGATTCTGCAGGTAGAAATGGCCGGTCGACTACTTTCAGTGCCGATCGGCTAACCTTTGTTGGCCAGTATAAGAATAAGTGGTCGATGACCAGTTACCCATGGCTGGTGGCCATATCTCTTGGTCGGTGACCTCCCACAACACTCAAGGAATGGTTTAGGAGCATCCTTGAGACTTGTGCAGTCTTCAGAGATGCAGAGCAGTGTAAACAGAGGCAATATGAGCATGGCGATGGATTTCCAAGCGAAGCCAGGCATGCATGCATCTGTCCCTCTTCTCGAGGTCTCTTTACTGCTTATGTAGCTTACTTGATTTGTTTAAATTAGTTAAGTGTTGTGTAATAATTACTTAGCTTGCGGGTTAGTTAGTTAGTTGATTTGTATTATATTTCGGACCCTCCGTCGAGAGGGTGAATTTGTAATAAGTGTGCGTGAGTGTGTGAATGTCTTCCAACCCCCCTTTCTTTCCCCCTTTTACTTACCTGCTTTTGATGGTTAATTTAGGGCATGTTTCAATTAGCATCCTTATGCTCCGTATGTTTGCATTCATTCATCTGTCTTGCATGCATCGGGCGCGGCGCATCATGCTAACTGAATTGTATTTCAATACCGAGTTGAATACATATATCAATTGTTGCATTTCACATGCCATCTTAGGTAGTCGAGCCTATTTCTAGTTGCATTTTTGCATGTGTTGCATTAGCCATCTTAACATGAACTAGGATCATGCATTTGATTACTAACTAGTTGTTGTTTTGGCTCAGAGTACACTGTAAGTGTTATGCTTTAGCGTCCTTGCATGTGTGTGAGTATTGTCGTGATAGCATGCTTGCCATGAGGCTATTTGCTTATGTGATATAACTGCCTGAATGCCTGTGGGTGAAGGTTGGATTGAATTGGAACAATTCATCAAATGCCAGTTTTAAGCCTACTTGAGATTGGCAAAATCATGTTTTCCTAAGCCCACCTGAGGGTGGCAAATCCACGTCTTAGCCTACTTGCGAGTAGCACCTTCAAACCACTTTAAAACAAACAAACATGAGATGTTTTTTCCAACTTAGGTGATCTAGTCTATACTTGTATGTTATGCACATTACATAGTAATTCTAGCCTAATAACCGGAATAAGAACACATGTGTCTTCAAAAACCAGATATCATGCTTAGTACAGGCCGATCTTTGATCGGGCGAGAGGGGGTGCTCATAGATGACCTTCCCCAATCGTACCCAAGTTCCCGAGCCGAGGCAACTTTGGTGATGACAGACACATGGCCTTAGGCATGAGTCAGGGTTTTCTACTAGGGATTTAGAGAACTTTGAGAAGCGTGCCATAAGGCTGACCGATTACGGGCTCTGCCACGACGGGAACATAAGCCCCGATTTTTACCAGGGCACCCTTTTTGACCATTCGACCTAGTGCATATTGAAATCCATAGTGACTATTCCAAACTAGGACAGGTTGCTTACCCGATAGTAGGTTGTTTGAAACCGCTGTGTGCGTAGTAAAACCCTAGTTCTTGAGGAAACTAGGACAGGAAAACCCTACCCCGACATAGGGGTGTTTTGGCTCTCACTTATTTGTTATGTGGTTGTTAGAGTGCGTCCCTACAGGGAATGCAGGTATTAGTTTGCAAGTCTGGGTATCAGGCCTGCGGGCATCAACATTTTGAGAATCAGTTATATCTGCGGGTATTAGATTCAGATTCAGGGCAATGATTCGGGGAACAGTGATCAATCATCGAGAACAGTTCTTTCAGCTTGTGTTTACCAACTGTGTGTTGTCTTTATTTAAGCTGTTTTGATGTCCGTTTTTTTGTTCATTATTTCCTTATTATGCTTTATTTATCTTTTCGCAAGGTGGTTTAGCACAATTGCATCCGACCAGGTAGATATTCCCCAAGCACTCTGGGTTAGAGGTCGCAGACTTAATCGATCCAAGGATGTGATAGACGGACAACCAGTGTTCTACTCTTTACCCCCGGTTACTAGATGGAGGTCAATGAGGCACAGTGTATCCGTACAACGGCTGCCAGATCAGTGGTCCTTGAGTAGTCAGGTTGAGATTTCCGAGTCTACTGCAGAGACAGACATGCCGGTTGTTCGTTTAGATATGGCAAGCTTAGAAGAGATGGTGCGTCAACTCCAGGAAAGCATGCGGGTCATGCAACAAGATGCTGCCTGCCAGGCAGAAATGGCTGCACGCCAAGTAGAAGTAGTAACCCAACAGGCAGATTTAATCACCAGGTTACAGCCGCAAACCGGGGCGTCCGCTTCGCACCAAGCTCCTCCCCCACCAAGAGTTCCAATACTCGGGGAGGCAACTAACGTCTAGGATGATACGGACATTCCAATCGGGCCAGCTCCGCCCCCGATTCTACCCCAACTATCCAAAACGCCCACCAACCTACTAGATTCTCCCTTTGAGTTTGAGGTGGACCCCACAGCGTTAAAAGTGAGCAAGCTTGAAAAGCTGTTGAAGAAGTCTCAGGGTGTGAAGTCCATTCCAGATATTGAGGATGGATATATCGACTCGGCCGTGACACTGCCAAACCGGTTTAAAATGCCGCACATAGATCGTTTCGATGGGTCTGGGGATCCTATGGTGCATTTGCGGCTGTTTTCGGACATAATAAGGCCGATGGGCCTTTCCAGATTATAGAAGTTGTCTTTGTTTGGCCGGACCCTGTCGGGTGTAGCAGCCATTTGGTATGCAAAGCTAGAAGATTGTGTTAAGAGAAGTTGGGAGGAGATGGCTGAGGCCTTCATAGCCCAATACTCGTATAATACGCAGATCGAGGTCACAACACGTGATCTTGAGACAACCAAGCAAGAGCCGAAGGAGAGCTTCTCCGATTTTGTGACCCGGTGGAGGGCCAAGGCCTCGATGATGACCATCAAGCCCGTTGACAAGGATCAGATCCGAATGGTTGTGCGCAATCTCCAGCCCAAGCTCATGCAGAAGATAATTGTTCTCCCACTTCCCACCTTTGCAGACGTACATGAGATAGGGGTGCAGATCGAGGATGCTATGAAACAAAGTCTGATTGACCATGATAGAGAGCAGCCCAGGAGGACTTTCAACCACAGTATGAATGCGGACACAAGCAGTGCTACAGCTGCTAGATCTTCAGATGTGAGTATGGTTACCACCACCAATACCCCAAGAGCCCTTGCAGCTACGCCATTTACCGATGCGTTCGGTAGTAGCTCGCAAACAGCCAGATACCTACCCAAAGGCCAAAGAACCTTCACTCCGCTATATATGCCCCTGTCCAAAGCTCTGGGGGTTTTAATCAGAAAAGGACACTTGAAGCCCTTACAGCCGCGGCCATTGCCAGTAAAACTTCCCCCCTCCCATAAGCCGGCGAAGTACTGCGTCTTCCACCAACAGTATGGTCATGACACCGACCAATGCTATAGATTGTGTAACGAGATTCAAGACCTCGTTGACAATATGGTGATCGTGCCTCTGGAGAAGCCGAATGTCACAACCAATCCTCTCCCACCACACAACCAAGATCCACCTCCCAAATGTATCAATATGATCCAAACTGGGGTTGTGTCATACGACCCTAGCGTATATATCACCCCTTCCCACCTACCCGAGCCAGAGGTGTTCATTCCTGACAGCACTGAATTGTGCATGTTGGACATCTCCCTAACCCAACCTGAAACGGTGGTGGTGGTCATCGAAGATAAGATTGGATCGACTAAGGAGGCAGATGAGGATGATTGTATGACCCTGAGGGATCTACGAGATTCACAAACAACCCGAGCAGTTACATTACATCTGCAGGCCAGGCTCGGCCAAATGTTGAATTGCCGGTAGGAGCAGAGATTTGTGTAGTACGGGACGATGGACCTAATCAAGGGCTAGATGACCTAGCAGATTTGGAAGAGGACATCGCTAACCTTCAGTTTTTCAACGAACAAGATCTGGGAGACGTAACAACCACAGCTAGAACAGGGTCCGTCGGGGACGGGGACATCATTTGTGGCTAGAAGGGCCGGGAATCAGTTTGCATCGCCGGAGAGCACCGGGGCTAAGAATTCTGCCCAGGATCTGGGCAGTTCGAATATAGGAGTTGTTGAATAGCAAGCTGCGTTGAAGCAGTCTGAAAGGGAAAGGTTTGAGGATTTTGAGAGAATCAGGAAAGCTAAAGCCCCTGAGGGGACAAAAAGTGATGTGTGTACAGGAACGGAACATGCTGTGGGCACAGGAACGCAAGGTGCCACGGGCACATGAATAGTTGTAACGGAGACGGACAGGTGCCTGTTGGCTACCCACGGCATGTGGTGGGAAGATGATGACCTATTTCTCGCCCACATAGACAAAGACTTGGGACAAAGCCAGCCAGATGATACCTGGTATGTGGGTGAAGTAGACCACATGACTAGGAGCGGGCTGTATTTTAAGCCCCCGCACTTAGATCAACCAGAAGTGTCCAGGAAGGACAAGGAAGTGGGGAAGCAGAAGGAGAAGTTACTCAAGGAAGAGACTGTGCTAAAACAACTGAAAAAAATACAAGCAAACATCTCCATCTGGGGACTGCTTATGGCTTCCAAAGTTCATAGACAGGCTGTCCTTTCTGCAATGGATAAAGCCAAACTCTCAATAGATACCACGCTTGAACAGCTGGTATGACTGGTATTTCCAGGAGGAGCTTTCCCGACATTGACGTTTTCTAACATGGAGCAGCCGCCGGAGGGCGCAAATCACAACAAACCACTCTACATCTCTGTGGAGTGTAGAGACAAGTGGATACCGGTGGTTCTTGTCGACACGGGATCTGACATCAACGTGTGCCCGTCAAGGACAGCATATGCAATCGGGTTGAAGCCCGCGGACTTCGTGCCAACTACCCAGGTGATAAGGGCCTACGACAATACAAGTAGAGATGTGATGGGGACTGTGCAAATTCAGACCAAGGTTGCTCCAGGGCAACATGATGTTGACTTTCATGTCTTGGACGTTCCTACAACATTCAATCTACTCCTAGGACGGCCGTAGCTACACCAGGTGAAGGCAGTGTCTCATACACCTTGCACCAGCTATTGAAATTCCCCTACGGGAAGGGGGTGGCTATTGTTTTTGGGAATTCGTCAATCCATCTGCCGCCAGAGGTGTCTACACCAGTTTTGGAAATCGAGCATGGCACGGAAGATGTGTTCCTATCGGGATTTACCCTAGCCTAGGCCCGGGTTGTTCAGAACATCTTAGCCATTGATGAGGGGGTATATGTTAGTATGCAGTCTGTGTATCTCATGAACAAGCTCCAACACATCCCTGGGATGGGACTAGGAAGAAGTCGCCAGAACGGCATTGCCATATCGGCCGAAGTGCCACACAGCCCGCATGCCTTTGGCTTGGGTTATCTGCCCACCAAAGAAGACTGGGTGAGGAAAGGTAAAGAAATGGCCGGGAGAGCCAGAGCCAAGTAAGCAGGGAAGCATTTTGAGTTGATGCATCGGCCTATCCAGGGCACCCTGAATGGACGGTTCGTCTGGGAGGGAGAAGACTTTCCATTCTATGGCTTCCCCGAGCCATGCCTGAACTCAGAGAAGAGGCACTTACCGGGGTTTGAAATGTTCTTCGACTTGCAGTTGTCTGAGGATGATGTTGCCGAGGAGCAGGCAGAACCATCAGTTGAGGTTGAGCAGTGTACGGAAGTGGATTCCGAGAGCACCGAATTTGAAATGGGGGTAGCACTGGCTTATCTACTTTCAGATCCTCCGATCGTCCATGAGTACTTGGGGGGTGACCTCTCAGTGTCTATGATCGGGAATGAAACGGCTGCGAGCCCACCTTCAAACATTTTGGATGCATCCGTCACACCCTCCCTCGTCTAGCAGTACGAAGAGGGATTCTTATCAAGCAAAGACGTCGTAGTGAGCCGGAATCGATTCCACCGAAGTCTGGAGTCGAATCAGTTCCAAATTGCTCGAGTCTGAGTCCCAGATTCTGGAGTGATAACCAGATGCCACAAATACTGTCTAGGTCATCTTTTTCTTTCTCTTTTGAGTCTGTTGTAACAGAAGAATCAGATGGACTGGTTGAAGTGATTAATGAGAATGGAATGGTTGTGGCTTTTGAGTATTTTTCTGTGCCTTTGATTTATTGCATTAATCAGGACTTTCAAAAGTTCGATGAAAACGACGAGGAAGAAATTCCTCCAATTTTGAAATATTTGCTTGAACAAGAGCATGAGAGGTTTGTAAAACCGCTAGTTGATGAAATCACCCAAACTAATGTTGGTACTGAGAAGGACCTGCAGCTGGTCCAGATCGGGTCCACGTTGTCTTCGGAGGACCGCGAGCACTTAGTCGCTTTATTAAAAGATTTCAAAAATGTTTTCACTTGGTCCTACGAAGACATGCCTGGAATCGATCCTGAGATTGTGTAGCACCGAATCCCTCTTGATCCAGAGGCCCGACCTGTCAAGCAGAAATTCAGAAGGATTCGCCCAGACTAGGCTATCAAGATCAAAGAAGAGGTCACCAAGCAAATTAACGCAAGGTTCCTGCTGGTATCCGAATACCCAACTTGGTTGGCCAATATTGTTCCGATGCCGAAGAAGGACGGCAAGATCTGGGTATGTGTGGACTTCAGAGACTTGAACAAAGCTAGTCCGAAGGACGACTTTCCTCTGCCGCATATCGATGACTTAGTGGACTTCACTGCGGGGCATGCATTGCTCTCATTCATGGATGGCTTCTCGGGCTACAATCAGATATTGATGGCACCCGAAGATCGGGAGAAGACTGCTTTTACCACCCCATGGGGGACCTATTGTTATAGGGTGATGCCATTTGGGCTGAAGAATGCTGGAGCTACATATCAACGGGCTGCGACCACGATATTGCACGACATGATCCACAAAGAGGTCGAGGTGTACGTGGACGACATGATTGTCAAGTCCAAGAAAAGAGAGGGCCACTACACTGCCTTGCAAAAGTTCTTCCAAAGGATCAGAGAATTCCGATTGCCGCTGAATCCTCAGATGTGTACGCTCGGTGTTACAGCAAGGAAAATGCTGGGGTTCTTGATCACACAAAGGGGCATCGAAGTCGACCCTACCAAAATCAAGGCCATCTTAGAAATGCCACCACCAAGGACTGAAAAGGAGGTGCGAGGCTTTCTAGGTAAAGTGCAATTCATAAGACGGTTTATCTCAAAATTAACCTTGACTGGTGAACCACTCTTTGGTCTCCTGAAGAAAGGGACGAAGTTCCAATGGGACGACTGATGCCAAGCTACTTTTGAACAGATCAAACAATACTTACAGAACCCACCTGTGTTGTCACCACCTAAGCTAGGGAAACCATTGATCTTGTATCTTTGAGTGACTGAAACTACAGTGGGTTGCATGCTTGCACAGGAGTCTGAGGACAAAGTGGAAAGAGCTATGTACTACCTGAGTAAGAAAATGCTGGATTATGAGACCCGCTATACTCCGCTGGAGAAGGCTTGTCTGGCCTTGGTATGGGCTACCAGGAAGCTGCGGCACTACCTATTAGCTCACTCTGTAATGTTGGTTTCGAGACTAGATCCCATCAAATATCTCTTCGAGAAACCGGCACGTACGGGTAGGCTAACCCGTTGGTTGCTTTTGCTTTCCGAATTCGATCTGAAGTATGTGACTCGCAAGTCAATAAAGGGGAGAGCGGTAGCAGAGTTCCTTGCTAATCACCCAGTTAAAGGGGATGAAGCAGTTGAGTATTGATTCCCAGACAAGGCCATTCTGCACATTGAAGATGAAACTTGGACAATGTACTTTGACGGAGTGTCAAACCAATATGGGTATGGGATAGGAGTGTTGCTGATAGCACTCGACAATTCCCGCATCCCTCTAGCATTCAAACTCTAGTTCAAAGTATCGAACAGCGAAGCAAAATATGAGGCGTGTATCGCTGGACTAGAAGCCGCCCTAGAACTAGGGGCAAAACGGTTGGATGTCATCGGGGACTCGAACCTTGTTGTATCCCAAGCTAAGGGAGATTGGAAAGTCAAAGAAGAAAATATGAGAATTTACCACCAGACCTTGGACTTGCTGATTCCTCAGTTTGAGAAGCTGAACTTCGCTCATCTTGTAAAAGAGAACAACAGGTTCGCACATTCGCTAGCAACTCTATCTTCCATGATAGACATCCCTTTTGGAGTCCAGATGCGTCCGATCATTGTTGACCAGAAATTTACGCCTGCCTATGAGCTGATTGCTGCCATAGATGAGGTTCAAGATGAGAACCCCTGGTATTACAATGTTTGGAACTTCTTAGAAAAAGAGACATATCCACCAAGGGCAAATGCCAAAGATAAGAGGGCAATACGAAGAATGGCTGCTCAGTTCATCATCTCCGGGGATAAACTGTACAAAAGAGGTCATCTGGGGATGCATAAGCTGTGTGTTGATACCGAAGAATCAAAGCGCCTGATGAGGCCATCCATGGAGGAGAGTGCGGAGCACATATGAACGGGGTAATGCTAGCTCAGAAAATCCTTAGATAGGGTTATTACTGGTCCATCATGGAGGAGGATTGTATTGGCTTTGTCCGGCGATGCCAAAAATATTAGATCCATGCAAATCGCATGAACATTCCGCCGTCGAAGCTATACAACATGACGTCGCCATGGCCATTTTCAGTCGGGGGGGATTGATGTGATCAGGGCTGTCACTCTGAAGGGGTCCAATGGGCATGAATATATTTTGGTAGCGATAGACTACTTTACGAAGTGGGTTGAGGCCCAATCCTGTGAGGTGTTGAAGGTGTCTCATGCTGCAAAGCTCATCAGGAAGAACACATCATCTGTTGCTATGGGGTCCCAAACGAGATCATTTCAAATAATGGTTCCTACTTCAAGAAAGAGGTGATTGACTTGTTGGACAAGTACAACGTGGCATTTCATAAGTCATCCACATATTGGCCACAAACCAACGGAGTAGTTAAGGCCGCTAACAAGAACATCAAACACATACTGTAGAAGATAGTGGAAACCTACCGGGACTGGCCAAATAAGCTGCCATTTGCTCTGTGGGGCTACCGGACTTCAATTAGAACTTCTATCGGGGTGACTCCATATTCCTTAGTCTATGGGATGGAGGTTGTTCTACCTATTGAAATTGAGGTTCCATCTTTGCAAGTACTGGCCGAGTGTCAGATAGCTGAGGCAGGCTGGCAGCAGAGCAGATTTGAGGAACTCATGCTCTTCGACGAGCGAAGGCTGAAAACACTATACCATGTTCAGGATTATCAACGCAGAATTGCCAGGGCTTTCAACAAGAAGGTTAAGTCCAGAAATTTGAAGGAAGGGGATCTTGTGCTCAAAGACAACCGAGCTCCCATCCACGACCCTAGGGGCAAGTTCAGACCCAATTGGACTGGTCCTTACATCATCAAGTCTATCTGGTCAGGTGGAGCTGTCGTTCTGATGAACCTAGATGGCCTAGAGTTCTCCTAACTGATCAACATGGAAAAGTTGAAGAAATATTATCCCTGAGAGGCTCGCAAGGCCGAAAACCCGAAGGGTGACCTAGGCAAAAGTTAGAGCATGGAAATTTTGAAATTATAAAAACTGAGCTTGTAAGGTTGAAAACCTGCAAAGGGCGGCCTTGGCAAAAGTTAGAGCACAAAAGGAGAGTGCTAATACTCGAGTGAACCCAAGCCGAACTACGTAAGGCTTGATTTCCATCTTTAGGATACGTAGGCAACTTCATGTTTGAAGTCCAACCATAAACACTTCCCCGATCAACTTTGTCCATGTGATCATGTTTGGTCATCTTTGTCTATTCAGCATCTGAGAGCTCGGTTGTGATCTCCAGTACAGTGTTATTCATACTAGAGGCAACTTCCTAGTTGCTGGAATCCGGGGTTGTACATCTCAGTGACAAATCTCAGGCGTGTCCAGTTCTGATCCACATCGAAAATGATTTTGAAAAGTTTTAATAAAAGTTGATTTTGCTCAAATTAATCTTTTTACAACTTAGACCATTTTTGGACCCAAACGAAAATTTTTCAGTACCCACAACCTTCAATTTCATTGACTTCAACATAGAGTTTTCCTACTCTTGAATACAAATTGAAGTTGCTTTTTTATTACATTCATAAAGAAAACTTGAAAGTTCTAATTAAAGCAAATAAATTCGAGGCATAGTCAGGTGTGCCTGCGTCCCTTCCCAGAACTGGTTGAAGCCTCTGATGCCAAGCTGGTCCCAACCTGTGCCTCTTCATTGAGCCAATCTATGCACTCATCAGAGAGGGTGCAGCTGAAAATGGGAACAGGGGCTAGAAGCTCTTTGGTCCTCCACGCTGTAGTATATCGAGCTAACTGCGTGCCTCGGATCAGAAATGTAGTATGGTACTCAATCCCCTCTTCTGGACAAGTCTAATCATGTCCGAACTGGCGCCAGAACCGGAACGAAAAGTAAAACACGCAGTGTGTCAAGCCTATCAACTGGATCCCGGGTTTGCGGGTCATGCTGTAGCTCATCGCTGGTAAATTGAGCCAAGGGCAGCATCAAGCAATGCGGTCTACGGACAAACTGCACATCCAGTTGTACCACCATCCCTCATCCGGAGCATTAACTAGACATTGCCAAAAGAAATAGCTACGAGCTGAATATGCCGAACACGAGTCCACTACTCTCAATTTGTCCATCAACCATATCTGGGGAGGGATTGAAAAATGAGAGATTAAAGAATAGAGAGGTGTTCATTGAGAGAAAAAGTAAGCAGAGGGTTTTGAGAGAAAAACTGAGCCTGAGGGCCGAGCGATGTGAGCAATATATGTGAGATGGGGTGGGAAAAGTTACCTGCAATAGTAGTGGACTTACAGCAAACCTAGCCGTCTCCCGGCGATGAAAAGCATCTAAGCCCATCAGTGTCTCGGCCAATGTCATGGCAACGTAGCTTTTGCCCTCTTTTAGGCCCTCGACCACCTCAATCAAATGAGTGCTAAACCTGCCGGAGCCTGGGGCAAGCAAGAAATGAGATAGCAAGTACAAGCAAAGCGCATGTCGCCAATAACCCTACCAATGATGGTCACCGCAGTCACCAGCATCAGAAAACCGACAAGCCAAGCTTGGGATGTCCAGCTCCCCATTGTGAATCAATGACCAAGCGTCATGCAAAGTGAGGCCGCACATCTGTCCTAGGGCTTGGACGTGGCCAAATCGGAGTTGAGGCAAGATTTCTTCATTACGCTTGGATTCCATTAAAGCTTGGAAATCCGCGTAAGTAGGACACATTTCTTGACCGCAAAAGCTAAAGACATGTGTTACCAGATTCCAAAACCTTGCCGCGGCATAGAGGAATGGAAAACGCAACGGGGTGCGACCCAGCGGGAATAGCGCATTTATGCCGAAACCCTGGGAATTTAGCTTTTCCGAGCCATCCAAGTTGGCAATCCAATTTGAGAGATTTTGGACAAGGAACTCTTCCATTTGGTGCAAAACAATGTTGAAATGAGCAAAACTACGAAGTTGGGGCTTTTGGAGAAGATAAGATGTGAGTGGAAAACAGGTGTCAACATTCCGGTGGTTCTTGCATTTTTGGCCGATCGGCCAAAAAGAGTGCCGACCGACCACCATATTTGGCCGATCGGCTAGTAATGATGGCCAGTGGCCATTTCTTGTGGCCGATGGCCTCTCTCTTTGGCCAATGGCCTTCTCTCTTATCCTCAGAGCTGTCCATTTGCTGAGGATGCTGAGAACTTGTGACTGGTTCCACTTCCAGTACCTTTGGCGATGATTTTGCGATGTCACGCCTATTTGCTTATTGAGTTGTTGTACATTTGTTTATTGAGTTGTATTTCGTCCTCTTTAAGTCTTTGTTTTGCTTATCGAGTTGTATTTACACTTGGTTAACTTGTTAAGGTCTTTGTTTTGCCTATCGAGTTGTTTTGTCGTTAATCGGTTCACTACCTGATTATTACGATGCAAGTGCTTAATTTTAATCTCATTTACATTGTTATGTAATGTGATGCGATGCGATGCGATACATAGAATGTGCGAATGTAACACTTTTTCAACAAAAAACTAGTTCCATTCCATCATCTTTTCAAACACATAGTTGTGAGGAAAATAAAACCTGCATGTGGCAGTACAATGTGCTCAAACTACCAGCAAAAAGAAAAGTAAAACAAAAAAAGGAAAGCAACAGAACGTCTGAACAAAGCAAAAAGAAAAAAAAAAAAAAGCAGCAGGGTGTCGAAATAAGCATCAATCATATCAGGCAGGAGAGTCTATCCTCGTCCTCTTCCTGGACAAAGGTCCAGGAGTATCACCGTCAGCTTCGTCATCTGAGCCCGAGCCCGAGCCAGAGCCATCTCTAGTCTCATCCTCAGATGAATCCGCCTCCGCCTTAGACTCATCATCGTCTGGAACCGGTGCTTGTGAGCTGCTCCCAACATGAACAAGCCCGGCTTCGGTGCGAGGGCGTAATGTGGTCCCTCGCCCCGCTCTCCCTGCTCCTCAGGCAGATATAGAAGGTCCTCCTAGAGCACCCCCTGCAGCCGGTATTTGGAATGGGTCCTGAAAAGGACAAATGGTAAATGCATCAGTTATGCTACGCAAAACAGAGCATGAATATCGGGTACAGTGTATGAATGTTGTGGGTAGTATATCAGTACATAATGCAATATATGAGTACAGTGTGTGAATGTCGTGAGCAACGCCGTGAGCAGTGTATGAGTATAGTGTGTGAATGCCGTGAGCAACATTGTGAGCAATATGTGGGTCACAGTGTATCAGTGCCGTGAGTGCTATGTATCAAATGTCGTATTGATGGTGT
Organism: Camellia lanceoleosa; assembly: GCA_025200525.1. Lineage (NCBI taxonomy): Eukaryota > Viridiplantae > Streptophyta > Magnoliopsida > Ericales > Theaceae > Camellia > Camellia lanceoleosa. The sequence continues at coordinate 65,911,825 of CM045769.1, read as the reverse complement.
GATGCATCAGATTATGTATGAAACAGATTAGGAAGAGTTCGAGACTGCGGTTAAAAGAGCTTACTGGGATGTTGTAGATGGTCAACAGGTCTATACACCGCTGCAGCATCCCTACCGCTGAGGCTGTCAACTCTAGGGACTGGCAAGAGTACTCGACGGAAGCCTGCAAAAGTGTTGAAGTCATTAGTATTCTGCGGGATATCAAATGAATTGAAATGACTGTATAGAATGCAAAGTATAGCAATATATACCGAGGCCGAGCCATAGACTCCGACAAGCTCATGATCAGCAGGAGGAGGAGTGAAAGGGATCTGATAAGTCTCCCCACCCTACCCTCGGCATGTGATCATGGTAGGTAGGTTAGGCCACCCAGCTCCCTGCCCTCTCCGAGACCCACTCCTGCCTCGGGCCTGAGGTGCCCGCGATGCTGCTACTCTTACCGCTGGCGCCGCTGGTCTCTCTCTCTCAACTCGGCCGACACCGGTCAGAGGCCGCATAATATAGGTCTGGACGTACTCCGTATAGTCGCCCTCGTCTACAAAGTGCTCATAACCCCAGCCAATAGTGTAACTCATCATCTCCGCTAAGGTATACCTATCGGTGTACCTCGGGTGGGTAAGAGGAGGCGTTGGAACTTGCTGCTCTGGCACGCCCAAGGTCTGTTGCAAGAAGCGCTCCCCGAAGTACCAGATACGGCAGATCGGGCCCTCCAATAGAATCCTCAATCGGGCAGTCTCCTCAGCGCCCTCGTACCGACCCCTCACCGCATTAGGCAACGCCGCCCACGGCTACCAGGTGATCTGCAAATGGCAGGATGTACAGTTTGTTATCTATTATTGAAAGTACATTGTAAAGAAAAGCTTAAATGAAATGTAAGGTTTAACATACCTCGGCTGCGGTAATGGTGTCAAAGTAGCGGCGGAAGAACATGAAGGACTCCCGCAACCTCCGCTCGCATCTCACGTCAAAACGGTGGGAAAATGGGACCATGGGGGGCATCTCCTCACCTGGTACTAGGGTAAGCCTCAGGAAGTAGGCATATACCCATAACTGCGAAGTGTAATAGAGAAAACATCAGTATGCTTATCAGATAAAGTAGAATGCAGAATGAAGCAGAAATCACAGTACAGTGTGTGCAGTATACAGTCAGTGTAAAGTAGATTATATGTGTGCCGTGTGTGTAGTATACAACCAGTGTAAAGCAGATTGCATGTGTGCAGTGTATAAAGTACAGATAATGAAAAGCATAATTGAAAAGGCAGAAACGGAATGTGTACCTCCCATGCTTGCCAATAGGCTCCAAGCAACTGCCCGCTATGGCGAGACGATGATCTCATATAACCGTAGAAAGTGGCCAAGCCGGTGCCACCCCAGTCATAAAGGCAGATCCGTGTCACGTCCACAAGCGCACTCAGCAGGTAGAGGGCGACAGTGTTCGCCCGGTCGGCGAAGAGCGTGGTCCCTAGCAGGAACATGATAAAACTGCGGGCGTACTGCTTCTCCTCCTCCCGGGTAGTAGGCGCCTGGACACGGAAGTGGTCCTCGAACCATGAATACCTCACGAATCCTACGCGAGCAAGAGGTGGCTGAGCGCCGAGCAGGTACATCTGAGCAGCGTCCCACTCATCCATATCCGCATCAAAAGGGATCAGATCACCCCCTACTCTGATGCCTGTGAGTATGGAGAAGTCAAAGGGAGTCATTGTCATCTCCCCGGTGGCAGAAAGGTGGAGGGAGTCGGTGGTGTCCCACCACCTCTCTACCAAAGTAGCAAGAAGGGGCCTGCTCGCAGTGAGGCGCGAGAGTCCCATGCAGAAGGTCCCGAAGCCGGCCTGGTCGACGATGCGGCGGACCGTATCAGGTAGCTCAATATACCATCCTCGAGCGACGACATTTCCATACCCCCGGAAGGCATAGGAATCTCCCTATGTTCAAAGACAAACAGATGCGAAGCAGTGTCAGATATACAGTATTTGAATGCCTTCAGAATTGTTGAAAATGCAGCGTGTGTGCATATGTTTGGGTGCGTTCAGAATTGTTGAAAATACAGCGTTTGTGCATATGTTTGGGTGTGCTCAGAATTGTTGAAAATGCAGCGTGTGTGCATATGTTTGGATGGGCTCAGAATTGTTGAAAATGCAGCGTGTGTGCATATGTTTGGGTGGGCTCAAAATTGTTGAAAATGTAGCGTGTCTGCATTTGTTTGGGTGCGCTCAGAATTGTTGAAAATGCAGTGTTTGTGCATATGTTTGGGTGCGCTCAGAATTGTTAAAAATGTAGCGTGTGTGCATATGTTTGGGTGCGCCCAGAATGGTTGAAAATGCAGCATGTGTGCATATGTTTGGGTGCGCTTAGAATTGTTGAAAATGCAGCATGTGTGCATATGTTTGGGTGCGCTCAGAATTGTTGAAAATGCAACGTGTGTACATATGTTTGGGTGCGCTTAGAATTGTTGAAAATGCAACATGTGTACATATGTTTGGGTGCGCTCAGAATTGTTGAAAATGCAGTGTGTGTGCATGTGTTTGAGTACGCTCAGAATTTGATGGCAATGCATTATGCGTGCATGTGTTCAAGTTTAAACAGATATCGAGTGTGAGTGTACCCACAGTGAACTACAACATGTGATATATCAGTGTGTCTGAGTCAAGCAGTTAAAGAACATAATCGACTACTGCAGTTATGTGTTCTACATTGCGGAAAATGAAACAGAGAAGAGTGTACCTCATAAGCGCCGTAGGACAGATGTGACTCTGGCTCACGCAGCAGAAGCTCCAGTGGCGCGCCTCACGCATAGCTCCTGAAATGACGGAGGCTGTCAGGAGGAAGCACGTGTATTGCCGCCCTGTAAGCCGCCGGATCGAACGGCCAGATATGGAGAGGTAGAAGCTCAACCTCGAGCTCCACTTCCACCTTTGGGGAAGCCCCACCCTGTGGAACGTCGTCTGCCATCTCAGAAAGAGTGTGAAAATGGCCAGAAGTGTCGATAATGGGTGAGAATGCAAAAGGTCAACCCAAAAGTCAACCCCGAGAGGGTGAAAAATGGGCGGAAAGGTCGGAGCGTGGAAAAGGCACAAAGATCGAGGTAAACTCAGGGGAAACAAACCCCAAGTGGTGGAAATCGAGAAGGAGACACCGAAAACAAGTTTTGTTCGGTTCAAAATGTGCGAAACGGAAAGGGTTTAGCAAATCGAACGACGAAAAAATGACGATAACAAGAGAAAAGTGCAGATCGAAGGTCGGGAAATCACCTAGAGAGAGAGAAGAGGGATTTTCGAGCTTGTGAGAAGTGAAAATATGGAGTTTAGAACCTCATATTTAAAGACCTGTGGCTAAATGTCAAAACTGCCCCGGCACAGCCATTTTTTGTCGGTCGGCCAAATAGTTGGCCGATGAGCTCCTTTTGTGGCCGATGGATGGCCGGTGGCCTCCCCCTGTGGTCGATGCACCTCCCACACCCTTGTTTGGGTCGATTGTGTAGTTTGGGACCTTCATTACTCAAGGCAGTGCAAGAAAGTGCACTTTTGAACCTTAACCGGCCTTCGTGTTGACCTCGAGTTGTGTCTTATGTGTGCGATGCTCGGTGCACACAAGGTGTATCCTTTCTCGTATCCGTTTGTATCTTACGAGTCCCACAAATCGCTTTAAGTATGTTGTATTACAATGCTTTGTTATAACTATAATTGCCGCGCTCGTTACGCGTCTTGCATTGAACAATGCTTTGTCTTGCTTTAAAGTTGCATCTCGACATTGCAAATAACATATCTCTGTCATGATTGCATTGTCATGCACGTCTCTTTTGCATTGTTATGCACACACTAAATGCGTTGTCGTGCATGCCATGCTTGCATTGTCATGCACATTTCTTCCTCGCATTGTTACACACATTGTACACGTTGTCACGTGTGCTCTACTTACATATGTTTTTGCCTTTCCTCGCATTGTCACACACATTGTACACGTTGTCACGTGTGCTTTACTTACATGTGTTTATGCCTTTTCTCACGTTACACACATTGTACACGTTGTCGCATGTGCTTTACTTACATGTGTTTATGCCGTTCAGCGCATTGTCACACACATTGTACATGTTGTCGCGTGTGCATCTCTTACATATGTTTATGCCTCAAAATGCATTGTTATGTGTGGGAGCCGAATAAATAGAAGAGCGGGAAGGGGTGTAGCCCAGAAGTCAGGAATTGTACGGCTCCTTCCTGATTAATTAAGACGCCGAATACAATAAGTAGGCCGAGTAAGGAAAGATTCTAAGAGCCGAATAATAAAAAGAGTAATGATTGAAAAGTAGGCCCTGGCCCTGAGGACTAGAAAAGATAGGTATAAATATAGGAACAACAGATTTGGAAAGGTATGTAAGAATAACTTCACTTAACTTAGTAAACAAGCTTTCTTGACCATCAGGACTGACTTGCCCGTCGGAGTGCTAACCCCGGCACCTCCGACCGGAGCATTTGTGTCTTTGCAGGTGACTAGCTGAGGATCAAGAGCGTCTCCCAGGATCTGAAGAGTATTTCCAAACCAATTCCCCACAATTGGCGCCGTCTATGGGAATACTCAAATACATCCATGGCAGGCGTGACTGAAGACCCTCCGACGGGCTTGACCAACTAAAACAGACTCGACATTCTGATCTTTTGCCGCCTCCTCGATAACTCCCAAGGACTCTGATTCGGTAACAGGGAGGGAGAGTCGAGATTCGGTGGCGGGCGGCGCTTCAGACTAAAGGCCCTCCGCTCTTTGCAGTGCGGCTAACCTCTCCGCATTCGCCTTCTTGGCAAGTTTTGTCAGGCTTAACCCAGCCATCTCTGTGGAGTCTGTGACAGGAAGGTCCTCTAAACGTTGAACAGCGTCGTCAGAAGAAAGATCTTCCTGTCCCCAAGTAGGTGGAGGATCGGCGAAATTTAACACCTCCTCAGATTCGATCTCGGACTGATCTGACTCGGCAATGTCGGCTACATTTCTCTCTGAATCAGACCCTTCAAAACCTACCTGCCTCAAGTTTTTGAAGTCAGACAAAATACGAGCGATCAGAGAATCTTCACCCTTCGGAATCGGTATGTTTTCTGCCACCGAGAAGGTCATATATGTCGGCTCGTAGCCAAGCAGAACGTGTGCCGCCCTCCCCTGTTTCTGAAGACTTCGACGGCCGAAATACCTGAGAGCGACCCTAATACCCGAAAGAACGGCGTTGTTAGTTGAAGGTTGGACTCTTTTCAAATCGTTCCTTGCACAAGACAAGCCGTAAGATTCAAAGGCATAGGCCTTACAGCAAATATGAACACATAATACAAGCAGGAAGGTACTCGGCGACCTGGCTCGCCCCTCCGTCTAGGAATAGGGTCGATATGATCCTCCCCTTCGCCAAACTCCCAGTTACCTTGGACAACGACCATAACATCATCAACTCGTTTCCCAGAGCTGGAAAGCATAGTAATTAGCTGATGGTCGGTGTCCTTGGCTCTAAGGAAGTAACGCCCGTGCCGACCGGAAGATTTAGCCAAAGCATAACAGTGCCGGATGGCTGGAATGCCAATGTTAATTCCAAGGTGATGGTTCAGCGCTGCGACCCCCATTATAATTCTAAAGAAATTCACGTTAGGTTGGGAAGGGATTAAATCCCAATGGCGAAGAACAGCCCTCAGAAACGGATGAGGGGGAAACCGGACTCCAACCTCTGCGATTGACAAGAGAGGAAAGACAATCGTGGTTTTGTCTTCCCTCTCCATATCAAGAGTGACGTCTGCCATAAGTGACAGATGGACATCCTCAGGAATAGAAAAATGGCATCTAAAGCCAGCAATTCGATCTGACGAAAGGAGGTCTCTTAGGTGTTTCGCTATACCCTATTGATTGCGAGAATGTGCCAAGGAGGAAACAAACTAGGAAGAGCTTTCGAAGCAAGGGAGGGGAGAACTTACAAAGAACTAAGAAGATATCAGAGAGGGTAGAATTGCAAGAACAAGTTCAAGAAGCAACCGAGCAACCAGTGTCATAGAATGCAAATTCGAAAGGACGTCATATTTTAAATCGCAATAAATAGACATATACGAAGGGGCGGGAAGTCGAGACGACAATCAAAGGGGGTGCAATTAGACATCCGCGCGATAAAGCCAACCGTCAAACTTTGGTTCTGAGTATTCGAAATTCGGAACCAAGCACTCCAGCCAACGGTCATTGGAAGAATGCTTGGGGGGCAATTGTGGGAGCCGAATAAATAGAAGAGCAAGAAGTGATGTAGCCCAGAAGTCAGGAATTGTACGGCTCCTTCCTGATTAATTAAGACGCTGAATACGATAAGTTGGCCGAGTAAGGAAAGATTCTAAGAGCCGAATAATAAAAAGAGTAATGATTGAAAAGTAGGCCCTGGCCCCGAGGACCAGAAAAGACAGGTATAAATATAGGAACAACAGACTTGGAAAGGTATGTAAGAATTACTTCACTTAACTTAGTAAACAAGCTTTCTTGACCATCAGGACTGACTTGCCCGTCGGAGTGCTAACCCTGGCACCCCCGACCAGAGCGTTTGTGTCTTTGCAGGTGACTAGCTGAGGATCAAGAGCGTCTCCCAGGATCCGAAGAGTATTTCCAAACCACTTCCCCACATTATGCACCCCTCACGTGCGTTGTCACGCATGTTTTACTTGCATTGTCATGCTTGTTTCAATCGCATTGTTATGCACCCCTCACGTGCGTTGTCGCACATGTTTTACTTGCATTGTCATGCTTGTTTCAAATGCATTGTTATTCACCCCTCACATGCGTGGTCGCGCATGCTTTACTTGCATTGTCATGCTTGTTTCAATCGCATTGTTATGCACCCCTCACGTGCATTGTCATGCATGTTTTACTTGTATTGTCATGCTTGTTTCAATCGCATTGTTATGCACCCCTCACTTGCGTTGTCGTGCATGTTTTACTTGCATTGTCATGCTTGTTTCAATCGCATTGTTATGCGCCCCCTCACTTGCGTTGTCGCGCATGTTTTACTTGCATTGTCATGCTTGTTTTAACTGCATTGCTACGCACTCCTTCACTCGTGTTCTCACGCACTTTTCAATTGCATTGTTGTGCATGTTGCTAAGAACTTTGTACCTATTAAGTTTTCTTTCTTTTCTCAGGCACGATATTGTATGTACGATTCATTTGAAGCTGGCGTGACCAGACGAACCGGACAGGTATTGTATTCTCCGCGTGAGACGTATCGAGAATTCTATAATTCTCTTACATCCTTTTTGCATGTAATGTAGTTGGATTTGTTTTCGCCTGCTTAAAACTGTTGCATAATATGCTTTGTTACAGCTCTCTTTGCATGATCATAAGTTATGATTCGGCGTTGTGCATTGTCATTTGTATCTTGCCCCCACCTGCGGACGCATATCTTAATTGCCTTGTATGCTTGTCTAAGTCTTCGGCCTTGTCGAAAATGGGTCGTCTCTGGGCTTTGGCATTCACTCCCGTCATTGTTATGACTTTCGAGTTCTGTCAAAGAGGGGCAACTGTAGACACCCCATTTTTGACCATCCTCAAGGCTTGGACATCACCGTTCGAACACTCGGTGTTCATCTATGTTCGTGTTCGTTTTGAGTTCCCGGAGGTCTCGGCCGCGCGCCTTGCCTCAAGATCTCTCAACTTGACTGTTTTGTGCTTGGTTGTGGACCAAACACTTGTGCTTTTGATTATGAGGGAAGAGGGTGGCTTGTTGACCATCCCCTCAACCCACTGGCCAAGGATTGAAGCCACCGGCCCCTTTTTCTTGCCATCGGCCAAGAGTGTTGGCCGATCGGCACTATCTTTGGTCGATCGGCCACCTTTGCTGGTCAATCGGCCATATTTTTCGGCCGACCCCTTTCCATTAGCTTTTGAAAGATATTTTGTGCCAGCTGGCACGCATAATTACCCCCCTCCATACACGTGTATGGAGGGATTTCAGCCTTGTTTAGCTTCTCCAAGAAGCTTTGCAAGAGTGGATTTCTAGAAGAGGGGAGGTTCTCCTCCCTTCTCAGAGGTTCCAAGATCTGATATAGAAATTAGATATAGCTCTCTCTCTCTCTCTAGATTTGTGTGTGTGTTTGAGCTCAAAAGTGTGTTTTGTTCTTACTTTTGCACATAAACACCTACCATTACACTATCCTTGGCTGCTGAGGCACTAGAAGAGTTGATTCTAGAGTTTTTGAGTTGGTTTTGATCAAAAGGAGGTGCTGGAGTTGGTGTTCTTGAAGGTGTTCTTCAAGGGTGAGCAAACTACTTTAGATACCCCTTTCTTGCATGAGCTTTTCGCCTATCTTGCATATTGTTTTAAGCTTAGCTATAAACTGTAAAAAGTTCTGATTTTGTATGGTTAAGATGATTGTTTAAGGTCACTTTTTGGTTACGGGTTTTCTACCCCCTCTTAGGCCTTGTTTGGCCTTGTTTTGTGCCTTTCCTTTTTATCTTTGGAACCATATCATTTTGACCTTATCACCACTGAAATCCAGAGGATTTTCAGTGGTGAAGAAGTGGTTTGGAGGTCATGGATAGGAGAGGGACACCCCTCTCTCCTTGTGTCTCACATGCTTGTGTTAAGGGCTTAGTATGGTAGCATGTATGTTTAGCTTGTTTTAACACCATTTTCAGTGGGTCTTTAGTGTTATTTTGTCATCTTATACCTCTTTTTTGACTTGGTTTAGACACATCATGCCTGCTTCATGTACTTGTCTTGTAATCCCATGATTTGGCCTAACATGCATCATGTTGTAACATGCCTTTCTAGCATGATTTTGGCTTGGCTTCAGGAAGCTTTTATCTATGTTTTGGTATGCTTGAGGTCTGATTTTGGTTGTCTTGGTCATCCATGACTTGCTTTGTATAGCTACCATGCAATCTAGCTTGTAGGATTTGAGTATTGAATCCTCTAGCATGCTTTACTTGGGTCATTTCAGTGATTTGGAATCATTTTTCATGTTATTTCAGTCCATATTTCATGCTTGTATGCTTGCATTTGTCATCCCTTCAATGCTTTGAAGAGTTGGTGTCTTATGCTCCATGATCGGGTCATTGTGCATGCCTCTATGCTTAGGTCATTTAGATGTCATCTAAGTGGGTTTTTGAGTTTCTTTTAACATGTCATAACTTTGATTTTGGTTGTTTAAATAATGCCATGTTTGATTGTATTGGGTGTAGTGTAACACCTCTTTTGTGGCCTTGAATGCCTCATGTTTTGCCCCTTTGTTTTTAGCTTGTTTTGGCTTTGGTCATTGCATGTTTTAGGCTCACTTTGCCATGATTTAGGACTATTTTGGGTTATGCTTACCATATGCTCTTTGCTTTGGGTAGCTTTGGTTTAAATCCCTTGACTAAGTCTTAGGCTTTAGGCCTTAGGCATGCCATGCTTGACTTGTTTAGGTGATTTGGCATCACTCCTAGCATCATTTCAGAGCATGTAATGTTGTCACATTTGCATGCTTTTCATTCCTTTTAAGCATGCTTAAAAGTCACCTTCTTATGCTTAAGTGTTAGGCCAATTGGCATGCATGTTTGTATGTGCATTTGTCCTCATTTCCATAGCATTTTGGCCACTGATTTGGACCCATTTGAGAGCTGTCCATTTTGGTTTAAGACCATCCCCGCATGTTGTTGCATGCTTGCCTTGCATGTCGTTACATGCTTGTTGCATATTTGGTAAAATTGCATGTTGTGGCATGCTAGTTCAATTGCGCATTGTTGTATACTTGGTCCATGACATGTTGTTGCATGCTTAAGTTGTAATGCATTTGGCATGCATTCTCCTTTTCAAATTGCTTAACATGTTGTTACATGTTTGCCTCACATGTTGCTGCATGCTCGAATGTTGTCACATGTCTTGCGTGTTTGCATGCTTGTTGAGTTACATGCTTGTTTGCATGCTTATCTTTGCATATTGTTATATGCTAATTGTCTTGTATGGCATTATTGCTTGCATGCCCATATTGCATTAGCTTGCTTGCATATTAGGTTACATTGCATTGCATTTGTCATGTTCATGTTACATTGACTTAACTTGCATGCTTAGGTACCATTACATTGCATTGAGTTAGCATACTCATATTGAATCGCATTGGTTGCATGCTGCATTGTATTAGGCATATATGCATTGCATTGTGTTTGGTTTGGGATGTCAAACCAAACACGAGGAATGGGAAACATTCGTACTCAAAGTGACGAAGCGTGCCTCAATCCTCGGTCGCCGACATTCTTGATCCAACATGATAGAATGTGAAGCATTCATATGTGTTTTGTGCACCCATTTCACATTAATGTGCACACTTGGTTCCTTTGGCCATCATGCATCGAGATGCGTGATTGGTGGCCCGAGGGTCGAGAGCCATACTCCTTTGAGTCTTGAACATGATAAGGAGGGCAGTGGTGCAAACATTGCATTGAAAATTCATTGCAATGCTTTGTTTGTCCTCTACTGCAACAAAAATAGTATTCTGCAGGTAGAAATGGCCGGTCGGCTACTTTCAGTGCCGATCGGCTAACCTTTGTTGGCCAGTATAAGAATAAGTGGTCGATGACCAGTTACGCATGGCCGATAGCCATATCTCTTGGCCGGTGACCTCCCACAACAGTTACGGAGTGGTTCAGGAGCATCCTTGAGACTTGTGCAGTCTTCAGAGATGCAGAGCAATGTAAACAGAGGTAGCATGAGCATGGCGATGGATTTCCAAGGGGAGCCGGGGATGCATGCATTTGTCCCTCTTCCCGAGGCCTCTTTACAGCTTATGTAGCTTAATTGATTTGTTTAAATTAGTTAAGTGTTGTGTAATAATTAATTATTTTGCGAGTTAGTTAATTAGTTGATTTGTATTATTCTTTCGGACCCTCCGTCGAGAGGGTGAACTTTGTAATAAGTGTGCGTGAGTGTGTGAATGTCTTCCAACCCCCATTTCTTTCCCCCTTTTACTTACCTGCTTTTGATGGTTAGTTTAGGGCATGTTTCAATTAGCATCCTTATGCTTCGTATGTTTGCATTCATTCATCTGTCTTGCATGTACCGGGCTCGGCACATCATGCTAACTACATTGTATTTCAATACCGAGTTGAATACATGTATCAATTGTTGCATTTCACATGCCATCTTAGATAGTCGAGCCTATTTCTAGTTGCATTTTTGCATGTATTGCATTAGCCATCTTCACATGAACTAGGATCATGCATTTGATTACTAACTAGTTGTTGTTTTGGCTCGGAGTACACTGTAAGTGTTATGCTTTAGCATCCTTGCATGTGTGTGAGTATTGTCGTGATAGCATGCTTACCATGAGGCTATTTGCTTATGTGATACAACTGCCTGAATGCTTGTGGGTGAAGGTTGAATTACTTGAATTGGAACAATTCATTAAATGCGAGTTTTAAGCCCACTTGAGAGTGGAAAAATCATGTTTTCCTAAGCCCACCTGAGGGTGGCAAATCCACGTCTTAGCCTACTTGCGGGTAGCACGTTCAAACCACTTTCAAACAAACAAACATGAGATGTTTTGTTCCAACTTAGGCGATCTAGTCTATACTTGTATGTTGTGCGCATTACATAGTAATTCTAGGCTAATAACTGGAATAAGAACACATGTGTCTTCAAAAACCAGATATCATGCGTAGTACAGGCCGATCTTTGATTGGGCGAGCAGGGAAGCTCATAGATGACCTTCCCCAATCGTACCCAAGTTCCCGAGCCGAGGCAACTTTGGTGATAACGGACACGTGGCCTTAGGCACGAGTCAGGGTTTCCTAAATTCCCCCAAAATAAAATATTTAGGTGGCGACTCTGTATCTGGTAAAGCAGTCCATGTTTGGCACTTCCTTAAAAAATCAGTTTTCCAAAACGATTTGTCAGATTTTGACTCTTTGGCGATTTATTAATCTCACATCGTACATTGTGAGATCAGATTAAGAACCGTGACAATTTGAGTCTGAATTGTAGCATGAGGCCCTCGCGGCGCGTCTACACTATCACTGTGAGTAATAGTAGTGTAACAATATGTTCTACTCACTTTTTGTGCTTATGATTTATATATCATTGTTTAAGAATGACATATACTACTGATATTGTGCTTTGATTGAATTAATGGCATTGATATGAACTGAAGGTCGTTCTGTCCCTATTAATAGAAGTGGGCCTGAGGCCGTTTTGATGTGAATTGTTTATGACTCACGGCCTAAGGCTGAGGGAGATAGAGACATGTCGATGTTCCATCTACCCTATAATGATATGAATTGTACATGACTACTGGCTCTACGCCAAGGGGAATGGAGACATGTCGATTTTCCATCTTTCCTATATTGCTCTGGACATCTGTCGTTATGTTGGGCCCAAGGCCGTTTTGTATCATACATGGGCCTAAGGCCGTTCTGTATTACATATGGGCCTGAGGCCATTCTGTATCACATGTGGGCCTGAGGCCATTTTGAAATATGGTATGGATAAGACTATGGTTGGTTTATTATATGTATATTTATAGTCTCCAAGGCTAGGCTCATTAACTTAACCTCCTTACATTGTTATTATTCACTGAGCCTTGTTTACTCCGTTTTTATGTATATTTATGTAGGTGAGCCATCGGGGACCAACACTAGAGTTGTATTGAGGTCCACCCGTCTGTCAAGCCGCTCGGATTACGCCTTCGTGTTGAGGTTTAAATTTTGTATTGGAGTATTATATAGTTCATTGAGTTCTATGTAAGTGTGTGTGAGATCTATATAAATCCTGTAATTATATATATAAATATGGAAGTGTATTTAATTGCTTAAATCTATTTAAGTCGTCATGTATGCACAAGCTCAATGGATGTTCTCTTTATATTGATATTGCTTCCGCTTAAGGCCTCCTATTTGAATAAGTATTCGTAAAATTTTGTTTTGAGGCCTATGTACAGGCCGGTCATAAACCAAACTTTTAGGGGCGGGTTTGGGACGTGACATAAATTTTAGTTGATTAGTAAAATTTCGTTGACCAAGTCAATCAAAGTCAATGAAACTTCGATGAGAAAACTTGTTTAAGTAAGTGAAATTTTAAAAGTTCAATGACCAAGTCAGTAAAATTTCACTGACCTTTCACTGACCTAGGTTGGTGAATTTCAATTGGTCAGTGAAATTTCAATGACCAAGTTAGTGAAATTTTATGAGTATATATATATATATTTTTAAATTTCATATTACTCATGTATTTTGTTTAAAAGATCTTATCAATAGAATTCTAAAAATATAAATTTTATATTATTAAATTTTAAAGTTTAAAAATCACTTAAACAGTATAAAAGATAGGAAAAACGACTTAAACTACTAAAATAATATTACTGAGAGATCTTAACCAAAAATGAAAATTATTTCTTGGACCTCTCCTTCTACCGGGATAAGCTCCCCTTCATAACTCATCTCTCTATACCTCTCCACACTATTTTTATGGGTTTTAATTCGAACCTATACTGATGATCCGAACTGTCTATCTCGTAATCCCCGCAATGAAGGTCATCCGTGAAAAAAATTAGCTTCCTCGGACAATTATAAATATTGAAACAAATCACATTTTGTTTTGTAAAATAGATATTTAAATTTTATATACATTTGCCATTCATTTTATAAAACAAAATGTTTTTTTTTTTTTTTTTTTTTTTGTATTTATAATTTTCTGATAAAGTTAATTTTTTTGTATGGATGACCTTTATTATTGGGCTTACGAGATAGACAGTTCAGATCATCGATACGGGTTCGGATTGAAACCTATAAAAAAAAGTATAGAGAGATATAGAGAGATAAGGTATGGAAGAGATCTTATCCCTACCCAAACTATATGGAAGATGTATTACTCTCTTTTTTTTTCTCTCTCTTATATATATAGATAACATAAATAAATAGATAAAAAGTTGTGTGAGAAAACAAAATCATTAACTGTTGAACTTAGGCAAGGTAGCCCCAACACAAGCACTAACCAATAAACCCTACACAGTGACGGGCAATATTGGTACACACCATTGCCCTGGCTTGGGTCCAAATTTTGTTCGACAGCCTAGAAAATATATATATATATATAAAAGAATCAAAATTGGTCAAGAATCAATAATCAATTGTGAAGATTTTTTCATAACAAATAATATCAATTTAAATATAAGGTTTAAATTCTAGAGTAATGTTACATACCTACACTTCTAATCTATAAATCTATTTACAATGATGTGGTAAGAGGGAGCGGCCCTATATTATTAGACGTATAATAAATTAAAAATTGGCACGTATAATATCACATTATTATACATACCCTTGTGAGACTTGTTTGTGGATCTTAAATATTTTCTTAAATTCTAAGTTATTTTCTAGGTTAATACACTTTTAGTGCAGTTAATGGCTGCTGAGCAATGGAAAAGTTTGGTATCCTAGAATTAAGGATCTAAATTTTACTCAGAATGAGTATGTGTAGTGGAAATTAAATTGATGAAGTATGGCGTTTACTAGTGAAATGAATTTGAACCATTGATTATTGTTTCTGGGCAAATTCTGGGTAGTTAATTATGGATTTGTAGTATTGTTTCCAAGCAATTGTCCAGTTAAACCAAAAAAAAAGGGCTAGAAAATACATTGAATGATTGAAATTAATTTTATATGTTAGTCAGTGTTTCAATACTCGCTAATGTTTTAAAAATCAGGTTGGTAAGAGAACCAGAAAAGGGATCAAGTGGGGAGATCACTAGTTCAACTGTTGAGCCAAATTAGAATCAAACCATAACACCATAATTATTTTATAAATATATTGAAATTTATTTAATAATAACATAAGAATTAGCATACATTGATTTATTTTTTTTTAAAAAAAAATTAAGATAAATTTACAATTTCATAAATATATTTATTATATATAAAATACATCAATTATATTAATGATTGAAAGAAAATGTAATATAGATATATATATTTAACAAATATAAACAAATGTTGAATATGGTATGGTAGTTATTTGTCATGCTATTTCCATCTGGTTCTATGCTCAATTCTCCCAAGCAACATAGTTTCGCATATTTGCTTGCCATTTGACAAAATGGGAGCCCAACCAATTTAGTTGAACCGTACCTGGACTAAACTTTTAGACTGGTTGATGGTTCAACCAGCCTGTCCAGTTCGATTTCAAAATATTGTTACTCACACTAACGGTTTTGATCGGAGAAACAGTACTTTTGGCAAGTAACTTTTTAGCTACCAAATGATTTAGTACGGTAATTATATGTTCAATAACTAAAAGTTTAGTCACCAAATATTTGTTTTTAATCATTTAGTCACTGTAGTTATATGTTCAAACGTCCAAAAGTTTAGTCGTCAAATACTTGTTTTTGTCGATTAATTCGATTAATGATTTTTTTTAGTCATGAATTACATTCCAAGACCACATGTATTCACTACAATAAAACTAACTATTTACGGCTTCAACTTTACGGCATACATCAAATGCATGTTGTAATTAGTATACTCTACAACATTTTTTTTGTTTTGGAAGCTGTTAATGGTTTTTAAATAACGACATAAATACCATGTAAGTTGTTAATTCATATATTTATAGCATACAAAAGTATGTTGTAAAAGATGTATATTTTCGAGACTTAAAAAATATGTCGTAAAATATTTACACTTAAGAAGACACATTTCATGTTCTAAAATATTGTAACTTTACACAGCATGCATTAACATGTCGTGAAAAAAAAAAAAAAAAAAAAAATTCAATCCAATTTTTTTTATGGCATGCAAAAGCATGCCGTAAAAATGCATATTTTTATAGCATACAAAATGTCATAAAATATTTAAATTTAAAGCGACATACATTTCATGTCGTAAAATATTATAACTTTACACGATATGCATTAGCATGGCGTAAAAACTTTTATTAAAAAAAAAATTCAATCCAATTTTTTATTTAATTTTTTTTTAAAATAACTAACAATTTCTAACCTTAAATTTTCTTAATTGAGGACAACGTAAAAAATAATTTATACATTATTTTATAATTTAGTGTCTTCTTTTAAGAGATAATTGCACCCAGTGAAATTTTAGAAAAAAATTACATATTCATGAAAAAATTTATAATTTTAATTATTAATATTTATATTGCTTCTCACTAATTTGTAATTATTTTTTCAAAAATTACCTTGATTTGATATTTTCCCTTCTTTCAATAATTTATTTATATTTTACTTTTTAGATGTGCCTAATTTCGATACAACTAAAAAGTAAAATATTTATAAAAAATATATAATAATATGAAATGTATTAAATTTTATATTTTTTTGAATTTAGTATTTTTTTTAGAAAATTAAAAAAATATTTTTCTTCTAAGTATATGAAATTTTTTTTGAATTTAAAATGTAAAAGAAAAATTATTTAAAATATTTAAAAACGTACAATAACTATAAAAAAAAAAAAAACTCAAAAACATTATTTTAAGGCCTCGTTCACCACTCTCCCTCCCATTCTATCTATACATGTTTTTGCCTCAAACCCTCTCTCTCTCTCTCTCTCTCTCTCTCTCTCTCTCTCTAATTTTGCTATAATATTTTTAAACTTATTTGGGTATATTTATAATTTTATAAAAAAAAACAACTTTAAAGCTGGTCTAAAAAATTACTAAAAAAGCTACATACACAAATATGAACTATGTTTTGTAATATTAAAAATAAGTTTTTTTTTTTAAAAAAAAAAAAAAAACTTATTTTTAATTAATAAAGCCAAATTCCTAAGTCATCTCCAAACAGTCCGCCAAAGCCTTCATTGTTCGGATCCCCTCGAGCACAACCATCCATTCCACCAGTGGGAGGCAAACACCATTTCACAAATTTAGGACTCACAGATTTCAAAAGAATAGATGCTTGAGAGGCCTCAACAATTTGTGAAGTGTAAGTTTGAATAAAAAAACAACTTTGTTGCCAACGCATGATTTTATTTTCAAAAAATTTTAAATTTCTATCCTTCCAAAATCTACTACTTACTTAGCAACACAAATATCATCGGTGGATCTCTCTCCATCATCATTTTCATCTTGTATCAACCTAGGGTTTCTTTCTCTCTCTACATATATCGCGATCCTTCCTCCTCCTTCAATCTAATCATCTCTCTCTCTCTCTCTCTCTCTCTCTCTCTCTCTCTCTTCAATCGAGTTCTTTAATTCATCGAGTCAATGGATGCGATTGATGAATTGGCTCAGCTTGCTGATTCAATGCACCAAGCATCTGCTTTGCTTGTCGACGAAGATGTCGACAAAAACTCATCGTCCTCCTGCCGCCCTTCCACTTTCCTCAATGTCGTTGCTCTCGACAATACCGAGTTGATTGATTTCAGAATCAATGATATATTGTATCGATGTTGAAATTTGATGGTTTTGTTTATTGATTAGATCTCTGGATCTAGCTGCATTTTATGTCTTTATTTTGATTTGAATAGGTGCATCTGAGTCAGATGTAGAGAGAATTGTGTATCGATTTTTGGTGAACAAGTAGTTAAGAGAGAACCGAGTCAAATCAGGCATTTTTTTGTTGTGTTTATTGTGTAATTGCTTATTGGATATCTTATGATCTTTGGTTATTATTGCTTTCTCAGCATTTTGGTAGTAGTGCCTCAAGTTTTGTTGATTCGATGAATTGAGTAGTATTATGAATGTAATTTGGTATACGAGCTAATATTGATGTTCACTTTGTTGTTAGATTGAGTGAATTGTATTGTCCGTGCAAGAATTGTAATTGGCATTTTTTTTTAATCTTTAATTTTAATTTTTATCTTGTGCTTTATGAGCTCAAATTTCTATTTTACTGTTTTATTAAAATGTAACATGTATGTGTGTAAGTGAATTTTGTAATGGGTATAACTAGTGTTTATGAAATCTCTGGTGATTCTGGTTTGTTGATACAGCTCTTTTGTTTTATGGCTCTAGCTTACACATGCCACTTACACATTTGAATATACCCTTTCAAGGATTTTGTAGAAGCCATTACAGTGTAAAGCTATATAGACTTTGATTGGACTACTATGGGTAGGAGCACAGGAGCAGTTTGTCTAGAAGATTTTAGAGGATTAGGGTGTATATAATGTTAACACAATACAATCATTACACAATCGAACTCTGAAACTCTATTGTGTCTTTAGAGGCTTATGTTTTGAGAGTCAAGGGTATTTTGGTAAGTTTCAGATTGCTAGACATCTGTTGTGGTTATGTTTACAAGCATTAATATAGATCAAGTTGTGTTTACAACAAAAGTAACCTATGGTGATAAAAAATAGTGAAGAAAATAAATTTCGTCACTAAATAAGAATAATTTGTGGCGAATTATAAAATTTTGTCACATATAATAAAAAAATAAAAATAATTTGTGTTGAAATATATTTTTGTCAATAAATACTTCTTTTTAGGTGAGGAAAAATTAAGTTTTGTCATCAAATGTTTTCTCGCTAATGTTTTTGATGATGCCAAAATTTTGAGCCTTTTGGTGAGAAAAAAATTTGTCACCAATTATAAAATAATTAGCGAGGAATATATTTTCGTCATCAATAATTTTACTTTTTTTTTTTGAAAAACTTGATTTTAAATATTTTAAGATTATTTGGTGAGAAATATATTTTAGTCAGTAATCAGCTTGTTTGGTTTTGGTTTTCAGAAAATAGTTTCGAAAAATTCTACTTTTTTTTTATTTTTTTTTATTTTAATAATTTCAATGAATTTTTTTAATATTTTAAGCTTTTTTTTTTTTTTAAATTCTTAGACACGCCTAACATAAATATAGTTAAAAAGTATAATGTTTGTGATTTTTTTTTAAATACACTAAATATCAAAAAATAAAAAAATTTATGAAATTTCCCCCCCCCCTTTTTTACACTACAAATTTTTACACAAAATAGCCTTGCCGGTCGCCACCGCCACTAGTAGTGTCACACCCCCAACTCGCCCCTAAAAGTTCAAGCTTGACCCATTTAGAAATGGACATATAACCTGATATAAATATTCCATATGGGGCTTTGACGGAAGCATAAAATGTTATAAGAACCAAAACTCCATTGAGCTACTTCTAATATGCCAGGATCTTAGACATTCACATGCATTGATATAACCTAGACAGATAAAAATAAAACTCATATCTTTGGGTATCGGTTATATACGTACACATTTACAGTCCCAGCCCAGAGATTGGGCGTAAACAAAAAAACATGAAAACCATATACATCAACCTTAGATGGCACTCAAAAACAAGCCATCATCTTAACAAACTTAACAAAATAATTCGCCTTGTATAGTGCCTGGACACGTGAAGGTTGACAAAAGAAACCGGCGTCATGGACTAGGACTGACCACCTGGTTGGTTACCTACAGAAACAGACATAACAGAGAGTGAGCCGAGCTCAGTGAATAGTAATACATGAATAAAGCCATACTTAACTTGAAACATAATACATGTCAATGCATATATAGATGTAAAGTTCCCATCGTCAGTATGATTCTGTGTTTAATACATCACGGCCTTAGGCCCAAACTTGCAACATAAACATGGTGGCTAAAGCCCTTGAAACATGTTGGCGTAAAGCCAAATGGCACAACGGCCCTTGAAACATGTTAGCCAGAGGCTAAAATACGTGTGGCATGAAGCCAAGTGGCACAACGGCCCACGTTAGCCGTGGGCTAAAATACGTTTGGCACAAAGCCAAGTGGCACAACGGCCCATGTTAGCCATAGGCTAAAATACGTGGCATAAAACCAAGTGGCACAATGGCCCATGTTAGCCATATGCTAAAATAGGTGTGGCATAAAGCCAAGTGGCACAATGGCCCCTGTAACATGTTAGCCATAGGCTAAATAACTTGTGAGTCATTCTCATAAATACATAAGCAACATGTACAACAGAATGCTAAGGCATTCGTTAGTCGTAAGTAAAGCGTACTACTACTCACAGTGTTGTGATGACGTGCTAGTTCCTCCTGGAGTGTGTCCTGTACACAATCTGTAATAACTTGACCCTCGCACATGATTTCTGATATATTTTCAATCCTTGATTTATGCTTTGAAATGCTTACTGTGAAATTCCACAAAAAATTACGGTTAAGTGAGTGAAATCCATGTTTATAGACGTCTATCTGTTTCACAGAAAAACTATATGTTACCATCAACACGTTTGAATTAGAAATTGGAAGCCTTAACGACTTTATTATCTGAAATTGATTATATATTTGTGATCAGCGTAATTTTTAGGTAATATTAAGCATGTTTATGAAATTTCAATTTCGGAATGATTAAACTATTAAAATTTGTCTTATCTGCCTTTATATATAAATGTTTATAAGACTAAGTCCTCTTAAGCTTCATCAAAGATTTTGAGATATTTCCTGGAGAGAAGAAACGAAAGAGGAGAAAAGAAAAACAAAGGCAAGGCATCAAGGAAGGGAATTGACATTAAGTTAGGAGGATCTTTGGAATTTTTCAAGCTTAAGGTATATTAAATTGATTATACATGAAACTTCTCCTTTTAATTTTGAAGAAGGGTTTATTTATGGTTTACGTTTGATGATTTAGGGTTATGGAGAATTGATCATAATTTATGTTTGATTTCAAGAGATTTCTCATCAATTTGTTGGTTTGAAACCAATTGAGGTGTTGTAAGAGATTTATACTTCAAGCTTTGGTTGTTATGTCAACCCTATGAATTTATATATATGAGTTACGTTACATTTTATGGGTGTAAGAAACTTAGATTAAAAGATGGAATTTGGCAAAGTTATGACTTGATGAAGCTTCTGATCATGTGTAGTTGTGATGCTCAAGTTTCAATTCAATTCATGCTAGGGTGGAATTTATGTATGTAATGAGCCATGTTTTATGAACATAAGGAATTCAAATTAAAGGTTGAAATTTGGAAGAATGATGACTTGATCAAGCTTTTAATTGTGATACTTTGTGATATGCAATTGATAATTCATGTTTTAGTGTAGTTGGGTTCATATATTGCATTCATTTCATCATGAATTGCATGTAAAATGGTGTGTCGTTGCTAAATTTTGAGTTGGAACCGAGCTGCCCCAAAACAGCGATCACCACCACACGTGCGGAGGTCATGGCCGCACGTGCAGCCAAAGAGGGAAAAGATGAATTTAGCTACTGCAGTTGTGCCCCTCGAGCGGTGAGGGGCAACTGCACGTGCGGTACATGTCCGCACGAGCAGAAGTGGTGGCCGCACGTGCGGAAGTGGTGGCCGCACGTGCGGTCCAGGTTGGAAAGTCCGCTTGCTCCGTTTTACGTGCATAACTCTCCGCTCTTTTCGGAATTTGTGTTTGATACCTGCTTATGATTATGCATGCAAATGAAATGTGATAACGCAAGAAACGTTTCAAAAAGAGAAAGAACTAATGTGTAAGTTATGTATGTGTACAGGGCACACTCCAGAAGGGACAATCATGCCGTTGTAGCACTGTGAGTAGTAGTACAGTAGTGGTACGTTCAATTATCATTAATGATTCTGATTGGTAACATTATGTTCCTTGCAAGTAATTATGTTAACAATATATTGAGTGAAAAGTGTAGAGGCTTTATTGAGCAACATATTCTAATTACTGTTGACAAAGAATACTAACATTCTGTTCTTTTCAAGATAGCTATAATGATTCATGATGAGAAAAGGGAATGTCTAAGCACCAAGGAATCATGGTATTCATGTATCTTTAAAATTGTACAATCTGTAAATGTGTTTATCTCTCGTTAATGATTATCAGGAATGTCCTGTTAGCCTTAAGTTACTTATGTGAATGATGTAACAGTTACCACTAGTACTCTGTTAGTTACAAGACAACTATGATAACATATATGAATGACCAAACAAAGATGTATGCTTCTATATGCTACAAATTATGCTACAAATTAATAGATCAAGTAAACCACGCCGTTTCTTAATGGATGAAGAGAAATGATGTACATTCGTGAAGAATGGATTATAAGTAAATATGAGAGCCTTCAATTGTATTGGAAATTATTCAGGAACCACGACTTAGGTACAACAGTTTAACGTTATTATGTGACCTTATGAGGATGTGAATTACTCCTTTTTGTCAAGTATGTTTCAAGTATATTTCAAGTATGGTTTCAAGTATGTTTCAAGTATAGATTCAAGTATATTTCGAGTATGGTTTCAAGTATATTACAAGTTTAAGTATGTTTCAGGTATATTTCAAGTATGTTTTAAGCATATTTCAAGTATGTTTCAGGTATGTTTCAAGTATGTTACCAGTTCAAATACGTTTCAAGTATGTCTCAAGTATATGTATATGTTACAAGTCTAAGCATGCTACAAGATCAAATACACTTTCAAGGGCTTCATGCCACTTTCAAGGGCCTTAGTGCCATATGTTACAAGGGCTTTATGCCAACTTTTCAAGGGCCTTAGTGCCATATGTTACAAGGGCTTTATGCCAACTTTTCAAGGGCCTTAGTGCCATATGTTACAAGGGCTTTATGCCAACCTTTCAAGGGTCTTAGTGCCATATGTACAAGGGCTTTATGCCACAAGTTTCAAGGGCTTATAGCCACCATGTTTCAAGGGCCTTGTGCCATATGTTTCAAGGGCCTCGTGCCACCACGTTTCAAGGACTTATAGCCATTATATTTATGATGTTTATGTTGCAAGATTAAGAGCTTATAGCCATTATATTCATGATGTTTATGTTGCAAGATTAAGGGCTTATAGCCAATATATTTATGATGTTTATGTTGCAGGATTGGGCCTGAGGCTGTCATGTACTTAACACAGATTCACACTAACTATATGAACTCTGTATTCTTATATGCATTGATATGTATTATGTTTCAAGTTAAGCATTCTTTTATTTATGTATTACTATTCACTGAGCCCGGCTCACTCTCTGTTATGTCTGTTTCTGTAGGTCATCAATCAGGTGGTCAGTCATAGCCAAGATGTCCGCTTTCTTGTGTCAACTCTCACATGTCCAGGCACTGTACTTATATCGTTAAGTTGTTAAGATGTAGCTTGCTTTTTGAGTGTCCATCTAAGGTTGATGTATATAACTTTCATGTTTATTTTTGTATACGCCCAATCATAGGGCAGGGACTGTAAAGGTGTATGCGTATGCTTCGGGATATAGTTTGGAATTTATCTATCCACTATAATGCGTAATGAATGAGATCCTGGCATGTAGAAGTAGCTCAATGGAGTTTATTTGTTCAATTTGTTTTTTTTTTTTTTTTTTTTTTTGTGCTTCCAATAAGGCCCCGTATGTTATGTTACTAGGTTACATGTCCGTTTCTGACTAGGTCATGCCCAAACTTTTAGGGACGGGTTTGGGGCGTGACACAATCATAACTTATACATTAGTTCTCTTTCTTTCTTAAATCATGGAGAAACCATTCCCTGAGTCATTACACTTCACATGAAGTCATAACCACCTTAAAATCATCAGAAAAAGATTCTAAAATTACCAGAGGGTCAAGCACGTAAAACTGAACAACCATATTTTTTTCCTGAAAATAAGTCCCCCGCTCGAGCTCCACTTTGGCTGCTCGAGCGGACTGAACATTTCACAAAACTACTGGGAGGTGGTTTTTCCCGCTCGAGCGGTCTTCCCGCCGCTCGAGCGGACCAAGCGAAATCCTGAAAATCTGAACTTCCAATTTCATAACCTAACTCTATTTTCATGCCATTTTCATGCAATCCAAGGTGAATTTAAGACAATAATTCAACCCTACATCACCATAACATGGATTCTACCTTGAGTATAACAAATTAAACAAGATTCGAAGCTTTCACAAGCCATTCTCTCTCAAATCCCACTCTTGGATTCAAGTTCTTCATGCTCAAGAACATAACACATAATATTAACATAATTCCATGAGGTGATGATATAAAACTCAAGTATGGAAGTATAATTTCATATAACACCTAAATTAAGTGTCAAAATAACCAATTGATGAGAAACCCTCATAAATCCAACATGAATCAAACATGAATCATACATAACATCAATCACAAACTCTAAGTTGCCATAACAAGAAGAACTTGAGCTTACCTTGCTTTAAATCCCACAATTCTAACAATTTGCCAATCTTTCTTGTTGGATTCTTCTTCCCCCAATTCTCTTCTCTACTCTCTCTTACTTTCTCTCCCAAAAAGGGTAATCACGTTTTTGCTCTTAAGTCCTAAAAGACTTAGAGATATAAACAAAAGCATATAAGAGCATATAGGACAAAATTCAATCGCTTTATCATTCCGAAATTGAAATTTCGTAAACGTGCCTAATATTACCAGAAAATTATGCTGATCACATATATATAATCAATTTCGGTTAATTAAGCCGTTAAGGCCTCCAATTTCTGCTCCAAACATTCTAATGGAACAGATATGTTTCTTGCTCAATAGATAGACTTTCTTAACATGGCATAATAAGCATAAACTGGCACATAATAAGGGACTAAAAATGTACCATGACACATGTACGAAGGTCGGGTTATTACAAGTAGCCTTTCCGGTAACCGCCGCATCTACTCCTCTTGCTGATTTGGTACGTGATTTCTCCTTGCTCTTTTTCTGCTCTCTCTCTCTCTTATTCTCTGTTTTGGGTTTCTTTGTAGTGTTTTTCATGAAATGGGTCTCTAGATTTGGACCTTTCGCTTCTTGATTTGGACCTTTTGCTTCTTGATTTGGTGTTTCTGTGTTTTCTAGGGCTGGAAAGAGAAGATATATATATATGTATATATATATTCCCTTGTATTGTTCACATGTTTTGTAATGGGTTTTCAATCTTGTTCAAATCTGAGGTTTGTGATGGGTTCTTAAGAGATATTCAAATATGAGTTTTCAATCATGTAATGCATATTCCTTCATTTCTTCTTTTGCTGCATTTTTTTTTTCAAATCTGAGTTTGTTTTTTCTCTCTATTCTTCTGAAGAAAAGATTGCTTTGCTTATTAACAGATTGACATATATGCATCAATTACTTTTTCCATATCTAACAGAAACTAGGATCCCATTCTTTGTTTGTTTTTCCGGTTTAACTTTTGAGTAGGATTGTTGGAGACATTATCTAAAAATTTTGTGAAAGAATTATATGGTTGATGATTTAATGAATCTGTGAATAAAATTTTGTGAAAGAATTATTTTGTGAAAGAATCTGTGAATAAAATTAGTATTGCTGATATATGATATATGATATACACAAAAAAGTATCTAAAATTTTATCTGAATATGAATTATATGATATACGTTTAAAATAAGTATGATGTGAATCTTATCTAGAATGACTATGATTTATATATATATATATATTTATCTAAATGTTTTCTAAGTATTTTTAAAAAAAAATTGTAATATTGCTGATAAATATTATAGCCAGAGCAATTTTGCCTCAAAATTACATGATTAGGCAAGTATATATTGCTGCAAAGATTGACATTGATATACACAGATAGACACAAGCATGTTATATATGCACATGTTTGCTTTGAGTGCAGTCCACTTCAAGTTCTCCAAGTGCTCATGCTTTTTTGGGTCTGAATCTAGTTTGCTTCAAATTCATTATTATAGTTCTTGTAATTTGGTCATTTTTTCCCAGATCTTAATTGAGGTTCTGAAGTGTGTTTGTATATTAGTAGGAAAACTTTTAAATGCAACTAGCACTTTAATAATGAACCGTAAATTAAGATTGACCCAACACAAGTTTGTTATCTATTAGATAATGGTTGCTTGTTATATAGCAAAATCCTTGTTGGCTTGTTGGACCAAAACACTATTGCAATTTGCAATCAACCAAGTTTATAAAAGAAGTTGACCTTGTTTTCTTTTTCTGAGTCATTCATCTAAGCTATTTAATCAGTATTTTTAATAAAATTAGGGTTCAACTCCTCTCTATATTTGAATATTTGTTTAATATCTGTTTATTTTATTGGTTTTTCTACTTAGGTTATTCATAAAAAAATAAAATCAATTACTTAGGTTATGAGTTGGATTGATTCCTTTGCTTCTGTGATCATCCTTGCTAGCTGGACTAGCCTCTTGATTCTTCTCGGATACCATGCCTAGCTATTTGAGGATCCTTGTAGATGCTTGATGCTCTGCTACTGCCATTATTTCTTGCCTTTGTTTTAGTTGGCTGTGGGCATCTTCTCTTTGAGTAGTTCCACCTTGCAGGCTGTTTTGAGGTCTCCTTCTGTTAACAATTTCACAGACCCCATCTCTCTTTGTTTATGTGGTCACTACACTTGTGTGGAGTTTTCTTTTTATTTATTTTCTTTTCATCTAGCCTTACCATATAACATACATAGAAATAGTTCTACCTACTTCACTCCAACTATGGACATGGGAAATAGAAGCTTGTCATTGACTTCCATAAGATCAAATGGTTGGTTTTTATATGATATAGGCTCGGGTTGCTCTACTCCAGTGAAGATGTAGAGAGCTTTTAGTTCCTCTGCGCACATTGCATGGGGTGCAGCTTTATATCCCACTATAGTTCTCAATGCATCAATCTGTTCCCATATTTTATCTTTGCTTAGCAGCACTTACAGCAACAATGGTAGGGGTAGATCCTATCAGAAACATTTCCAATAATGAAAATTTTGACAAAGGAATGATTAGATATTAATAACCGAGACCTACACAATCAAAATAATCCATAACAAGTCATTAAGAAATCAAATCATTGGCCTCATATTTTTCCAAATAAAGAAGAGGTTAGATGATACAAATGCAATATATCAGTGATAATTGAACCTTTATTGTTGTGTGCTCCAGGTTCTAACCATCTGAGAACCCATGAATGCATGTGAGCTGCACATGGATTTAGTTTGTTAATCTCTGCTTCTCTTAGCCATGTTCATAGCCCGTCTTCCATTAGGTAATCCATGTCCATGGAACTGCTAGTCCAAGTTGCTTGTTTGCTGCTGCCCATTTGCCTTGATTTCTTGTATGTGCTAGCTGCTGGATGTAGGAAAATGGGTCTTCAATTGGTCCTTCTACTTTTTTGGATGTCTTGTCTTTGGTGGGTTTGCTTGGCTACTGCTATGGTTGGTGTGGCCTGCTGTGGTGTTGCTTTTGGCGAATGGTTTGGCCTGCTGAGAAGGCTTGCTCCCTTGGTTGGCTTCTCCTTTTTGTGGTTTTATTTTTTCTGCTAGGTTGATTTATTTTAGTTTAGTAGTGCTTTTTTTTTTTTGGGTGAATAAGTCATAAAATAAAGACAAGAAAATTTACACAACTACAAGGGGTATGCTCCAGGACCTAGCAAGAACTATACATAACCAGAGGAGAAAAACCTGCCCGGAAACAGCAAGCTAAATCCAAAGAGAGAACAACAACTCATACAGATAAACAACTAAAACTATGCATAGGTGGGCCCTCAAAAAGGATCACCAAAGTACCGCAAAAAAACCCACAATAGAAACCCTAAGGAAAATAAAATATGGTTGCAATCAGTGAGCATAAACCTGTTCAGGGGCCTCATACCATGCATATGTGGGCTAAGAACAAAGTCAAACAAACCAAAAGAGTTGTCGCAAATACCCGAATTTTTCCTTGCACATCCCGCAAGGGTAGAC
The DNA here is from genome assembly GCA_025200525.1 of Camellia lanceoleosa. Lineage (NCBI taxonomy): Eukaryota > Viridiplantae > Streptophyta > Magnoliopsida > Ericales > Theaceae > Camellia > Camellia lanceoleosa. The sequence goes on along the minus strand of CM045769.1, from coordinate 65,884,252 downwards.
CCAAAAAGGCTCTGTAACAGAGCAAAAGTGACAAAATAATATATACATACTAATAGAAAAGCCTTGTCATTCTGCTTGTGTGTCCAGCAGCCATACTACAAGATAACACCCTGTACAGTAGTCACAATATAACCATCCTCTATATTACTGCCAGCACTCTCTACAATTGCACCATCCAACTTCAGACTTGGGAGATTAATAGGACCTGCCCAATATGGCAAATGGATTAAGTACAGCCAAACAGGAAGCCTGCCTCTGTGTAGAATACAACAAAGTAACCAACACACAATATATGAGCTAATTTCACTCAACCCACAATTTTTAATCTCACAACCCTCGAAAATTGATTGACCACACATAATATCAAGTCTCACACCACTCAACCCACAATTATAACACTCACACCGTTCAATGTATAGCCTTTCCATGTACCTGCAAAAAATAGAAAAACTAGAGATACCAATAAAAGAAAACATTAGGCAACTCTCTCACTGTGCACTCAAGTAAAGGTATGAATATAGTCCCCACTATCACTCAACTCTCAATGGTATATAATAGTTCACACTCCAGCTTTTTACAACCTGCAAAAATTAGAAGATTCTTAGATAACACACAATATCTGCTCACCTTCACTCAACCCACATATACTAAACTCCCATCCCTCATATTTCAGCTGCTTCTAGCACCATGACTGTCCTTCAAGATGGAGTGAGGAAGCCTCTATTTGCGTAGAAACCAATTATGAGTGGAATGAACTTTCAAGATAGACAATGAAATCATTCTATATCTGATCATATCCACAATTCTCTTGATAACCACTTCTTTTGGGTACATTTCATTATTAAAAATCCTATTATTCCTAGCAGGCCATAGCTGGCAAATTGTGTAAGTAAAAAGAAGCTTAGAAATAATAGTGCCCATAGAATTCCCCTTAACAGCTTTAGAGATATGTTCCACCAACTCAAGCCAAAGAAGACTAGGCCAAGATTCATTAATCATAGATTTCAGCTGACTCCACACTCTATCAGAGATAGGACGGTGAAAAAATAGATGATTATGATCTTCATAAGTGTTCTGGCAAAGGGCATAATTCACATGTTGGGATAAACCAAGTAGATAAAGCCTATCCCCTGTATTAAGCCTTCAGTGAATAGCCATCCAAGTAACAAATCTAGCTTTGGGATAATACATGAGCCCCAAACAACATGAGCCCAAGGAACTTTGGCAAAAGATTTCCTCCAAGAATTCCAAGTAGATTTGATAGAGAATTCACCATTTGGGGCAGGAGTCAACAGAACTTTATCATCATCCCGACTGGGATGTAAGGGATAGAGGAATGTTATCAATTAACTCCTTAATTTCCCAAGAGCTAACCACAGGCCACTTCCAAGAGTTTTTCTCAATAACATCACTGACCTTAGAATCACTATGAATAGCAGAATCATAGATGATCCTCTCACCAAACTTAGACCACAAAGAACCTAAAGTGTGCCAATTATCATGCCAAAGAAAAGTATTACGCCCATTCCCGAAGATGTGTTTGATCAGAGGAAAGATAATAGGCCTAGAATTTAGTTTAGTAGTGCTTTGCTGGTGCTTCTTTGTGAGGCATTGAGTTCTGAATCTTTTTGTTAGGCTTTGTTTTGTTTGTTGTTTTCCTTGGGTAGGTTGCTTAGTTATTTTTTTTGGCTGTTTCTTTTCACTGGGGTTAGCTTCTTGTGCCTCTTTGTTTTGGGTTGGTTTGTTGTTTGCCTTAGGAATGCCTCTTGTAATCTTGTATATTTCTTTGTTTTATTTTATAACTTGCCCAATGTGATAATAATAAAGATGTACACTCCCAAGAGAGGAGAGAGCCACTTTATTGACGACAAAGAGGTAGATTAATGAGGGAGGGGAGAGAGATAGATAGGTCCCAAATTCTTTCCCCTAAATTGATAGTGAAGGAGAAATAATTCAATACTTTTGGAACAATACTCTATTTTATTTGCAGGTAACACACCACAACACATATAGGGCTCACTTCACTCAACCCACAAAGGAAGAGGCACTCAACAAAGATATATCATGAATTCACTCAACGCACAACCAAAAAATTCCCTCACCAAAAGGCCAGCTTGACAACCTGTAGAGAAAACAATTAGTAAAAACATATGTGCTCACATTCACTCAGCCCACATATAGGAACTCACATCACTCAAATATCCAAGAAATACAGTAACCTAACATATCTGGCTCACCAATCTCAACCCTCATTCTCCTTACAAGCAGTACTAGCTAGACACTGTAGAGAAAACAATTAGATAAACATATGAGAACAATGCAATATGGATAAGCATTTTGGGCTCACAACACTCAACCCTCAACCTAAATATCACATCACTCAACCCTCAGCTTCCCTGAAGAGGTACCATCAAGACCTGCAAAGAAGCTCATTAGAGAAAATAAGGAGCAGCTCCAGCCAACAAGCAGCCACAGCCTAAGGAGACCTGCAAGAGTAGTAAGTCCAAGCATATAAGATTCAGAGCGTTAGTGCCATAGCCATAAAAAAGCACCCCAGTTTCAGTACAGAGGAAGGGTGCCTCCATCTGTCCATAACCCAATCACTAGCGGCATTCTTATTAAAGTTCTTCACAGAAAGAATTCTAAACCTTACAGGGTTGACAACTCTCCTCTGAAACACCTCAATAGGAGAGCTAATAGATTGAAAAATTCTAGAGTTTCTTTCCTGCCAAAATACAGTAAACAGATAGGTTATTTGTTGTAGATAGAAAGGAGGGGATTGTCAATAGATTTCTAGCAAAGGTTTATTAGCTAATGTGGCTTGATTATGCTAGTCCTACTCCATAAATTTGTTATCTATTTAATTACGTTTACTAATATTAAGTAATTGTGCAATCTATTTTGTTTCCCTAGTTTTCCCATCCTGAGAAATTTCCTTGTTATGTTGGAAAGTTTTGACTAGCTGCTTGAATTTGGGCAGTTTTATGAACCAGCGGATTCTTGCAAACTTTAGATTTAAATGTTTTACTAAGTGCCAGATTTTGGCACTTAAGACTTCATTTGTACAAGTAATAGGAAAATTGATTTTGAACTTAAAGTTAGTGCCTAGAAATGAGTTTATGGTGAATTGGTGATCCGGACCCTATATCTGTCCATTTACTACTTATGTTATTGAATAATACATTATAATTATCACTGCATTTGATAAGAGAGGAAACACTCTTTTTGGCAGTGGGATATATATTTAATGAAAATTGGAATATTACACCTTTAAATTAGCATATCTTGCTTTAACTTCTCTGGACTTCATATATAGCTGATTAACGAGAAAATCAAACAGAGTATGAACTGCAGTAATAGGCCATAAGTACTAAATTTTAGTCTCAGGGCATTCATTGGAATTGTCGCATGTGGCTATCAATTCTATTGGTATCGTTCATTTCTTATATGCACAGCTCCTTAAGTGCATTATTAAGTTCCTCTCTAGAATTTAATCACATTCTGTTTACCGAGTACAGATTGTGTACAGAATTTGTATTGATATGGATAGAGAGGTCTATACAATGTAATTGATAATATGTTAATGTTTTTCTTGTTTATTTTTTTTGCAGATTGGTTTTTGATGACGTTTGGAAGCATACTTGCAAATCAAAATCAAGTGTCGAATTTTTTTTTCCTGAACTGATACTTCTACAACTCAAGATCGAGTGTTGATTTTTTTTATGGACTCCATGTTAGTTCATTTTGGGATTTGCTTTGATGGTTTTTTTGTTATACTTAATGGATTATTATTAAATTTGTTTGATGGATATATTTTGATTTATAATATAAATTGTATATTGAATTTTTTTGTGGAGTGGTGCATAATAGCTAGTGGATTTCTTAGTACATTTAAAAGCCTTTTGGGATATGAACAGGGATATTTGTGAAATAATAATCTAAATTGAAATATAAAATACGGGACAAGTTTAGTGATGAATTTTTTTTGTCATTTGTACTTGTTATTATGACAAAGTTATTATTCGTCACTAATAAATATTTTTTGTGACAATTTATTGCAACTTATATATGAAAGTTTTCATTGATTTTGTTGTTTGGTGACTAAAAATTTCGTCACAGATATATATTTTTGTCACGAAATATATTTTGTCACCCATGTATGACATTTGGAGACGAAAAATTTCGTCAACTTTACATCTTACTGTGACGAAATTATTTTCTCATCAATGATCAACATGTGAAATTTATTTGTCAACTAAAGTTATAATATGGTACTGAATAATTATTTGGTGACGAAAATGAGGATTTTTGACGACAAAATGTTAGTTTATTGGTGACAAAAAGTTTCGTTACTGAAGTAATTTCATTGGTAACGAAATTATTTTTCGTCATGACGCATTTTAGTGACAAACATTCAATGACGAAACCAGTGAGGAAAATATTTCCTCACAAATATCTATAGTGACGAAATTAGCTCTTTGGCGACAAAAAAAATTCGTCATTCAAGACCCAATTTATTGTAGGCTTATATATGGTCTACATTCTTTAATTTGACATCTTACTGTAGAATCAAGAGATTCTCTTGAATAATTCCAATTATCCTTCATCTTTTTTGTCTTTTTTTTATCCTACTTCCATCTTCTTCACCACTAAAAGAAGTTGTCTCTGCATTTGTTTAAGACGTTGAGTGCTAGTTTTCTTGGTCCCATCTATCTTACAAACCAGGGAGCTATTCTTTTTGCTTGTTCTAGTCTATACTTGTTGTGCTTATGTGCTGATCATCTAGTTTATGCAGGATATCTTGCTTGTGCTTGCTGTTCAAGCTCAGGAGTGCTTGTCCTTGTCAGGAGTGCTTGTACGTGTTGAACCAGTTTCAACTGTTAACTGTGGAGATCAGCACCTAGCAACTCCTAAAACTGAACGATGTTCAAACTGTTCAGGTTTTGGAAAGGGTAGACATTTGGGATTTTGGTTTCTGTATTTGTTTAATGAATGTCACATGGAGCTATTTACTATTTGAGGGCGGTAGAATAGTGGATTTTGATGGTGCAATATGTGGCTTATATGCATGGTTAAAACGGTTGCCTAATGAACTAATATGAGATTCTTGGGAAAGAGATTACAAAAACAAGAATGCTATTTCATCAGAAAAAATAAATATCCAATTTAGAATGCTTAATGCTTTGAAGCCCTTACGTTTATATTGTGCTAAATTACTGACTTCAACCTGCATGAAATTAATCCTCTTATTTGTTTCCTATGCTGACATGTCCAACTATACCTTTGTTACCCCCATTGGTGAAATTTCTTCCTGTGCAGTAAGACTCTAGACCTGCTCTGACAGTAGCTGAGCTAGAGCTGTTTATTTATTTATTTGTTATTTTATTTTTAAATTTATTATTTATTTAAGTTGGCTGCTAAATGAGGAAGTTATTTGATAAACTGGTGAGCTCCAACCCGTGACTTTTGAAATTTTTATTTTTATGAGTAAGCTAAAAGTTTCTCTAACACCTTTTCATTTGGCAAGTCTTACCATTGGGCCATGCCACCCTTTTTCCATTTCATACCCCTAATTACTAAAATATTCTACTGCCGAGCTTTTTTGTGGTTCTGCTGCCTAACTTTTTTGTGGTTCCTCAAGGTTAACTATTATGACCATTATACATTATGTTTTTTTTTTTTTTTCATAAGCCTGCTACTCCTTTATTTATCTTTTTCAAGTTTTTGTAAATGGAAGAAAGCTCATGGTTGTCAAACTGCATTTTGACAGTGAATCATGCGCTTGGGTTTTAATTGGGACTGACATAAATATTCTGCTACTTGCTAAGTTCGCAAAGCCTTTAATGGGACCTGCCCGGATAGTCATAAACAGCATCCTCATTAAGGGTGAACTATGTAGTTTTCTTTTCTCTTTTTTACTTACCTTTTATATCTAAAATTCTGAATTATCGTTCTTCTCTTTTTGGTAAATGAAGAATTAAAGTCACATCTATGAAATTGAAGAACAGGTAATTGTTCTTTGCCACCACTAGTGTAAATCAGGTAATGTTACAAGCTCAACTCCTCATTCACACATAAGATGGTGGGATATGTGGTGGGTAATTCCTGGGTCGATTGAGGCTTTGTTTCAGTGGTGGGCAGGGGCTTTGGTTAAGAAAAAAGAGGTGAATGTGTGGAAAATTGTGCCGCTAGTTTTATTTTGCCAATTTGGAAGTTGAGGAATGATATATTGTTTAACAGTGGCCATCCTAATTTTGATGATTTGGAGGACATTGTGAAGACCAAGATTGCATTTTGGGCTAAGAACAATTTACCAGGTGTGCAGTACGGAGTGCATGATTTTGTTCATAATCTTCAACAGGTCAGACATTGCTTGAGGTGAAGGGTGTTTACTGTGGTACTGTGGTGGCAGTGTTCGGGACGCCAGATCGGGTTTTGCTGTCAAGTCCTCTGTTGTTGCTGTGTGTGTAGTCCAGCTTGTCGGGTGCGTAGTCCCACCGCTGTGGTCTTGTTATGGGAAGCCCTCTGCCGGTGTTTTTGCTGTTATGAACTCTGCTGCGATCCTATAGTTGCTGGTTCTCTTGTTGATGGTGTTTGCAGTCATGTGTGTAGTAACAGTTTGCAGAGTAGTGTGTTCAGTAGTGTGTACTTGGTGCACTTATCAGTTTGTTAGCAGTCCTGTTATAGCTTCTGTGTTGTTTGCTTGCTGGGTTGTCATGCAGTTGCTAATGTTTGCGGGGTTGAAATGTTGTTGCTGATGTTTGCTGGGTTGACAAGCTGTTATAGCTGTTGTTTTGCTACCTTGGGTGCTGTTGGTGCTATTGTCTATTGGTGCTGCTTGTTGCTACCTTGGGTGTTAAATACTGGTGCCTCTTCCTGTGGCAAGGAGTTTGATGGTGTATTGTTTAGAAGTTGCTGGAAGATTTTACAAGGGAAGGAGTTGGCATAGTTGGATGGTTGTCCTTGCGGTGTGGTTGGTCTGTTTTTTACTATTTTTCTTTTTGTTTCTCTGTTTCGGATTGGTTTCTCGCCAATCTGTGGGTTTAGTGCTACCATATGATTGTGCTTCCTCATTGGTGCCAACCTAGTTAGGATTGTGGAGTTTGGCTATGATGTTTTTGCACTTTCCTTCTTTATTGATGTTTATTGTTGCTTGTATTTTCTTGCCTCATCAATAAAGTTTCCCTTTTCTTGCTGGTCAAAAAAAAAAAAAAAAAAAAAAAAAAAAAAAAAAAAAAAAAAAAAAAAAAAAACTCATTCACATAGGGAAAAGGGGGAAATAAAATAAATTAAAAAAATAAAAGATATTTTTTTTCTGTTACTTTTTGGGAAGTGGAAATTGCATCAATAAAATATCTAAATTAATTAATTAAACTATGCTAGGTGATATTATGTTTCGTTTTGTTTATGTGTGCGTATTAGTGGTGGACATATGGAAATGTTATTTTAAAGGGACGAGAGTTTTGAAAAAAAAATTCCTTTTACCTACTTCCAAATACAATATTAGAGTGAATTTATGACATGAATGTCTGCCCGATGTAGTGAAGAGCATGGATGTAAGACTCTCTCTAGCTATAATTTGATATAGTGTTTTCATCTAGGCTATGTTACATTTAGACACTTGGGCTATTAAAGCATGAGAACATGTGTTAAATTCGATGTTATTCATTTTATTCAAATAATACCAGAGCTTTGCTTAGTACTCTCCATCTACTCCTAGTACCCTGTTTTGTTGTAGTGTTGATACAATTTATGTAGTTGGTGTGTTTTACCTCTTTTGTTGTTGATCTAATTGTTCTTGTTGTTGATCTGATTGTTAATGTGAATGCCCATTTTCTTATTAATAGTTGAATCATGAAATTGTCAACTAGCAAGATGAGTGGAGAGGTACTTTATTTCTCATTTAACATAAAATTGAATTTATAACCAATTGTTGTCCCTATTATTTCTTATTTTTTCTTGTGTATTGCACAGAATTCAAAAAAAACTGAGAAAAGAATTAGGAAGGAGCGTGAAGCTATAATTGCTACGACAATGGATGATCTTCAAGATGTAATAGGAAGTACAGTTGCATGGCTTAGTCAATTCATTTTTTTGGACTAATATTAGAATAATTGATTTACGATTTGTAGTTATGCTTTTTGGATGTTTAAAATCATATTTTAGAAATTAGTAAATCTTATGATTTGGATACTTTTCTTGGTTTGTATGTTTGAGGTTGTTATTAGCTTGATATGATAGAAGTTAAGGATGGAAGTTAGTATGCAGGTTGTTTGGTGTATGGATATTAGATTTTTTTTTGTTTACTTCATAGTTACTGCTTTCTGCTTGGTTTGTTCACATATTGCATTTTATAAGCTACTATTTGCATAATGTTAGGCAATGTTATATTTTTGTATATATATTATATATTAAAAATAACATTCTAAGGCATATAAAATTATGTCATGAGCAGTGTAATGATTTATGACATATAAGAAAATACTGTAAAAGATTATATACGGCATACAAAGTACGTCATAAATATATTAAAAATGACCTTCTAAGGCCTACAAAATCATGTTGTGAAACATGATAATTTATGGCATGCAAGAAAATATGGTAAAATATTATATATGACATACAAAGTTTGCCACAAATATGTTAAAAATAATCTTCTACGACATTTAACATTATGCCATGGAAAGTAGGATGATTTATGACATGACAAAAATGTCGTAAAAAATTATATACGACATACAAAGTATGTTATTAATGTTTAATTTATTACTTTTTACAACTTTATCTGCATGTCGTAAATAACATTCAACTTTTCACAGCATGTCATATAATGACATTTGTATACATGCCATGAAATAGTTTTTGTGGCATGCATTGCAAGCCGTGAAAAATTAATTTTGTTGTAGTGGTTATCGACCAAAATTTTTTGTCACAAAAATGCTTATGCTGATCAAAAATAACTTTTTTGCAATAAAAATTTTAGTCAGCAAAAAGTGTAACTTCTTGTAACATTCTAAAATTCAGTTTCTCATATCTGTTTTTTGGTTTATAGACTATCTGGCAGTTTATAAATACCAGACCCATCTTGTTCCATTTTCTTCACATTGTCTTCTATTTTTCCCCACCATAGATTGGCATGGCTGCACTTACCCCTGTGCTTCTCTTTCTTCTCTTTCTCTCTGCCAATTCTGATGAAAGTTCTAAGTTGGATTCATCATGCTTTTCAGCCATTCCGATTTCCAACTCTGTTGCTGCTTTCTACGTGTTTGGGGACTCCACCGTTGATGCCGACAACAACAATTTCATCCACAATGCCGTGAGGGTTAATTATTTGCCTTATGGCATTGATTTCAACAACACCCACACTGGCCGTTTTACCAACGGAAAAACTATTGCTGATTTCATTGGTATTATATTACTCGTCCGTTTGGTTTGGTTTTATTCTCATTATAAGTAGTAAATGTTTTAAATTCATTTTTCTGTGTTGTGATGTGATTCGGGAAGCGATATTGTATAATCTTTCACTACCCCCTCCATATTTGAGCTTGACGAAAGCACAAAGGAAGACTGCCATGGATGGCATCAATTATGCTTCTGTTGGGTGTGGTATCTTCCTCAACACCAAACCACCCGGGGTGAAATATTTGCAACTTTTCTTGCTTCTTGTGAATTCTCTAAATCTGTATTTCTTTTTTAGACTTTTTGTTTTTAATATATGTATATATTTACAATTTACCCAACCATTGTTAACATCACTTTATGGGAGAGGTTTGTAGGATTCGTGGGGTTCACCACGGATTTCGTTTCGATAATTTGAATCATTAATTATGTAAAGTTCATCGACTACTTCAAACTTGCAAAAAATACATTAATCAGATATAGATAGCCTCTTGATCGGAATATACTTTTGTTAATAATTTATTTTTAAAATCATATTACCATTGACAAAAATGTATTCCGATCAAAGGACTACCGATATCCAATCAACGTGATTTTTCACATACGTGAAGTACTTGACGTGTTTTACATATTCAACGGTTCGAATAATTGAAACGGGATCCATGATAAGCCCTACCGGTTCAACAGCATGTTCCAATCCACTATGGGCTGGAGAGAAGCCTCTCCCTAATTTAATTCCTCTTGGTTTCTCAGTTTGATTGCTGGAGTTTGCAAACACAGATTGAGGTATTTAACAGGACTGTCCAGGAAGATCTGCCATGTATGATTGAAGATCCACAAGAGCTCACTGAGTATCTTGCAAATTCCATATTTTTCATCTCCATGCGGACCAATAACTACACCTTAAACTTTAACAACCACCACGACCCTGAATATTTTGCAAATTCTCTCTTAATTCAGTTTCGATGGTGTTTGCAGGTAAACTTTTAACTAATTGCATTCAAATCAGATTGTTGATTTTTAACACTATATTATTGCTATTAATCGATGACCAACTGTAATTTTAAGTGTGAAAGATGATAGCTTCCATGGCTATGGATTGGGTTAGAGTCTAACCTAACCATCCTTTAATGTTTTCATTATTGCAAGACACTATATTACATTGGAGCCAGAAATCTAGTGGTGAACAACATAGGTCCTCTGGGATGCTTGCCGTCGATGATAAACAAGACAGGAAATGGGCAGTGCGATGAACAGATGAATCAAAATATCATGCCATACAACTCCTAACTTCCTCAGATATTAAAAAATATCTAGGATGAATATCCTAATGCTACCCTCACTCTGGCCAATAGCTATGATTTTCTTCAAGATATATTGGCTGACACTGAAAAATATGGTAACTGTTTTTCTTTTCATTATTTTTTCAATTGACAAATAATTAATTTCTGGTCATTATTAATTTTTTTTAATATCATTTCGCCGTAAAGTAGCTATTTTCGTCTCCTGCATGTGTGTTGTGTTGTGTAGGGTTTACATATGTAAAAGATCTGTGTTGCGGAGCCTATGTTCAAGGGGAACTAGCTTGCATCCCAAATTACTCTACACCATGTGACAACAGATGTCACTCTCCCTTCTTTGATGCCAGCCACACCAGTGAATTTGCAAATTGTATCTTTGTTCGAGACATGCTTACTATTAAAGATTGAGGGTTCAACAAGTTTGCTAGTTTATTTTAATTATGAGTGGTATGGTAGTAATAGTATGGGATGAAAACAAGCTCTTGTCTCTGTTGAAGTTATTATGGACACTCAAATGATTTGATTTTTTTTTTTTTTTTCGGTGAATGTGATTTGATTATTTAATCTACACTTAATCTAAACTTCATTCTTCTACACTTAATCTACACTTCATTTTTCTTTGCATCCTGCTATTATTTTATTTATTTGTTTTTTATTTTGATTCTATAAGTTTGCGTGACGTGGGGGAATAATGTCACATGGTATTTTACAGTCATCTAAGAAAACTTTCAAAGTTTAAATGTCAACAGTGAGTTTTAGAATAATAGAATCAAGGAATGGACACTATATTCATGGGTGGAAACAAAGGACTAGTATTAGAGACCCACAATTTGAATCCTTAATTCAATCTACAATGATGTGACAAGAGAGATAGACTCTACACAACTAAAGAATGACAAACTAAAAGTTTATATATATAATGCCACATCATTATAGGTCACATTGTGAGAGATTTTTTATGGGTTTTAAACATTTTCCTAAATGAGAAATTATGTCTAGGGAGACCAATGTGATTGTGTGAAAAAAGAAAAAGGAAAAAATAATTGGTACATTACCGAGAGAGAGTAATTTCTCACATGAGGTTTGTGAAAAAATTACTTTATGAGAAAAAAAACAAACAAATAAATCTAATAATTTTTTTTTTCTTTTTAATTCTTTTCTAAATTTGTGAAATATTATTAAAGCTATTTTGTTGGTTGACAATATCTAGGAAATAAAAAGAAATGACCTATTCTGTAAATAAAATCAAGTAAATCTTATTGATGCTAAGTAGCATATCAATTAGTTAGAAATCATCTCATTATACATTGTGAAACATTAATGAAATATAAAATTAATGGAAAGATTTTGAAAAAATTAAGAGTCAATCCAATGATACATTTTACAAATACTTATGAATACAGAGCTAGTAGTGTAATTTTCCAAAGGCCCCAGGTGATGGCACCCCAGTCCCACTGTAGGTCCGCAATTAACTATATTTTTCTTCCTTTTTTTTTTTTTTGTTTTTGGCAACAATTTTATATTTATGTAGATGATGTTTCTGGGCGACAAGTAGTCTTTAAGAGAAAAAAAAAAAAAAAAAAAGGTGAAACAAAAAGAGAAAACTACATTCATTTCAACTTAGCTATCATGGATCAATTTTAGTCTTAGAGTTTCTCCAATGGTTAGCAAAATTCAATAGCTAAAGTTATATTTTAGCAATGAATCATGTAAAAAATTTATAATTTAACATTTTTTTTTTTTTGAGGAATAATTTAACAATGTTTTTCCAATGATCAAGTTGCTATTCTTTGGCTCAACTAGCTTTGCTCAGATTAATTATTATTCTTTCAACCACTATTTTTCAACCATTACGCTTCCAATGCTGCCAAAAAAAAAAAAAAAAAAAAAAAAAAAAAAAAAAAAAAGAGAGAGAGAATTTGTTTCTTATATTTTCTATTAATTTTTTTCATGGTCCATTTGAAGTCATAAAATTTACATTTTTTTGTGCTTCTTCTTCTTCTTCTTCTTCTTTTTTTTTTTTTTTTTTTTTTTTTGTAGACTTAATTGTGCTATTTCGTAATTTTTTATTTTTGAAAATTTCATTGAGATGTAGAATGTTTCATGGAAATTTGTTGACATGACATATTTCACTATAACTAGACCTTGTGCTAAATTTGACATATGGTATATGTATGTGTATCAATTGGTAACAATTGTAAGGAAATGTTAGAATATAAAGTCTCAAAGGAATTGATAAGAAATCAATGCATGACAGAGGAACACAAGGAACAATTAAGTTTTAAACATCTTCTAGATGGAGTGATGATTGCTAATGAAGTTGTCGATGGGTGGCACAAAGCTAAGAAGAAGGGTATCATCTTGAAATTAGATTTTGAGAAAGCTTATGACTCATTAAATTGGGTATTTCTGCTATCAATGTTGGGGAATCTTGGTTTTGGATCAAGGTGGATCAGGTGGATAAAGACTTGCATCACATCAGCCAAGGTGTCTATATTGGTCAATGGTGCTCCCACTGAAGAGTTCGTTCCTCAAAAGGGGTAGGCAAGGTGACCCATTATCCCCCTTTTTATTCTTAGTGGCTGCCGAAGGTCTAAATCTGTTATTATCTAGGGCCTTGGAGAAGGGCTTGATTAAGGGTGCTTCAGTAGGCTCTGAACAATTGGGCATCTCACACCTTCAATTTGCAGACGACACTATCATTTTTTGTGAAGGTGGGTTGGAGGAAGTTATGAATATAAAGAGGGTTCTGAGATGTTTTGAGGTCTTATCAGGACTGAGGATAAATTATCACAAGAGTGTTGTTTGTAGAGTAGGCATTCAAGAGAAATAGACTATGGTTTTTGCTGAAGCATTGAATTGCCTTTCCAAAAAGTTGCCCTTTAATTTCTTAGGCTTACCCTTAGGAGCCAATCCTAAGCAGAGGAGCACTTGGTCTCCAGTTGTGGATAAGATCAAAAAGAAGCTCTCTTCTTGGAAGAGGAAGTTGATGTCCTTTGCTGGGAGATTGACTCTTATCAAATCTGTTCTATCCAATCTTCCAACCTATTTTCTTTCTTTTTTCAAGATGCCTAAAGGGGTTGTCAAAACTATATCTAAATTGCAGGTTAATTTTCTGTGGGGAGGGTTTGATTCCAGTGGGAAGGTGCATCTAGTCAAATGGAGGGAGGTTACCAATAGTAAGAACCAAGGTGGATTGGGCGTGAGGGACTTAGGTGAAGTTAATGCCTATCTGCTTCTAAAGTGGTGGTGGAAGTATAGCTCTGAGGACAAAGCCTTATGGAAGTCTGTGGTTTGCTCCAGGTATGGAAGAATTGGAGGGGGTTAGTTTTCTTCCATGAAACATCCAACAGGGGCCTCAGTTGTTTGGAAGGATATTTCACAGCTGATTGCGGCTAACCAACAAATAGGTGAATTCGTTACTAATCAGGTCAAGATTAGAGTTGGCAATAGGAGGAGAATAAAGTTCTGGATCGATGACTGGCTAGTTGACAAAAGTCTCAGGGAGGAGTTCCCCAGATTGTTTAGTTTATCCATCGAAAAGGAGGTTTCTGTGCAGTAGATGAAGGCAAAATCTGGGGCCTCGGGAGGGTGGCAGCTACAATTTAGAAGAAATTTACTAGCCTGGGAGGAAGAGGAATTGCAGAGGTTATAAGGTATGCTGGTATCATCCCCTTGCCTCAGAGATGGTTTAGAAGATTATTGTACGTGGTTAGCAGAGAGCTCTGGGAGGTTCACAGTAGCCTCTGTGTGGAGGTGGTGGGTTGCAAATAGAGGGCCAAGTTTGGTAGTCCCATCAGGGGTTTGGGTTAGTTTAGCCCCTCCTAAAATGCAGTTTACCTGCTGGTTGGCTTGCGAGGCAGGCTTAAAACAGCTTCCTTCCTCCAAAGTATAGGGCTATTGCTGAAAGTGTGAATACTCTGTGTATTTTCTGCCAAGCTGAGGTGGAAACAATCGATCATGTGTTTTTGCTCTGCCCTATGGTGTGGAAGTTTTGGTCTTAATTGGTAGACTGGTGGGAGCTGGTTTGGGCTATTCCAGGTTCAGTAGCAGGGCTACTACACTGGTGGTCTGCTGGTAAATTTAGGTTCAAGTCTTGGGTGCTGAAAATCTGGCAGATCATCCCCTCATTTGTATTTTGGTCTGTGTGGAAGTTAAGAAATGATTGTTTGTTTAAGGGAACCCTCCCTGATTTTCAAGTTTTATGTGAGAAGGTTAAATTGCAGATAGCCTTATGGACTAAGTGGCATTTGAAGATGGACTACTCAGTTCATGATATTGTACCCAATTTGCACCAAATTAGGTGGAGTGCTGGCTCATAGAAGCTATTGTGTTGGTTTTGGTGTTTCTCTTATTGTTGTCTGGTGGGGTTGCTCTGTCTACTTTTTTTTGGTGTTTCTCTTTTTGTAGCTGCTGTGGTTGTTGTTGCTTGATGAGGGGTGGTGAGGATGGAATAGAAAATGGGGTAGTGTGGTATTTCTGTGGCTGAGCTGATTTGTCATGCTTGGCTGGTATTCAGTTAGGCAAAATGGGGAGTGTCGTATTCTGTGCTGATTGGTTATGTTTCTGTGCTTCTAGTATGCATTGGAGTTTTGCTGTTTGGTGGATTTCCCATCTACTATGCTTGGCCTTTTGGCTAATCTGTTTTGGCTATTTCTGCAGATTCTGTTTGATCTGATTTGCTTGGCTAATCTGATTTGGCTTTTATCTGTTTCTGATCTGTTTTGATCTGATATTCTTCAAGCTCTAATGGGTTCCTTGGCCTGTTACATCTTCCCAGCCCTTTCCAATCTTCCATTGTGGGAATCAAGAAGCTGTATTGCTGCTATGCTTCTCCACATAGGTGTTTCAGAGCCCCTATACTTCTGGCTACATAAATGTTTCCATGCAAGATATCTTTTCACCCATTACCACTCACTCCACCACTCATTTTCAGTACCCCAACCTTTTACTGCTGGAAGTGGGACATTTTTGGAGCATCTGATATTAAGTGGGGTAATTGGGATACCAGTATTTGGGAGTTGTGTGATTGGATTTGGATCAATAGGCATGATCTAAGGCTATGTCTTGGTCTTTGATTTTCTGCGAAGTTTGGGTCATTGCATTGTGGAAATTTGGGTCATTGCATTTTGGATCAATAGGCATGATCTAAGGCTATGTATTGATCTTTGTTGAGCTTGTTGCTGCTGTTAGTATGATCTGTTAGTGGGTTGTGATGTATGTTTTTTTCTCTTTTGGCTGCTGTTGGTGACTAGCAACTTGGGGTTTGGTGTTTTGATCTGTCAGTGTTTTGGTGTTTTGGTCTGTTTTTTTTGTTGGTTCCTCACCAACTTGGGGGTGCTAGCAAATGATAGGGTGGGCTTTTTGGTGCCAACCTAGTTGGGATCATTTAGCTCATTGTGATGCTCATGCACTTTTCTTTTCTTTATTGGTGTAATTTTTGTACTTTGTACTAGCTTTACATCAATAAAGTTTCTCTTTTACTGATCAAAAAAAAAAAAAAAGCTTTAAACATCTTCAACAATCCCACATGATAAAAAATAAAAAAATTCAAAAAAAATAAAATAAAATTTTGGACTTAACCACGTGTCTTGATGTTGATGTCTTCTGGACTTGAATGTGAGTCGTTGGTGTAAAGCAGTTAAGTCTTGAGTTCACCTCTAAATAATTCAATAATGCTAGTATGCTACACATAATTTAAAGAGAAAATATATATGGGAGACAAAAATAGGATTTCATTATCCTACCTTAACAATTATTTTGAAAAACATTAAGTATTTTGATTTTACAGTTTTCAAAAATAATTTAAGAGTTTTTAATTCATATTTTTTGATTTTTGGTGAATTGTTTTTAAATAAATTAATCATTTTTTTATCCACTTAATCTCAATATACACTGAAAAGGTAGAAAATTTGTGAAATTTTTTAAAAAAATTCACTAAATACATTTTTTTTCTAATGCATTTTCGTATTTTTTTTAATATTTATTGAATCCTTTTTAAATTTTTTTTATAAAGATTTTATTTTTTAAGTATATTTAAATTATACATTTAAAAATAAAAATAAAACTCAAAAATTATTAAAAAAACTCAATTCCAAACTGGCATTGGAAACTTTTAAACATATAAAGAATTCAAAAATTCAGTATATGTCGTTTGCAAGATATAATTGTTATGATAGACATCATTTCCGTTATGCCAACTTTTACAGGTTCGCTAATGGGGAGAACAAATCCTTTTTGTATACAGTACTCATAAATGGACTGACACAGTTACAGATCTCTTCCAGGTGGGAATATCAGCCCAATGAGCCATTTCCATTTTTGTTAGGAACAAACTTCTTGTTGAAAAATAATCCCGGTAAATTAATTAATTTAAATAAATATCAAAAACGAAATTCAATATTCAATAAATAAAAACCAAGTAACGGAAAATACTTACAGTACTATAAACTAAACACAAAATAAATAACAGATGTGTGATTGAGGCTAGTGTTTGGACACTGTCTTTACGACAGAAATTCGGCCTCTCCACTGGTGCTTCAGATTTATGGACATCCTGCCTCCAGAATACAACAATCACCTATACACAGAAGTAGTACTACAATCTATGTGTATTGCGAACCAAATATGTGGTAAGTACTCTAAAAAAATATATATGAAGATGATGATGATTTTGACCACTGCCACAAGAAGACAAAAACATAGGATCCAATCAATGATTGTTTTTTGTTTTAATGAGAGATTGCATTGCCATTATATACTTCACAAACCATAGCAAGCAACAGTCACTTATGTGACTGTTCGGTCAAGGAAGTTGACCGTTGGATCAAGATTTGAAAAACTGAAATTCAGTTGTTGGACCAAGATTTGAAAAAATTAAAATTCAGTTTTTTTTTATATTATATATATATATTTTTCCAATACTGTTTTCTCCAAAAATTATAAGTGCCAACCCAACCCAACCCATACCCGCATGCGTGTGTTTTCGATTGAGTCTATCTCAGTCTGTAATCCCCTCCTTACAAAGTTTATGTTCATGAGTCGATTTTTCATTCACTCATTAATGGTTTTAACAACCATACAACATACTCTTGTTCACCACATAATAAGCAATAAAATTGCTACGCTGACACACCTAAAATAATGTGTGGGTCCTACATTAATTAAAGTTCAAAATATTAATGGTTTAAAATCATTTTCCCTAAAAATCTCCCACATGAATGAAATTGATGAAAAGAACATGCAACAATATGCAGACACAAAAAGTACTAAACTAGAAATATCCTGCAAAGGAGAGGTAACTTTGGCCTTGAACCTTCCCTTGTAAAAGATTATCGGATTTACTAACAAACAATAGACAAAATGCCTTGAACTGTTCTGTCTTTGGTGTAAACCAAGACAACAACCTTTCACACAGTTTGATTTCCAAACACAACTTAGTTCTATCGGTTGTGCCCATTTTGGCCCTAGACAATTCCTGGTTTTCATGAGTGCTCTAAAGAATTCAGCCTTTTCAATTCTCATAAAGTTGGCCCAGTTTATACTCATATAGGCGATTCTCATTAAGAGTATCCTGCTATACCCCACTTGGATTTCCAAGTTATGAGAATTATTAAAAGTAAAACCTTATCATGATTATCGTTGCAGACATCACTATATCATCATAGAAATGGGTAGGAGATTGTCTCCTTAGTGATCTTCCTGAGTCATTCTTAATTTGGTTGTCCCTTTGAACCTAGATTTTTGGATCTTTAGTCAGCTAGGTTGGGTTGCCATTACGGTGACTCTTAAATGATAGGCTTTAGTCCCATCTCCTCGATGATCTCATAACGTGCTCTCTAGTCAAACCTTTTGTTAACTGATTCACAATATTATCTTTTGACCTTATGTATTCAATGGATATAACTCCATTTGAGAGCAGTTTCCTAACGGTATTGTGTGTACGTCAAATATGTCAAGACTTACCGTTGTACATATTATTTTGTGCCCTAGCCATGGTTGTTTGACTATCACAATAAATACAAATAACTGACATAGGTTTTGGCCACATTGGAATGTCTTCTACGAAGTGACGAAGCCATTCTGGCTTTTCTTCTGCTTTATCTAAAGCAATAAACTCAGATTCTATTGTGGATCTTGCAATGCATGTTTGCTTGGATGATTTCCAAGAAACTGCTGCATCTCCTAGGGTAAAGACATAGCCACTAGTAGACTTAGAGTCTATAGTGTCAGATATCCAATTTGTGTCACTGTATCCTTCTAATACCGCTGGATATTCATGATAGCTTAGACCATAGTCATGGGTATATCTTAGATATCTAAGTACCCTCATTATTGCTATGCAGTGGTCTTCCACTGGATTGCTTGTGTATCTACTCAATTTGCTAACTGCATAAGAAATATTAGTAAGTGTGCAGTTCATGAGATACATCAAGCTTCCAATTATCCGGGAGTACTCTAATTGTGATATACCTTCCCCTAAGTTCTTCATTAAATGAAGATTAGCATCGATAGGAGTTTTAGTAAAATGGTCGTCATGTTTATTAAAATTTTCAAGTATTTTATCAACATAATGACCTTGAGACAAGGCATATCCGACATATGTTTTTGTGATTTTCATACCAAGTATAACATCTGCTACTTCCATATCTTTCATTTCAAACTTAGTGTTTAACATTTTCTTTGTAGTCTTTGTTATCTCATTATTGCTGCCAATAATGAGCATGTCATCCACATACAAGCAAACAATGACATATCCTTTTTTAGTGTTTTTCACATAAACACATTTATCACACTCATTTATTTTAAAACCGTTTGACATCATACCCAAACTGATTTAGTGAAATTTCGATGACCAAGTCTAATTTAGTGAAATTTACAATGATGTGGTAAGAGAGAGGGGCCCTATCAATTTAAATATGGGGTTTAAATTCTAGAGAAATGTTACATACCTACACTTTTAATCTATAAATCTATTTACAATGATGTGGTAAGAGGGAGAGGCCCTATATTATTAGATGTATAACAAATTAAAAATTGGCACGTATAATATCACAATATTATAGATACACATGTGAGACTTGTTTGTGGATCTTAAATATTTTCGTAAAGATATTTTCTAGGTTAATACACTTTTAGTGTAGTTAATGGCTACTGAGCAATGGAAAAGTTTGGGATCCTAGAATCAAGGATCTAGATTTTACTCATAATGAGTATGTGTGGTGGAAATTAAATTGATGAAGTGTGGCGTTTACTAGTGAAATGAATTTGAACCATTGATTATTATTTCTGGGCAAATTCTAGGTAGATAATTATGGATTTGTAGTATTGTTGCTAAGCAATTGTCCAGTTAAACCCCCCCCCCCAAAAAAAAAGGCTAGAAAATACATTGAATGATTGAAATTAATTTTATATGTTAGTCGGTGTTTCAATACTCACTAATGTTTTAAAAATCAGGTTGGTAAAAGAACCAGAAAAAAGATTAGGTGGGGAGATCACTAGTTCAACTGTTGAGCCAAACTGAAATCAAACCATAACGTCATAATTATTTTATAAATATATTAAAATTTATTTAATAATAACATAAGAATTAGGATACATTGATTTAATTTTTTTAAAACAATTTAAGATAAATTTACAATTACATAAATATATTTATGATATATAAAATACATCAATTATATTAATGATTGAAAGAAAATGTAATATATATATATGTATTTATCAAATATAAATAAAAGTTGAATATGGTATGGTAGTTATTTGTCATGCTACTTCGATCTGGTTCTATGCTCAATTCTCCCAAGCAACATAATTTTGCATATTTGCTTGCCATTTGACAAAATGGGAGCCCAACCGATTTCGTTGAACCATACCCGAACTGAACTTTTAGATTGTTCGACGGTTCAACCAGCCTGTCCAGTCCGATTTCAAAATATTGTTACTCACACTAACGTTTTTTTTATCAGAGAAACAATACTTTTAGCGACTAATATTTTAGCTACCAAATGATTTAGTACGGTAGTTATATGTTCAACAATCAAAAGTTTAGTTGCGAAATATTTGTTTTTAATCATTTAGTCATAGTAGTTATATGTTCAAACGGCCAAAAATTTAGTCGTCAAATACTTGTTTTTGTCGATTAATTCGATTAATGATTTTTTTTAGTCATGAATTACTTTCCACAACCACATGTATTAGCGACCAAAATTTTTTGTCACAAAAGTACTTATGTTGATTAAAAAAAACTTTTTTGCAACCAAAATTTTAGTTGGCAAAAAGTGTAATTTCTTATAGTATTCTAAAATTCCATTTCTCATATCTGTTTTTGGGTTTATAGACTATCTGGCAGTCTATAAATACCAGACCCATCTTGTTCCATTTTCTTCACATTCTCTTCTGAGAGGGGAGATTTGCACCGGGTAGTACGGCCGGGCTAAGATAATGCTGATCGTGATGAACCGCACGGCGCCAAGCTAACTTCTCTCTTGACACGGCCCAGCGGCCTGACTTGTGTGGCGGGAGATGTTGACCTACCAGGCGTGAACGAGTTCCTGCCGAGCTGTGACTTAAGCATTGGACAGAGCATGCAGTGGTATGACCACCAAGCTAAAGAATAGTCTGTGCTAGACTGAGGATGCGGCGAGGGCCGGCATGCCTTCAACCGGCCAGCCGAGATAGGTGGACTCCTAATAACCGAGGATGAAGATAGAACGGGGTGAGTCCAGCATGCCTTGTAGCTGGTTAGCCAGGATGAGCCGGTCAATGACAGGGCGACGGAATATAGCTCGGTTGTGTGCTTGTGGTGGCCATTCTCCACAAGCAATAGGCCAGTCGTGGTACTTCGGTTAAGTGTGCCACCTGGGCCAATGGCGTGAGGGAGAGGGCATCTGCTCCATGCACGCGTCAATACCGTTGGGCAGTTCTGCAGGTACTGGTTAGAGAACGAAACCTTTACACGCATAAGGTGGTGAGAAGCAAGCACTGCCACCTGTCTAGGGAAGGACAACAGAGGTGGTGCATGCACGATCTTGAGGCTGTATGGCCAGCCTAGAAATATGGAGGAAGGCGAACGTTAGAGGTATGAAAATTCACTCTATCGAAAATACTCTCTCTCCCTGATAGTCTTCTTCCTCAAGTGGTCTCACTTGATCGTCGGAGGGTTTATCCGGCACACCACCGCCGGGCAGCTCACCATTTCTGTGTTGCAGAGATAGACGCCGTCACAAGAAGCTTGATGTCCAAGGAGTATGGAAAGCAGAGGATATTTCGCCCCCGTACAATTGGCGCCGTCCATGGGAAAGTCTTTGATACTCAACCCTTGTTCTTCGAGCTTCTTTGACCATTTCCATGGCCAACAACGACGAAGCCCCGTTGTCCGTCGTCGATGGTGTCACACCTGAATATGTCCGCAGGAGAGAAGGCCTCCCGAATGTTCCAGCCATGGCGGACCTAGAGACTTCTTCGCGAGAAGCGCGAGACAAACGCGAGAGGAGTACTGATCGCTCACAGAGCCCAGAAGGCCGCTGACGCCGGGGGGAGTCCCGTGCGCAACGCTTGGAGCACAAACTCAAAGACCAAGATGCCCTCATTTGCAAGATGGCAGCGGAGATGGAGATGTTGAAACGCCAGATTAAGGGGAAGGGTGTTGCTGGAGAGGGCAACCTCAGTGAGCGCACCTCGTCCCCTCATTCAAGCAGTCGCCGCCAGGAGAGGACCCACTCCCTCTCTATCAATAGAAACTATAGGATTGGGGACTCCGACCAAAGAGAGGGCAGGTCCCTCCCTCGCGAAAGCACTTACCGCCCCTCACGGCCGACGTCGCGATCGTCTTTCTCTATACACTCCAGAGACTTGAGGGATGTATTGGAGGAAAGGGCGCGCCGTCAGGAGGCTCAGAGAGTGCTGGCGTTGCAGAGACTGAGCACTCCAGTTTGTTGTAGTGAAGAGGTGGTGATGCCAGCTCCCAGAGTGATGGCCCCTGTGCTGGTGGACAAAGAGCTGGCGAGACTTACAGCCACGTCGCTGTCTCCAGAGATTAAGAGTACACCGCTTCCCGCCGGATTCCACCAGCCAAAGTTCACTTCGTACGACGGCAAGACGGATCTGTACATGCATGTGAGTCATTATCGGCAAGTAATGGCTGGCCACCGGCGCAACGACGCCTTGATGTGCCTCATATTCCCAGCAAGCTTGGGAGAGCTGGGTTTGAAGTGGTTCGAAAGGCTCCCAGAGGGAAGTATCGAGGGGTGGAAGCAACTAGCGGAAGCCTTCGTCACCAGATTCAAAACCAACACACGAACGCCGAAAGAGGTCAACCATCTCTTGGGCGTCAAGATGGAGTCTGGATGTTCATTGAAGGCATACAATGCGAAATACTGGGAAACTTACAACGAGATCCTCGACTGCCCTACCAATCTGGCGACCACTCAATACATGAGGGGTCTCCCAGTCGGACATAGACTGCGAGATTCACTCACAATGCATCAGCCCACAACCATGGAGCCTTTGATGCGACGGATAAATGAGCACATTCGCGTGGAGGATGATGCTGCCTCCGCGACCGAGAAGGCAAATCCGGTCGCGGCGGATAGAAGGGTGGTAGGGAAAGTTCACTCGGTCGGGCAGGAGGATAACCGCCCAAATGACCGGTCAAAAGATTAACATCGCGGCCCAAACCGCGATGACAGAAACAAAGGCCGTAGAAATGACTGAGCTAACGCTCCTCGTGATGCGGCAGAAGATGCCAAAAGAAAATTGAAGGCACGGACTGGAATCACCGCGGTCTTTAAAATCCCTATCTACCGCATTTTGAGCGAGATCCGAGATGAGCCTTTTGTCCGCTGGCCGGCCAAGTTGGGAAGCGCACAGAGAAGCTTCAATTCAAAATATCGCTGCACCTTCCATGAAGAACGGGGGCACCAAACGGAGGACTGTCTGCCGCTCAAACAACATTTAGAGGAACTGGTGGTGGCCAGGCATCTGGACCAATACATAGATGGAGGAATGAAGGCCACGCCATTTGGACAAACCGAACCAAATGGCCTAGCTACCCTGGACGCGGCGCCACAAGGTGTAATCAACGTCATCCATGGCATCATTGAACCGGCCAGGGTTTGCGAGCTTAGAGGGATGATTAAAAAAGCCGAGCACATGAAGGAAGTGCTCTCCGTTCTGCCGGCTGTGAAGAAGGGAAAGACCGAGGAAAAAGACGCCCTCACCTTCTCAAGCAGGGAGTTGGAGTGAATCCAGATGCCCCACAACGACGCCCTAGTGGTGACTTTTCGCGGCAAAGGCTTTCACATCAAGAGAATCTTGATCAACCAAGGGAGTTCGGTCAAAATTATGTATTATGACCCGTTCAAACAGATGAAGCTGGAGGACAAGGACTTGGCCCCCGCGACGTCCCCTTTGGTCGGCTTCAACTCTCAGCCAGAATGGCCGATCGGAAAGATTATACTGCCGACAAAGCAGGGTCGATCGTAAAGCAAGTAGAGTTCTGGGTGCTCAAGGTCCCCTCAACCTATAATTTGATTTTGGGCAGAGGCTGGTTACACGCCATGCAAGAAACTGTATCTACCTTCCATCAAGTTATGTGCTTTCCAGCGCCAACCGGGCAAATTGAAGAGGTATGGGGAGACCAGGTAATGGAAAAACAATGCTTCGTTGCGGTAAATGGCAGTCGAGCAGCCAAAGGGTTCGTCCAGATGATTGAGCGGCCCGAAGGAAAGGATGTCCTTGAAGACGTGGGAAAAAAGGCCAAGGAAAAATCGGTCGAGGAGTTGGTGGAAGTGCGCATCGACAAAAACGATCAGACTAAATTCTTCCTCTTGGGATCATCTTTGTCCGGCGCCGAGCGGTTAGATTATGTCAACTTCTTGGTCTCCAATTTGGAGGCTTTTGCGTGGACGCCTTACAATATGCCTGGCGTCGACCCCAGCTTCATTTTTCATCAGTTGAATGTCTTCCCCAATGCACGGCCAGTCATACAGAGGACGCGTTGCTCAGCCTTGCACCATGCCGAAGTAGTGGCAGAGGAAGTGAAGAACCTACTGGAAGCTAGAGCCATAGAAGAGGTGCAATACCCTCGGTGGATATCCAACACGGTGGTGGTCCCGAAAAAGAATGGCAAGTCGCGAGTCTGCATGGAGTACAAGACTGTCAACCGCGCTTGCCCGAAGGATAGCTTTCCCCTCCCACGAATTGACCAGTTGGTGGACTTAACCACTGGCCATCAGAGGTTTAACTTCCTAGACGCATATCGCGGCTACCACCAGATAGCCATGTACAAACCGGACCGAGAGATCACTTCGTTCACCACCCCCAGAGGTCTATATTGCTATAAAGTCATGCCGTTCGGACTGAAGAATGCCGGGGCGACCTTTCAAAGGATGGTGACAAAAATGTTCGCTTCACTTCTGGGCCGAACAATGGAGGCATATATCGATGACATGGTGGTGAAAAGTAAGGAGAAGTCTCAACACCTCACCGACCTAGCAGAGATGTTTGCCATACTCATAAGCTTCGTTTGAACGCCTCCAAGTGCGCCTTCGGAGTTGGCACTGGAAAGTTCTTGGGTTTTCTGGTTACGAACCGAGGAATTGAAGCCGATCCATCACAAATCAAGGCAATACAAGAGCTGGAGCGTCCTAACTCCACGAAAGGACGTGCAACATCTTGCCGGGATGGCAACCGTACTAAACAGATTTATCAGGCGGTCTTCGGATCGTTGCAGGCCCTTCTTTAAAAATTTGAAGTCCAAGTTCTTCTGGGATGAGGAGTGCGACTGCGCGCTAGCAGACCTGAAAGTGTATCTCTCTTCCGCCCCTATTTTGGTCACACCTCAGCTGGGGGAAGAGTTGTGCCTCTACTTGGCTGTTTCTCAACACGCAGTAAGTGCAGCATTGGTTCGTGCTGAAGGCATCCAACACCTACCAATCTTCTATGTAAGCAAGACTCTACTCCCGGCCGAAACGAGATATCTTCCCTTGGAAAAATTGGCGTTGGCCCTGATGATGGCGTCAAGAAAGCTGGCGCACTATTTTCATGCACATACAATAGTAGTGTTAACCGAGTTCCCGCTCAAGGTGCTTTTTGAAAAGGCAGACCTCACTGGGAGAATTTTGAAATGGGCCGTGGAATTAGGGCAATATGACATCAAGTTCCGACTGCGCACCGCAATCAAAGCTCAAGCACTTGCTGACTTTGTGGCCGAATTTTCTCCTGGAACACATCCAGTTTGCCCGGTTGATTTGGTTTGTACGAATTTAGCACAACCCATGGCTTTGACGACGGAAACAAGTGTTGGCTCGCAAGTGGAAGAAGGGCAAAGCGCGACCAAACTAGCAAAGTCCGGCGACTTGTTGGAAGATGAACCCAACCAAGACAATGAAAAAGACCAGAACGAACCGACCAAAGACTTGGAATTGAGAAGCTCCCAAAACCCCTCCGATTGCTGGAAGCTGTTCATTGGCGAGATGTGGAAGCGCTTTGTTGATGGGGCGTCCAACCGACATGGGGCCGGGCTGGGCATCGTGCTGACCTTGCCGGATGGACTGATTATCGAGCAGGCAATTACGCTCGGCTTCCCTGCATCCAACAACGAGACCGAGTATGAAGCCCTCCTTGCTGGACTAAGAAGCGCATTGAAAATGAATGCCACATCCCTTATGGTATTCAGTGATTCCAAGTTGGTGGTCAATCAAGTCTCAGGGGAGTATGAGGCAAGAGATGAAAGAATGGCCAAATATCAGGCGCTGGTGCGTGCAGAGATCAAGAAGTTCACCGCGATAAGAGTGGAACAAATCAACCGCGAAGAAAACAACACGGCTGATGAGTTGGCCGGGCTTGCTTCCACGCAAACAGCTTTCCCCAACCCCTTGATGATAGAATTCTTACCTCGGCCAAGTATTGAAGAACCGGAGACAATCGAGATACTTTGCACCGACTTGGGTCCTTTCTGGATGGATCCCATCATCGCCTTCCTGAAAGATAGAGTTCTGCCAGAAGAAAAGAAGACGGCCAATAAGATCCGAGCCAAGTCAGAGCGGTTTTGGCTCTCCCCTTCCGGAGCCTGGTATAAGAAGTCTTTCACTGGGCCATACCTGAAATGTGTCCACCCCTCTAAGGTGGAAGCCTTCCTCTATGAGATCCATGAAGGCATCTGCGGCAGCCATACCAGGGGCAGGTCTCTAGCGTACCGATCAATTCCCCAAGGTTACTGGTGGCCATGCGTACAGGCAGACGCGTAGAAATACGTTCACCGATGTGAAAAATGTCAGAAATTTGCTCACCAGATCCACCAGCCAGCAAGAGAATTGCTTCCCCTTACAAGTTCTTGGCCGTTCGCACTATGGGGATTGGATATAGTGGAGCCACTCCCAACAGCCCCGGGCAATCACAAGTTCTTCATCGCCGCCACTAACTACTTCACGAAGTGGGTTGAGGCCGAGCCACTGGCGACCATATGAGAAAAGGACGTGAAGAAGTTTGTTTGGAAAAATGTGATCACTCATTTCGGTATACCCAAGGCCCTCATCTCGGATAATGGCACTCAATTCGACGGGAAACCCTTTCGTGGATTTTGCGAAGAGTTGAAGATCAACTTCTATAATTCAACGCTGGCCTATCCTCAGTCAAATGGTCAAGCAGAAGCCTCGAACAAGACCATCCTGGATGGGCTGAAGAAGTGGCTTGAGAAGGCCAATGGAAAGTGGGCTAAAGAACTCCCTAATTTGCTCTGGGCATACCGCACTATGCCAAGACGGTCAACCGGGGAAACGCCATTCACTTTGGCCTATGGCATGGAGGCCGTCATCCCGTTGGAAATTGGCATGCCAACCATCCGCCCTAAAAGTTTGCAACCTGATCTGAATAATGAAGTAATGGCATTGGAATTAGACCTTGTTGAGGAAAGGAGGGAGCGAGCGCTGATCCACATAACGGCTTATCAGCAAGAACTCTCCAAAAAATACAACAAGGCAGTGCACCCCAGGCTATTCAAGATTGGGGACTGGGTCTTAAGAAAGGTGCTTGGCAACATGGTGGTCCCTGGCGAAGGAAAGCTCGGTGCAAATTGGGAAGGACCATACAAGGTGATTGGTCTTGCTGGCAAAGGGGCATACCATCTGGAAGATTTAGATGGCAAGGCCGTTCCCAGACCATGGAATGCAGCCAACCTTAAGAACACAAGACAATCATGGATGCCAGGGGCAAGGACACCGACCTGAAAGGGACCAGACTGATTTCCTCTCGCTGGGATGGAGGCAGACCGCACAAACAGTTGGTGCATTGTCCAACGATATAATTGGAGTATGGACCAATTCGCATTAGGGCCGAGCTGGTTTTGCTCGCGCTGTTGAAATGTTGGCATCATGACCAACTTAACTGAAACATTGGTGTTTTGCCCAATGTAAGGGCCGAGCTGATTTTGCTCGGCCCAGTTGGCATATTGGTGTCTTGTCCAATATGTAAGTCAAGCTGATTTTGCTCGGTAGAATTTGAAAATGTTGGTGTTTTGTCCAACCGATAAGAAGCCGAGCTGACTTTGCTCGGCAGAAAGGAAATGTTGGCGAGTTACCCAACTTAAGAGGCGAGCTGGTTTTGCTTGGCCACATTGAAGTATTGGAATTTTATAAAGTCTGCAAACCCGTCAAGGCCGAGCTGATTTTGCTCGGCCGTGCGAAATTGTCCGACGTTGGGCGCCCCTTGCATGATCTCAGTTTGCTCACTTAGAGCCGAGCAGATTTTGCTCGGCCAAGTTAAAATGTCAGTTCATTTGAAAGTTCAAGGAGCCAAACTGCTAGTTCTGATTAGAAAATGTTTAAGATGCCAACCGAACAGAAATAGAAGATGTACGAGCAGAAAGTTCAAAAGTTTCATTGATAAAGGAAAATTCAGTACAAGAGAGGGGGGGACATAGCCCGGTTACATTCAAAAACAAAGAAAAGAAACAAAAACAAAGCACGACTTAATCCAATTCTAAGTCAACTTCTTGTTCGGCGACTTGCACAGTTAGCTCGGCCTCCTTCTCATCGTGCTCGGGCAAGTTTTCCTCGGCTTCATTGTTAGCGCCTTCCACCTCGGCAACCTCCGGATTAGCCACTCGATCTTCTGCATCTTGAGATGCTTCAGGAAGATTCTTCTCGGCTTGTTGCGTGGCGGCGGCTTCTTCCTCGGCCTCCTTTCTTGCCTCTGCAATGAGTCGGTTCTGAGTGGCACTAGCGTACGCCTGTATATAGTGCGGTATGAGGGCAGCAGGTGGATTTATGAACATGTCAGCATCCTGACCAAGGCCAACTTTCTCCACGGCAGCTTTCCAGCCGCACTGGAAAAAGATGTCCTTGGTCGCCTGCACTTGCCGTTCATACGTTTTTTCGCCCTGAGCATATCCTCGGTCCTCAGCATCGTCGACCGCCTTATCCATCGCTTCCTTGTGTGCATCGCGCAGTTTGCACAGCTCGGCGAGGTACCGAGCCTTCGTGGACTTCATGACCCTTTGTTTGTCTGCGTCAGCTCGGTCAACTTTCTGAGCCAAGCCATCTCGCTCAGCCACCACCGCTTCTTGCTATCTCGGCCTTTTGGGCCTTGTTCTCGGCGATGGCCTCGTGAAGATTCTGCCGCACAGCGATCATGCGCTTGTGGGCAAGGTAGTTCTTTTGCGCGGCCTGCAAACAAATGAAAAGTTGTCAGTACTCAGAAAACCAGGCAAAAACCGAGCAATAACTTTGAAGAACTTACCAAAACAATTGACTTGGTTGCCGAGCAAAGCACTTTCAGATCGGACAGCTCATCATGCTTACTCATGTCGGCAGGAAGGATTAACCCCTTGGTCATGTTGAAGCCAAGGGAGTAATCCTTATCTGCATACACAGAATCAGCAGAAGAGACTGCCCGGCCCTTATACTTTATCTCAGGCTCCCAGACCAGGGGGGAACTTGGGGATTTGGAAGGCCCGCCCAATGTTTGCTCGGTCTGGTTGCCCAACTCGGTGGAGGCCAGCTCAGTGTAGTCCTCATCAACAAGGGGTTGAGCGGTCAGATCCTTCCTTAGTCGCTTCTTCGACTAGCCAGCCGGTTGTTCGCTGGCAAGGGCAAGCACTACTCCTTCTGTTTGCCCGGCTGGGGTGGAGGATGTTCCCCCAGTTGCCTCAGGTTGTTGGGACTCACTTTCTTCACCGGTGATCATCGATTTGATTGCCCGAATTTTCGCCATTTCTTGCTTGGCAGTAAGGGGAACTAGTCTGATCGGTGGTAGGGTTGGATCTGGTTCTAGGGATGGCGCACGGAGGAAATCAGTAACCCGGCTCTTGCGCGGTGCTTTGTAGTTGTAAGTTTGCTCAAAGCCGAGCAGCTTTGATGATTCTCTCTCTGCTTTTGGGTGGCGCAGTAGAGTTCGGATTGCCTCTTGGTTAACCCGGTAATAATCCGCTGCTAAGTGCTTATCTGCAAAAAAATGTACAAGTGTTAGACCGGTAAAAAATAATGATAACAATGAAATGAAGATAGTGGGTCAGCCGGGCTACTCACCAGCACTGCCAAAGTCTTTCCTAATATACCATCCCGATATGGGTGCCTCGGTGTCTTCATAGCGACCAGACACCCACAAGAAGTCGTCGTCGTTTGTCTCCTTGTCCGGGTTGCCCTCGATGAGTTTTGCTCAGCCCTTTTTCACTTTGAGGTACCAGCAAAACCCACCTTTATTCTTACTAAGGCTATATTGGTGGAAAATTTCAGCTAGGCCGAGATTGATACCGAGCCTCCGGTTCAGCTCGGTAACCCCGTTTATTATTTTGTACGTGTTGTTTCACACTTGGATTGGACAAAGCCTTTTCTGCCTCAAAAATTCACAGATCAAGGGCTGGACCAGGAAGCGAAGCCCTCCCTCAACTATGGATACGACCGTAAAGGGGCACCGGTCTAGGTCGCCCCATGGAGTATCTCCTTTCTTGGCCAGCTCTAGGATGACATCGTTTGGAATATGGTACTCCCTACCGTACTCGGCCATCGCACCGGGCGAGCTAACCATAAACCGTTACTTCCCCATCTATCTTGGTCTTATTTGGTTTTGTACCTCGGTCAAAAATGTTGGTGTTTTTGCTCGGTCTTTGAGCTCCAGCAGTGATAGTGCTTGCCTGGTCGGTCCTAGTTTGTTCTGCATTGTTAAGAAACAAATTCCAAGGGTTAGCACGGCAGAAATTGCAAGGCCTCTATTGGAACTAGCTCAGTGAAAGGATTTTTGGGACTTTGGCCGATCTAACCCTTATCTCGGCTCGACTGCATGGCTGATTTAGCCCTCTTGGTTTGGTTGACTATCTTCGGCTCGGTCAAAGAAGAAACAGTATAGCTCGGTCCGGACCTATTTCCTTTCTAATCGAGCGTTCAGCTCAGTCAAAACAACAAGCAAAGGCCTCAGACAAATTTCAGCCCGGTTCAGTCTATTAACCAAATTGTGTTCAGCTCGGTTGCGGCCCCAGCGAGAAGCCACAAGCAGTTTTTGCTCGGCTATAGCTCTACCTACGGATCTAAATGAGCATTTAGTTCAGTTCTACCCAGATTCAAAATGTTCATCCTAGAAATGGGACGAATCCGTTCGAACCCAGGAGGAACAAGGGGCATGAAGGCCCCATTCATGCCTACTGTTTTCATTTTCCCTAGAGCGTACGTGATCTAAGCAAGGGGAGGGAGCTCTAATGGTCCCCAGCACAAAAACATGATCACAATGGCACGAAAATGAAGAACAAGTTTGAAGATCTAGAGGATGAAAACTGAAAACACGAAGGGGAAGTGAGAAAACTCACCACAACCTGATGACGAGCGGGGATCGACTCCACAAGCTGGTAGGCAGCTTCAGAGGTAGCAAGAACGATGGATGAAACGAATGGCAGCAACGGCGGTGAAGGAATGGAAGTTTTCAGAGTTAGGGTTTTGGGCTCAAGAAGGAAATGAAGAGTGAGAGGTCTAGACCCCTCGTTGGAGCCAAAATAAGAAACCCAAGCGGTAGCGGCCGTTTGAATTTCACTGATGAAAGACAAGATTGTTAATGCAGGCAATAACGCCACGGCATACGTGGCAGCGTCTATCAAGATCGGGTTGTACGACCATTGACAAGACTGCTAAAGCAAATGACCGATCAGATGGGATAACTCGGCAACAGATTCGACCCAAGTCACGCTCGGCTTGGAAATGATGCAGCTCACCGACCGTTACCTCAGTGAGAGAAGTAACCCCAATCACGATTAACTTGGATGGGATTAAAGGGCAATTGAGAGGGGAGATTTGCATCGGGTAGTACGGCCGGGCCAAGATAACGCCGATCGTGACGAACCGCACAAGGCTGAGCTAACTTCTCTCTTGACACGGCCCAGCGGCCTGACTTGCGTGGTGGGAGATGTTGACCGACCAGGCGTGAATGAGCTCCTGCCGAGTTGTGACTTACGCATTGGACAGAGCATGCAGTGGTATGGCCACCGAGCTAAAGTATGGTCCGTGCTAGACTCAGGATGCGGCGAGGGCCGGCATGCCTTCAACCGGCCAGCCGAGATAGGTGGACTCCTAATAACCGAGGACGAAGATAGAATGGGGTGAGTTTGGCATGCCTCGCAGCCGGTTAGCCAGGATGAGCCGACCAATGACAGGACGGCGGAATATAGCTCGGTTGTGTGCTTGTGGTGGCCATTCTCCACAAGCAATAGGCCGGTCGTGGTACTCCGGTTAAGTGTGCCACCTGAGCCAATGGCGTGAGGGAGACGACATCTACTCCACGCACGCGTCAATACCGTTGGGCAGTTCTGCAGGTACTAGTTGGAGGACGAAACCTTTACATGCGCATGGTGGTGAGAAGCAAGCACTGCCAGCTGTCCAGGGAAAGACAACAGAGGTCATGCGCGCATGATCTTGAGGCTGCATGGCCAGCCTAGAAATATAGAGGAAGGCGAACATTAGAGGTATGAAAATTCACTCTATCAAAAATACTCTCTCTCCCTGATAGTCTTCTTCCTCAAGTGGTCTAACTTGATCATCGGCGGGTCTATCCGGCACACCACCACCAGGCAGCTCACCATTTCTGTGTTGCAGAGATAGACGCCGTCACAAGAAGCTTGACGTCCAAGGAGTATGGAAAGCAGAGGATATTTCGCCCCCGTACATCTTCTATTTTTCCCTACCATAGATTGGCATGGATGCATTTACCCCTGTGTTTCTCTTTCTTCTATTTCTCTCTGCCAATTCTGATGAAAGTTCTAAGTTTGATTCATCATGCTTTTCAGCCATTCCGATTTCCAACTTGGTTCCTGCTCTCTACGTGTTTTGGGACTCCACCGTTGATGCCGGCAACAACAATTACATCCACAAAGCCGCAAGGGCTAATTCTCTGCCTTATGGCATTGATTTCAACAACACCCCCACTGGCCGTTTTACCAACGGAAAAACAATTGCTGATTTCATTGGTATTATATTACTCTTCCGTTTGATTTGGTTTTATTCTCATTATAAGTAGTAAATGTTTTAAATTTAATTTTCTGTGTTGTGATGTGATTCGTGAAGCGATATTACATAATCTTTCACTACCCCCTCCGTATTTGAGCTTGACGGAAGCACAAAGGAAGACTGCCAGGGACGACATCGATTATGCTTCTGTTGGGTGTGGTATCTTCCCTAACACCAAACCAACCGGGGTGAAATATTTGCAACTTTTCTTGCTTCTTGTGAATTCTCTAAATCTGTATTTTTTTTAGACTTCTTGTTTTTAATATATGTATATATTTACAATTTACCCAACCATTATTAACGTTACATTATGGGAGAGGTTTTTCTGCAATCCACATAGTGGATTAGAGTGTGTTGTAGGATTCGTGGGGTTCACCACGGGTTTCGTTTCGATAATCTGAATCGTTCATTATGCAGAGTTCTTCTAGTACTTCATACCTGCAAAAAATACATTAATCAAATATAGGTAGCCTCTTGATTAGAATATATTTTTGTTAAAAATTTTATTTTTAAAATCATATTACCGTTAACAAAAATATATTCCGATCAAAGGACTACTGATATCCGATCAACGTGATATTTTGCACACGTGAAGTACTCGACAAGGTCTATATATTGAAAGGTTCGGATAGTCAAAACGGGATTCATGGTGAGCCCCACGAGTTCAACAACATGCTCCAGTCTACTGTGGACCCGTGAGAAGCCTCTCCCTAGTTTAATTCCTCTTGGTTTCTCAGAAGGATTGCTGGAGTTTGCAAACACAGATATTTTTTAGTGTGTGAGGAAGTTGAGAGTTGTATGGCATGATATTTTGATTCATCTGTTCATCGCACTGCCCATTTCATGTCTTGTTTATCACCGACGGCAAGCATCTGTAGACGTCCCCGAACGCATCCCGGGGAAGGAGTGCGAGTCCCCCCCGTTCTGGTTCGATATTGGGTCACTACAGTTCGAAGGACTCAAAATGTCACGGTTCTTAATCTTGAACCAAAGAGTCCAAATCCGGCAAATCATTTTGAAAACAGATTTTTTGAAAGAAGTGCCAAACATGGACTACTTTGCCAGATACAAAGTCGCCACCTAAATGTTTTTTTTTTTAATGGGAAATTTAGGAAACCCTGACTCGGTGCCAAAGGCCACGTGTCCATCATCACCAAAGTTGCCTCGGCTCGGGTACTTGGGTACGATTGGGGAAGGTCACTTCGTGAGCACCCCCGCTCGCTCGGTCAAAGACCGGCCTCTACTAACCATGATATCTGATTTTGAAAACTTTGTATGTTCTTATTCCAGTTATTAGCCTAGGTTACTATGTGATGCGCACAGCATACAAGTATAGACTGAGTCGCCTGAATTGGAACAAAACACTTCATGTTTGTTTTTTGAAAATGGTTTGATGTGCTACCCGCAGGTAGGCTAAGACGCGGATTTGCCACCCTCAGGTGGGCTTAGAAAAACATGATTTTGCCACTATCTAGTGGGCTTAAAACAAACATTTGATGAATTATTCCAATCCAAGTAACTCAACCTCCACCCACAGGCATTCAAGGCAGTTATATCACATAAGCAATTAGCCTCATGGTAAGCATGCTATTCATGGCAACACTCACACACATGCAAGGATGCAAAAGCATAAAACTCACCGAGTACTCCAAGCCAAAACAAAAGCTCGTTAGAAATCTATGCATGATCCTAGATGCACAGAATTGCCTAATGCAACACATGCAAAAATGCAAAGTATAGCAGGCTCGGCTATTCTAAACATGGCATATGGAATGCTACAACTAACAATTATTCAACTTGGAATTGAAATACAAATGCAGTTTGTATGATGCGCCGAGCCCGGTGCGTGCAAAACAGATGAATGATGCAAACATGCTATCATACTGTATGCTAATTGAAATATGCACTATATCTAACCATCATAAGCAGGTAAATAAAAGGGAAGAAACACGTGGGGTTGGAAGACATACATCACACACACGCACACTTATTACAATTATGCCCTCGCGCAGAGGGTCCAAATAAATAGTACAGTCCCAAATGAAAGAATAATACAGTCCAAAATATTACAGTCCAAAATAATATACAAATTTCTAATTAATTAACAAATTAAATAAGAAAATTGTAAAACTGGCATGCAAGCCAGGGGGCTGCCTCGATTCTGAAGAATGATGCATGTTGGAGCTGCCTTGCGCGGAAATCCACTGGGATGCCCCAATTAGCCTCTGTTTGCAATGTTTCTCGAAATGCGTGCCAAGCTCTGAGAAGTTGCTGATTCTTCATTTTGCTACAACAGAGAGCATGAAAGGGGCATAGCAATGTATTTCACAAATATATACGTGCCTCAATCCTCGTGCCACCAATCACGCATCTCGATGCATGATGGCCGAGGAGCCGAATTGCACATCTCAATATAGGATGAATGCATGCGAATGCTACAACAAAACCTATCTCCATCATGGATAATCCGGAGTGTTGGCGACTTGGGAATTGAGACACGTTCCATTACGCAGAGTACGAAACGCACCTCGTTTCCCGTGCCCGGGCTAACTCCTATCCCGAACACAATGCAATATGCATGATATGCATGAAATGCAACTAAGATACAATCCTAACATACACAATGTTATGGAATGGCTTACACGCTAAACGAGGTAAGATGCAACCTAGCATTCACAATGCTACGGATGAAATGGCATGCACAATGCAACAATGGGCTTACACCAACATGAGAGAGCCTCAGCCACACTCACATAGGAGGTCATCAGATGAAAACAAGACACCTCGAAATGCGTGCATTCATGCACGCAAATCGAGAACGGACCCTCGGGCACTGAAATGCCACTCTAATGAGACATGGAAAAGACATGGAATATGGTATGCTAAGATGCAAAAATCAGTGGCAAAATCAGGGGGGAAACAGCCCTGAATCATGGCGAAATGGAACCCGATGCATGAAATCTCTCCCGAAATGCAAGATTAGGCACCAGAAATGGCTTACAACTAACAAAACATGCATAATTGATGCATGAAATGAAAAAGAAGAAGAAAGGAAGCCCAAAAACTCACATTTTTTTAGTTCAAATCAAATCCAAACAGCAACGACAAATAGGGCTAACATGGTGTACAAAAATGGCTCCGCAAGGGAGGCTATGAAGCAAGTGGTATATGCAATTCCCGAACAGAAACATACCCTTCTATAACATTGAAGAGGGAACAAAAATATACACATTTAAATTTTATGAAAACCCCCACATCAGTATGCAAACATGTTAAAAATGCCATGCAAGATTGAATCCAACAAAGGGCTATAACATGAAGTAGGCCAAAAATTCATCAAACAAGAAAAGACCCTTAATGAAATATGTCCAGGGGGTCAAAAAAAGGCCACCTTCAGTTCTGATGATGGCCCAAAAACAGAAGCAAGATAGGCTAACAAAGCATGCCAAAATGGGGGCCAAAAAGGGGTATAATGGTAAGTACTACATGGAGACCCCCAACAGTGTTGAGCCCTTCTACAATGTTGTATAGGGGCTCAAAATGAGCCTAGTTACAGTTTATTATATGCTCAAAAACAGATTACAAGTAGGCTAGAAATAGCATGCAAGATTATGGTATTTGAGAGGGTATTGAAACAAGTACCAAATGGGGGGCTCAAACAGGGTTGAGCCCTTAAGAAAACATGAAGAATGGCTCAAAAAAGGCCTGGTTTCAGTTAGGGTAGGAGCCCAAAACAGTAAGCAAATAGGCTAGAAAAATGGTGGAAAAAATGAGCTAAAAGAGGGGAAATGTGAACTTACCCTTGAAGACTATTCTTTGCTGCCTTTAGAACCAAGGAATGTTGCTTCTAAGCCTCTGAAAAACCTCCCCTTGCTGCTGGAATGGAATGGTGGTGGTAGTGCTTGATAGTGATGAAGAAAAGGGGTAGAAACTTAGGGATTTTGAGAGAAAATGAGAGAGAAATAGAGAGAGATGTATGCAAGGCCCTTAGGGAAATTTTTGTAACCCTAAAACCAGTCTTGGAGGCTGGTTATAAAGGCAAGAGGAGAGGAGAAAAGGTGGAGGGAAATGACACCAAGTTTCCCTCCAAAAGCTTTCCCCCGGATAGAGACATTTTTTGGGGAAAACAACTATACAGCTGTAAAGTGCACATTGAGGGCATCATGACCGGCCAGCCACTTTTGTTGCAGGTGGCCGGCCGGCCAAGGGTCAAAAAGGTCAAGAAGAATTTCTGGCCGGCCATAGGAGAAAGGTGTCCTCCCAGGTCCCCTCATCACAACCCTATGGTTCAAAATTGACAACTCTAAAACAGGAGAGAGAATAGGCCACTTTTAGGAGGGGTTCAAAAGGTTCAAGTTGAGTTACAGGCCAGACATGTACTTTTAGGATCCTCCCATGTGTGTACAACACAAATATGTGGTTTGGGCTTGAAGAAAATTGACCCTAGGGTGGTCAACATTGGCCCGGAAGTGAGAAAAACGGGCGTCGGAGGGCGAAAATGGAATATAACTGGTTGCTGAGACAATTGCTGGCCTCCCACCCTCCAGTGACCTTCCTGATGATAAAACAGAGGTACCTGCCAAAAAATAACGAAAACTGATGCAAAACGAATGCTCGGGGCCCAAAACACGCAGTTCGGGGTCCCGAAAATAGGCCGTTAAGCACCGAAAGTGGCGTTCGGCCACGAAGTGGGTATCTAAGGCCTCAGTGTCCCTCAAATGGGAGTAAATGGGATGCATGCCAAAAATCGGAGCAAACGGAGATGGTTAGGCGGTCCCGAACCGAGGCACACGGCCCGACGGCTCAGCAAGGGCAAGACTCGAAATGGAAAAAAATGGCCTCTGACCACGAAATGTAGCCACGGCCAGAGAGATGGTCTCTGGGACCTCTCCCTCCCTCGAGAAAAAAGCAGAGAAGCGAGCCTGGTTCGCAAACCGAGGCAAGGCACAGAAGAGGGTTCGGAAGTCCAGAGGCAGGGCTCACGGCCGCGACTCTGAGACTTTTGAACAAGCACAATATACAACATCACCGAGCGCTCAATCGGTGACGTCTGAGTCTTAAGGTCGGTCAAAAATGGGGTGTGTACAGTTGCCCCTCTTTGACAGAACTCGAAAGTCACAAGTGACGAGAGTGAATGTCAAAGCCCAGAGACGGCCCATTTTTGACAAGGCCGAAGACTTAGACAATCATACAAGGTGAACAGAGATATGCCCGCAGGCGTGCCCGCAGGCAAGGGGGCAAAATGCAAAATGATATGCACAGAGCCGGATGTAACTCAATGATCATGCAAGTGCAGCAAGCTGTAATGAAGCAAATATTCGCAAATAGATGCAACAGTTTTAAGCAAGAATGCAAAGCAAAACTACATTTCATGCAGTTAGGAATGCGGAGAATCACCAAATTCTCGTCGCGTCTCACACGGAGAAGATACGATACCTGCGTGATTCGTCTGGTCGCACCAGCCTCAAATGAACCGTACATACAATATCGTGCCTGCAAAAGAGAGAAATTCAACAAGAACAATATGCTAACAACATATATTCAATGTGATTCCTGTGATTCCGAAAGTTTGACACACGCAATGTCAGCGAGTGAATGCATCGCAATGCAAGAAGGGAACGTGCGTGACAACGCATGCTCAAGCACAGAGGTATGGTATGCCAAGAAAACATGCATGACAATGCAAAATACTCATGAGAATGCAAGTTAGGTGCACAACAATGCAAAACGAGCATAAATTAGGGTGCCCGTTTATTGTGAAACAACGAGCAAGGAAACGTGTATCTCGGCGGAGGCGACTCGATCGCGGCCTGTGGTTCACCTCCCGAAGAGGTTACAACATGTTCAAAAAGGATACACTCTAATTTTGATGAGTAAAGATGAGACACATGTCAGAAATTGCAGCTGAAGTTCCGGCGGAGCAATTTCGCGCCAGAAAGTACACTTTTCTTGAACTTTTTCAGGTCCCGGGAACTCCAATCTTCCTCAAAATTGGCAGAGAGCTAGGTGAGCATATGGGGGACATGGCCGGCCAGATGGTTGCCTAAGGGGAGGCCACCGGCCAGTTTCCAAAAAGCAAATGGCCGGCCGAGAAAAGGTGGCGGTAGGCCACCCCAAAAACAAAGGCGGTTTGGTCTTCACCTCATTTTCTTTATATTCTCTCATCCATTCACTTGAGCTCACACCCACAAACTGCAAAACTTCTCCCTTGCCTCCCAAACCATTTTTTTCCTTCAAATCGCACTTTATACCGTTTTGACCTCCCACGCAGGTTGTTTTCGCAAAAACATTCGATTTTAAGCACTTTGGACCGATTAAATTTTGATTTCAGGGCTTCTTTTCTCATTTTCACCACTTGAGGTATGTTTGTCTCAATATTTGGAAGATTTTCTCGAGAGTTGACTTTTGTTGACTTTATCATTTCCCGAGAGTTGACTTTTGTTGACTTTTTCCAATTTTGGCTCATTTTTGCTCATTTTTGCTCCTTTTGCAGACTTTTCGAAATGGTGGGTGATTTTCCTCATGGTGGAGGTCCTCCGAGCGCCGGGGATGATTTTGATATCATGAGTCTACCCCCGAGGGTTCGACCTTTTATTCCCGAGAGATACGCCCCAGCGGTACACGTCCTTCCGCGAGCCATTTTTCGTCATTACACTGCTTTCAATGATCGAGCACCCGGGGATCTACTTCTACGAGAGCTAGAGCATCACCTCTCTCACGAGGCCCGAGAGGTATTTTATTTCATTTTCTGCATTTTCCGTGCATTTCCTGCCTTTGTCATGCTTGAACACACAGTTTAGCCTATGACATAGTACTTTGTTTACATCTTGAACACGTGTCTTAAACACTTGAATTTCTTAACACTAGGCTCATTGCTTGATTATGAACGCACAGTACTCATTAGTTGAGAATTGAACACACGGCTCAAACACTGATTTCTCGAACACATAGCCCGAATTTGAAGGTGAACACACAGCACACACTGATTGAGAGTAGAACACACAGTCCCAAAACTCTGATTTTCTGAACACGCAGTCCAAGTTGATGGTGAACACACAGCCCACACTGATTGAGAGTGGAACACGCAGCCCTAAACTCTGATTTTCTGAACACGCAGTCCAAGTTGATGGTGAACACACAGCCCACATTGATTAAGAGTAGAACACGCAGCCCTAAACTTTGATTTTCTGAACACGCAGTCCAAGTTGATGGTGAACACACAGCCCACACTGATTGAGAGTAGAACACGCAGCCCTAAACTCAGATTTTCTGAACACACAGCCCAGATTGATGGTGAACACACAGCCCACACTGATTGAGAGTAGAACACGCAGCCCTAAACTCAGATTTTCTGAACACGCAGTCCAAGTTGATGGTGAACACACAGCCCACACTGATTAAGGATTTGAACACGCAGTCCAAGTTGATGGTGAACACACAGCCCACACCGATTGAGGATTTGAACACACAGTCCAAGTTGATGGTGAACACACAGCCCACACTGATTGAGAGTAGAACACGCAGCCCTAAACTCAGATTTTCTGAACACGCAGTCCAAGTTGATGGTGAACACACAGCCCACATAGATTGAGAGTAGAACACGCAACCCTAAACTCAAATTTTCTGAACACGCAGCTCAAATACTGATTTTCTGAACACACAGCCCAGATTAAAGCGAACACGCAGCCCACTGATTAAGAATTTGAACACATGCCCAAACCGATTTTCTAACACACGGCCAGTTAAAGCGAACACGCAGCCATCGATTAAGAATTTGAACACGCAATTAAACCAAAAGCGATTTTGAACACGGCCAGATTAAAGCGAACACGCAGCCCACTGATTAAGAATTTGAACACGCAGCTCAAACACTGATTTTCTGAACACACAGCCCAGATTAAAGCGAACACGCAGCCCACTGATTAAGAATTTGAACACGCAGCCCAAACACTGATTTTCTGAACACACAGCCCAGATTAAAGCGAACACGCAACCCACTGATTAAGAATTTGAACACGCAGCTCAAACACTGATTTTCTGAACACACAGCCCAGATTAAAGTGAACACGCAGCCCACTGATTAAGAATTTGAACACGCAGCCCAAACACTGATTTTTGCACACAGCTCATTCATTTCATTTGCACACAGCTCATATTGATTTCATACTGACACATGTATTCATTCTAAATGCAGGTTGGTTCTCGCACCGTGCGAGGGTATGGCTCCACTGCTGCGAGAGAGTGGTACATTGAGCTCCCGGAGGCTGTCCGGGATTTGGTTGATTTAGCAGGGTTCGAGGCCTTCTGCGTGGGGTTATCACATTGTCCTGCCAGTAGGACACTGTTAGCCGCTTTGGTGGAGAGATGGTGGGACACCACCAATTCCTTCCACTTTTCTGCCATTGGGGATTTGACCATGACCCCGCTAGACTTTGCTGTACTTACCGGCCTAGACATAGGAGGTTGGCCCATTCCTTATGACGAGGATATGGGCGAATGGGAGGCTGCTTGGGTACATCTGTTGGGGGCCCGCCCTTTGTGGGACAGAGCTTCGGAGAGTCAGACACTGGTTCTCTTCCCGTTTTCGGAGGCCGGAGATGGAGCCCGAGTCTCCTGAGGAGGTTGAGCAGTATACCCGCGGCTTCCTTATGTTCCTCTTTGGTACCACTCTGTTTGTTGATAGGGGGAACACTGTCAGGTTGTATCTTTTGAGTGCTCTAGTGGACCTATCACAGGTCAGTCGGTACGACTGGGGTGGCGCGGCAGCTACCCTCTATTGCTATATGGCTGTGACCTCATGGCGGAGACTTACTCGGCTATTGGAGAGCCCAGGAGGTGCGTTCATCCTCTTGATTTACATTTCTGTTCCTCATTACTTGTTCATTGCACACACGGCGCACTTTACATTCTGTATTTTGCCCTTAGCACTTTGTATTTACATTCTGCACTGCTTTTCTCAGTTGTGGGTGTACGTATATTTTCCCACATTAGCCCCAGAGATGGAGGTGGCAGGGCCCCTTATGACCCCGTTTTCATTGGGATTTGAGGGCGAGCACCGGTCGAGACCCCGAGAGACTCTCTTCTATCTTCGGCAGTATTTCGATACCGTTCGGACGACAGAGGTATTTCAGAACTCTCAGTTCCTTCCATTTTCATCTTTGATCTGCCTTGTATATCTCCGATTTCTGATTGATTTATGCACTGGTTATCCAGATGCGGGCGACCACAGGCGGTCTTGGGCGATGGTCTCCTATTTCAGTATCCCGGAGGAACGGGCACCTCCCAGTACAGGGTCCTGCTTGAAGGACCGGTTGGTAGAGCATGGTTCCTGGGGGAACGCTTTTTGCGTCAGGTGTGGGGATACACTTCTCAGGACCCTCCTGCAACACCTCCAGCCACTATGCAGACTGCTGATAGACTCTCTACCCAGGAGGTTGTTAGTGCCATGGAGGGCAGCGATGCTTTGCTGCATCTTACGGAGGGGGACTATGCCACTTATCATCACACATATCTGATGCCTCCCTTGACGGGAGTGCGCGCTTCACCACTGAGGTCCACTGATATACCATCTTCGAGTCGGGCTCGTGCTACGGATATCCCCTCCTCCAGCAGGGCTGGTACATCTCGGGGTGGGGGTGGTTCGATTCCTCCGATCCCTCCGACTCTTCATCATCCCGGGTGGCCAAACATGCCGACCGAGCTGACGAGTTGGCGATTTGGGACTCCTTACCAGGTCTCGCTGGAGCCTCCTCTTCCTGACCACAGATATGTCAGAGACCCTGATTCACCACCGGTATGTTTTACAGCTTTGATTTATCAGTCGGATATTTAGACATTCATGCCTTTACTGATAGTTTTGCATTTGTATCTGCAGCCTCCGGTTGAGTACATGGATGAGATGCTTGGCATGCTGGCTACATTCGAGGGCATGATCCTGCGGAGGGAGGCACAGCTGGCCATTATGGGTGTGCAGGTATTGTTCATCTCTCTTGTATTTATCATACTTCTGATGACACACTAGTTTTGAACATTTTGCTGTATTGATAGGCTGTGTAGAGCACATCTGACACACACCCCACTCACATACTGTACTTGCATCTGCTTTTCATATTTGAACTGATGTATTGCACTCTTCATTTTCAGATGCCTCCCGTATATGCTCCGCCACAGGCCGGGCCACCCAGGCCTTCTCAAGGAGGTCGATCGTCTTGACCTGTTCGAGGTACTGGGCCATCTGGGCCTTTTCGAGGAGCTGGGCCATCCAGGCCTTCTCAGGGAGCTGGGCCATCTAGGCCTTTTCGAGGAGCTCGAGGAGCGGGGTCGTCTCACAGACGCAGGGCACCCATTATCGAGGAGGAGCCTGGTGAGGATGAGGAGGACGAGGTCGCAGACCGTGAGTCAGAGACATCCGCTGAGGAGGGGGACTCCGGCCTTGGTTCCGGGAGTGGAGGCGAGGCTGAGGGGGATCTTGAGGATGATAGCTCCGACCCAGACGGTGATGATGGCGTAGAGGTTGTCCTGTAGAAGAGGATGAGGGGCCCCCCTCATTCCCGCTCCCGAGGGCATTGATGCTATTTCCTGCTTTATTTTCCTTTTTTTTTTTTTTTGCTAGTAGTTTGTAGCACTTTGCATTTTGTTAGGCAGTTTTATTTTCTGTAAAACTTGTACCTTTATTTTGTTGTAAAACATGATGGAATGAAACAACTTTTGAAAAGATGTTTGTATTTGAAACTCTTAGCATCACATCGCATCGCATTATGCACAAAAATGGAATTGAATGGGAATGTGCCTTGTGTTACCGGGTCAGGTAATGAACCGACGCAACAAATCAAACAACTCGACTCACTAAGAAATAACAGAATCTTAGCAAGTTTACAACTCGATAAGCAAAGTACAACATTATTAACGACTCGATAAACAAGACTTAACAAAATTGCGTAAACAGAAAGTAACAACTCAAAACACAAAACGCGACAGCTCAACAAAAATTACAACTCGATAAACAAAACAACAACTCGATAAGAAAAAAATAACACAACGTACTTCGGACGATCTGGGTGCTGGGATGCATCTGAAACTGAGAGAAATGGAGGCCTTCGGCGTTCCCGATGCGTGAAAGTGCCTCAAACTTCCTTCCGGAGGGCAAACTGGACCAACGAGCATGGTGGGCCACATTTGCTTTTGGGGATTAACAGGTGGCTGGCCGGCCAGTTTTTGGGTCAAGGGTGGCCGGCCTGCTAGAATAGGTGGCCGGCCGGCCACCTTTCTCTGCAGTCCACCGAATTTTGACACTTGTCTTTTGAATAGTGCTTCGCCCTCTATAAAAGCCCCAACCTTGGAATTCATTCATTTCATCACTGCTTTGCACAAAAATGGAGGCATTTCTCATAGAAAATCTCACATCTTGGATCTCCTCTTTAGATGGCTCGGAAAAGTTGAACTTCCGAGGTTTCGGCTT
The DNA here is from genome assembly GCA_025200525.1 of Camellia lanceoleosa. Lineage (NCBI taxonomy): Eukaryota > Viridiplantae > Streptophyta > Magnoliopsida > Ericales > Theaceae > Camellia > Camellia lanceoleosa. The sequence continues at coordinate 65,839,610 of CM045769.1, read as the reverse complement.
GAATGCACTATTCACGCTGAGCCGGACTCCGCTACACTTTTCTTTCCTCCAAGCCGCGGCGAGGTTTTGGAACCCGGTAACGCATGTCTTTAGCTTCGGCGGGCAGGAGATATGTCCGACTTTTGAAGATTTTCAAGCTTTGATGGAATCCGAGCGCGGAGAGGAAATCTTGCCCCAGCTCAATTTTGGCTATGCCCAAACCTTAGGGCGGATGTGCGGACTCAACGCTCATGATGCTCGATCCCTGATTTGTGACGGAATGTTGGATATTCCGAGCCTGATTTACAGATTCTCCGATGCTGGTGACCGCAGCGACCATCATTGGCAAGGCTTCCGGCGACATGCTCTCTGTTTGTGCCTGTTATCTCATTTCTTGTTTGCCTCAAGCTTTGGAGGATCCAGTGCTCGTCTGATTGAAGTTGCTCAAGGCTTGAAGGAAGGAAAGAGCTGCATTGCCATGACATTGGCTGAGACACTGATGGGCTTGGATGCTTTCTACTGTCGGGAGACGACCAGATTTGCAGGGAGTCCACTGCTGCTGCAGGTAATGTTTCCCACCCGATCTCACATATGTATTTGCTCACATCGCTCGGCCCTCAGGCTCGGTTTTTCTCACAAAACCCTTTTCTTACTTTTCTCTCCTCGCACATCTCTCTATTCTTTATTCTCTCATTTTTTTCATCCCTCCCCAGATATGGTTAATGGATAAATTGCAAGTTGTGGACTCTTGCCCTGCTTACTCAGCCCGCGGCTACTTCTTTCGGCAACGCCTAGTCAATGCTCCTGATGAGGGATGGTGGTTTGAATGGATGTGCAACTTGTCGGCAGATCGTATTGCGTGGCGCTGTCCTTGGCTCAATCTCCCGGCAATGAGCTACAGCATGTCTCGACAAGTCGGGATTTGATTGATCGGCTTGCCCACTGCGTATTCTATTTTCCATTCCGTATTCTGCGCCAGTTCGGCCATGATCAGACTTGCCCACCAGAGGGGCTAGAGTATCCGGCTACATTCCCGGTTCGAGGCGCACAGCTGACTCGGCAGGCCGCAACGTAGAGAATTAGAGAGCTCTTGGCCCCCGCTCCCACTTTCAGTTGCATTTTATTTGATGAGTGCTGGGATTGGCTTAATGAGGAGGCACAGGTTGGGCCTAGGTTGGCATCGGAGGCTTCAACCAGCTCCGGAAGGGGGCGCAGGGACACCTGACTTGACTATGCCCCGAATTTATTGCTTTATTAGTACTTTCAAGTTTTCTTTATGAGTGTAATAAAAAGTAACTTCGATTGTATGCAAGAGTGAGTGAACTCTGTTTTGAAATCAATGAAATTGAAGGTTGTGGTACTGAAAATTCTCCGCTTTGGTCCAAAAATGGTCAAAGTTGTGAAAAGATTAATTTGAACAAAGTCAACTTTTATTAAAACTTTTCAAAACTATTTTCGATATGGATCAGAACTGGACACGCCTGAGATCTGTCACTGAGATGCACAACCCCGGATCCTAGCAACTGGAAAGTTGCCCCTAGTTTGAATGGTACCGCAACACTTCATTGCAACGGAAAGTTGCCCCTAGTCTGAATAGCACTGTACCGGAGATCACGATAAATGCTGATGAATAGAGATGACTGAGATGATCAAATGGACAAAGTTGATCGGGGAAAAGAGTGTGGCTGAACTTCAGGATGAAGCTGCCTACGTATCCCAAAGATGGGAATCAAGCCTTACGTAGTTCAGGCTTAGGTTCGCTCGGGTATTTTCACTCTCCTTTTGCGCTCTAACTTTTGCCAAGGCCGTCCTTTGCGGGTTTTCAACCTTGCGATCTCAGTTTTTATAATTTCAAATTTTCTATGCTCTGAATTTTGCCTAGGTCGCCCTTTCGGGTTTTCGGCCTAGCGAGCCTCTCAGGGATAGTATTTCTTCAACTTGTCCATGTTGGTCGGTTAGGAAAACTCTAAGCCATCTAGATCCATCAGAACCATAGCTCCTCCTGACCAGATTGACTTGATGATGTAGGGACCAGTCCAATTAGGTCTGAACTTGCCCCTTGGGTCGTGGATGGAAGCTCGATTGTCCTTGAGTACCAAATCTCCTTCTTTCAAATTCCTGGACTTAACCTTCTTGTTGAAAGCCTGGGCGATTCTGCGTTGATAAGCTTGGACGTGGTACAATGCTTTCAGCCTTCTTTCATCGAAAAGCATGAGTTCCTCAAATCTATTCTGCTGCCAATCCGCTTCGGCTATCTGACACTCAACCAATACTCTCAAAGACGGAACCTCAATCTCAATAGGCAGAACGGCCTCCATCCCATAAACCAATGAGTACGGAGTCGCCCCAGTAGAAGTTCTGATTGAAGTCCTGTAGCCCCCACAGAGCGAACGGCAGCTTATCTGGCTAGTCACGGTAGGTCTCCACCATCTTCTGTAGTATGCGCTTGATATTCTTGTTGGCGGCCTCAACTGCTCCGTTAGTTTGCGGCTGGTAGGTAGATGACATATGAAAAGCCACGTTGTATTTCTCCAACAAATCAATCACCTCCTTCTTGAAGTGGGAACCATTATCCGAAACTATCTCATTTGGAACTCCATAGCGACAGATGATGTTGTTTCTGATAAATTTTGCGACGTGTGAAGCCTTCAACACCGCATAAGATTGGGCCTCAACCCACTTTGTGAAATAGTCTATCGCTACTAATATGAACTCATGCCCATTCGATCCCTTTGGCGTAACAGCCCCGATTACATCAATTCCCCAGACTGAAAATGGCCATGGCGAAGTCATGTTGTACAGCTTTGACGGCGGAATGTTCATGCGATTTGCATGAATCTGACATTTTTGGCATCGCCGGACGAAACCAATACAATCCTCTTCCATGGTGGACCAGTAATAACCCTGTCTAAGGATCTTCCGTGCCAACATTACCCCGTTCATGTATGCACCACATTCTCCCCCGTGGATGGCTTCCATCAGACGTTTTGACTCTTTGGCATCAACACACAGTTTATGCATTCCCAGATGACCCCTTTTATACAGTTTACCCCCGCAGATGATGAACTGAACGGCCATTCTCCTGATTGCCCTTTTGTCCTTGGCATTTACCCCTGGCGGGTATACTTCTTTCTCCAAGAAATTCCAGATGTCGTAATACCAGGGGTTTTCGTCCTGAACTTCATCTATGGCTGCAATCGACTCACAGGCAGGTGCAAATTTCTGGTCGATGATGACTGGACGCATCCGGACTCCACACAGGATGTCTATCATAGAAGATAGAGTTGCTAAAGAATCTGTGAACCTGTTGTTCTCTCTTAGTAGATGAGTAAAACTTAGCTTCTCAAACCAAGGAATCAGCAAGTCCAAGGTTTGGTGATACATCATCATCTTTTCCTCTTTTACTTTCCAATCTCCTTTAGCTTAAGACACAACAAGGTTCGAGTCCCCAATGACGTCCAACCGTCTTGCCCCTAGTTCCAGGGCTACGTCTAGACCAGCGATGCACGCCTCGTATTTTGCTTCGTTGTTCTAGACTTTAAATCGGAGTTTGAAGGCAAGAGGGATACGGGAATTGTCGGGTGCTATCAGCAACACTCCTATCCCATATCCATGTTGACTTGACGCTCCGTCAAAGTACATCGTCCAAGTTTCGTCGCCGATATGCAGAATTGCTTCATCTGGGAACAGGAACTAAACCGCTTCATCCCCCTCAACTGGGTGGTCGGTGAGGAAATCTGCCACTGCTCTTCCCTTCACTGACTTGCGTGTCACATACTTGAGATCAAATTCAGAGAGCAACAGCAACCAACGAGCTAGCCTACCCATAAGCGCTGGTTTCTCGAAAAGATATTTGATGGGATCGAGTCGTGAAACCAACATTACGGAGTGAGCTAGTAGGTAGTGCTGCAGCTTCCTGGTAGCCCATACCAGAGCTAAGCAAGCCTTTTCCAGCGGTGTATACCGGGTCTCATACTCCAGCATTTTCTTGCTCAAATAGTAGATGGCTTTTTCCACCTTGTCTTCTGATTCTTGCACAAGCATGCAGCCCATCGTGGTCTCAGTCACTGACAGATACAAAATCAACGGTTTCCCCGGTTCTGGTGGCGATAAAATGGGCGAGTTCTGTAGATATTCTTTAATCTGTTCAAACGCAGCTTGGCATCGGCCGTCCCATTGGAACTTCTTTCCTTTCTTGAGGAGGCCAAAAAGTGGTTCACAAGTCAAGGTTAATTTTGAGATAAACCGTCTTATGAATTGCACTTACCCGTAAAGCCTCGCACCTCCTTTTCGTCCTTGGTGGTGGCATTTCTAGGATGGCCTTGATTTTGAAGGGTCGACTTGATGCCCCTTTGTGTAATCGAAACCCCAAAGATTTTTCCCATCAGAATAATCAATGTACATTTTTGAGGATTCAGCCGCAACCGAAATTCCCTAATCCTTTGGAAAAACTTATGCAAGGCGGTGTAGTGGCCCTCTCTTTCTTTGGATTTGACAATCATGTCGTCCACATACACTTCAACCTCTTTGTGGATCATATCATGTAGAATTGTGGTCACGGCCAGTTGATAAGTAGCTCCAGCGTTCTTCAACCCAAACGGCATTACCCTATAGCAGTATGTCCCCCACGGGGTGAATGCAGTCTTTTCCCGATCTTCGGGTGCCATCACTATCTGGTTATATCCTGAGAAACCATTCATCAATGAGAGCAATGCATGCCCCGCTGTGAAATCTACCAACTCATCGATGTGCGGTAAGGGGAAGTCGTCCTTCGAACTAGCTCTGTTCAAATCCCTGAAGTCTACACACACCCGGATCCTGCCATCTTTCTTCGGCATCGGAACAATGTTGGCCAACTAAGTCAGATATTCAGATACTAGCAGGAAGCCTGCGTCGATTTGCTTGGTGACCTCTTCTTTAATCTTAAGAGCCCAAATTCCGGATCCTTCTAAGCTTCGCTGATGTGTCGGCCTCGGGGTCAAGGGGATCCGATGTCGCAATCTCAGATCGATTCCGTGCATGTCTTCATAGGACCACGCGAAAACATCTTTGAAATCTTTTAATAAAGCGACTAAGGCTGTGTTCCTCGAAGACAACGTGGACCCGATCTCGACCAGCCGGGTCCTCCTCAAGACTAATGTTCACTAGAATGATTTCATCCACTAGGGTTTAACAAATCTCTCTTGCTCTTGCTCAATTAAACGTTGTAAAACCGAGGAACTTCGTCCTCTTCGCTTTCATCAAAGTTTTGAAAGTCCAATTAATGCAATAAATTAAGGGCATGTAAAAGTACTCGAAACCACAGATAGGTCATTCTCATTAGGCACATCCAACTCGTCCAATTCATCGGATACAACAGACTCAATTGAAAAGGGAATAGGCGACCTAGACAGATCGTGGCATCCGGTTAACATCCTCAGAGTACCAGACCAGACTACCGAGCCGAACTCGATTCGACTTACAAGACTCGGTGGAATCAGATTCCGACTCACTACCTGACCCGGTGCTGCTGGACAAAAATCCCTCCTCGTATTGCCACGTGAGAGTGGGTGCGATTGATGCATCCAAGATAGCAGCTGGTTGGCTCGCAGCCATTTCATTCCCAATCATGGAAACCACGGAGTTATCCCCCAAGCACTCTTGGTCGATCGGAGGATCAGAGAGGAGACATGCCAGTGCTACCCCCATTTCAAATTCTGTGCCCTCAGGATCCACTGCTTTATTCTGCTCAACCTTAGTTGATGATTCTGTCTGCTCTGTGGCAACGTCATCCCCGGGTAGTTGCAGGTCGAAGAAGATTTCAAAACCTGGTACTCGCTTCCTCTCCGCATTTAACCATGGCTCTGGGAAGCCACAAAATGGAAAGTCCTCCCCTTCCCGGACGAAGCGTCCGTTCAGGGTACCCTGGATGGGCCTGTGCATTAAGTCAAAAGGCTTCTCCGCTGCTTCGCTCACGCTCACGGCCATTTCCTTTCCTTTCCTCACCCAGTCCTCTTTGGTGGGCAGATAACCCAGTCCAAAGGTATGCGGGTTGTGTGGCACTTCGGCCAATGCTGCGACTCCTTTCCTGCCGCTCCTTCCTAATCGCATCCCGGGGATATGTTGTAGCTTGTTCATGAGGTAGACGAATTGAGCACTGACGTACACACCTTCATTTACAGCCATAATATTCTGTACTACCTGGGCCTCAGCCAAAGTGAACCCTGGCCTCAGCCAAAGTGAACCCTGAGATAAACACGTCCTCCATGCCATGCTCTATCTCTAGGACTGGTGTAGATACTTCCGGAGGTGGATGGATCGATAAATTCCCAAATACAATGGCTACTCCCTTTCCATAGGGGTATTTCACCATTTGGTGCAGAATAGACGAGACAGCCTTCACCTGGTGCAACCACGGTCGTCCCAAAAGTAGATTGAAAGTTGCGGGAACCTCCAAGACATGAAAATCTATTTCGTGCATTCCGGGCCCAACCTTCATTTGGATCTTGACGGTTCCCATCACCTCTCGACTCGTGTTGTCATATGCTTTGATTACTTGAGTGGTTGGTATGAAGTCCGCGGGCTTCAACCCAATGGCATATGCTGTTCTAGCTGAGCAGACATTGATAGCAGACCCGGTATCAACAAGTACCACCGGTATCCACTTATCTCTACATTCCACGGAGATGTAGAGAGGTTTGTTATGATTTATGCCGTCAGGCGGTAGTTCCTTGTCTGAAAAGGTCAACGCCGGGAAACCTCCTCCCGGGAAAACCAACCCAACCAGTTGTTCTGGTGTAGTATCGATGGAGAGTTTGGCCTTGTCCATGGCAGATAGGACAGCCTGTCTGTGTACTCGAGAAGCCATAAGCAGTCCCTAGATGGAGATGTCTGCTTGTATCTTCTTCAATTGCTTCAACACAGCTTCTTCTTCGATTTGTTTCTCTCGCTGTTTCTTAGCCTCTTTATCTTTTCCAGATGTCTCGGGTTGGTCTAGGTGTGGGGGCTTGAAGTACCGCCCACTCCTGGTCATGTGGTCCACCTCATCGAGGTACCAAGTATCATCTAGTTGAGCACCTGCCCAATCTTCGTCTGTGTGGGCAAGACATAAGTCATCGTCTTCCCACCACATCCCACTGGCGTTCAACAGACACCTATCTGGTTCTGGCAAATTTGTACTCTCGGTACTTTCCTCTCACACGGTCACAGCATGTTCAGTTCTTGTGCTCACAGCACTCTCAACCTCTTCATGGTTCTTTGCTTTTCGGATTCTCTCAGAATCCCACTTCTTCTCTTGCTCCTCCTGTTGTTCGGTTCTTACAATGTCTTGATCCTGAGCGAAATTCTTTGTACCGGCGCTCTCCGGCAATTCATCCTGACTCTCGGCCCTTCCGACCATCATTGATACCCCTGCACCTGCTGGGCCTTGCTCTGGCTGAGATTCCACAACGTCTGGCTGATCATCTAACCATCCGATAACTTCTGCTGACTCCTCATATTCAAACCAGTTGATCATCTCATCCCCTGATTCTTGGTCATTGAAGAACTGGAAGTTGGCAAAGTCCTCTTCCACCGTTGTCAGATCATCTGCCCTTTGTTCAAGTCTGTCCCCCTGAATCATACACAGCTCAGCTTTTTCCGGCAGCCCCACACTCGGCTCAGACTGGCCCACTGATAAGATGTATTCGCTTGGATCGTAGGCTCCTCCGGCTAGAATCCCAGACTGTTCCACCCCAGGCTCAACAATTCTTCCTTCCTCTGAAACCTGCCCCGTTCCATCTTCGGTGGTCACCACCTTTGGCTCAGATTGGGTTGTGCAGGTGTCCAACATGCACAAGTCAGTGCAGTCAGGAAGGATCACCTCCGGCTTTGGTAGGTAGGAGGGAGTAATATAGATACTGGGATCGTAGGACACGTCCCCAGTTTGGATAAGATTGACTCTTTTGGGCGGTGGATTTTGGTTATGTGCGGGGAGTGGGTTGGTTGTGACGTTGGGTCTTTCGGGAGGTAAAATGATATTCTTGTCAACGAGGTGCTGAATCTCGTGACGCAGCCGATAACATTGATCTGTATCGTGGCCATGCTGCTGGTGGTACGCACAGTACTTAGCCGGGTTGTGGGAAGGGGGGAGTGGATTTGGTAGCGGCCTTGGTTCTTGGGGTTTTAGATGCCCCTTTTTTATTAGAACCCCGAGAGCCTTGGACAAAGGCATGTATAGTGGGGTGAAGGTTCTTTAGCCTCTGGATTGGTATCTCGGGGCTTGGGTACTGCTCCTGGATGTACTGGAAAAGGGTGTGGCCGCCGCGGGCCTTGGTTGGGGAGGGGGAGTGGTGGTGACCATATCGACCTCCGAAGCTCTTGTATTGGCAGCGCCACTCGGGCCTGCGTTATTGTTACGGTTGAATGTCCTCCGGGGCTGCTCCCGGTCCTGGTCGATCAGACCTTGTTTCATCGCATCCTCAATTTGTACCCCCATCTCGTGTAAATCTGAGAATGTGGGAAGGGGGAGTACAATCATCTTCTGCATGAGCTTTGGTTGGAGATTGCGCACAATCATCCGGATTTGATCTTTGTCTGTTGGTCTCAAGGTCATTATCGATGTCTTTGCCCTCCATCTGGTTACAAAATCGGAGAAAGACTCCTTGGGCTCCTGCCTCGTCGTCTCGAGATCACGAGTTGTAATCTCGATCTGCGTGTTGCATGAATACTGTGCGACAAAGGCCTCAGCCATCTCATCCCAGCTTATCTTTACCTCATCTTCTAACTTTGCATACCAAATGGCTGCCACCCCCGATAAAGTTCAGCCAAACAGGGAAAGCTTTTGTGGTCGGGTTAGGCCCATTGGTCGCAGGATGTCTGAGAATAGTCGAAGGTGGACCATAGGATCCCCGGACCCGTCAAAACGATCAATCTGTGGCATCTTAAATCTCTCGGGCAAGGTCATGGCCACATCGGTATATCCATCCTCGATATCCGGAATAGCCCTCACCCCTTGTGATTTCTTGAAAAGTTTCTCCAACTTGCTCAATTTCAGAGTTGTCTGCTCTATCTCGAACTCGAAGGGAGAGTCCGGATGATTGGGTGTAAGAGTTTTGGACAGTTGAGATGGAAGCGGGGGTGGAGCCAGCCCCGTTGGAAGACCCGTGTCCTCTTGAGTGTTTTGGAAGTTTGGCAGAGTGTTCTAGGGATTTGGAAGGGTATTCTGGGTATTTTGAGGATTTGGAGGGGTATTTTGGCCAGTAGGTATCTGCTCAGGTAATGGGGCCCCGGGTAGAGGAGGAGCCTGATGCGAAGCAGATGCTGCATTCTGCTGTTCGAGCCTGGTGATCAGCTCAGCCTGCTGGGCCATGACTGCGGCCTGTTGTTTAGAAAATTCCGCCTGGCGGATGGCATCCTCTTGCATCTGTTTCATACTCTCATGCATTTGGCGCATCATCGCCTCCATCCCTATTGTATTCTGTTCCTCCATCGGAATGACTGGTAAATGTATCTCTATAGCGGAGATAGAAATCTCAACCCGACTGTTTGCCTCTAAGGTAGACTGCTGCCCCGGTGATCCCTGTTCTGATACACTGCACCTCCTTGGCCTTCTTCTAGTGACTGGGAGTAGTGAGTGGAACACTGGATGTCCGTCAACCAAATCCTCGGATCGATTGAGTCGACGACCTCTGGTCCAAAGTGCTTGGGGAATATCTAATGGTTCGGAAGCAATCATGCCAAAACTGCCCTAGCAAAAAGATAAATAAAGCGAAAAGAAAATAAATAACCAGAAAAATGGGCAGCATAACAGCTTAATTTAAATACACAACACACAGTCGGGCATACAACACACGGTTGAAAGCTGAATATACTGTCCTCAAACACCGACATCGCCCTCAGACATCGTTTTTCCCCAAAATCAATCGATATCCGCAGACAATCGATTCTTAGATCTTCGATGCCCGCAAGCCTGATGCCCAAACTCAACTGATACATACATTCCCTGTAGAGACGCACTCTAACAAGCACATAGCAGATAAGTGAGAGCCAAAACACCCCTATGTTGGGGTAGGGTTTCACTCTAACAAGCACGCAGCGGCTTCAAACAACCTATAAACGGGTAAGCAACCTGTCCTAGTTTGGAATGGTCACTATGGATCCGAATATGCACTAGGTCGAATGGTCAAAAAGGGTGCCCCGGTAAAACCGGGGTTTGTGTTCCCATGCTGTCAGAGCCCAGAGCCGATCAGCCTTATGGACATGACTTGACAAGACAAGCCTCCGGCAAATCGTTCGGGAATGGCATATGGCAAACACGGTGTCCTAGGCGCACCAATGCAAATGCAAAGCAAAGAAACACACAAGTGTAGTCAAAACCAGATATCATGAGTTCGAGTCAAGTTCTCTAAATCCCCAGCAGAGTCGCCAGAAACTGTAGACGTCCCCAAACGCATCCCGGGGAAGGAGTGCGAGTCCCTCCCGTTCTGGTTCGATATTGGGTCACTACAGTTCGAAGGACTCAAAATGTCACGGTTCTTAATCTTGAACCAAAGAGTCCAAATCCGGCAAATCGTTTTGAAAACAGATTTTTTGAAAGAAGTGCCAAACATGGACTGCTTTGCCAGATACAGAGTCGCCACCTAAATGTTTTTTTTTTAATGGGAAATTTAGGAAACCCTGACTCGGTGCCAAAGGCCACGTGTCCGTCATCACCAAAGTTGCCTCGGCTCGGGAACTTGGGTACGATTAGGGAAGGTCATTTCGTGAGCACCCCCGCTCGCCCAGTCAAAGACCGGCCTCTACTAACCATGATATCTGATTTTGAAAACTTTGTATGTTCTTATTCCGATTATTAGCCTAGGTTACTATGTGATGCGCACAGCATACAAGTATAGACTGAGTCGCCTGAATTGGAACAAAACACTTCATGTTTGTTATTTGAAAATGGTTTGATGGTGCTACCCGCAGGTAGCCTAAGACGCGGATTTGCCACCGTCGGGTAGGCTTAGAAAAACATGATTTTGCCACTATCTAGTGGGCTTAAAACAAACATTTGATGAATTATTCCAATCCAAGTAACTCAACCTCCACCCACAGGCATTCAAGGCAGTTATATCACATAAGCAATTAGCCTCATGGTAAGCATGCTATTCATGGCAACACTCACACGCATGCAAGGATGCTAAAGCATAAAACTCACCGACTACTCCAAGCCAAAACAAAAGCTCGTTAGAAATCTATGCATGATCCTAGATGCACAGAATTGCCTAATACAACACATGCAAAAATGCAAAGTATAGCAGGCTCCGCTATTCTAAACATGGCATATGGAATGCTACAACTAACAAGTATTCAACTTAGAATTGAAATACAAATGCAGTTTGTATGATGCGCCGAGCCCGGTGCGTGCAAAACAGATGAATGATGCAAACATGCTGTCATACTGTATGCTAATTGAAATATGCCCTATATCTAACCATCATAAGCAGGTAAATAAAAAGGAAGAAAGACGTGGGGTTGGAAGACATACATCACACACACGCACACTTATTACAATTATGCCCTCGCGCAGAGGGTCCAAATAAATAGTACAGTCCCAAATGAAAGAATAATACAGTCCAAAATATTACAGTCCAAAATAATATACAAATTTCTAATTAATTAACAAATTAAATAAGAAAATTGTAAAACTGGCATGCAAGCCAGGGGGCTGCCTCGATTCTGATGAATGATGCATGTTGGAGCTGCCTTGCGTGGAAATCCACTGGGATGCCCCAATTAGCCTCTGTTTGCAATGTTTCTCGAAATGCGTGCCAAGCTCCGAGAAGTTGCGGATTCTTCATTTTGCTGTAACAGAGAGCAGGAAAGGGGCATAGCAATGTATTTCACAAATATATGCATCCTCGATCCTCGTGCCACCAATCACGCATCTCGATGCATGATGGCCGAGGAGCCGAATTGCACATCTCAATATCAGATGAATGCATGCGAATGCTACAACAAAACCTAACTCCATCATGGATAATCCGGAGTGTCGGCGACTTGGGAATTGAGACACGTTCCGTTACGCGGAGTACGAAACGCACCTCGTTTCCCGTGCCCGGGCTAACTCGTATCCCGAACACAATGCAATATGCATGATATGCATGAAATGCAACTAAGATACAATCCTAACATACACAATGTTATGGAATGGCATACACGCTAAACGAGGTAAGATGCAACCTAGCATACACAATGCTACGGATGAAATGGCATGCACAATGCAACAATGGGTTTACACCAACATGAGAGAGCCTCAGCCACACTCACATAGGAGGCCATCAGATGAAAACAAGACACCTCGAAATGCGTGCATTCGTGCACGCAAACCGAGAACGGACCCTCGGGCACCAAATGCCACTCTAATGAGACATGGAAAAGACATGGAATATGGTATGCTAAGATGCAAAAATCAGTGGCAAAATGAGGGGGGAAACAGCCCCGAATCATGGCGAAATGGAACCCGATGCATGAAATCTCTCCCGAAATGCAAGATTAGGCACCCGAAATGGCTTACAACTAACAAAACATGCATAATTGATACATGACATGAAAAATCAGAAGCAAGGCAGCCCAAAAAATCACATTGTTTTAGTTCAAATCAAATCCAAACAGCAACCACAAATAGGGCTAACATGGCATACAAAAATGGCTCCACAAGGGAGGCAATGAAGCAAGTGGCATATGCAATGCCCAAACAGAAAAATATCCTTCTACAACACTAAATAGGGACCAAAAATATGTACATTTACAGTTTATGACAACCCCGAAATCAATATGCAAACATGCTAAAAATGCAATGCAAGATTGAAGCCAACAAAGGGCTATAACATGAAGTAGGCCAAACATTCATCAAAAAATAAAAGACCCTTCATGAAATATGTCCAGGGGGTCAAACAAAGTCCACCTTCAGTTCTGATGATGGCCCAAAAACAGAAGCAAGATAGGCTAACAAAGCATGCCAAAATAGGGGCCAAAGAGGGGTATAATGGTAAGTACTACATGGAGACCCCCAAAAGTGTTGAGCCCTTCTACAATGTTGTAGAGGGGCTCAAAATGAGCCTAGTTACAGTTTATTACATTCTCAAAAACAGATTAAAAGTAGGCTAGATATAGCATGCAAGATTATGGTATTTGAGAGGGTATTGAAACAAGTACCAAATGGGGGGCTCAAACAGGGTTGAGCCCTTATGCAAACATGAAGAATGGCTCAAAAAAGGCCTGGTTTCAGTTAGGGTTGGAGCCAAAAACAGTAAGCAAATAGGCTAGAAAAATGGTGCAAAAAATGAGCTAAAAGAGGGGAAATGTGAACTTACCCTTGAAGACTATTCTTTGCTGCCTTTAGAACCAAGGAATGTTGCTTCTAAGCCTCTGAAAAGCCTCCCCTTGCTGCTGGAATGAAATGGTGGTGGTGGTGCTTGATAGTGATGAAGAAAAGGGGTAGAAACTTAGGGATTTTGAGAGAAAATGAGAGAGAAATAGAGAGAGATGTATGCAAGGCCCTTAGGGAAATTTTTGTAACCCTAAAACCAGTCTTGGAGGCTGGTTATAAAGGCAAGGGGAGAGGAGAAAAGGTGGAGGGAAATGACACCAAGTTTCCCTCCAAAAGCTTTCCCCCGGATTGAGACTTTTTTGGGAGAAAACAGCTATACAGCTGTAAAGTGCACATTGAGGGGATCATGACCGGCCAGCCACTTTTGTTGCAAGTGGCCGGCCGGCTACGCCCTATGGCCGGCCGGCCAAGGGTCAAAAAGGCCAAGAAGAATTTCTGGCCGGCCATAGGAGAAAGGTGTCCTCCCAGGTCCCCTCATCACAACCCTGTGGTTCAAAATTGACAACTCTAAAATAGGAGAGAGAATAGGCCACTTTTAGGAGGGGTTCAAAAGGTTCAAGTTGAGTTACTGGCTGGCCATGTACTTTTAGGATCCTCCCATGTGTGTACAACACAAATATGTGGTTTGGGCTTGAAGAAAATGACCCTAGGGTGGTCAACATTGGCCGGAAGTGAGAAAAACGGGCGTCGGAGGGCGAAAATGGAATATAACTGGTTGCTGAGACAATTGCTGGCCTCCCACCCTCCAGTGACCTTCCTGGTGATAAAACAGAGGTACCTTCCAAAAAAGAACGAAAGCTTATGCAAAATGAATGCTCGGGGCCTAAAATACGCAGTTCGGGGTCCCGAAAATAGGCCGTTAAGCACCGAAAGTGGCGTTCGGCCACAAAGTGGGTATCTAAGGCCTCAGTGTCCCTTGAATGGGAGTAAATGGGATGCATGCTAAAAACCGGAGCAAACGGAGATGGTTAGGCGGTCCCGAACCGAGGCACACGGCCCGACGGCTTCGAAAACCGGGAACCGGGCTCCGAAATGGGAAAAATGGCCTACAGCCACGAAATGTAGCCCACGGCCACTGAGAGATGGTCTACGGAACCTCTCCCTCACCTCAGGAAAAGAAACAAAGAAAAGCGAGCCTGGTTCGCAAGCCGAGGCAAGGCACAGAAGAGGGTTCGGAAGTCCAGAGGCAGGGCTCACGGCCGCGACTCTGAGACTTCTGAACGAGCACAATATGCAACATCACCGAGCGCTCAATCGGTGACGTCGGAGTCTTAAGGTCGGTCAAAAATGGCGTGTCTATAGCATCCCAGAACAGATGAATCAAAATATCAACTGGGATGCTTGACGTCGGTGATAAATTAAAACATAGGTCCTCTGAGATGCTTGCCATCGGTGATAAACAAGACAGGAAATGGGCAGTGCGATGAACAGATCAATCAAAATATCATGCCATACAACTCTCAACTTCCTCACACACTAAAAAATATCCAGGATGAATATCCTGATGCTACCCTCACTCTGGCCAACAGCCATGATCTTCTTCAAGATATATTGGCAGACACTGAAAAATATGGTAACTGTTTTTCTTTTCATTATTTTTTCAATTGACAAATAATTAATTTCTGGTCATTATTTTTTTTTCTTTTTCTTTTTATTATTTTTAACATCATTTCGCTGTAAAGTAGCTATTTTCGTCTCCTGCATGTGTGTTGTGTTGTGTAGGGTTTACAGAAGTAAAAGATCCGTGTTGCGGAACCTATGTTAATAGGGAACTAGCTTGCATCCCAAACTCTACACCATGTGACAACAGATGTCAATATCGCTTCTTTGATGCCAGCCACACCAGTGAATTTGCAAATTGTATCTTTGTTCGAGACATGCTCATTAAGGATTGAGGGTTCAACAAGTTTGCTAGTTTATTTTTAATTATGAGTGGTATGGTAGTAAGAGTACAGCATGAAAACAAGCTCTTGTCTCTGCTGAAGTTATTATGGACACTTAAATGATGTGATTAAATAATCTACCCTTAATCTAAACTTCATTCTTCTACACTTAATATACACTTCATTTTTCTTAGCATCCTGCTATTATTTTATTTATTTGTTTTTTATTTTGATTCTATAAGTTTGCGTGATGTGGGGGAATAATGTCACATGATATCTTACAAGTATCTAAGAAAATATTCAAAGTTTAAATGTCAACGGTGAGTTTTAGAAGCATAGAATCAAGGAATGGACACTCTATCCATGGGCGGAAACAGAATACTAGTATTAGAGACTCACAATTTGAATCCTTTATTCAATCCACAGTGATGTGACAAGAGAGATGGACTCTACACAATTCAGGAATGACAAACTAAAAGTTTATATGTATCGTGCCACATCATTATAGGTCACATTGTGAGAAATTTTTTTATGGGTTTTAAACATTTTCCTAGAAGAGAAATTATGTCTAGGGAGATCAATGTGATTGTGTGAAAAAAGAAAAAGGAAAAAAGAAATTGTACATTACTGATAGAGAGTAGTTTCTCACATGAGGTTTGTGAAAAAATAACTTTATGAGAAAAAAACAAACAAATAAATCTAATAAGTTTCTCTTTTTTTTTTTTCTTTTTAATTCTTTTCTGAAGTTGTGAAATATTAGTAAAGCTATTTTGTTGGTTGACAATATCTAGTAAATAAAATGTAAGTGTACTTTTTATTTTTGAAATAAAAATAAAAAGAAATGACATACATCTATTCTATAAATAAAATTAAGTAAATCTTATTGATGCTAAGTAGCATACAATTAGTTAGAAATCATCTAATTATACATTGTGAAACACTAATAAAATATAAAATTAATAGAAAGATTTTGAAAAAATTAAGAGGCAATCCAATGATACATTTTACAAATACTGAGCTAGTAGTGTAATTTTCCAAAGGCTGGGGTTGACGATGGCACATTGGCTAATATAGCTAACTTTTTTAGCCTGAGACTTTTTTAGCCTGGTTTTTTTAGCCTCATTTGATTTTTATTTTGGGACTTTTTTGACTTTTGTAAGAGAAAAAGTATAATGATTATGCGTAAAAGTGGTATTTTGTCTTATTAGCTTATATAGCTTATTTTATCTTTTTGTGCTTTTTTAGTCCCAAAATCTTAGCAAACAAGCACTAACTATATTTTTCTTTCCTTTTTTTTTTTTTTTATTTCGTTTTTGGCAACAATTTTGTATTTATGTAAATGATGTTTATGGGCGACAAGTAGTCTTTAAAAGAGAGAAAAAAAGAAGGTGAAACAAGAGAAAACTACATTCATATCAACTTAGCTATCATGGATCAGTTTTTAGTGTTAGAGTTTCTCCAATGGTCACTAACTAAATTCAATAGCTAAAGTTATATTTTAGCAATGAATCAAGTAAAAAATTTATAATTTAAGAATTTTTTTTTCTTTCGTTGTTCTTTTTTTTTTTTTTTTTTTTTTTTTTTTTTGAGGAATAATTTAACAATGTTTTTCCAATGATCAAGTTGCTATTCTTTGGCTCAACTAGCTTTGCTCAGATTAATTATCATTCTTTCAACCACTACTCTTCAACCATTCCTCTTCCAACACTGCCCAAAAAAAAAAAAAAAGAAAAAGAAAAGAAAATTTGTTTCTTATATTTTCTTTTTGTTTTTTTTTTTTTTTTTGGTCCATTTGAAGTCCTAAAATTTATATTTTTTTTGTGCTTTTTTTTTTTTTTTTGTAGAGTTAATTGTGCTATTTCTTTTTTTTTTTTTTTTTGAAAATTTCGTTGAGAGATGTACAATGTTTCATGGAAACTTTGTTGACATGACATATTTCACTATAACTAGACCTTGTGCAAAATCTGGCACATGGTATATGTATGTGTATCAATTGGTAACAATTGTAAGGAAATGTTAGAATATAAAGTCTCAAAGGAATTGATAAGAAATCAATGCATAACAAAGGAACACAAGGAACAATTAAGTTTGAAACATCTTCAACAATCCCACATGATTAAAAATTAAAAAATTTCAAAAAAATAAAATAAAATTTTGGACTTAACCTCGTGTCTTGATGTTGATGTCTTCTGGACTTGAATGTGAGTCGTTGGTGTAAAAGAGTTAAGTCTTGAGTTCACCTCTAAATAATTCAATAATGCTAGTATGCTACACACACTTTAAAAATTAAAAAAAATTTAAAAAAATTACACTATTTTCTTATTATGAGAGAAAAATTGGATTTCATTATCCTACCTTAACAATTATTTCGAAAAACATAAAATATTTTGATTTTACAGTTTTCAAAAATAATTTAAGAGTTTTTAATTCATATTTTTTTATTTTTAGTGAATTTTTTTAAAAATAAATTAATCATTTTTTATCCACTTAAATATATACTGAAAAAGTAGAAAATTTGTGAAAAAATTTAAAAATTTTCACTAAATTCATATTTTTGTTGTACATTTTTTGTATTTTTTTATGTTTATTGAATTCTTTTTAAATTTTTTATAAAGATTTTATTTTTTAAATATATTTAAATTATACATTTAAAAATAAAAATAAAACTCAAAAATTCAAAAATTATTTTAAAAACTCAATTCCAAACTGGCATTGGATACTTTTAAACATATAAAGAATTCAAAAATTCATTATATGTCGTTTGCTAGATATAATTGTTATGACAGACATCATTTATGTTATGCCACGTTTTACAGGTTCGATAATGGGGAGAACAAATCCTTTTTGTATACATTACTCATAAATGGGTTGACACAATTGCAGATCTCTTATAGGTGGGAATATCAGCCCAATGAATCATAGGGCCATTTTTGTTAGGAATAAACTTCTCTCGATGCTTCTCTTTATATTCATCTCTATTATTTTTATTTTTATGGGTTTAAATTTGGACTCTGTCATGATCCGAATCTATCCTTAGAGATTTAGATCATAATCGGTCAATAATCATGAGATTATATACGGTTCCAGATAGAAATCAAATCATATTTAATTATATGGAGTCAGAAGCAGAAACAGAATTATTCAATGAGGTTGTGCACAAATGGCATAAACAATAAATTTTTAATATATTAATAACTCACACCCATACATATATAAGAGATTTCACATGTCCAAGATCATACATATGTCATTAACATTCAAAACAAAAACTTACATAGAGACATGGTCAAACATGACCAACAAAATAGAACAAAAAATCAAAAGACAAAAGCCTCATTCGTGAGGCGATCCTTGGCTAACTCCACAAAACTCGGTAAACTTCACCGGTTCACTGGGACTAGACATTCCGCTACTCACCTACATACATATAAATACAGAGTAAGCGAAAGCCCAGTAAATAACATCAGAGTAAAGAGGTTATATGAATGAGATCTAATGTAAAAGTAAAATCGTTCTCAACATATTAATTTCATATCACAACGGAACGAGCTCAGGTCCAATACATGACAGAACAACATTGGATCCAACATATACAGAGATACAGAGCAGAATAGATCATACTTGTTAGAATGACCACGGGTACAATGACCTCAGGTCAAATAAATTATAGCTGTATAATGACCATTGGGTCAACACATAACAAATATTCAGACTTATTAGATATTCAGAATGACCTTGGGTCTATCTTGTCAAATTTACAGAACAACCTTGGGTCCATTTCAGATATACAGAACGACCTTAGGTTCATCATATTCATTCATATTTCATCAAACACATTTGCAGATATCATGTTAATCAAGTAGATAGAAACTCATTCATACTTGTAAAATCACAGATTCGGAAACACTAACCACATTAGGACATTCAGAAAATAGAGTAAATAAGAAAATATATTTATTAAGATATTACTCACAGTAATTCGGTTGCTGACATGTCCTTGCGGATGACCCTACACAATTCATAAACATATACACATTAAATCACATTGCTCATTTGAATCATTCTCTAACTTATTCAATTCTCATAGACTTCATTCTAACTCTTTAATTCATTTAGGATGCTCAATTCAGGCTTAATAATGTTCAGAAACGAATGAGAATACATATGTGATTAAAAATATGTCTTTTCAAAATATGTTGAAATAGAGCACTTCGCTCGAGTTCAACATTGGTCACTCAAGCGAACCACATGGTTTGCAAAAGTGCTGGATTGTCCAAATCTAGGCTTGATGATCGCTCAAGCCAAGGTGCAAAATAAAAAGGCGATCACTCGAGTGGTAACTTGGTTGCTCTAGCCAACTGCAAATGTCTGCAAAAATACTAGATGTAAAAGATGTGCGCTTGAACGATAGTTTGTTCACTCAAGTGATTTGGTCGAATTCTAGGTTTTCCAGTCGCTCGAGCGATGCAATCGAATTCTAAGTTTTCCATAACACAGTTGAACTCCAAAACATGTATTTTCAAATCAAAAGCTTGCATGGCTTGTACAAAACCTCCCAAGCACTTAAAAACTCCTCTATAAACACGGATACAAAACCAACTCTCAAAACTCATGGTCAAACTTCATGAATTCAAACTCAAATGATTATGCATGTAACATCTAACTCCAAATTCCTTTCCAAAGCTTACAAAACATAGATATTAGCTTCAAAACAACTTAATTCTTGAGTGAATGTATGATATGATCCTTAATTCAAACATGGATAACAATATTATGCTCAAAATGATGGAAGTCAACAAAATTATTCATAAATATATGATCTAGGTCCAAATTCTTCATTTTTAGACCATTCTCTTGTGATTAATCTCATAACTTCTTGAATACACATATTTGTTAACTTAAACTCATGAATTAAGGTTCAAAACCTCACCTAAGCTCTTGAATCAAGCTTTCTCTAGCCAATTTTTGAGCTCTCCCTCACAATTCCACAATCTCCTAACCAATGTTCCAAGTTTTCTTGTTTGTCTCTCTCGAACTTGCTCTTTCTCTCTCTAAGATGAAATTTTAGAATTGTTGAGTGAATAATGAGCTAAATCAACACTTCCTTCATATTTATAGACTAGATTAACTTAATTAACTAATTAAGGATTAAGCTAAGTAATTAAATTTAGATTAATTAATCTAAGGCTTACTTAGATTGATTTAATCTAATTAATTTAATTCGAATCAAAATTTTAATTAAACTTCTTATTAGACTGTAAAAATTATGCCATTCATATTAAACTAATCAATTTCAATTTTTGACACCATTAAGCCCTTTTTAGATTATAATAGAAATCACAACAAATTTTCCTACAGCTAACAGATATAAATTCAAAAATTATATTAAGCACATAATTAGCATTCAAATTCTCACTAAGCACTTGAATAACATTCAAAATCAATGATTAAAAGCATAATATGTAACGTGGCTATCACAGTCTCTGCCCCTTCAAGAAGTTTGGTCCTCCAAACTTGCATTACCTTATGTTGAAAATAACTCCGGATACCTTTGCCTCATCTCATCTTCTTTCTCCCAAGTTGCTTCCATACCATAATGTTCCTTCTATTCTATCTTAACCATAGGAACCGCTTTAGTTCTCAGTTGTTTCACTTGTCGGTCGATGATTTGTATTGGCCTTTCTTCATATTCCATATTATCTTCGAGAGCTATCCAATGATAATCAATAACATGGAACGAATCTCGGAGGTAACCCCTCAACATCGACACGTGGAACACATTATGCACTGGTTCCATCCCTGGAAGTAGAGCAATTCCAAATGCAACTGGACCTAGCCTTTTCAAAATCTGAAATGGCCCAATATATCAAGGTGACAACTTGCCCTTCTTGCTGAATCTTGATAGGCCACTCATTGGAATCACACGAATGAACAAATGATCACTGGCTGCATAACTCTTTTGTTGGCTTTATACAGTTTTAAGCGTTTGCTGAATGACTTTAATCTTTTTGGTGGTCGTTTGCACAATCTCGGGACCAAGCAAAACTCTATTTCCAAATTTTGTCCAACAGACTAGAGATCTACATTTCCTGCCATACAAGGCTTTATATGGTGCCATCGATGCTAGAATGAAAACTGTTGTTGTAAGCAAACTCTGCCAACAGTAAGCAGGTTTCCTAACTTCCCTTGTCACAACTCGAAACCCGCCCCTAGAGAATTAGGCCATGATCGGCCAGTAATCCCAGATTATTTCCAACCTCAAAGAGAAAATTGATAATAATAATAATGATATTGGGACGTTGTAGAAGCAATATACAAATATAAACATGTCCATCTAACAGTGCATGTATGAAAGTCCGTATTAAATTTAAACTTCAACCTTCTCATAGATATAGACACATAGAGCATCAAAACATCTTAGCATACTTGTACAAAATTATCCATACATAACAAGTTCCAAAAATAAAAGAAAACAAAACGAAGTAACTTGATCTACATGGTTGACATAACTTGCCTCCAATGAGTCCAAGATCGCCCGATCATGGAGGCACTTCCAAAATGGCTTGACTGAATGGTGGACTCCTGAGGTTGCTTTACACTTGACACTCCATTTGCTCACCAACACAAATATTTATATATATACAAAGGATGGGGGAGAGCTAAAGCCCAGTGAGTAATACTAGTATAAAGAGGTTAAATGAATGATGCCTATCACTGTACAAAATCATATCACATGAATTCGAAGCAAAACATAAGTGACCACTTGTTGTATCAAAGTTCACAAATCATATTTATATGTGGTACATCCAATAGTGCGACGAAGGGCCCGAAGGCATAACGAAGGGACCGTGTAGGTCTAATAAAGGGACCATATAGGTCAAGCGAAGGCATCACCTAGGTCAACATCAGATATCTCTAAGTAGATTTCGTTAATCTATCAACAATAACCCAAATAACACTCTTACCTCTAGGTGTTCGAGGTAGACCGACAATTAAGGTCATGGTTATAAGTTCCCACTTCCATTCGGGAATAAGAAGAGACTGAAGCAAACTTGTTGGTTTCTGAAGTTCAGCTTTCATTTGTTGCCATTGAAGGCATTTGGAGTTATAGTCGGCAATTTCCTTTTTCATGTTTGGCCACTAGTACACTTGTTTCAAGTCTTGGTACATTTTGGTATTCTCCAGATGCATAGCAAACATTGACTGGTGAGCCTCTTCTGAAATTCTTCTTTTCAATTTTGTATCATTAGGAATACAAAGTCTTCCTTGGAATTTCAACAGTTGTTCTTCAGCGGAGAACCTCAGTTTAGGCTTAGTTTCAAAATCATCGCACATTTACTTAAGGAACAGATCTTCCCTTTGTTTCTATTTAATTTCCTTAATAATGGCTGGTTGTGCAGACACTATGGCCAAAATGCTGTCCTTCCCATAATACACAACTTATATCTAAAGTCTGTCTAGATCTTGCAAAAGCTCTTTTTAGTCAGTAAACAGACAAGCTGAGGGTCCCGTACTCTTTCTGCTCAATGCATCAACTACGGTATTACCTTTACCCGGATGGTAGTGAATCTGCAGGTCAAAATCTTTAATCAGTTCAAGCCAAAACCTTTGTCGCATATTTAGTTCTTTCTGTGTAAATAAATACTTTAAACTTCTATGGTCTGTATACACTTCACATTAGCCCCATACAAATAGTGGCACCAAATCTTCAATGCAAATATAATGAGAAGAAGTTCTAAATCATGTGTTGGGTAGTTCTTTTCATGTGGTTTGAGTTGTCGGGATGCATAAGCAATTACTTTACCATTCTACATTAAAACACAACACAAATTTCTATGAGATGCATCACTAAAAATTACAAACCCTTCAGTACCGGATGGTAAGGTAAGAATTGGAGATATAGTTAACCTCGTCTTCAGTTTTTGAAATACGGATTCCCTCTGACTAGTCCATACGAATGGTTCTTCCTTTCAAGTCAATTGTGTCAATGGCACATCAATTTTAGAGAAGTCTCTGACAAATCTCCGGTAGTAACCTGCCAAACCTATAAAACTATGATTTCTGTTACATTAGTTGGAGTAGGCCAGTTAACAATTGCCTCAATTTTTTGTGGATCAACAGATATCCCTTCTCTATTAATAACATGCCCAAAAATGTAACCTAATTCAAGCAATTGTTTCTCAAGCAGTTGTTTACCCTTAGTGTTTGAAGAGTTATTCTAAGGTTTTGTTAGAATTATTCTAAGGTGTTGTTCATATTATTCCCCATTCTTTGAATAAATCAAAATGTCATCAATAAAAACTACAGAAAACTCATCTATAAATGGTTTAAAGATTCGGTTCATCAAATCCATAAAAGCTGCAAGTGCATTGGTAACTCCGAATGGCATAACTAAAAATTCATAGTGTCCATACATGGTTCGGAAGACAGTTTTCTATGTCTTCAGCCTTAACTTTCAATTGGTGCCATCCCCAATCTCAAGTCAATCTTTGAAAATACCTGAGCCCCCTGTAACTGATCAAGCAAATCATCAATTGAGGCAAAGGATATTTATTGTTAATAGTTACCTTGTTGAGTTTTCGATAATCAATACATAAACGAAGTGTCCCATCTATGTTCTTCACAAACAACACAAGTGCACCTGACGGTGATATGCTTGGTCGAATGAACCCTTTATCAAGTAATTCTTGCAACTACACTTTTAGTTCTTTCATTTCAATAGTTGACATTTGATACCGAGTTTTGGATATGGGTTGAGTACCAAGCATCACATCAATCACAAATTCAATTTATCTATCAACTAATTGTCCTAGCAACTCTTCCAGGAACATATCAGAAAAGTCTTTCACAATTGGAATATCAAAAATACCCCTAACAACCATTGTTAATCAATTTGCGTGCTTTTATGAAATTAGGTATTGTGGGGGAACTACATCTCTCCCCTTAAAATAAAATTCATTCTGTCCTGGAAGTCAGAATATCATATGTTTAGATGTACAATCAATGGTTGCATAATATTTAGATAACCAGTCCATATCCAAGATAATGTCAAAATGAGTCATATCTAAGGGCAACAAATCAACATATAATGTGGCATTCTCAAGCAAGATTTCACATACAGGGTAAACAGTTGAACATAGCATAGATCCCTTTAACGATGATGATATACATAGTATATATCTCAAAGTTTCCAACGGTCTATTCAATCTAGGCACAAATTGCATAGAAACAGAAGAGTGGGTAGATCCTGAATCAATCAAAACATACGTATATTGTCCACAAATAGAGAGTGTACCTGAGACTACAACTTCTGCATTTTGAGTGTCCCCCGATACAAGAGCAAAAACCCTTCTGTCTTTGATTATCGCTTGTAGTAGTCGGAATTGTGGACCTTCCATTGCTATGTGTCCTATCTTCCCACACTGGAAAGAAGTCCTAGTAGTCCAGTAACACACACCCTAGTGCTTTCTTCCATAATCCGGACAAACAGGTACTGAATTACCACTCTGACTTGAATTGCCTAAATTTCCCGACCTTACTTTCTTAGTTGTCGGTGAGGTTGTCCCTTTGTTCACATTCCAATTCTATCTTTTAGCTTTCCACTCAACATTTCTATCACGGGTAGCTAGATTTGTCTCTTCCATGAGAGCTCTGTCTAAAATATCAACATATTTGGGTAGTTTCAACACATTAATTCTGTCAAGAATTACATCACAAAGACCTGCTTCAAATTTTCTGGCCTTTTATAGCTTGTGTTGACCATGTGCAATGCAAACCATGCTAGTTTAGCAAGCTAGGCCTCATACGCTGCCACTGATTTATTTCCTTGTTTCAACTGTTCAAACTCTATTACTTTCCTATCTCGAACACCCTGCGAAAAGTACTTCTCGTAAAAAATCTCTAAGAATTGAACCCAGCTAATTCCTCTGTTGGTATCTCGCACTAACATCCACCACCTTCTTGTTTCATCTTCAATAGTAAAGGTGGTTAGCAATACCTGTAGTGTCTCTGTGCATAGAAACACTTCAAATAGTTTCTCGATTCCCAATACCCAGGCCTTAGCCTTTAGTGGATCAATTCCCCCGATGGGACAAGGGTGGCTTCATCCTTTTGAATTCTTTAGTGGGAGCAATGGTTCGGTCATCTATTTGATGATCTTGTTTCGGTGGTACGGGCATCGGAGGTGGAGGTGGTGGTTACTGTTGCTGCCATTGCTCTTTTTGTCTCAAGCTCTCAACCATATCATACATCATTCTTTCCATCCGATCAAGACGGTCAGAGGTACACTGCTCCAATTCATTCCCTCTTGTTCTCACCATTATCTATATAAAACCAGTAGTATAACAAATACATTGTATGCACACTTTCACATGTAAACATTTTCAAAAGTTATCTCATATTGGCATTCAAATGCAAATGAATGCAATTCTTAAGCCTTTTCAAGACAGCTTATTGTTCAATGGACTAGTGAGTGAGGTATGACTAGTGCTCTGGTGTCTGCTTTTCTTTTTCCCTTTAAGGTCTCCAATTTTGTGGGGCTCAAAGGTGGTCTTTCAATCCCCTCTAGAGAAAAAGATGCTAGCATTGAATATGAGAGGGACATACTAGTTGCTGCTACATTTCAAAAGAAAGAAGTGCAAGGGCAATGCTAGCATGAAGGATGTAAAACATAAAGGGGATCATAAAGAGCCGAAGAGTATTACCAGTAGTTGTAGTGGTGGTGGCTGGAGAACTGTGAAGAGTGTGATGTTCAACAGTTCTCCTTTTCCTTGCAGCCTCTTTTTGTACTGCCTCAGCAATAGTAGCCTCCTCACTTGAGATTCTCTATTGCCTCTTTTTCTCTTACCTCTGGAACACAATGACCACTTTGGCCCATTCCTTTTCTACTGCTATCGATACTTGTAGACTGCCCGAACTTCCTCTGTGCGCCCCCCCTTTTCGGAGAGGGCACGAATTGGGGTTCATAGCTGCTACAGTTCGGACTCCTATCATGGTTCTGAATCTAATCTCACAAAGTGCAATGTAAGACTGATAAATCACCAAAGAGTCCAAATCTGGCAATTGGTTTTGCAAAATCAATTTTGACTAAAAAAGCGCCAAACATTGACTGCTTTACCAGATTACAGAGTCGCCACCTAAATATTTTATTTTAGGAAATTTAGGAAACCCTGACTCGTGCCAAAGGCCACGTGTCCGTCATCACCAAAGTTGCCTCGACTCGGGAACTTGGGTACGAGAGGGAAAGGTCCTGAAATGAGCACCCCCCGCTCGCCCGATCAAAGGATCAGCCTCTACTAATCATGATATGTTGTTTTTGAAAACACATGCGTTCTTATTCTGATTTATTAGCTAACTTACTATGTGATGCGCGCAGCATACAAGTATAGACTAAATCACTCGATTTGGAACAAAGCATCTCATGTTTGTTTGTGAAAATGATTTGAAAGTGCTACTCGCAAGTAAGCTAAAGCACGGATTTGCCACCCTCAAGTGGGCTTTAAAACAACGTGATTTTGCCACTCCGCAAAGTGGGCTTAAAACACACATTTTGATGAATTGTTCCAATTCAAACAATAAAGCCTTCATCCACAGGCATTCATGCAGTTATAGCAATTAAGTAGATAGCCTCATGGAAAGCATGTTATCATGGTGGTCACTTACACACATGCAAGGATGCTAAAGCAAAAACACTTACAGTGTACTTCAAGCCAAAACAGAAAACTAGTTAGAAATCAATGCATGATCCTAGCTATACAAGATGTCTAATGCAACGCATGCAAAATGCAATGAGATAGGCTCGGCTACCTAAGATGGCATATGAATGCAACACTTGATAACATGCTTTGAAACACGTATTCAAGTAAGTGTATTGAAATACAATGCAGTTTGTATGATATGACGAGCCCGGTGCATGCAATACAAATGAATGATGCAAACATGCATAGCATAAAGTATGCTAATCGAAATATGCCCTAAACTAACCATCAAAAGATGATAAGTAAAAGGGAGAAGGAAGTAGGGGTTGGAAGACATGCACACACACACGCACCCTTATTACAATATTTGCCCTCGTGAAGGAGAGTCCGAATGAATTAGCTAGGCTAATCTAAGCTAAGCTAACTAACCAATCTAATTAAGCCAATTAGATTAATTATTACACAACAAAATGAATAGCTAGTAAACTACTTACTAATTATTACAACGCTTGATTAATTAACAAACTAATTAATTAAATTACCAATTGAAGCTAACTACAAATCAAACTGCCTCAGCTCAGTTCCAAGAGGTTGAAGATGCATGCTCGGTTGGCGTTCGCTCAAAAATCCATTACCATGCTGCCAATTGCCTCTGTTTTCACTTGCCTTGGTCTCTGAAAATTGTGCCAACCTCCAGACTGCCCTTACTTTAACACAGGGATCTACTGGTGAGCTGCCAGCCAGAAAAAGTGGCGGCCAGCCACTAAAACTGGCCGGTCGACTAGTTAAATTGGCTTGTTGGCTAGTTGCTTCTGCAGGTTACTGGTTTTACTGCAACAGAGAACAATAGAGGCACAACAATGTATTTCTAAGACAATGTATGTACTACCACACTCCTTATCATGTCTCAAGCTCAAAGGAGCATGGCATTCGGCTCTCAAGCCACCAACCAAGCACCTCAATGCATGATGGCCGAGGACCAAGCTTACACCATGTTGATGAATGCACAAACAACACACAAGAGAGCCTCCACCCTATCATGCTTGATCAAGAGTGTTAGCAACCAAGAAACGCAACACGTTTCATCACTTTGAGTATGAAACGTGCCACATTCCTTGTCTTTGGATTAATGTCCGATCCAAACACATGCAATGCAACACATATACTTATCTTTCAGTGCTAAAGTGGCATGCACAATACTCTATCATGTAATGCATGCAATACATGTTAAGGGGTCAAGAGCACTAAAGTAAGTGAAGAACATTACATGTGAGGCATACACTATCGATCTCAAATGGTCAAACTAGCTATGGACAGACCTAAGATGCTTCAAAACAGTGGCCAAAACACACTAAAACTTAAGCACAAAAAGCAAAAAATGCATGCTCATTCATTTGCTCGCAAGCAAGGCACAAAGCTTAACTTTCAAACACATTGAAAGAGTGATATATATGAGGGCATGACAAAGGTACAAGCACTGAAATCATATGCCAAATGATGACATATCATGCAAACAACACAAGTATAGCATGTTAGGGTCCTTAGAACTCAAAGCTAGTCAAGGGCTTTACACAAGAGGCATGCAATACATAGCTTAAACAACCAAACCAGCTCTAGACAGAGCTCAATCATGTCAAGACAAAGGTTATAACATGCTGAAATTGAAGCTCAAATAGCAAGAAATGCATACTCATGTATTGGTCCATAAACAAGGCATAAAGGCACAACTCTCAAAGCCATAAAGGAGTGGAATATGTGAGAGTGTGACTACACTATATGCTCTGAAATCATGTATAAAATGATGCCAAAACATGCAAACATCGCATGCACAACATGTTAAAGGCCCCAAAACTCAAAGCTAGTCAAGGGATTTTACACTACAACCATACTAAGCAATGCTCAAATGACCTTAACCATTCGAAACAGACCTAAGGTAGGTCAAAATAGCAACAAAAACATGATGGACTTGTAGCATAGATGGCAAGAACAATATGCTCAAGTATTGGCTCACAAACAAGGCATAATGCTCAACTTCTCAAAAAACATTGAAAGAGTGATTTGAGTGGAAGTATGGCAAAGATATAGGCTCTGAAATTACATGTTAAATGATGCCAAATCATGCAAACATCACAAATAAGGCATGCTAGGGGTCTCAAAACACAAGACTAGCAAAGCCAACTATGCCACAGCTATACAAAGCAAGCCCCACGAGGCCAAGACCACTCAAAATAGTCCTAAAGCATGTCAAAACAATGCCAAAAACATGCTGGAGTGGAGCATACACATGCTAGAATGAGAGGCATGAAGCATGTCAGGCCAATAAGTAGGATTGCACTACAAGTGTAAGATGCAAGAAACCAATGACCAAACCAACCAAAATAAAGAGTTATGGCAATCCAAAATGTCACAAAAACATACTTGGACTAAGCTTCAAAAAGGGAGAAATACATGCTCATGTATTAGGCCACCAACACAAGCAAACAAGAATACAAGGAGAGGAGATCACCCTCTCCTATTTGGGACCACAAGAACAAATTTTTACCACTAAAATTCCTCTGAGTTTCAGTTGTTAAAAGGCCAAGCAAGGGGGGATTCAAAAGCTTAGAGAGGTGGCTCAAGAGGCTTAATAAGCCAAAGAGCAAAAGAGGGGAACCACCCCCCTAACCACACAAGGCTCAAACCAATATTTTAAAGCCTTAAAAATAGAGTTAGTAAGAGGCTAAAACTAGCCTTAAAGTAGCATGCAAAGGTGGCAAAGCAATGAACTAAGACAGCTTAAAAGGGACAAGTTCCTTACCCTTGAAGAACAACAACAAGACAGCAACTTCAGCAACAATTCTGAGCCAAAACTAAGTCTAAGACCTCAAAACAAGCTCCAAGGGACCTCAGCTCCAAAGTGAAGGTGTTTGCGTAGGTGTTTATGTGAAAAAGTGTGAAGAAACAACACTTCTAAACACAATAGCACAATATAGAGAGAGAGAGAGAGGGAAATTTTAGCTCTAAAAAATTTGAACCCTCAAATAGGGGGAGGAAGCTCCCCTTATATAGGCAATGCAAGCCAAAAAGCTTGCTCAATCCCTCCATACACGTGTATGGAGGATGAGTTCAGTGAGCCACAGCTGGCTCAAAAGATCTAAAAATATCTAAAAAGGAGAAAAATAGGCTTGGTGCCAGTTAAGTTGCCGGCCGGCCACTTCAACTGGCTAGCTGACCACTCCAACTAACTGTCAAGGAGAAAAAATGGCTGGTAACTGCTAAAGGATCAAGCTTGGAAATCTACTTCTTTCTCAAGAACTCTTCTTCCTCTCTTTCTAGAGCTTCTCTGTCTACCATGCAAAAGATATGACAAAATGATGTGGGTTTCTCTATTGCCAGCAGACTTAACCCTCTGCTAGGACACATGGCAACGTCGGATTGGATTTCCTCAAAAAGGTGACTGAATGACAAGACAAGAGCATGACAAAGTGTGTATAACAAGTAAGGTGACATGGGTACTCCGGTAGGTAATGACCTCAGATCAAGACATAGGCTTCGGCAAGTAAGGTCTCAATGATCTCGGCTAGGAGGGACAACACTTGGCCATAACTTGATTTTTGTGAAGAATCTTCCGTGTATAATTTTTGTAGATTTTTGTTTATTTACTTCGGTTGGAAGTTAAATGTAAGGTAATTTTCATGTGTAAAATTACTACATCTGTACTCAATTTATTAATGAAAATTTCCTTTCGTTTTTCTGTTTGTTACATGTGTAATCACAGAATGGGATTGTTGAAACAATTTAATAAGATGAATCGGCGAGCAAATAACTGCGTGGTTTTACAAGTAGGCCAAATTAGTTAATCAAAGGACTGAGGTTAGGCCGAATAGATCACTCAATCTGCCCTTGCCCCAGCGGATGTGAACATGGCCGCCGAATATCAGTAGTTCATGAATTGGCTGGGGCAGACTATCGTTTCGGCACAAATTGCAAATTACTAATATTAGGCCGAATTGATCAACCAAGCTGCCCTTGCCCCAGTGGATTAGTGAACGTGGCCACCGAATACCGGTAGTTCATGAATTGCCTGGGGCAGACTATCGTTTCGGCACAAATTACAAATTACTAATACTAGGCCGAATATATCAACCAATCTTCCCTTGCCCCAGCGGATGAATACTAGGCTGAATAGATCAATCAATCTGCCATTTGTCCCAGCGGATTAGTGAATCATGGCCACTGAATGTTGGTAGTTCATGAATTGGCTGGGGCAGACTATTGTTTCGGCACAAATTACAAATTACTAATACTAGGCCAAATAGATCAACCAGTCTACCCTTTGCCTCAGCGGATTAGTGAATCGTGGCCGCCGAATGTTGGTAGTTCATGAATTGGCTGGGGCAGACTATTGTTTCGGTACAAATTAAAAATTATTAATACTAGACCGAATAGATCAAACAATCTGCCCTTGCCCCAGCGGATTAATACTAGGCCAAATAAATCAATCAATCTGCCATTTGCCCTAGCAGATTAGTAAATTGTGGCCGCCAAATGTCAGTAGTTCATGAATTGGTTGGGGCAGACTATCGTTTCAGCACGAATTACAAATTACTAATACTAGGCTGAATAGATCAACCAATCTGCCCTTGCCCCAGTGGATTAATACTAGGCCGAATAGATCAATCAACCTGCCCTTTGCCCCAGCGGATTAGTGAATCGTGGCCGCCGAATATCGGTAGTTCATGGCGTAGAACTTTGAAGAGATCGCTTTGGGAGCGGTGCACTTGCGAGTAATAAAAGGGGTGGTTACTTCGTGTGCGTAGATTTCATTAGTGTGTCCAAACTCAACTCAACCTAGTGCATCGAACGAGGTTGGAAAAGTGTGAATGTCTAGTAGACTGTTCTTCAACAACAGAGGGGAAGGTAGGACACTGGCTGAGCTGGACTCAGTGATGAATCGAGGTAGCGAACCTTCACGAACGGGAAGTAGGACGTCTGGAAAGTGTGAGAGGCGCCACTCTTCATGTCATCGTAGTAGGTCACCTAGGAAGGAGAAACGGCAGCGGGGGAACTCCCCTCATTTGCGAAGTGAGGCCAGTGGGCCACCGCCCCCATTAAGTTTTTCATTCTTTATCGGGAATAGACCGATGACGGAGGCAGATTCGATCATCCGAGATCCACACATGGTAGTTGAATTTGCATGACAGATTTTTTTGCCAGAAGTCTAGCAGTCGATGATCGGTCGACCTGATTTCGAAGTGTTTTGGGAGGGTGTTCATGGAGCGGTGAAAGGGCTATACACTGCCTATGAAATCGGCATACGCCTACGTGCTGCGCGACGGGAGATATAGCAGAAATATAATGCATTCGAAACTTGGAAGCTCGTGCAGAGAAAGCCAAACGTGAATTAAAAAGAGTCAAGACTACCGAGACGTTGTCGGCAGGCCAAGCTAACCCAATTATGGAGGAAAGGGTGACCCAACGGCTTATAAGTCATGTGATTGCTGATCGAGAAATAACAAGCATGTTTGCGATAGAGGCCGCAAAGACCAGGGCCTATGAACAAGGCTTCCATGAGGGCCGAAAAATTGGGATACAAAAGACTAAGGAAAAATTTGCCAAGGAGGTCTGTCGATGTGAGAATCATGGATTTTAGAACAGGTGGATCAAGGCTCTCCAGGCCGCGGAGGCTCTCTATGCAACAGGCGTTGATTCGGTGTCGCCATTATATCAGGGTCACAATTTTCCCTTCGCGACTTTTGAAGGGGAGAAGAGTGACGATGAAGGTGGTACCGAATAAAATTGAACACATTGTACCTTTTTAATGTAAATTGGATGCAGATTATGTATTCACGATCAATTAAATAAAACATATTATTTGAAATGTTTGCAAGTTATTTCAATCGATGTTTACAAATTAAGTTATGATCATCTACCATTGTATGTCAATTGCGTTGGCGCTTATTAATCACAATGCTCATGAAAGGAGCTCCGAATTCGGATGCTCATTCGTGCCAACCGTGTTTTTCACGAAGGGCGCTCCGAATTTGGAGTCTTTTGACCTTGGCCGATTGTGATTTCCATGAAGGGTGCTCCGAATTCAGAGGTTGATTCGGCCCAACCGTGATTTCGATGAAGGGCGCTCCGAATTCAGAGGCTTAGCGTCTTGGCCAATAGTGTTTTCCACGAAGGGCGCTCTGAATTCTGAGGCTTATTCAGCCCAATCGTGTCTTCCACGAAGGGCGCTTTGAATTCGGAGGCTTATTCGGCCCAACCGTGATTTCCACGAAGGGCGCTCTGAATTCGGAGTCTTTTCGCCTTGGCCAATCATGATTTCCATTAAGGGCACTCCAAATTCGAAGGCTGATTCAGCCCAACCGTGATTTCCACGAATGGCGCTCCGAATTCGAAGGCTTTTTGCCTTGGCCAATCGTGATTTCCACGAAGGGCACTCTGAATTCAAAGGCTTAGTGTCTTGGCCAATCATTTTCCACGAAGGGGGCTCCGAATTCAGAGGCTTAGTGTCTTGACCAATCATGTTTTCTATGAAGGGCACTTCGAATTCGGAGGCTTATTCGGCCAAACCGTGATTTCCACGAAGGGCGCTCTGAATTTGGAGGCTTTTTGCCTTGGCCAATCGTGATTTCCACAAAGGGAGCTCCGAATTCAGAGGCTTATTCGGCTCAACCGTGATTTCCACGAAGGGCGCTTCGAATTTGAAGGCATAGTGTCTTGACCAATCGTGTTTTCCACGAAGGGCACTCTGAATTCGGAGGCTTTTTCACACATCCAGAACTCACTGGGCAACAGGAAATTATATTAGAAAAAAGAAAGATACACTACGTAAAATCAAAACAAGCTGTCCTGACGTACAAGTTAATGGAAAAATTTGTGTAAGTGTGCGGAATTCCATGGACACAGCAAGCTTCTTCCATCCATGTCTTTGAGCCAATATGCCTCTGTCCCTGCGATTGAATCAATCTGATACGGGCCGTCCCAGTTGGGACCCAATTTTCCGTCAGCCGGATTTCTAGCAGCAAGGAGCACTTTCTTGAGGACCAATTCTCCTGGTGCATAATGGCGCAACTGAGCACATTGATTATACGACTTAGCGAGCTGTTGCTAGTACCGTGCCATGGGTGTAAGGGCACAGTCTCGGCGTTCTTCAATCAGAGTCAAGTCCAAGGCCAACACCATGTTATTTCGGCACATATCAAAAACTTTCGATTTCAAGGTTGGGAGGCCGATCTATAGGGGGATGATTGCCTGGGTTCCAAAGCATAGAGCAAACGGCGTTTCCCTAGTGGATCGCCTCAGGGTAGTGCGATGAGCCCACAACACACTGGGCAACTCTTCGACCTATCTGCCTTTAGCTTTCTCCATCCTTTTTTTGATGCCGTTCAAGATAACCTTGTTGGTGGCCTCTGCTTGACCATTGCTCTGAGGGTAAGCTGGAGAGGAAAAGTAGGGCCGGATACCATAGGTGTCACACAATTCTCGATACATGCCACAATCAAATTGGGTACTATTGTCATAAACAAGTGCTCGTGGTATGCCGAATCTTGTTATGATGTTTTTCCATACAAAACGCTTGACGTCGAAATCTTGAATATGTGTTAGTGCCTTCGCTTCAACCCATTTTGTGAAATAATCCGTTGCAACAATTAGGAATCGCCTGTTGCCCGGGGCCTGTGGTAATGGCCCAACAATATCAAGGCCCCATTGAGCAAACAACCAAGGACTAGTGATAAAATTTAACTAATCGGCTGGCAAGTGAGTTAAAGGGGAAAACTTCTGGCATTGACCACATTTTTTTACATAACACTTGGCGTCGGTTCGCATGGTTGGCCAATAGTACCCCTGCGATACAGTGCGGTGAGCCAGAGAACGTCCGCCCGAATGGGCCCCACAACTTCCTTCATGTATTTTAGATAAAAGTTCCTCGACTTTATCCGGGTGAACACACTCTAAGTACGGCCCGGAGAGAGATTTTTTGTAGAGCTTCCTCTGCGGATCCAAATAGTATCGGGGGGCTTTTTTTCGGAGTTTGTGTGCTTCTTTCTTATCCATTGGGAGCTGCTCTAAAGATAGGGATGTGGCGATAGGGTCAATCCAACTTAGACCAGTTCGATAACGTTGACCTGAACTGGTTCTGAAGAGGCAATGCTCGGCTCGGGGACAAACCCTACTTCAATTGTCCGCTTAATTTCTGAGTTGATAGTAGAGGCTAAGCAAGCCAGGGCATCTGCATATGTGTTCTGATCCCGAGTTATTTGATTTAGTTCGTGGTGATCAAATTTCGCGAGCAAAGAATTAGTCGTTTTCATATAGGCTGCCATCCGGTCATTTTTGGCTGCATATTCCCCTTTCAACTAGTTGATTACTAGCTTTGAGTCACAGAAAACAAGCAGACGCTGCACACCGAGGTGAAGTGCATTTCGTATGTCGGTTAACAATGCTTCATATTCGGCCTCATTATTTGATGCGTCGAATCCCAATTTGACGGCCTGTTCAATTATTGCCCCTTCAGGGGTCATGATCACTACACTAGTCCCACTGCCACATTGGTTGGATGACCCATCGCAATACATCTGCCAAACGTCGCCAACATACATTCTCCACTTGGGCTTAGTTTGCACTTGATTAGACTTAAAGTCGGCCAGGGATCCTGTGAACTCGGCAACAAAGTCAGCAAGCACTTGCCCTTTGATGGAAGTTCTGGGAAGAAACTAGATATCATACTGGCCGAGTTCAAAAGCTTATTTCGAGACGCGCCTAGACACCTCCGCGTTGCGGAGCACTGACCACAGGAGATATTCCGTTGGCACCCATGTGGTATGCCCCTGAAAGTAGTGCATCAATTTTCTTGCAGCCATGACGAGAGCAAGGATAACCTTTTCTAGTGGAAGGTAACGTGTCTCGATGTCAGCCATAGCTTTGCTAACATAGTAAACTGGTCGCTGCTCTCCTAGTTCTTCTTTTAATAATACGACGCTGACCGCCTAGTCGGATACTGCCAGATACAAAATGATTGGATCACCGGCTGTAGGTGTTGCCAAGAGTGGAACTGATCGGAGGTAAGATTTCAGGCCATCCAAGGCGGCCTAGTACTTAGGAGTCCAATCAAATGCTCTACCTTGCCGAAGTGTGTGGAAGAATTGTCGGCAGCGATCTGTTGAACAACTGATAAATCTGTTGAGCGCGGCGGCCATCCCCATTAGCTTCTGAACCTCTTTGACTGACTGAGGGGATCCAAGCTCTAGAATTGCCGTGATCTTCCTTGGATTGGCTTCAATTCCGCGGTGGTTAACGATTTAGCCA
Organism: Camellia lanceoleosa; assembly: GCA_025200525.1. NCBI lineage: Eukaryota > Viridiplantae > Streptophyta > Magnoliopsida > Ericales > Theaceae > Camellia > Camellia lanceoleosa. Next base: position 65,803,422 of record CM045769.1, on the reverse strand, counting down.
AGGAATTTGCCAGAGCCGATGCCGTATGCACACTTAGAAGCGTTCAATTTCATCATGTACTTTCAAAGAATGCCGAATGTCTCTGACAAATTGGCTAGATGGGAGTGCTTTTCCTTGGATTTGACCACCATATCATCAATGTATACTTCCATGGTACGGCCGAGTTGTTCCTTGAACATGGAAGTCACTAGTCTTTGATAAGTTGCCATCGCATTCTTCAGCCCAAAAGGCATGACCTTGTAGCAATAGGTTCCTCTTGGGGTGAGGAATGCGGTTTTTTCTTGATCCTCCAGATGCATGGCAATTTGATGATAGTCTCTGTAGGCTTCCAAGAGGCTCATGCGTTGATGATGTGCCGTTGCGTCTACGAGTTGGTCTATTCTGTGCAAGGGAAAACAGTCCTTGGGACAAGCTTTGTTCAAGTCCGTAAAATCCACACAGACGTGCCAAGAGCCATTCTTCTTCTTTACGACCACAGTATTGGACAACAATGTAGGATAAGTTACTTCGCGAACTACCCCGGCGTCAAGTAACCTATCCACCTCCTCAACAACGGCTGAAGTATGCTCCACGGCGGACCACCGGCTTCTTTGAACAATTGGCTTACATTTCGGATCAACGTTCAAGCGGTGTTGGGCCACTGATGGATCTACTCCTGGCATCTCGTATGGGGACCATGCAAACACATCAATATTGCCAACTAAGAAGGCTACCAATTCCTGCCTCTCGACGTTATCCAAGGAAGCCCTGATCATGAAGAACTTGTCAGGATTTCCATCAATTTCGACCCGATACAGGGCTTCAGTTGTTTTTTCACTCAGGATCCTCCCAATGTCTTCGAGACTCTCCCAATCCAGCACCTCAATTGAATGCACTTCTAGTTCCCTCGTTCTCTTTGTAGCTAGAAAATAGCATGCCTGCGCCGACTTCTGAGAGCCGTGAATTTGTTCAATACCATATTCAGTCGGAAAACGGAGCAGTTGGTGGTAGGTGCTTGGCACGGCTTACATCGTATGCAACCAAGTTTTGTCCATGATCAGATTATACGGCGAAGGGAGCTTAACAACCAGAAAATCTATGTCTACTGATTTGGTTCCGGCTCGTATAGGTAGTGTGATCTTGCCGAAAGGGTACTCTAGGTTAGCATTGAAGCCGAATAACGGATAGTCAACTGGAGATAGGTCCGAATCGGTAAAACCAAGTTTGAAAAAAGTTTTGTAATACATTATCTCTGAAGTACTGCCCTGGTCAATGAGGACACACTCGATGGTGAATCTGTTTACACGTAGCTCGATGACGAGGGGATCAGTGTAGGGGTGGGTCACTCCAACTAGATCACTGTCATCGAAACTAATCCTTCCAGTGTCGTGTGGCCGGTTCGCTTTCATCATTGAGCTATGTGTGCTAGACGGCAACTGGATTGTGTGCACCTCAAGTGGTGCCGACAAGTTGTATATCATATGGATCACACCAAGAGGGGGTGACTTCGGCCGTAGAGCTACTGTATTTGTTGAATTGTTCTTTCGGACGTATTGTGTAAGACGACCGTCTTGCACCAATTCTTCCAGGTGATCTCTTAAAGAAAAACAACTATCGATGTCGTGACCATGGTCTTTATGATACTTACATCGTTTATCTTGTCTTCTCGTATCGGGGGGGTCCCGTCATCTTAGGCGGCTACTTGAAGAACGGAAGGTGTTGTATTTTCGACAGAATCTTATTGATCAGCTCTGCCAACTCCATGTATTTCTTGCCCGGACGCCTTGTGCACTCGTTATCCACTTGGTATTGTTCATTAGCTCGTTGTGAACATTGGTCGGTTGATCGGCGCGAATCATGTCTTTTGTCTCGTTTGGGTCAATTGCACCGTTGGGGGCTTCTTGGAGGCACGGAGCTAATCGGCTGAACAACTCCTAACGTGGTCGTCTCAACGGCTTTATATCTGACTTTGACTCGAAGGGCATCATCTTCCACTTTGCAATATTCTTCAACCTTCTTCATTAATGCCCAGATGGTTTTGGGGGGACGCCTGGTTAATGAACTGTGGAGGGGGCTGTCAGGATGTAATCCCATCTTAAAGGCGGTGATGGCCATGGAATCATTGCAAGCATCATCAACCAGATTAAATCATTCCCAATAGTGGACCGAGTATTCACGAAGAGTTTCTTCCGGTTTCATTTGCATCGCCCAGAGAGAGTTGGCTTGCTTTGGCTGGACCTCATTGGTGATGAATCTTGCCCTGAATGACTTCTGGAGTTCATGGAAGCTCTTAATTGAGGCGGCTCTAATTTATAGTACCACTTTACGGCTAGTGGTCCCAGACTGCTTGGAAATATCCGACACATGAGGGCTTTGTTGTCAGCATGGAGCACCATCGCTTGCTTGTAATGACAAATGTGATCAGTGGGGTCTGATTTTCCGTCGTAGAGGGTGAATGACGGTGCCTTGAACTTCTTGGGTAGCACAGCCCTGGCAATTCGTTGCACGAATGGGTTGTGTTTATCTTCTTCGTTTGAATCGTTGCTTTTCCTTCATCTATGCCGTAAATATGGACTTCCCTCAGACGAGCTGGATACATCAACGCGCCCTTTCTTTCTAGGCTCCGGGGATGGTGAGTCTGAATCACTATCACTATTATGTTTTTAAAGTCGATGTCGGCGACCATCCTTCTTTCCCGAAGGTCGACCCTGGTCTTGGCATGCGGCTTGTTGGGATTTTGGCACCTCCAAGGCCAAATCTTGGTGCAGGCACTCATTCTCAGCCTGCACGTTCTCCAGCCGTTGTTGATTTTGCTTTGCCTGATCCATGATCGTCTACATTGTCTCATGCATTGAAGTTGAGGGTGATGTCTGAGCTACTGAGTCAAAGTTCAAGACACATCGTGCGGCGATATTCTCCAGTCCTAGCATGTTTCTTGCTATGAGGTCGCCTCTTGGTGTAGTTTCGTCAGCCACTATCGGAGGATCTTCCATTACGCTCGCCATGGTTGTATTTGAGTATTCCCACAGATGGCGCCAATTGTGATAATGTGGTTTGGAAATAATCTTGGATCTTGAAGGACGTTCCTGATCCTCTGATTGCCACTTGAAAAGGGATTAACACTCTGGTTGGGGGCGCTGGAATTAGCACTCTGACGGACAAGTCAATATATGTCTCATGTTTGCTTATGTCTCAAGTTTCTTGGGATTATTTCTCACATACCTTTCTTTGGCTGATATTGCTCTATTTATATCCACTTTTGGGCCTCAGGGTTGGGCCCACTTTTAATCCACCGTGTGATTGTTCACTCAGCTCCTTTTGTTGTAAACCAATTCCCACTTGGCTCCTCGCTCAACTGGTTCTATGGCTGATTAGGATGCTCGGCTTCTGGATGGTACAAGACGGGGCCGAATATTATGTATATCTTGATTTTCCAAATGTGTACTCGGCCTCTTTGCATCCCCTATTATTCGACTCCCACAATTTTCGAAACAAGACCTATGAGAAACTTGTTTTGAAAACAAGTTGACAGAATGTGGTAGCGAAAGATTGTTGTTGACAGTCACAAATGGTGGCGAAAGGTGATTTTCGATTTAGAGGTGATGAATAAAGCTAGTTATCGGTTGCCAAAGATGATTTTCAAGTGAGAGGTGGCTCTCATCAATCGGAGATGATTGTTGAAGGTCGGATATTATGGCCAAAATTGGTTGTTGGCTACTAAAAGTGATTTCTGGCATGCAGTTGCAGCTGGAGTTGGTTGCCACTAGTAGAAGGTGGTTAACAAACTGCTAAATATGGTGGCCGGAGGAGGTCACTGGCAATGGTGGGCAAATTTGGTGAAAAAAGAAAAATGATTTTTCTCTCCCCCTAAGTGAAATCAATTTATTAGTAGTTACAAAAATATAATAAATTTTGTAATTTTTTTTTCAAATTTTAAACGAATATTTATTATTTGTAAAATTTTCATAAATACAAATAGCAAAATATAAACATAAATTTTACTGAGCATACTTGTAATGTTAGAATTTGGGATGAACCAAGTGACTTCAAAGTATTTGGATCATTGGATAATAAAAGGGGGAATTATATTTAAGTGGAACATAGTTTTTTTTTTTTTTAAAAAAAAAAAACAAATATAGAGTGTAAGCCACACTTGCATCCTTACAGTATTTCATTTGTACCTAATTACAAAATCACTTACACTTCATATGTTTGTATAATTTTTTTTTTTCTTATTCACGCTGTGTTGTAATTGCACATAATAAAATGACAAATTAGTAAATAGGGACTTAATTGTCAATAATTATATATATTATCATTATGTTTGATTGAAAAACGATTGAATAATCAAAACTAACCACTTTTTCACGAGTCATTTTTTCAAAAAAGTTTGGGCACGTTCGGCTTATAAATTTTGAAAGTTTAAAATCTAAAAATTTGTTTGAGCTTATTTTGGAAGGTGGGTTAAAAATTACTTCTTAATTTTTAACTCACTAAAAAAGTCAAAAAAGTTACACTTTTAGGGGTTGTTTAGAGTGTCCTAAATAAGTGTACTTTTTGTTTTTTTAGACTAAAAAGTTGAGGAAAAAAACATGGTTATTTGTGTTAACTTTTTAACTTTTTACGAAAAAAATTGTATTAAAAATTGTATAAATTAGTGCGTAGGAGAAGGTAAGGAGAGTAGCAGTACGGCCAACTGTCTTGGGCAGGGACATTTGACATAAGAAATGGTTGCCTCATTTGCGGGCATTGCATTGGACTGTGATGTTTGGCCCGTGGGGGCCCACCACGGGTGCCTTTTTGCTAATCGAAACTGTTCAATGTGTAGAATACGTCGAGTACTATATACTTATAAAAAATCACGTTGATCATATATCGATAGCTATCTGATTGGATTAGTTTTTTTTTCAACTGTTAATTATAACACTATCCTTTTTTTATACAAAATTGATTTGATCATATAGTTAGCGATATCCGATCAACGTGATTTTTTAAAAACACATATTATTCGACGAGTTCTACACATTGAACGGTTCTGATTATCAAAACGGGACCTGTGATGGTCCCCTACGAGCCGAACAACAGCGTGCTTTTTGTGCACCCCCACCTATACAATTGTTTCGAAAGAAATTTCTTCACCTTGTGGGACGTTAGACCGAGTTTTATTATTTTTTGGGTAAAATTAATTTTTTTTTAAATTTTTTTGATGAATAGTCATAACTTTTTAACTTTTTTTTTTTTTTTTTATAACTTTTTGACTTTTTGAATTATTTTGAATATATCAAACAAGGCCTTAAGATCTTCCCACAACACCTTAATTTTACAATTTTTTGAAAATTGTTTTCATTAGTTTTTCTATCTTCTCTCTTATTCTTTCACATCAAACACACTAATCAACCATTTTTTCTCTCTCTCATCTTTCATTCTCTTACATCATACATATTAATTAATCACTTTTTCTCTTAAATCATCTCAAACTACAAAACTCCAATTTCAAAATTACAAAATTATTTTTAAATATACAATCAAATAAATTTTGAAATCTCTTTTAAAAAAATTATTTTTCAAAATTAATTTTAAAATCAAACTAAATAGAGCCTTCGCTTTTCACGTTATTAATTTTGAAAATTTATCATTTTAGCAAAACTTTGTTTAAGCAATAACCTTATAATTATATAAAATTAAAATGATATATTAACAACGTGACATAAAAATATTTTATTAAATAAATCACACCTTCTAATAAAAGTTAAACTTTAATGTAATAACATATTTTTTTATGTCATGTGACAGTTAATCTAATATTTTTTTAATCTAATTTTGAACAAAAATTAGCCTTAAAAGTAGATTAAGAAAAATTTAAAACATAAAAGGTCAAAATGAGAAAAGTAAATAAATAAATAAATAAACAACTTCAAAAATCAAAATGAAAAAATAGACAAATATAAAAAAAGTAGAGTGTAATTTATCCATTTCACAAATATTATCATATTTTATAGAAAGTTCTTGCGTGAAGTTTTTTGTGACTATTTTTGTAGCTTAATCATCCTGTTATGTTTAGATCTTGCATTTATAAAATTAAAATAAATATATGAAAATAAGTTGAAGGAAAATAAAATATTTATTTACTTCTCTAATTTGATTAATAAATTAAATTTTTTTATAACAAATCTAAGATACAAAGGGTTGATTTGACTATTAAATTTTTTTTATCATTTTATATATATAAAAATATAAAAAGTAATATAATCTAAAATAAATTAATTTTTTTTTCAAATTACCCAAAATAATTTACACAAAGTCAACGAAATACAGCTATTTCAATGTTTACAGGTGTAGTGTGATGTATGCGCAATTAAGTGGTCCACCGTACGTCAAAACTGATGTTCTTGCACTTGCTGACAGTGAAAGACAATTGTGGATTTTTTATTTTTATTTTTTAAAAATTATCAGGCTATCTTGGGACAGATATAGAATAATGTTAGATACTTGGAGAATACTTTTACCTACTATCAAATTTTATGATCCCGGTTACTTTTTATCATTTATAAATCCCTCTTCCTTTATCAATGACACTCTCGGAATCCAAAAAAAAAAAAAAAAAAAAAAAACGCTACAAAAAAATAAGATAAATTTTTAGAAATTAAAATTTAGGGATAAAAATATTTTTTTAAGAATAAAATATTTTTGTTACGAAAAATACTGTTATTATATTTTTAGTAACAAAAATTAGACATTAGTGATAAATTATTCTCTTCTTGAGACCAAATTTTTTGTCTAAAAAAACAAACTATTTTGAAATCAAATTGTTTTATTTCTAAAAGTTTATTTACTGGTGATATTTTCAAAATTTTATCTCTAAAAGCCTTATTTTTAACTTTTTAAGACGACTTTTTAACGACTATCACTATGACGATAAAAATTAGTTATTAAATATTTTTTATAATAAAATTTTTACTTTTAAAAAGTAAAATATTTGATCTTTAAACTAAACTGGAGTAAACACCCCATGGGAGTTTTAAACTTGGGATGTTATCTGTTCCCAATACCGGAGGTTCTTGTACGCTGGAGCAAGTATGTTATCTGTTACAAGTATGCTATATGTTCCCAGAATCTCGGAGTAAACTTGGGATCTTTGTCAAATACTATGAAAACTAGAACTCCATACAATTTCACAATCTCATTGACATGCAAGTTAGCCAACTTATCCGCATTATACAAATATTTGACAAGCAAAAAGTTGGCAGATTTAGTTAAACGATCAACAATGGCCCAAATAGAATCCATACATCGAGAGGAGCAAGGAAGTCTGACAATAAAATCCATGGTAATATGCTCCCATTTCTATTCCGGTATTGGAAGCGGCTGAAGCAATCCAGCGGGTCATTGATGTTCAGTTTTAACTTGTTGGCAATGTAAATATCTTGCCACAAAATCAGCAATGCTTTTCTTCATTCCCGGCCACCAGATATTTTGTCTCAAGTCGTGGTACATCTTTGTATTCTCCAGATGCCTAGCAAATTTAGAGTTATGAGCGTCAGTCATAACACGTTTTTCTAAAATCACAACAATCCGGTACACAAAGTTTATTCTAAAATTTCAGAACATTGTTCTCCAACACAAATCCTGGCTTGGGTTTTGAGTCTATTTCACCCATAATCTTTTTCAAAAATTCATCGTGCAGTTGTTTCTCTCTAATCTCTTCAATGATTGCAGGCTGAGCAAAAATGACGGCCAAGATCCCGTCCTGTTCACGTAACACAATTTCAATCTCATTCTTCTCCAAGTCACACAACAACTCTCTTTGACCGGTGAGGAAACATAATAAATTCCCAATAGACTTCCGGCTCAAAGCATCTGCGACTGTATTAGCTTTCCTTGAGTGGTACAAGATTTGCAAATTATAATCTTTTATTAGTTCAAGCAATCGCCTCTGTCTCATGTTTAACTTCTTTTGAGTAAAGAAGTATTTGAGACTTTTGTAGTCTGTATATACTTCGCAAGTCACATCATATAGATAGTGTCGCCAAATTTTTAAAGCAAACACCACAGCTGCTAGTTCAAGGTCGTGGGTCGGATAATTCTTTTTATGTGGGTAGAGTTGTTGAGAAGCATAAGCAATTACTTTCCCATTTTGCATTAGCACACTTCCCAAACCCTTATAGGAAGCATTACTATAAATCTAAAACCCATCGATTCCATAGGCAAGGTCAGAATCGGTGCAGTTACTAGCTAGTTTTCAATTCTTGAAAGGCTGACTCTCGTTGATCATTCCAATCGAATGGAACATTTTTCCTGTGTCAACTGTGTCAATGGCATAGCAAGTTTTGAGAAATCTTTCATAAATGTTTTCTAGTAGCCAGCAAGTCCCAGAAAGCTCCTAATTTCTGACACATTGGTTGGTCTTGGCTAGTCTACGGCCTCAATTTTCTATGGGTCAACAAAAATACCATCCTTGTTGATGACATGTCCTAGAAATGCCACACTATCAAGTTAGAATTCACATTTGGACAATTTTGCATACAAAATTTCCTTTCTCTCAAGATCTGTAAGGTAGTTCTCCGATGACATTCATGTTCTTCCTTGCTTTTAGAATAAATCGATATATCATTGTGAACACAATAATAAACTCATAAGGAATTGTTTGAACACTCTATTCATTAAGTCCATGAATCCTGCAGTTATATTAGTTACCCCAAACGACATTACCCAAAACTCATAGTGTCTATATCTAGTTCGGAAGGCAGTTTTCTCAATGTCTTCTACTTTAACTTTTAGCTGGTGATACTCGGATCTAAGATCTATCTTGGAGAACACTTGTAGTCCCTAAAGTTGGTCAAACAAATCATCTATTTGGGGCAACGGGTATTTATTCTTAATGGTTACTTTGTTCAATTGTCTATAATCTACCCACAGCCTCAAAGACCCATCTTTCTTTTTGACAAACAAAACTGGAGCACCCCAAGGTAAAGTGCTCGATCAGATGAACTTCTTGTCTAACAACTCTTGAAGTTAGACTTTTAACTCTTTCAGTTCAGAAGTTGACATTCTATAAGGGGTCTTGGAAATGGGTTGTGTCCCAGGTACTTCATCAATGGTGAACTCAATTTCCCTATCAATTAACTCCCCAGGTAGGTCATTAGGAAATATATTAGGAAATTCACAAACTACAGGAATCGTTTCTACATTAGCACTATCTGAAGACACAATCAACACATAACACAAATAGCCCCGACAACCTTTTCTTAACAATTTCCTAGCTTTCATAAATGAAATCAAGTATGGTGGAAGAACAACCTTATTTCCAGTAAAAACAAACTCAGGCATACTAGGGGGTCTAAACATGACAGATTTACTCACACAATCAATGGTGGCCTAGTATTTCGTTAACCAATCTATACGCAAAATACAACTAAAATGATCAATGCTCAAAGGCAGCAAATCAACGTACAATGTCATATCACCAATCATAATATCATATGCTAGATATACATAAGCACATATCGCAGAACCTCCAGATGGTGTAGACGCAAACAATAAACAACTCATAGGTTCTAATGGTCTAGTTATTTTTGAGAAAAAACATGCAATACAAATGAATGTATGGAACCAGAATCTAGCAACACATAGGCATTCTGAGCACAGATGGAAATTATGCCTGACATCACAGACTCAGTGTTTTGTACATCCCCTGGCACTGGTGTGAACACTCTTCCTTGCCTTAATGTTTCATTTCCAAGAGTACTTCTGGCATTCATTCTTGTATTTGATCTTGTTACAAAGGCAGATCCGGCTGAACTTGCTGCAAGATAGTTAGCATTGTCAAATCTCAGCAAACAGTCTCTAATCATGTGGCCAGTCTTGCCACACCGGAAACAAGCACCTGATGTATGGTAACATGGGCCTTTATGCTTTCTTCCGCAATCAAGACAACTTGGAATAGAGCCACTACTATGGCTAGAGCTGCTAGAGGATCCCATATTTTGCCTTTTTCAAAAATGACCAGCCTTTCTTGAAATTGAATCCGGATTGTTTACCCTTCTATTCAGTTGATGGAGCTAGAGCTTGTTTCTTTGCTGCCAAAATGGCCTCTGCCATCAATGCTCTTTCTACATATATCGACAACTTCAAAATGCCAACTCGGTCATACACTTCCAAATCCAAACCACCTTCAAATTTTCGTGCCTTTTTGTAATCAATATCCACCATATGTGGAGCAAACCGGGCCAACTCAGTGAATTTAGCCTCAAACTTGGCTACAGACATCCTGCCTTGCTTAAGTTCTTGAAATTTTAACACTTTCCAATCTTTGAAGCATTGGGGAAAATACTTGTTGTAGAAAATCTCATTAAACTGAGTCCATGTTATGTTCCCATTATTAGTTCGTATCAGTAACCACCATCTCTGAGCTTCATCTTTTAAAGTGTAGGTGGCCAAAAGAACTTTTTGTGTTTCGTAGCAAGGAAACACTTCAAATAGTTTCTCCATTTCGAGCCACTAGGTTTTTTCCTTTAAGGGTTCAATGCCACCCAAGAACGTTGGCGGTTTCATCTTCATAAACTTCTGAGTTAGGTTGATTATGTCATTGTTATCTGGCTCATTTTGTGCTCGTGGAGGCGGAGGAGGCAAAGCATGTTGCCTCTATTGTTGCGTCATCGTTTCAGTCAAAGCTGCAAGCATCTGTTCCATTCGAGTCATTCGGGCCTCAGAGGATTCAGTGGCATCATTAGTTCTTGTATTTTCCATTTGCTAGAGGTAAACATAGCACTTATAAACATAGGAAAATAGTCCTTTTTACAATATTCATATCATTCAACCTCAGTTCATTCATTTCAATTTCATGTGTTCATGGTCAGGTTCAATTTTCACATTTATAGAACACATACACACTCACACATGCTGATGAAATGTTCTTAATTCTTTTCTAGGACATCCTATAGCTCATATGGACTTGTGTATACGGTATAACACGTGCACTGATACACTCTGTCACAACCAAAACCCACCTCTATAGGTTTAGCATCATAACCGATAAGTAATCCTTGGATTACTAAAGGCCTCTGTACAGATTAACATATAATTTGGGGCTAGCGGAAGTAGATATATAAAACATACATAGTCCAACGAGCTGTGTTGACATACATGGGATAAAAAATTTAAAACTTATATACATATACACATGATGTCAACATTACATAAGGCTTATGGCAATATGTTGATACGACCAAAAAGGGACTTAGCCCAATGTACGGACAACAAAGCAAAACAAAATAGATGTCCTTAATATGGTTCACCAGCTTGACTTCGATAAAATGGGAACCTCCTCGGGAGGCACTGTAGTTGGCTAACACAAAACTCTCTAGGCAGTAGCTTAGGCTTGATCACACGCTTGCTCTTCTACATACATAATATAAATAGTGAGCGGAAGCCCAGTGAATAATAGCAGAGTAAAGGGTTTAAATGACTGACATCCCATAACGAGTTCAGTAAACAGAAATGGATTCATATGCATAGTCATGATCGAATCATAACAAAAATCAGAATTCATTCCTGTGTATACTTTTCAGTTCCATACAAGAACCTCCAGTACTAGGAACAGATAGTATACTTGTCAGTTCCATAAGGGAATCTCCAGTACTGGGAATAGATAACATACTTGTTAGTTCCATAAAGGAACCTCCAATACCAGGTAGAGATAACACACTTGAGCCACGGAATTGTTGCCACAAATACTTTTCAATATATGGACTGTCATTCAATGTACAAAACATAATTGTTCCATAAAACAGATCTTATTGCATCGTACATACAGTTAATAAATAATGTAGCTTTACTAAGTTATTACTCATAGTTGGCTCCAATAGCAGATAGATAGAACAAATAACCGGATAGCTTACGGTGCGTGACCTACACAAACACAGATAACCGGATAACAGATACACATATTGGAACATATACTCGGATAGTACGTAACTTATTTTACTTTGTTCTTCGTGTGTTTCTAAGTCTTATCCTCATTATTGTGTTTTAATCTTGGCCTAGGAATACCTAGGATACAATGAGGATGCTAAAATGCACTTGAAAATATTTAACAAAACTTGCTGAAAACAAGGGTCTTGTTCGAGCGCAACTTCCTTCGCTCGAGCGAACATGCAAAAATGTGAGTGGTCGCTCAAGCGCATCTTCTTTCACTCGAGCGGTCTGTAAATTCTGCAAAAGTACTGGTTGTGTGATTTTCTCGCTCGACAGACGCTTGACGGTCGCTCGAGCGGTCTGCAAAACATGTGAACTTCTGGGAGCATGCATTTTATGCTCGAGCCAACTTTTGGTTGCTTCAGCAAAAGTGCGAAAATAAATATGGTCGCTTGAGCGGAGAGGTAAAATATGGAATTTCCAGATTTGCTTCCAAGCTTCAAAATTCATTTTCAAACCAACAAAACACATTCTTTTGGGCCCAAAACTTGAGGAAACACTTGAAAACTTGTAAAACATTGAGAATTCAAAATTATTTCAAAGAATTAAGGCCCAAAAGCTTGCCAATTGTACAAATTCAAACTCAAACTCTAAGAATATGATATGAACATGACATGTATGACTTGTTATGAACTTGAAATTTCTAAAACATGATCAATTAAGGTCAAATGGTAAGAAATGTGATGAATTCTTAAAACAAAGTCATGATAGACACATGCATGGGGAATTTGTTTGAAATTTAAAACTCAAAATGCTATGATATATGCATGCATGCATGATTTAATGCAAATTCCTTCATTTCTAGCTCTTATTCTCATGTTAAACACTTAAACCTCTTGTATTCATAAACTCACCAACTCAAAAGCAAGACCAAACTCTTGATTTCTTACCTTAAACCTTGAATTCACAAGTGTAGAGGCTTAAACTTCTAAATGCTCTTCAGTTCTCCAACAATTCCTAGCAATCCCCCTTTTTGTCTAGCTTTTGATCCCAATTTCTCTCACCCTCTCTCTCTCACACGTTTTGGAGCTTGAAGATGAGGAAATGAGGGTGCAAAAATGAACTAGTGGAGTCATATTAGCCTTATATAGGTTTAATTAAGAGTTGGTTAATTAATTGACATTAATTATTCTAATTTAATCATTCCAAATCGAATTTTAATTAAACCTACCATAAAATGCTAAAACTTCCACATAACATATAAATCAAGTCAATTTCATGTTTGGATGCCAATAAAGCCTTCAATTCTTAGAACAAAATAGAAACACGAACAGATATTCCTATGGGAGACATATATAAACAAAATAATGCAATGCACAAGTAATTAACTCAAGATTTCTTCTTAATTACTTATTAGGCATACTTAATCATGGCTTAATAGTTAATCATAAGTCGGGGTTGTTACAGTTTGGTTAAAATTAAAGCCAACAGCTTCAGCTTCCATAGCTTTTTTTTTTAAAAGAAAAATGTTGGAAATCAGAAGCAGCTTCTGATTGTAGATTATGCGGAGGAGAGTTGGAATTACTTAAATATCCTTAGTGTTTTGAAGTATTTACTCTTATACCACCTATATATATTATTTTTAGCCCTAATCTTCTCTCTGGCAAGAGAAGAATGCAGAAGCAAGTAGCCAATCACAGCAGCAAGATGTGCAGCTCTGGATCATTTACAGTGCTAGTTCGCTTTTGGCGACGTGCGGCTTTGGATCTCTTCTCTCTTTCTCTCTCACACTGTCGCTCTCTCTATTCACCTCTTTTCCTTCATCTCTCTCGATTTTTGCTTTTCTCTCTTGCTTTGGATTCAGCATGCATGTATATATATATATGTATTGGTTTGGTTATTTGTGATTTTATCTGTTTCAAATTTGTTGAAATTAGGGAAAATAAGAATATTTAGTGTAACAACCCTCACTTTGCCTTAGTCATGCTCACATGCATTTATATGATTTTGTCTTGTTAAGTTGCATTCATAAGATCCTGTTTTGTTTTATCTAAGTGTTGTTGCATGCTTTGTTCCTTGTTTGGTGTGTGTTTAGCCGAGGTCATCTTAAGCCTAGGTTACACCTTTGAACCTCTTACACCTAGGACCATCTTGGAACCACTTTGGTTGACCTCCACCTTTGCCCTGGCATATTGGCCGAGATGTCGTCATCTAGGCCGAGGTGTGCATCACCTAGGCCGAGATGTGTATCATCTAGGCTGAGATGTTATCATCTAGACATCCTAAATCTTTAATCCCTGCACTTGGTGATCTTGTTCCTGGGCTGGTATGACCTAGACCGAGGTGTGGCACATCTAGGCCGAGGTGTGGCACAGCTATCACCCTAATCAATCTTCAGGGTCAGATTCGAGCGGCTTAATGTCCACCTGCTCGTATGGAATCGACTGAGCCAATGTCACATTAGCGGCAGTGAGGGCTTTGAGCCAGCCGTGTTTGAAACCCGATTCTCGAACTTGGGCACTTCTTCCGCGTAGTTGTCCAAGGCGGCGTCCTTCCCAGCTTGGAACGCTTTGGAAATCTCTGAGTCAGCTACTTCCTTCGCCTTCTTTGACTCTTCCAAATCGGCTTCCAATTTGGCAATCACCTCTTGGGCTAACTTGAGCGCATCTTCACACGCGTTTTCCCTCTTTTCGGCTGCCATCCTGAGCTGGTCAGAACTTTTTGCCTTTGCTAACTCGGCATCGGCCTTTGCACTTTCCTCAGCCGCTTTTACCGCCTCACACTCGGCCCTTTGAGAGGCCTCTGTGGCCTTGCTCTTCTCACTTTCAATTTCTGCTTTCAAAAGGCCAATCTGTTCAATAGCATCGTGTTGATGGCGGCCTATCTCGACTATCCTTCCCCCCGTCTGCAAAAACAAGGAATTAGAATAAAAGTAAAAATATAGACGAAAAGTGGCAGATAAGGATCAAGTCATGTACCAAATATGGCCGACTGAGCAGCTAATGCTTTTGCCAGCAAATATGGCTTCGTCCGAAAAGTTGCCCTGTCAGCCGGCAGGGAAATTGAGGAAGCCATACTCAATGCCACAGTCGGATCTTTCAGAGTCGACGTATCAGAGGAAATCAGAATGTTTTTATCTTTGGTTGAACAACAATTGGCACAACCGAGTCTGACTCCTCTATGTGCTACCGTTTGTCAGTAGGGTTTTTTTCAGAGCTGACTTCGCTCTCGGCGAGACGTTTATCCCCCCTCTGATTGGCCTCCTAACTCAACCGTTCGACTATCTGCTCCGTCTTGGTAGTCTCAATTTGAGCCATTTCTTCCACAATAATAGGCAGAGAAGACTCAGTCGCGGCAACAGGTTCAGAATGGATGGTCTTGGCCCTCCTCCGGGCAGCCATCTATTCAGCGTTCTTCCTCCTTGCCAGCTGCGTAAGCGATTCCCCAGCCATGTTCTCAGGATACGAGCCAGGGAGATCTCCTAAGTCAGTAAAAATGTCTTCGAATGAGACGTCCCCTCGACCTGAAGTGGATGGAGGGTTGGATTGGTTAAGGCCGGCTTCTTCATACGCTAAGTTTAGAGCCTCGTCAACTTCTTCGGCTTCCAAAGCGGACTGACTCGGCTGCTCGGCGACTTCCTCGACTACTAGTTCTTCGGCCTGCTCTAAATCAGAAGCTTCCAAACCAATTTGCCTAAGGCTTTTAAAGAGAGGGAAGATAAGGGCCGTGAGCTGCTATTCGCCCCGTGGAATCGAAATGTTGTCCCCAGCTGAAAATGTTGTATAAGTTGGCTCGTACCTCAGAAGTATATGGGCCACCCTCCCTTACTTTTGGAGATTTGGATGGCTAAAAAACTGGATTGCGGTTTTGATTTCCGCAAGCACAACATCGTCGGCCGAAACCAGAACTTTCTTCAAATTGTTGCCTGCATAAACAAAATAATAAGTACATGGAAAGAAAGCCGAGTAAATATAAAGCAGATAAACGTAAGGAGTTATACGGCCACCTGGTTCGCCTCTCTGTCTAGGTACAAGATCTAGGCAATCTTCATCTTCGCCGAATTCTCAGTTACCTCGGACAATGACCATGACATCATCAACTTGCTTGCCAGAGCCGGAAAGCATGGTCACCAAGTGATGGTCGATGTCCTTGGCCCTAAGAAAATAGCGCCCCTGCCGGCCAAAAGATTTAGCCAAGGCATAACAATGCCAAATAGCAGGTATGCCAAGATTGATCCTAAGGTGTCGGTTCAACTCTATAATCCCCATTATGATTCAGAAAAAATTTACATTAGGTTGAGAAGGGATTAGACCCTAATGGCGAAGGATGGCCCTAAGAAATGGGTGAAGGGGGAAACGGACTCCGCCCTCAGCAATTGAAATGAGAGGAAAGATGATTGTACTTTCATCAGCCCTCTCCATATCAAGGGTGTTGTCTGTCACGAGTGACAGATGGACATCATTGGGGATGGAAAAGTGAAGTCGAAAACTAGAAATTCGATACGCAAAAATGAGGTCTTTCAAATGTTTTGCCATCCTAGCCAGTCTAAGGAGTACGCTAAACTAAAAACAAACAAGGAAATGAGATTCGAAATAAAGGAGAAGAGAACTTACAAGGAGCAGAGGAGACAATGAGAAATGGAAAGAGGTTGTAGAGGTTGCGAAATTTAGGAGGTATATCGAAAGGCAGGCCAGGATCTTTGAGTATTCAAAAAAAAAAATGCATTCGAAAGGACAACGAAGTTTTAAATCACAATAAATGAAACATGCGAAGGGGTGGGAAATTGTAATGATGACCGAAAAGCGTGTGCGTTCTGACACTCATATTGGAATGAGGTTAACCACCGAATTTCTATTTTGACTTTTCAAGTTCGAAACCAAACACGCCAACTAACTGTTGTTAGTGGGGTATTTGAGGGCAATTGTGGGAGCCGAATATTAGGGGATGCAAAGAGGCTGAGTACACATTTGAAAAATCAAGATATACATTATATTCGGCCCCATCTTGCACCATCCAGAAGTCAAGCATCCTAATCGGCCATAGAACCAGTTGAGCGAGGAGCCGAGTGGGAATTGGTTTACGAAAGAATTAGCCGAGTGAACAATCACACGGTGGATTAAAAGTGGGCCCGACCCTGAGGCCCAAAAGCGGATATAAATAGTGGAACATCAGCTAAAGAAAGGTATGTGAGAGATAACCCAAAGAAACTTGAGACATAAGCAAATGTGAGACATATACTGACTTATCCGTCGGAGTGCTAATTTCGACACCCCCGACCAGAGTGTTAATCCCTTTTCAGGTGGCAATTAGAGGATCAGGAACTTCCTTTAGGATCCAAGAGTATTTCCAAACCACATTACCACAAAAATTATAACCATTTATTTTATAAGTCCTTCATGTATATCATCAATGAAAAAAACTTAGTCAAACCGATAATCATAATATTTTCATTTTATTGCGGTTGTCTTTGAAAAAATCAATGACAATTGTGTTTTTTTAAAATAAATCATATATTGTTTCAGAGACAAATATAATAAAATAAAAATGTTACGATGAAATCGTTTCAAAAATGATATTTATTTTTTTGGAGGAGAATTTGTTAAAATGAAAATATTACGATTATTGAATCAACTTGATTTTTTCATAAATAATATATATGGAGGGCTATATAAAATGAATAGTTCAAATTATCGAAACGAGACTATAATAGACCTCACGAGCTTAAACAATTCTCTCAAGTTTAGATTTGAATATGAGATAATCTATACCCTTTTAAAAATACATGTGTAAACTAAACAAATTTTTATTTTTATTTTTATAAAAAATATAAACATAATTAATTTTTTTAAACAAAATATAATAAATTATGAATGTCACAATCCCTAAGCAACTTTCTTGATTTTCTCATTTACAAACTTATTTTATCTTTAAATTTTACAGTAATATGAATGACATTAACAAATATATTAATAAGAACAACAATGATACATCTCTCTAATTTTGAAATTCTAATTGAGTTCTAATGTTGTGAAAATTCACACAAAAAAAAAAAAAAAAAAAAAAATCCAAGACCAAAAACATCACATCAATGAGTAGGGCCCATTCCTTAGAGGTCATATTTTAGAGCTCCCAACCCTTTTTCTAATAAAAATACTAACTAAGCATCATGTTAAATGGGCCCATGCCCAATTGGTGGAAAGGATATAAATTTTTGTGTCTTGATTGATATGTTATTGGTTACTATTGTTGGCATTTCTATAAAGATTAAAACTCATCTATTGAATTTGTTTAGTTTGAATTTGTCTAAATGAGTCTCATTTCGAGAACAGACTCGTGCATGTATGTGGGATCACCTTTTTCTGCGCCCCCGCCTTTCGGAAAAAGGGTTTGAAAAGAAGGCCTCACAGTTCGCACTCTACCTGTGGTTTTGAATCTAGTCTCACAAGTGCAATATGAAATTGATAGACACCAAAGAGTCCAATCCAGCAAATCATTTTGGAAAATCGATTTTAAATCAAATAATGCCAACACTGGATTGCTTTTCTAGATTACAGAGTCATCACCTAAATATTTTATTTTTAGAAAAATTTAGGAAACTCTGACTTGTGCCGAAGGCCACGTGTCCATCATCACCAAAGTTGCCTTGACTCGGAAACTTAGGTACAAGAGGGGAAGGTCCTGAAATGAGCACCCCCGCTCGCCCGATCAAAGGATCGGCCTCTACTAATCATGATATGTTCTTTTATAAACATTATGTGTTCTTATTCTGATTATTAGCTAACTTTACTATGTGACGCGCACAAGCAATTATAGACTAGTCGAAAGACTTGGAACAATTCAACTCATGTTTGTTTTGCGAAAATGGTTTGAATTTGCCACCCTCAAGTAGACTTAAAACATGCGGATTTGCCACCAAACATAGTGGGCTTAAAACATGATTTGCCACTTTGCAAAGTGGACTTAAAACATACATTCACTAAATTGTTCCAATTCAAACAACAAAGCCTTCATCCACAGGCATTCATGTAGTTTAGCAAATAAGCACATAGCCTCATGGCAAGCATGCAAAACATGGCAATATGGAAATCACACTCATGCAAGTATGCTAAAGCATAAAAACTTACCGAGTACTCCAAGCCAAAACAAAAACTAGTTAGAAAAATGCATGATCCTAACTATACAAGATGCCTAATGTAACACATGCAATAATGTGATTAATAGGCTCAGCTACTAATACGGCATATGATTGATTTGAACAACATGTGGTTAAACACGTATTCAAAGAAGTGTATTGAAATTGCAATGCAGTTTGAATGATGTGCCGAGCCTCGGTGCATGCAAGACAAATGAATGGATGCAAACATGCGAGCATAAGGTATGCTAATTGAAAATGTCCCTAATCTAACCATCAAAAGAGATTAAATAAAAGGGAGAAAGCGCAGGGTTGGAAAACACATGCGCGCGCGCGCGCACACACACACACACACACACACTTATTACAACATTATGCTCTCGCGAAGGAGGGTCCGAATAAATAAGAGCTAAGCTAATCTAAGCTACACTAACTAAACTAATTTAGACTAATTATTACAAATCAAATAAATAATTAGCAAAAAAGTTACTAACTATTACAACACTTAACCAATTAGCAAACTAGTTAATTAAAGCAAATGCGTACTAACTAATCATGCGAAATATCTAAACTACACTACCACAACTATGCTTCGGGAAGTGGAGGATGCATGTGCTCGGTTTTCGCCCCAAAAAGCCACCATTTTGCTCTTGAGAGGCTCTGTTTGCAGGGTTGAACACACTTCCAAACCTTACTGTTCCACTTTACCAAAAACTTGCTGAGGATTGCACCAGTGGCCTACCGGCCATGAATGGTTGCTGCCAGCCACCTGCTGGCCAAAAATGTGCCTTGCCGACCAAGAGTGAGCCACTACCGGCCACTGGTGCTCTGAGTCACTACACTGCAACAGAGCACAAACAGAGGAAAATAGAGTTTTTTCCAAGGGTATGTTTGTATTGTGCCCCTCCTTCTCATCTCAAAACCTCAAAGGAGTGGCACACTTGGATCCAAAATCACCAACCAAGCATTTTCAATGCATGATGGCCAAGGAACCAAGGAGTACAATTTCATTGTATGCAAAAAAACAAGACTCAAGACCACTACCTTATCATGAATGATCAAAGGCAATGGAGACAAAGGAGATTGTCTCATTTCATCACTTTGAGTATGAAATGCTCCAATCTTCCTTGTGTTCAATATAACGTCCGATTGAATGCATGCAATGCAACACAACATGCTTATCTTACTCAAGTTTTACTTGTTCATTTTGTTTACTCATTTTAGTTACCGATCCATTCTTTAGTTGATTTAGTCCAAGGTGAGTGTCCTCTAATGAGAGAGGTGTCAACCAAGGGATGATTTAAGGCATGAGAGAGATCATGTTGTTGGTTAGTAGAAACCCTCAAAAGAGGATTAAAACCATTAAGCACAAATCTCAACCTCAAGCTTAAACACAACCCTAAGGCTAACCAACCCTCAAAGAAAATGAGAAAGTGATGAAATGTGGGAGGTTGCATAGATTGTATGTGTTGGAATTGCATGCAAAATGACACTACAACATGCCAACAACTCATGCAAATCATGTTTAAAAGCCGGAAACACCAAACTAATGAAGATCACTACACTATAGGCATGCAATACAAAGCTCAAAAGGTACAAACACTTCAAAAAAAAGTCCTAAAACAACCTAAGAGGAGTCCTAAAACATGTTTGAAGTAAGCCAAAAATAGCTAGAATAAGAGGCCAAAACATAGCATAAGCTAAACTATTAAGCACAATTGCACTACAAGCATACAAAGCAAGCCTCAAGTGCTCCAAGCAGCCCAAAATAGAGTTGAAATATGCCAAAATAAAGCCTAAAACATGCTTGAATTAAGCTAGGCTAAACTGGAAAATCATGCTAACATGTGAAGCAACCAAGGCATGGAAGCAAGACACAAGGAGGGGAGGCCAACCCCTCCAAATTTGAACTTCAAAACATGGTTTTTACCACTGACAATTCTTTGAAATTCAATGGTTAAAAGGGCCAAAAGGTTGATTTAAAAGCTTTGAAAGATGGCACAACAACTTAATAATCAAGCAACAAAAAGGGTGGACTACCCCTAACTCCAATCAAACCTCAAACCACCATTTTTAGACCATGAAAATAGAGATTTTCAGAGGTCAAAACCAGCCTCAAAACATTTTGTAAAGATGGCAAAACAAGTATTTAAAATAGGCTTAAAACATACGTATTCTACCTCTTGAAGACAAGATGCAATTTAGGCACCAAAATCAAGCCAAACCAAGCCAATATCCTCTTCTAAAGCTCAAAGAGGGACTTAAGTAGTCTCAACTCAATGGTGATCAAGTTTGATCAAGGGCTTATATGCAAAAGTGTAGAGAATTTAGGCTATAAGGCACAAAATATCAAGAGAGCAAGAATTCTAAAGAGAGAGAGAGAGAATTTTTTTGCCTTCAAAATTTTCTAATCCCTCCATATGCAAGAGGGGGCTTCTATATATAGAGAATGCAAAATTCCCTAAAAAAATTCCAGCCATACACATGTTGAAACGTGCCTCAATCTGTGCAAACAGTTGGCACAAAATATCAGAAAATATCTACTGATGCACTGGTGGCCGGCCGGCTAGCAGTGATGGCCAGCAAGGGCTCATTGATGGCCGGCAGGGCACATCAATGGCCGGTAGGCTAAGATCCATGGCCGGTAGGCCATAAAGAACAACTTGTTGAAAGGACCTAAACATGGTCCAAAAATGAGACAAAATGGATGTAGAGTTTGGAAAACTCAAACTTGTGGCATTTCGCCACGGACTTCGAGCACTCGATGAGCAACCAAACTCATCATTGGATGTACCTGCAAGAACATCCAAGTCTTGAGAACGGTCAAAAATGGGGTGTCTACAATGTGAGACCCAGAAAATCCTCTCACATGGATTGTTGATGAGATCCAACAAAGTGATGAGCTTGGCTCTTGTAGATCTGCAAGGATGACCATGATCGGTGCCACCCAACTGGAGTTGCCGGCCGGAGATACTCCGATGATAAAGTTAGCTAAAATAGATCAAAGAGAGAAGATGAAGATTTAGAGAGTGTGTGTGCTCTATGGTAGGGAAAATGAGGCATACCTCTTGTGTATGGGGTCCCCTCCTTAAATATGGGATAAATGATATTTGTTTAGGATATTTTACCCCTATAGTTAGGAGATTTTTTTGGCTCCCACAATAGTCCCAAAACTTTCACTTTCTTTCACACAAGAAGTGGAAGTTTTTTGTTCTAAGTTCGTGGCATAAACAGATGCTAGATCTTTGATGGATAATGCGTAGTTGATATAGGTCTTATTTTCAGATTACATTGCTGAGCGATGTTGCTTGAACAAATATTAAAAAAGGCATTGTGGATACATATATATGGGAACAAACAAATGAACAAATGCACTTATGAATGCGTGTATTAATGTATGTATGATTGCTCTAAAATTATATCACATGAATTCTAAACAATCATATCATAAGTGATGCCATGAGTTCTACATCGGAAGCCTTTGTAATGATGGGCCATGGTATTATAACCCCCGAGCAAGGGTGTAGGCCGTGGTATTATAACCCCCAGGTGAGGGTGTAAGCCGCGGTATTATGACCCCTGGGCGAGGGTGTAGTGTATTGCCCAGTACAAAAATTGCTTCAAAATATAGACTTCTGTGTCGAGCTAGAGATATTTTTATGTGCTGAGTACAGAGAACTCCAAAATATGAAAGCGTTTGTTGGTGTCAGGCGGCGATCAATTGCAGACATTGGAAGGATAATAATCTGTGTCAATGATTGCCTGTACCAAATAATACAGGTATATCAGCCACAAAAGTGGAAAGTTGTAAAATCTATAATAATGACGGCGCATTAAAATATGCGAAGAATTGTCAAGTGTGTAGCCGAATGTGTAGTATGAGTGTATTGCCTCAAAACTATTGCTTGCTTGGAGCTGTGTGAAAAAGAGCGGGAGTTTGGAACTCAAGTAATTGTCGTTGTTCTTTGTAATGCTTGTATCAAGTGGACCGAGTATGCATGCAAAACAGAGGTGCCGAGATAATAAATGGCTGATATGCCCCAAGTGGAAAGTGAAAAATGAACTAAGATGTCCCAGTTGGCAATAAATGGCCAAGGTAACGAAATAAATAAACAAAAATGATGGAGGATTTTTTCTGAGCCCCATGATCCTGCAATTAAAATTGCATGTCGATCAGATATGATGTGACTATTGAGCAATCTTGCAACGCCTGAACGTGCCAGGTCATTGATCCCAATATTAGGCAGAAAGTCGCCAAATAAGATGTAGTCATCGAATTTGGCATTTAGCAAACTCCAGGTACAGCAACAAAATGTTGTTTTAGTTGCGATATGTGGCATTGCATGCAACATCTATGAATGTTTGGTATGAAATTTGGAAAATCAAACTGTACGGATGTGTGCAGAAGGCTCCAAATAGTTGGAAAACGACTATTGGGTCATTGGAATCGGACTCCGGATGGCGTAATTTAATTCAAAATGGATCTGAGAGCTCGAATCAACAGGGTGTAATTCAACCACGAAGCACATAATAATTTTCATAGTGGCTGCTTGGGTTGTCTTGTGCAGTGAAACTGGGCATTTTCTCGACAAACTTTGAGCGGCTCGTACAACTTCTTTAAGCTCCGATTTTGACGTGGTTTGTTGTGTTAGACTCGTCTCAATGAGTACTTCACATTGGTATGGGTAAAACTTGAGTTTAACAACTTTAGAAATTTCAGTTGTCGAAAAATGTGATCCGTATTGCAACTTTCAGCGGACTTTGGTTACTTCTTGGCTTCTTGGGTTGGTGGGTTTGGACTCTTTGAGCTGCTACGAATCCTGTGGTATGTTCAGATGTGGAGTTCAGTAAGCCGGGATGCTAGTTCTATGTCAAGATATTAGTGCGGAGCAATATTGCCAAATAATGTGCTGAATAAGTTGCAACGTGGCCGAATAAAGTTACGAAATAATACTATAGTTGGCAAATAATGTGCCGAATAAGTTGCAACGTTGCCGAATAAAGTTGCAGAATAATATTGTAGTTTCCAAATAATGTGCCGAATAATATGTTTGTGCCGAGCAATATCTATAAACAATGATGCTTGTGAAAAAAGCAAGTGTGCCAAGCACCTTGTCTGATGACCATGCATGTGGTCGTTGGGTGACAATTCTGAACCGAGTTTGCTTTTTGGCAAATGTGTTCTTCACGGCGAATAATGTTGCCGAGATAGTAGTGGCGAGCAAGATTGTTGCACGTCGGAATGAAATCCTGAGATGGTTACAGAAGAGATAAATGAATTAATAATTGTAAATGGACGTAGCTAATTTTTTTTTTTTTTTAGAATGACGAATGGTTCGAAGCCGAATGTAAAAGAAATTCAAGTTGGGGTGAATGATCGGTGAAAATGGATGATTGTAGCCTAGCTTCAGGAGCCTACTGTCAAAATTGCATGCTGATTGGACACGATCTGACTGTTGATCGATCACTGAATGTTCCCTAATGGCCAAGATCCCAATATGAGACTTAGAATTTGCCAAAGTGGACCTCAAAAATAGATTCTATAGAGTGAAAAATGTGAGGGTAGGCATCCTCGAAGTTATCCGACCAGCCGATTAAGCCGAACATGCTAAGATGCAACGGAACACTTTGCGCTGAGAAGCATATGATAAATCCTTAGGTCATCTTTCTCATGCAGTAGACCTAAAATGCAGAACTTTGAGATTCAGACGCTCAAGTTTGAGCCCTTGTATTTTCCTCGTTTTAAATCCGATTGGCCTCTTTTTGGTGGCGTTGGATTCGTCTTGGACCTAGTGTTCAGTCCACAATTTAGACTCTTCATTCCACCATTGCTTGAATGTCGTTGGACCTCCTAAAGTTGACCAAAAATAAGATGGTTTGGCTGCTTCATGTTTAGTTTTTCGGCTCTCGTCCTTAACTAAAGTGTGATCGGCCGAAGAATGTGCTTGGTGGGTGAATGTGCCCGGCAAAAGGGCTTGGTGGTTCATATTGTTGAATATGCTCTCAACGGAAAATAATTGAGGCCATTTTCATTACCAAATAATGGAGCATGGGGTTGTACATTTGCTGAGTAACTTTGGAGCTTTGACGAGCAATCTTCTTTGTGCTGCTGCCAAATTGCACATCTATAAGTTGTGGTGATGCTGAATTGCACATGCATTGGGGTCAAGCGCCGATGTCACGACCCAAACCCACCACTATAGGTTTAGTGTCGTAGCCGGCCAGTAATCCTAGAATTACCAAAGGCCTTCTAATAGTATAACATATATTTAGGGACTACAGAAGCAAATATACTAAATATATATATAGTCCATTGAGCTATGCTAACATATATGAGACAAAGTTTTCATAATAAAATTATATATATATATGTGACGTCATAAATGCAAAAGCCTTATGTCACCCATTTACGCAGATAAAGTCAAAAGAGAACTTAGCCCAAGTATAGATAAACAAAACAAAACCAAATAACGCCTTGACTTGGACCTCTCAAAAGGAACCTCCTCGGGAGGCACGGTGGTTGGCTGACAAAAAAGAATCCTAGGCCATCAACTCTGGGCCTGGTCACGTGCTTGATCACCCACATACATAATATAAGTAGTGAGCGGGAGCCCAGTGAATAATAACAAAGTAAAGGGTTTTAATGTATGATGTCCATTACAGAGTCAAAAATCAGAGTTTATATCAGAAACAAATTTTTATGCATATTCAGATCTCAAATCAAAAACATATTCATATCCATGTTCATATTCAGAAATCAAAGTTCACAACTAATCATATGTGGCACATCTATTAGCGCTAGCAAATCTGATGACCTATAATTGGGACGGCCATAAAGGCATTCTGATGACTCGTGTGCACAGAGACATTTCTGATGACCCATAAAGAGATGGCTATAAAGGCATTCCGATGACTCATGTGCATAGAGACATTTTCGATGACCTATAAAGGAACGGCCATAAAGGCATTCCGATGACCTATAAAGGGATGTATATCGTATGATGCTAATGATGCCATGAATACATTTCAGAAACTTGGACAATCATTCATTCATACAAAACATAGCATTTTAGAAAACTGATCATTTCATATCATCAAAAAATAATTAAAGTTAAACATAACTTTACAGAGTTATTACTCACGAATAACAGATGGCTCTAATTAGACGAATATAGTAGGCAATTCAAATATCTTGTAGCGCGTGACCTACACAGGTACAAAACAAATACATACTGAATTACACACCCGGAAGCATTTACTTAGTTCTTTCTTATCTTGGTGTGTCTCTACTTTTATCCTCATTATTGTGCCTTAATCTTGGCCTAGGAATGTCTAGGATGGAATGAGGATGCACAAATGTATTTGAAAACACCTGGTCAAAAATGCTAGAAACAGGGGTCTCACTCGAGTGCAACTTCCTTCACTCGAGCGGACATGAAAAATGTGAGTGGTCGCTCGAGCGTAACTTCCCTCACTCGAGCGATCTACAAATTCTGAAAAAGTACTGGTTACTCAATTTTTTCGCTTGATGCTCGCTCAACGCTCGCTCGAGCATGAGACTCAAGTCCTCGCTCAAGCGCAACTCTTGTCGCTCGAGCGGTCTGCAAAACATATAAACTTATGGGAGCATGCATTTTATGCTCGAGCTAACCTTTGGTCGCTCGAGCGCAGGTGCAAAACACAGAGTGGTTGCTCGAAAAGGATTCGCCCGAAAGCAGGAAGGAGAATCTGGAATTTCAGTTGCTCGCTTTCAAGAAACTCAATTTCAAAGTTCTAAATTATGGTCTTTTGGGCCAAAAACTTGAGGAAACTTATATAAACTTGGAAAACATGGTGAACTAATTACCATACTGAACTAATTACCACATTCAAAAGGGCAACAACTAATTATTATACTTAATCCCCAAATAAAAAGGCCATAATCCAACATTGAAAACAACTAATTACCAAGTGGTCGCAGCCCCAGCCTCCGGATGATGGAATGATGCATGCTCGATTCGTCTCGCCTGAAAATCCATTGCCATGCCACTGTTGCCTCTGTTTTTCACTGTCTTACACCTCTGATAACTGTGAAAATCCTAGAGATGCCTTTGAATTGTTCCCTAATCATTGTGAGATGCCACCGGCCAAGGAATAAAATCACCGGCCATTGATAAATGGTCATTGACCAGTTGTTAAGCTATCAGCTAATTATTTTTGGTCGGTCAGCACTGTAGGTAGTTGGTCGGCCAAATCTTCCCGCAGAATCCTATTTTGACAGCAGTAGAGGACAGACAAGGCATGGCATGGAATTTTCAAGACAATGTGTGCATGTCCACTCTCCCTATCATGTTATGGACTCAAGGGAGTGTGGGCTTCGGTCGGATGATGGCCGAAGGCACCAAGTTTGCAAATCAATGTAAATGCATGCAACAAAACAAATGAATGCCTTACGCCCTATCATGTTGAGATCAAGGGCATCGGCGACCGAGGATTGAGACGTGTTTCATCACTTTAATTACGAACACACCTCATTTCTCAAGTTTGGTTTGACACCCCAAACCAAACACAATGCAATGCATGTATGCAATATGGCTCAAGTGTACAAAATGGCTTAAGTATGCAATATGAGGCTAAGTTAGCAAAGCATGCCAAATGCAATGCAAACTAAACATACAAATGTGCAATGTGCCAAACATGCAAGATGCAATGTAATGCAACCTATTATGCAAGCTAAGTTAATGCCACATGAACATGCCAAATATGCAACAAGGATATGTAATGCAACTAGCTAAACAACATGCAAACATGCAAACATGATACAATGTAAACATGCAACCAATGTAATGCGACATGTCAAACATGCAATTTATATACAAGGATGGACTTAAACCGAAATTGGGAGACCTCAGCCCATCCCAAAAAATAGTGGCCAAGAGTACTAAAGTAATGGTGCCAACATGCAAAACAAACATGCAAACCAATAGGCCTAAGACTAAGGCATGAAAGGCAACTCTCAAGAACACTCAAAAGATGACAAACATGGACATTAAACAATCATGTTAAACTCTGAAAACCATGCGACGAATGATGCCAAAACATGCTAAGGAATGGGTGCAAAATAGAAGGCATTCAAGGACACAAAGAGAGCATTGCAAGTGCACAAGCATGGATTATGGACTGAAATATGGTCTCCAATGATGCCAAATCATGAGAATAAGCTAGGTAAAGCATGCTAGTGACCCACACACTCAAGGCTCACAAGCCAAAATGCATGGTGGCTATACCAAACATGGAAAATATGACCAAATCAGTACCAAACAGACCTCAAGCATGGTAAGACATGACTAAAAACTTTATGAAGTCAAGCTAAAGTATGCAAGCATGATGACCTAAATGCATGGCTCATGTTATGACAACAAAGGGGATTACTAAGCAAGTGTATGATGCATGTAATGGACCACCAATTCAACCACAAATAGAGGTATAATATGACAAAATAACACCCAAAAACCTCTAAAATGGAGCCAAGTAAAGCTAAGCATGCATGCTACCCTTATAAGCCTTAAATACAAGCAAAAGAGAGACAAAGGGAGAGGAGTGTCCCTCCCCTACGCAAGACCTCAAAACCTCTTCTTCACCACTGAAAATTCCCTGGATTTTAATGGTGAGAAGGCTAATACACAAAAGTTCCAAAGCTCAATAAAGAAGGCACCAAAATAGGACAAATAAGGCCTAAGAGGGGGAGGTCGACCCCCAACACCAAAATGACCTTAATGAAACATCTTAAACATGAAAAATTAGAACTTTTATCAGTTATACACAAAGCTCAAAACAGCATGCAAAGTAGGTTAAAAGCTAGTGCAAGAATGGAGAATATAAAGCAATAGTGCTCACCCTTGAAGAACACTTCAAGAACAGCAAGTCCAGCTCCCTTCTTCTGATCAAAACCAACTCAAAACTCTAAGAACAAACTCTCAACACTTCCAAAACCGAAGTATGGTGTAATACTAGGTGCCTTAGTGCAAAACTACGTACAAAACACCCTTTTGGACACTCTAACACACACAAATGTAGAGAGAGATGGAGATATATAGAGAGAGAGTGATGTATGATATGTGATATGTATATCTCTGGTTTTCTTGCTGAACCTCTTCAAAGGAGGAGGAAGGCCTTCTTTTATAGAGCAAGACAAAGGCCTAAGCTTCTTAGAGAAGCTAACCAAGAAGGGTCAAGGGGGTCAAGCTTCTAAGGGAAGCTAAGTCAAAGGTCCAAGCTTCTTGAGGAAGCTAAGACAAAGGGTCAAGCTTCCTCAAGAAGCTAGAGCAAAGGGTCTAAGCTTCTTGAGGAAGCTAAGACAAAAAGGGTGCAAAGGGTGCAAATCCTCCATACACGTGTATGGAGGACAAATCTGTGCACTCCAGCTGGCATGCACAGTGTCTGAAAAAGGCAAAACAGGAGTCCCGGCCAGAAAATATGGCCGATTGACCAAAACAATGGCCGGTCGACTATCAAAGGTGCCGGTCGGCCAAACATTTGGCTAATGAAAAAAAAAGCACATAGCCGGTGGCATCATGCCATAGCCGGTGGGTTTCAAGAATGGCTGACAAGCCATTCTCTGCCCTTAGAAGCAAAAACACATGTGTTTGGTGCAAAACCAAACACAAAGCAGGCAAGTCGAGAGGTCTTGAGGCAAGGCACGTGGCCGAGACCTTCGAGAACTCAGGACGAACACGAACATGGATGATCACCGAGTGTTCAAACGGTGACGTCCAAGTCTTGAGGACGGTCAAAAATGGGGTGTCTACAGTTGCCCCTCTTTGACAGAACTTGAAAGTCATAACAATGACGGGAGTGAATGTCAAAGCCCATAAACGACCCATTTTTGACAAGGCCGAAGACTTAGACAAAGCATACAAGCTACAAATAAAGGTATGCGCCCGAAGGCAGGGGCAAAATGCAAAACAATGCACAAAGCCGAGTATAACTCATGATCATGCAAAGAAAGCTGTAACGAAGCATAACATGCGACAGTTTTAAGCTAGCATATACCAAACCACACTACAATGCAGAGAGGGTGTCAGAGAATTATTCAATTCTCGCTACGTCTCACTCGAAGAATACAATACCTGTGCGGTTCGTCTGGTCGTGCCAGCTTCAAATGAACCGTACCTACAATATCGTGCCTGAAAGAGAAAGAAAACTTAACAGGTACAACATCGTTAGAAGTATGCATAACAATGCAAGTGAAAAGTGCGCGACAACGCATGTGAAGGGTGGAAGACAATGCAATCGAAACAAGCATGACAATGCAAAAAGGGCCTGCGTGACAATGCAAGCCGAGTGGGATGCATAACAATGCAGTTTGAAACAAACATAACAATGCGAGAAGGCGCATAAACACATGTAAGTAAAGTATGCGCGACAACGTATACAATGTGTATGATGAGGAAAACTTGAACACATATAAGTAAAGCATAACGTGACAACGCATGCAATGTGTATAAAAAGGAACTTGAACACATGTAAGTAAAGCATAACGCGACAATGCATGCAATGTGTATAAAAAGGAACTTGAACACATATAAGTAAAGTACACGCGACAACGCATACAATGTATATGATGAGAGAAACTTGAACACATATAAGTAAAGTACACGCGACAACGCATACAATGTGTATAAAAAGGAACTTGAACACATGTAAGTAAAGCATAACGCGACAACGCATGCAATGTGTATAAAAAGGAACTTGAATACATGTAAGTAAAGCACGATGCGACAATGCATGCAATGTGTATAAAAAGGAACTTGAACACATGTAAGTAAAGCATAACGCGACAAAGCATGCAATGTGTATAAAAAAGAACTTGAACACATGTAAGTAAAGCATAACGCGACAACGCATGCAATGTGTATAAAAAGGAACTTGAACACATGTAAGTAAAGCATAATGCGACAACGCATGCAATGTGTATAAAAAGGAACTTGAACACATGTAAGTAAAGCATAACGCAACAATGCATGCAATGTGTATAAAAAGGAACTTGAACACATGTAAGTAAAGCATAATGCGACAACGCATGCAATGTGTATAAAAAGGAACTTGAACACATGTAAGTAAAGCATAACGCGACAACGCATGCAATGTGTATAAAAAGGAACTTGAACACATGTAAGTAAATCATAACGTGACAACGTATGCAATGAGTAAAGCAAGCAAGGTATGAACACATGTAAGTAAAGTACACGCAAAAACGCATACAATGTGTGACCACCTGAAAATACATATACACATGTAAGTAAAGCATGCAGTAACACATGTAATGTGTATAACAATGCGAAAAGGGGGCATATTCAACTGAAACACGGTAAAGGCATGTTATTCATTATGTTGAGATGTAAATTCAGAACAAGACGAGGCATCATTCAATGCAAGACGCGTAATGAGCGTGCTTTATCAAAGCCAAAACGAAGCAACGTAATACAACATATTTGAAGCGATTTGTGGAATTCGCAAAACACAAAAAGGATACAAGAAAGGATACTCCTTGCTCGCACCGAGCATCGCACACAGAAGGCATGGCCCGAGGTCAACATGAAGGCCAGTTAATGTTCAAGAGTGCACTTTCTTGCACTGTCTCAAGTAATGAAGGTGCCAAACCATATAATTGACCCGATCGAGGGCGCAGGAGGTACATCGACCACGAGGGAAGGCCACCGGCATTAATCCAGACACTCTGCTGCCCTTTTCCCCTTTTGCTTTACTTTTCTTTTTACTGGTAGTTTAAGCACATTGTACTGCCTCAGGCAGGTTTTCGAAACTGTATATTTTTTGCAAAAGACATGATGGAAATGGAACAGCTATTTTGTCCAAAAAAAGGTGTTACATTTGTACTTTTCATGCATCGCATCGCATTGCATTACATAACAATGTAAATGAGGTTTGAATCTTTATTTGAAAAGTAAGCGTTTGCCTCGTAATAATCAGGTAGTGAGCTGACTAATGACAAAAACAACTCGATAAGCAAAACAAAGAACTCGATAAGCTAACCAAGTGCGAGTACAACTCGATAAGCAAAACAAAGACTTAAACAATGTGAAATACAACTCGATAAGCAAATGTACAACAACTCGATAATCAAATAGACGTGACTTCACAAAATCACATACGGAAGACATTGGGGAAGCTTCCAACCACAATTCTTCAACATGTTCAACTTCTAAACAGCTAATGGAACAAGAGCGAAGGCCATCGGCCATAGGGAAAGGCAACCGGCCATGATAAATGGCCATCGGCCAATAGTGGTGGTCGGTTGGCACTATTTTTGGCCGATCGGCCATAAATGGCAAGAACCACCAGAATGCTGACAGCTGTCTTCCACTCACACCTTATCCCCTACAAAAGGCCTCAGCTTCGTAGTTTTTCTCAATTCAACACTGATTTGCTCCAAATGGAAGAGTTTCTTGTCCAAAATCTCACAGCTTGGATTGCCAACTTGGATGGCTAGGAAAAGCTGAATTTCCGGGGCTTTGGCATAAACGCACTATTCACTCTGAGTCGTACTCTGCTGCACTTTCCGTTTCTCCATGTCACGGCAAGGTTTTGGAATCCGGTAACACATTTCTTTAGCTTTGGCGAGCAAGAAGTGTGTCTTACCTTTGAAGACTTCTAAGCTTTGATAGAGTCCAAGCGTAATGAAGAAATCTTGCCTCAGTTCCGGTTCGGCCACGTCCAAGTCCTATGACGAATGTGTGGGCTCACGATGCACGATGCTCGCTCTTTGATTTGTGACGGAATGCTGGATGTTTCGAGTTTGATTTGCCGGTTTTATGATGTCGGTGACCGCGACGACCATCATTGGCAGGGTTTTCGGTGACACGCCCTCTGTTTGTGCATGCTATCTCATTTCTTGCTTGCCTCGGGCTCCGGAGGATCTAGTGTCCGGTTGATCGAGGTTGCCCAAGGCTTGAAGGAGGGCAAGAGCTGCATTGCCATGATATTGGCTGAGCCATTGATGGGCTTGGATGCTTTCTATTGCCGAGAAATGACCAGATTTGCGGGGAGTCCACTACTGCTGCAGGTAATGTTTCCCACCCAATCTCACATATGTATTTCTTATATCACTCGACCCTCAGGCTCAGTTTTTCTAACAAAACCCTTTGCTCACTTTTCTCTCACCGTACATCTCTCTGTTCTTTATTCTCTCATTTTTCATCACTTCCCAGGTGTGGTTGATGGACAAGTTGCAAGTGGTGGACTCTTGCCCAGCATACTCAGCTCACAGCTACTTCTTCCGACAACGTCTGGCTGATGCCCTTGATGAGGGATGGTGGTTCGATTGGAGGTGCAGTTTGTCTGGTGCCCTTGGCTCAACCTACCGGCAATGAGTTACAGCATGTCCCGGCAGACTGGGATTCAGTTGATTGGCTTAACTTACTGTGTGTTCTACTTTCCATTCCGGTTCCAATACCGATTCGCCATGATCGATTTGCTACCAGAGGATAGAGTACCCAACAAGATTTCCTGGCCGAGGCGCACAACTTGCCCGGTATGCCACAACATGGAGGACTAGAGAGCTCCTGGCCCCTGCTCCCACTTTCAGTTGCACTTTGTCTGATGAGTGCATAGATTGGTTCAATGAAGACGCACAGATTGGGCCCAGCTTGGCATCAGAGGCTTCAACCAACTCTGGGAGGGGGCGCAGGAACACCTGACTTATCTATGCCCCAGATTTATCGCTTTATTAGTACTTTCAAGTTTTCTTTATGAATGTAATAAAAAGCAATTTCAATTTGTATGCAAGAGCAGGAGAACTCTGTATTGAAATCAATGAAATTGAAGGTTGTGGGTACTGAAAACTTTCCACTTTGGTCCAAAAATGGTCTAAGTTGTAAAAAGATTAATTTGAACAAAGTCAACTTTTATCAAAACTTTTCAAAACCATTTTCGATATGGATCAGAATTGGACACGCCTGAGATCATCCTTCGAGATGCACAACCGGGATCCCAAAGAATCGGAAAGTTGCCCCTAGTCTGAATAGCATTGTACCGGAGATCACAACCGAAGCTCTAGAATGCTGAATAGACAAAGATGACCGAGATGATCAAATGGACAAAGTTGATCGAGGAAAATTTTTATGGCTGAACTTCAAGATGAAGTTGCCTACGTATCCCAAAGATGGGAATCAAGCCTTATGTAGTTCAGGCATAGGTTTGCTCGAGTATTTTCACTCTCCTTTTACGCTCTAACTTTTGCCAAGGCCGCCTTTTGCGGGTTTTCAACCTTGCGAGCTCAAGTTTTTATAATTTCCAATTTTTCAATGCTCCAACTTTTGCCTAGGTCGCCCTTTTGGGTTTTCGGCCTAGCGAGCCTCTCAGGGGTAATATTTCTTCAACTTGTCCATATTGATTGGCTGTGAAAACTCTAGGCCATCTAGGTCCATCAGAACGACAGCTCCACCTGACCAGATAGACTTGATGATGTAGGGACCAGCCCAATTGGGTCTGAATTTGCCCCTTGGGTCATGGATGGGAGCTCGGTTGTCCTTGAGCACCAAATCTCCTTCCTTCAAATTCCTGGACTTAACCTTCTTGTTGAAAGCCCTGGCAATTCTGCGTTGATAACCTTGAACATGGTACAGTGCTTTCAGTCTTCTCTCATCAAAGAGCATGAGTTCCTCAAATCTGCTCTGCTGTTAATCTGCTTCAGCTATCTGACACTCAGCCAGCACTCGTAATGACGGAACCTCAATTTCAATAGGTAAAACGGCCTCCATCCCATAAACTAATGAATACGGAGTCGCCCCAGTAGAAGTTCTAATTGAAGTCCGGTAGCCCCAAAGAGCAAATGGCAACTTATCTGGCCAGTCCCGGTAGGTTCCACCATCTTCTACAGTATGTGTTTGATGTTCTTGTTGGCGGCCTCAACTGCTCCATTGGTTTGCGGCCGATATGTGGACGACTTATGAAAAGCCATGCTGCATTTTTCTAACAAGTCAATCACTTCTTTCTTGAAGTGGAGCCATTATCTGAAATGATCTCGTTCGGGACCCTGTAGCGACAGATGATGTTGTTTTTGATGAACTTTGCAACATGTGAAGCCTTCAACACCGCATAAGATTGGGCCTCAACCCACTTTGTAAAATAGTCTATCGCGACCAGGATGAACTCATGCCCATTCGACCCCTTCGGAGTGACAGCCCCAATCACATCGATTCCCTAAACTGAAAATGGCCATGGCGAAGTCATGTTGTACAACTTCGATGGCGGGATGTTCATGCGGTTTGCATAGATCTGACATTTGTGGCATCGCCAAACAAAGCCGGTACAATCCTCCTCCATTGTGGACAAATAGTAACCTTGTCTGAGAATCTTCCGAGCTAACATCACCCCCATTCATATGTGCCCCACATTCTCCTCCATGGATGGCCTCTATCAGGCGCTTCGATTCTTCGGCGTCAACACAGAGCTTATGCATTCCTAGATGACCTCTCTTATACAGCTTACCCCCGCAGATGATGAACTGAACGACCATTCTTCTGATTACCCTTTTATCCTTGGTATTTGCCCTTGGTGGATACGCCTCTTTCTCCAAGAAGTTCCAAATTTCGTAATACCAGGGGTTTTTGTCCTGAACCTTATCTATGGCAGCAATCTACTCGTAAGCTGGCGCAAATTTCTGGTCAATAATGACTGGACGCATCCAGACTCCAAATGGGATGTCTATCATAGAAGATAGAGTTATTAGTGAATCTGCGAACCTGTTGTTCTCTCTTAATAGATGAGCGAAGTTTAGCTTCTCAAACTGAGGAATTAACAAGTCCAAGGTCTGGTGATACATTATCATTTTTCTTCTTTAACTTTCCAGTCTCCTTTTGCTTAGGACACAACGAGGTTCGAGTCCCCGATGACGTCCAACCTTTTTGCCCCTAGTTCCAGGGCTGCTTCTAGACCGGCAATGCACGCCTCATATTCTGCTTCGTTGTTCGAGACTTTGAACAGGAGTTTGAATGCTAGAGGGATACGGGAATTGTCGGGTGCTATCAGCAATACTCCTATCCCATACCCGTACTGGTTTGATGCTCCGTCGAAGTACATTGTCCAAGTTTCATCCTCGATATGCAAAATGGCCTCTTCTAGAATAAGTACTTAACTGCTTCACCCCCTTCCACTGGGTGATCGTCTAAGAACTCTGCCACTGCTCTTCCCTTGACTGACTTGTGAGTCACATATTTCAGATCAAATTCGGAAAGCAACAGCAACCAACGAGCTAGCCTAGCCGTAAGTGCCGGTTTCTCGAAAAGATATTTGATGGGATCTAATCTTAAAACCAACATTACAGAGTGAGCTAACAAGTAGTGCCGCAGCTTCCTGGTAGCCCATACCAAGGCTAAGCAAGCCTTTTTCAACGATGTATAACGGGTCTCATACTCTAGCATCTTCTTGCTCAGATAGTAGATAGCCTTCTCCACCTTGTCCTCGGATTCTTGCACGAGCATACAGCCCATTGTAGTCTCAATCACTGAAAGGTACATTATCAACGGTCTCCCCGGCTCTGGCGGTGACAACACGGGTGGGTTCTGTAAGTATTCCTTGATCTATTCAAAAGCAGCTTGGCATCAGCCGTCCCACTAGAATTTCTTTCCTTTCTTCAGGAGGCCAAAAAGTGATTCACAAGTCAAGGTTAATTTTGAGATAAACCGTCTTATGAATTGCACTTTACCCAGAAAGCCTCGCACCTCCTTTTCAGTCCTTGGTGGTGACATTTCTAAGATGGCCTTGATTTTGGAAGGGTCGCCTTTGATACCTCTCTATGTAATCAGAAACCCCAGCATTTTTCCCGCTGTAACACCAAACGTACACTTATGAGGATTCAGCCGCAACCGAAATTCTCTGATCCTTTGGAAGAACTTTTGCAAGGCAGTGTAGTGGCCCTCTCTTTCTTTAGACTTGACAATCAAGTCGTCCACGTACACCTCAACCTCTTTATGGATCATGTCACGCAATATCGTGGTCGCGGCCTGTTGATATGTAGCTCCAGCATTCTTCAACGCAAACGACATTACTCTGTAGCAGTATGTCCCCCACGGGGTGGTGAAAGCAGTCTTCTCTCGGTCTTCAGGTGCCATCATTATCTGATTGTAGCCTGAGAAGCCATCCATGAATGAAAGCAAAGCATGCCCCGCTGTGAAGTCCACTAATTCATCAATATGCGGCAAGGGAAAGTCATCCTTTGCACTGGCTATGTTCAAATCCCTGAAATCCACGCATACCCTGATCCTGCCATCCTTCTTCGACCTTTGGAACCAGAACGCCCGACCTAAATGTCGATTCATTATCTTTTCAATCACCTGTTTGATGTTTTTTTGAATGTTTATTGTGGGAACCTATGTGAAAATATAGTAAAAGTGCATGAGACTTAGCAAAATGAATTCCCATCTGTTGAATTAAAACTCTATCTGTCACATTTGAATTACTTTAATCCGAAATTGAACACCTTAGAGATTTAATTTGCAGAAATTGATTTGGTATTTGGAATCTACATGATTTTTAAGCTATAATGGGATTTTCTCAGAGAATTTTCATTTCGCACCATAAAGCGATTCGCTTTTTGTCTTTTATGCACTTATATATATATAGTTATATGTTTGTCTAAGTTGTGCAACTTTGATAAAAACGTGGGTCACTTTTGAGAGAAGGAAAAAGAGAGAAAGGAGGAGAGAAATTGGGGAAAATTCGGACCATTAAGGAGGCTACTCAACTTGTTGATTTGGGTGATTTATTTAAAGGTAATTGAATTCTAGCTTAATCTCCAAGAATCTTAGCTCATGGTTGTATGATTGATGGATAATCCATGTTTGATTCACTAGGGTTTCTTACCATTTGAACATGTTGGCAATAATTTGAGTATTGAATAAAGATATACCTAAATCCTTGAATTATAGCAACAATCCATGTATATATGTTGAAATCATGCAATATGTTTGAAAAATGTGAAGTTAGATTGAATTTGTGGGAGTGTTGACGTGACAAAACTCCTAACTTGGTTTCCATTGGTATAATTAAGCTTAGATTCATGTTTGGGGGTTGTTAAGTGAATGTATTGCATGAATTTGACCCTTGAATTCATAAAAATTGAGCTTGAATGATGAAACTTTGTCTTGAAATCGAGCTGCTCTAAATCTGCTTGATCGTCCGCTCGGCGGTCGAGAACGCCGAGCGTAAAATGCACCTCCAGTTTCGAAAATTACCTGTCATTCGGCGTGGAAAGGTGCGCTCCGGCGGAGAAATCAACCATCCAAGATTTTGGCAAGATTACCTTTGTCTGGCCGGCGGACAAATATACGCTCGAGCGTAGGCCTGTTCAACCAGGAAAAATATGTTTTGTTCTGTTCTTCATGCTGGACTCTTTGGTGTTATTAGAATATTCTTTTCTGATGAGTCTTAAGAGATTATAACTTTATAAAAGTGTGGAGGCAGATGAAACGATTTCTAAAGAAAAGAATACTAATTTATTAGCTATGTTGTGTGCAGGGCACACTCCAGAAGGAACTCATACGCCACCACAACACTGTGAGTAATAGTGCATTACACATACATTTATGTATCTGTTCTGTAAGACATGTTTGTAATTATGTACTGATCTGAAAATGAAAGTGAGAACTATATCTCAGATATACGTGATGCCGCAAGCGACACATTGTCTTAGAAAGGCTACTGTTGTGCCGCAGGCTACTGAGCGAAAGGCTATCTCTCTTAGAAGCTGCCGCAAGGCTACCTGAGCCGAAAGGCTATCTGTGCCGAAAGGCTACCTGTTGTGCCGCAAGGCTACCTGAGCCGAAAGGCTATCTGTGCCGAAAGGCTACCTGTTGTGCCGCAAGGCTACCTGAGCCGAAAGGCTATCTGTGCCGAAAGGCTACCTGAGCCGAAAGGCTATCTGTGCCGAAAGGCTACCTGAGCCGAAAGGCTATCTGTGCCGCAAGGCTACCTGGACCAATGGGTCAATCTGTTATCTCGATATTTGATTTTGGTACATATGCCATTGCACATTGTGATTTTATTACTGCGTACTATTATTCACTGAGCTTGTCTCATTCTGAAAATTGTCTGATTCTGTAGGAACCAGCTTGGGGAGCCGATCTAGCATGCTTCATGCATTTTTGCCAGCTTAAGCTTAACCAGGCACTGGAAGAAACCCCTTGCATATTAGACCAGTTGGTTTTATATATGTAATTTTGGTAGTCACATTCTGGTCAGGGACGCTGTATCTATTGTTTTGTATGCCTAAGACCTAGGCTAATTTGTAAATGTTTTGTAACCTCCTTTTGTGTGCATGGTACTCTATTGTTAAGTTGATCCTGGTTTTTGGTAGTTGCTCAATGGATGCGTCTGTTCTTTATTAATTAAAATTACAATGCTTCCGTACAGGCCCTCAAATGTTATACCAAATAGGTTATTCTGTCTGTTTTTGTTAAGGTCACGCGCGGACTTTTAGGGGGCAGGTTCGGGGCGTGACAAGTGGTATCAGAGCACGAGTTGCTATCTCACACACTGATCCATTGAGCGTTAGGGTGTCTAGAAGGTTGTAGGCATCAAAAAAAAAAAAAAGAATTGATAGCAACGTGATATGATTTTGCTAACACTAATGCTGATGATTGCATTTTGTATACCTTTGTGTATGTTGGCATGATTTGTTTTGTAGACTATGGTGAGAACAAGGGCTGACGAGCCAGAGGATGCTACCTCAGTGCGGTTGGATAGAATGGAAAGAATGATGAGAGAGATGGCTGCAACTTTACGGCAACAACAACGACAGCCACAACAGCCTCAGCCACCACCCCCACCGGTACCTCCACCTGCAATGCAAGACATTCATGCCGAGGACCGCACGATTACGCTGACAAGGGAGTTTAAAAAGATGAAACCACCTTCGTTTAAAGGGGGGATTGAACCAATGAAGGCGGAGGCATGGGTGTTAGGGATAGAGAAACTATTCGAAGTCTTTCCTTGTACTGGAGTTCAGAAAGTGCAGCTTGCCGCTTTCACGCTTGAAGAAGAGGCGCGGAGGTGGTGGATGCTTACCAGAACGATGCACCCTGAGTTGACTTGGGACAGGTTCTTAGTGTTATTCTATGACAAATATTTTCCCCAGAGTATGCGAGACAAGAAAGTAACGGAGTTTGAAACATTGAGACAAGGAAATAAAATCAGAAGTCGAGTATGAAGCCCGGTTTGCGAATCGCCTTGCTCGCACCTCACATGGTAGACACGAGTACAAAAAGGCGCGGAAATTCGAGGAGGATTGAGGAATGCCATTCAGATCGGATCAATGTGTTGAAGTTACCGACGATGTTGATGTTTTGGAGCGGTCATTATCGCAGAAGGAAATTTGGCTACTCGGACTGGATTTCGAATGGAGGAAGAGGCAAAATACTCTGGTCTAAGGGATCAACCACTTCACCAAACAAAAAGCGATTCAGAAACTTTTCCAATACTGACTTCTCGTAATTCAACTCTGTGTGTCTAGAATGTGGGTTGCAAGATCGTGGGGTTTGTCATCGGTTGATCGGAGCATGTTTTTCGGTGCGGTAAAAACAGACATCCGATTAGGGATCGCCCACAAAGGAATCAACAACCCGAGTAAGATCGCCACAAGTTCGCTTGGTCTACACCGACTCCAAGTGCCAAATCAACTGTTAAACCGACTAATGGTAAGGATGCCATGAGGTGGTAGGGTATTTTGCGTTGGTTCCGTGAAATGTCTGTAATGCAACAACCGTGGTGTCGGTACATTTATGGTTTATGGCCATTCTCGCTTATGTTTTGTTTGATTCGCTCTACCGTTTCTTTTGTGTCAAAACAATTTGCAAAGAACTTAGAACAACCTCAAGTAGAATTAGCCTATGTGTTGTGTGTTACATCACCTATGGGGACTTCTTTGATTTGTACTGCTTATCCTACATGTGAAATTCTCATTGGAGATGTCTGTATATGCTAACTTAGTTCCCTTGATATGACTTCATTTGATATTATTTTGGGGATGGATTGGTTGGGTGAATACGGGCTACTATAGACCGCCTAGCAAAACAAATTAAATTTCATCCTCCGGTCACCAGAGACTATTTTCCAAGGTCAAGAAGTGACATCACCACCATATGTAATCTCTGCAGACTAAGGCTTGCAAATTGATTCGAAAGGATGCCAGGTATTTATGTAGTGTTCGGGAAGGCCACAGAGAATAAAACTATTGATGCAATTCCACTGTTTGTGATTTTCCTGACGTCTTTCTCAAGAATCGCCAGGCTTAATAGACCGTGAAATTGAGTTTCATGAAGTGGTACTAGGCACTCAACCCATTTCAAAAACTCCCTATAGAATGTCGTGGGTTGAAATGAAAGAACCGAAAATGCGATTCAGGATTTATTAGACAAGCGATTCATCCGTCCGAGTGTATCCGCGTGGGCTGCACGAGTGTTATTTGTAAAGAAGAAAGATGGAACACTCCGGCTTTGCATTGATTACCGAGAGCTTAATAAAGTCACAATTAAGAATAAGTACCCGCTACCGAGAATTGATGATTTATTTGACCAGCTTCAGGGGGCTCAAGTCTTCTCCAAAATTGATCTACGGTCTGGATACCATCAACTAAAGGTCAAGGCTGAAGATGTTGAGAAAACAGCTTTTCGGACCCGGTACGGCCACTATGAATTTTTGGTTATGCCATTTGGAGTCACTAACGCACCGGCAGCTTTCATGGATTTGATGAACCGTATTTTCAAGCCTTATTTGGATGAGTTTGTGGTGGTTTTCATTGATGATATCCTCATTTATTCGAAAAATATGGAAGCTCATGAGAATCATCTTCGTTTAATCCTCCAAACCCTCCGGGAAAAGAAATTGTATGGAAAACTGAAGAAATGTGAATTTTGGCTATCAGAGGTGACATTTTTGGGACATGTTATCACTAAAGAGGGAGTTTCCGTTGATCCGAGCAAGATTGAGGCCATCGTAAACTGGCCAACCCCGACCAATGTAACTGAAGTGCGCAGTTTTATGGGACTGGCTGGTTATTACCGGAGATTCGTTCAAGATTTTTCCAAAATTGCTGTGCCTCTTACACAATTGACCCGAAAGGGAATTGCATTTGACTGGTCAGAGGAACGAGAGTCTGCTTTTCAGGAATTAAAGACAAAGTTGACAACAGCACCCGTTTTGGCCTTACCATCCGGGACAGAGGGATTTGTAATTTACAGTGATGCTTCACACAAAGGGCTTGGTTGTGTATTGATGCAAAACGGAAGAGTTATTGCTTATGCTTCTCGGCAATTGAAACCCCATGAGAAAAACTATCCTACGCACGACCTTGAGCTGGCAGCAGTAGTGTTTGCTTTAAAAATATGGCGACACTATCTTTATGGTACAACCTGTGAAGTCTATACGGACCACAAGAGTCTCAAGTATCTTTTCACCCAAAAAGAGCTGAATATGCGACAGCGAAGGTGGCTAGAGTTGCTTAAAGATTATGATCTACAAATTCATTATCATCCTGGTAAAGCCAATACAGTTGCAGATGCGCTTAGTCGGAAAAGTGCAGGGAGTTTGGCAAGTTTAGTTACAGGGAAAAAGGAATTGATGATTGAATTGGATAAAATGGGAGTAGACTTAGTACTACAAGGACAAGAAGCTTTAATGGCAACAGTGATGGTCCAACCGACCTTACTCGAAGAAATTAAATCGCATCAAGCAGAAGATGAAGCTCTAAAGAAGATTTGTGATGAACTGGGAACAAATCCGAAGGTGGGATTCAATTTAGTAGATTCGGTGCTTAAGTTCCAAGATCGAATATGTGTCCCCAACGTGTTAAACCTTAAGCAGAAATTAATGGAGGATGCACATACCTCAAGGTTCACAGTACATCCAGGGAGTACCAAGA
Source organism: Camellia lanceoleosa (assembly GCA_025200525.1). Classification (NCBI taxonomy): domain Eukaryota; kingdom Viridiplantae; phylum Streptophyta; class Magnoliopsida; order Ericales; family Theaceae; genus Camellia; species Camellia lanceoleosa. Next base: position 65,760,484 of record CM045769.1, on the reverse strand, counting down.
TGTACCGAGATTTGAAGTGCAACTTTTGGTGGCCGGAAATGAAAAGGGAGATCGCGGAATTTGTTTCTAAGTGCTTACAATGCCAACAAGTAAAAGCGGAGCATCAAAAACCTGCCGGTTTATTGCAGCCTCTTCCTGTACCGGAGTGGAAATGGGAACATTTGACAATGGATTTTGTTGTGGGGTTACCACGAACTCCCCGAGGTATGAATTCAATTTGGGTCATTGTGGACCGATTAACCAAGTCTGCTCACTTCCTGCCAGTAAAGACTCAGTATAATGCAGATAAATTGGCGGTGCTTTATATAGATGAAATTGTGAGACTTCATGGTATTCCTCCATTGTATCGATAGGGATCCAAGTTTGTCTCCGTGATTTTGGCAAAGTTTGCAAGAAGCAATGGGTACCGAACTAAAGTTCAAGATGTTTTCCACCCCTGCATCGACGGTCAATCCGAAAGAACGATACAGACTCTAGAAGATATGCTCCGAATGTGTGTGCTGGATTTTCAGGAAAGTTGGGAAACTCATTTATCGCTGATTGAATTTGCGTATAATAATAGCTACCATTCGAGTATTCAAATGGCACCTTATGAAGCCCTGTACGGGAGACCGTGTCGCTCACCTGTGTGCTGGGCCGAGGTGGGAGATAGGCCTTTGTTAGGGCCTAACTTGTTCAATTAACTCTTGAAAAGGTGAAGATTATTCGAAAGGCTGAAACCGCCAAAGCAGCGTAAGAGTTACACGATAACAAAGAAATTTAGAATTTGATGAGAGCCATGTCTTTGTGAAAGTCACACCAATGAAAGGCCACCCAAGATTTGGAAAGAAGGGTAAGCTAACACCCCGATATGTCGGCCCTTTCAGATTTTGCGAGAAGTTGGGTCAAGAGGCCTACCGAAGTCGCCTCCCGCCACACCTGAGTCAGGTTCACAATGTATTTCATGTTTCTATGCTCCGAGAATACCTTCCGGATCCATCCCATATCATTGACTATCATCAGATTGAGTTAACCGATAAGTTAACATACGAAGAAAAACCGCTTCGAATTCTGGACCGTCAGGTGAAACAGTTAAGGAACCGGGAAATCCCAATGGTGAAAGTGGAGTGGCAAGAGCACTATGGAACTGAGGCAACTTGGGAAAAAGAGGAGGAAATGCGAAATCAATATCCGTGACTGCTGGCCCTATAAAAACAAGTTTGGAGGACCAAACTTAAATAAGGGGGGGAGAGTGTAACGCCCCGACCCTCGTATCTGATTCTGTTATCTTTTCAATCACCTGTTTGATGTTTTTTTGAATGTTTATTGTGGGAACCTATGTGAAAATATAGTAAAAGTGCATGAGACTTAGCAAAATGAATTCCCATCTGTTGAATTAAAACTCTATCTGTCACATTTGAATTACTTTAATCCTAAATTGAACACCTTAGAGATTTAATTTGCGTAAATTGATTTGGTATTTGGAATCTACATGATTTTTAAGCTATAATGGGATTTTCAGAGAATTTTCATTTCGCACCATAAAGCGATTCGTTTTGTCTTTTATGCACTTATATATATATAGTTATATGTTTGTCTAAGTTGTGCAACTTTGATAAAAACGTGGGTCACTTTTGAGAGAAGGAAAAGAGAGAAAGGAGGAGAGAAATTGGGGAAAATTGTGGACCATTAAGGAGGCTACTCAACTTGTTGATTTGGGTGATTTATTTAAAGGTAATTGAATTCTAGCTTAATCTCCAAGAATCTTAGCTCATGGTTGTATGATTGATGGATAATCCATGTTTGATTCACTAGGTTTCTTACCATTTGAACATGTTGGCAATAATTTGAGTATTGAATAAAGATATACCTAAATCCTTGAATTATAGCAACAATCCATGTATATATGTTGAAATCATGCAATATGTTTGAAAAATGTGAAGTTAGATTGAATTTGTGGGAGTGTTGACGTGACAAAACTCCTAACTTGGTTTCCATTGGTATAATTAAGCTTAGATTCATGTTTGGGGGTTGTTAAGTGAATGTATTGCATGAATTTGACCCTTGAATTCATAAAAATTGAGCTTGAATGATGAAACTTTGTCTTGAAATCGGGCTGCATTAAATCGCTTGATCGTCTGCCGAAGCGGGTCGTGGCCGCCGGCGTAGAAATGCACCTCCCAGAAGTTGCTGAAAAATTACACTGTCCGCACGAGCGTGGAAAGGTGCGCTCGAGCGGAGAAATCAACCATCCAGTATTTTGGCAAGATTGCATCCGCCGGCGGACAAAGATACGCTTCGGCGTAGGCCTGCTCAACCAGAAAAATATGTTTTGTTCTCGTTTCTTCATGCTGGACTCTTTGGTGTTATTAGAATATTCTTTTCTGATGAGTCTTAAGAGATTATAACTTTATAAAAGTGTGGAGGCAGATGAAACGATTTCTAAAGAAAAGAATACTAATTTATTAGCTATGTTGTGTGCAGCGCACACTCCAGAAGGAACTCATACGCCACCACAACACTGTGAGTAATAGTGCATTACACATACATTTATGTATCTGTTCTGTAAGACATGTTTGTAATTATGTACTGATCTGAAAATGAAAGTGAGAACTATATCTGTATATCTGTTATGCCGCAAGGCGACCTGTTGTGCCGAAAGGCTACCTGTTGTGCCGCAAGGCTACCTGAGCCGAAAGGCTATCTGTGCCGAAAGGCTACCTGTTGTGCCGCAAGGCTACCTGAGCCGAAAGGCTATCTGTGCCGAAAGGCTACCTGAGCCGAAAGGCTATCTGTGCCGAAAGGCTACCTGAGCCGAAAGGCTATCTGTGCCGCAAGGCTACCTGGACCAATGGGTCAATCTGTTATCTCGATATTTGATTTTGGTACATATGCTATTGCACATTGTGATTTTATTACTGCGTACTATTATTCACTGAGCTTGTCTCATTCTGAAAATTGTCTGATTCTGTAGGAACCAGCTTGGGGAGCCGATCTAGCATGCTTCATGCATTTTTGCCAGCTTAAGCTTAACCAGGCACTGGAAGAAACCCCTTGCATATTAGACCAGTTGGTTTTATATATGTAATTTTGGTAGTCACATTCTGGTCAGGACGCCAGATCTATTGTTTTGTATGCCTAAGACCTAGGCTAATTTGTAAATGTTTTGTAACCTCCTTTTGTGTGCATGGTACTCTATTGTTAAGTTGATCCTGGTTTTTGGTAGTTGCTCAATGGATGCGTCTGGTCTTTATTAATTAAAATTTCAATGCTTCCGTACAGGCCCTCAAATGTTATACCAAATAGGTTATTCTGTCTGTTTTTGTTAAGGTCACGCGCGGACTTTTAGGGGGCAGGTTCGGGGCGTGACAGGAACTATGTTGGCCAACCAAGTCGGGTATTCAGATACCAGCAGGAACACTGCGTCAATTTGCTTGGTGACCTCTTCCTTAATCTTAAGGGCCCAGTCCGGGCGGATCCTTATGAGTTTTTGCTTGATGGGTCGGGCCTCGGGGTCAAGAGGGATCCGGTGTTATACAATCTCAGGATTGATTCTAGGCATGTCTTCGTAGGACCACGCGAAAACATCTTTGAAATCTTTTAATAAAGCGACTAAGCGCTCGCGTTCCTCCGAAGACAACGTGGACCCGATCTGGACCAGCCGCGGGTCCTCCTCAGTACCAATATTCATAGTAGTGATTTCATCCACTAAGGGTTTAACAAATCTTTCCTACTCTTGTTCAATTAAGCGTTGCAAAATCGGAGGAATTTCTTCCTCGTCGTTTTCATCAAAATTTTGAAAGTCTGAGTTAATGCAATAAATCAAGGGCACAGAAAGGTACTCAGAAACCACATCTACATCATTCTCATTAAGCACGTCCAAACCGTCCGATTCTTCTGTTACAACAGACTCAAAAGAGAAAGAAAAAGACGACCTAGACAGGACTGTGGCATCCGGGTTATCACCCCCAGGAATGCCGGACTCAGACTCAGTCGAGCTAGAACATGATTCCGACTCACAAGACTCGGTGGAATCAGATTCCAGCTCATTACCTGACCTGGTGCTGCTTGACAAAAATCCCTCCTCGTAATGCCAAATGAGAGAGGGTGCAATGGATGCATCCAAAATGGTTGACGGTAGGCCCGCAGCCGTTTCATTCCCGATCATGGATACCGAGAAGTTATCCCCCAAGCACTTCTGTTTGATCGGAGGATCTGAAAGTAGACATGCCAGCGCTACCCCCATTTCAATTTCGACGTCCTCAGACTCCACTTTCTTGCTCTGCTCAACCTCAACCGATGGGTCTGTCTGCTCTTCGGCAACATCATCCCCGGATAATTGCAGGTCAAAGAAGATCTCAAAACCTGGTACACGCTTCCTCTCCGCGTTCAGCCACGGCTCTGGGAAGCCACAAAATGGAAAGTCCTCCCCCTCCCGGACAAAGCGTCCGTTTAGGGTTCCCTGGATGGGTCGGTGCATTAGCTCAAAAGGCTTCCCCGCCTGCTTTGCTCTGGTTCTCCCAGCCATCTCCTTACGTTTTCTCACCGAATCCTCTCTAGTGGGTAGATAACCCAAGCCAAAGGTATGTGGGTTGTGTGGCACTTCGGCCAATGTTGCAATGCCCTTCTGGCCACTCTTTCCCAATCCCATTTCGGGGATGTGTTGGAGCTTGTTCATGAGGTATACTGATTGAGCACTAACATACACCCCCTCATTAACAGCCATGATGTTCTGCACAACCCGGGCCTCAGCTAAGGTAAAACCCGGCATGAACACATCCTCCATGCCATGCTCAATTTCCAAAACTGGCGTAGATACTTCTGGCGGTGGATGGATCGATGCGTTTCCAAAAACAATGGTTACTCCCTTCCCATGGGGGTATTTCACCATCTGATGCAAGGTGGACGAAACTGCCTTCACCTGGTGCAGCCACGGCCGTCCCAAAAGCATATTGAAAGTTGCAGGAACTTCTAAAACGTGAAAGTCTATCTCATGCTATCCCGACCCAACGTTGGTCTGAATTTTTACTGTCCCTATTACTTCTCTACTTGTGTTATCATATGCCCGAATCACCTGGGCTGTCAGTACAAAGTTCGCGGTCTTTAAACTGATTGCATATGCAGTTCTTGTCGGGCACACACTGATGGCAGATCTTGTGTCGACAAGCACCACGGGTATCCATTTGTTTCTACCCTCCACAGAGATGTAGAGTGGCTTGTTATGGTTCGCACCCTCAGGTGGCAGTTCTTTGTCAGAGAAAGTCAACATCGGGGTAGCTCCTCCCGGAAAAACTAGGCCCACTAGCTATTCAGGTGTGGTGTCTATTGCGAGCTTGGCCTTGTCCATAGCTGATAAGGCAGCCTGTCCGTGAACACGTGAAGGCATAAGCAGTTCCCAGATGGAGATGTCTGCTTGTATCTTTTTCAACTGCTTCAGTACAGCCACTTCTTCGAGTTACTTCTCTTTCTGTTTCTCCGCCTCCTTGTCTTTCGCAGACACCTCTGGCTGATCTAGGTGTGGCAGCTTGAAATACTGTCCACTCCTAGTCATATGATCGACTTCACCAATATAACAGGTATCATCCGGTTGATTGCTCCCCCAATCCTCATCTGTGTGGGCAAGACGTAAATCATCGTCCTCCCACCACATTCCATCGGCAGCCGACAGACACTTGTCTAGCTCTGGTACAATTGTACTCGCAGTACTTTCCGTCCACATGCTCACAGCATTCTCTGTCCTCGTGTACACAGCACTTTCAGTCCCCACGGGGGCTTTAGCTTTCCTGATTCTCTCAGAATCCCCAAACCTTTCTTGTTCCACTGCATTAGTACAGCTGGCTATTCAATAATTCCTGTATTCAAAATGCCCAGATTCTGAGCGGAATTCTTGGTACCGGCGCTCTCCGGCGATGCACTCCGATCCTTGGCCCTTCCGGCCACAACTGATGTCCTTATCCCTGACGGGCCTAATTCCAACTGAAATTCTTCGACAACGTCTGGTAGGTCATCAAGCCACCCGGTAACCTCCGCTGACTCCTCAAAATCTGACCAGGTGACTGCCATGTCCTCTGGATCTTGTTCATTGAAAAACTGGAGGTTAGCAAAGTCCCTTTCTACAGCCGCTAAGTCATCTATCCTCTGACTGAATTCATCCCCTTGTATCACACAAAGCACTGCCCCTGCCGGCAATTCCAAATTTAGCCCAACCTGACCTACTAACAGAATGTAGTCACTCGGATTGTATACCTCTTTGGCAAAACTCCCAGATTCCTCAGATTCTGACTCGACAATCCCATCCTCCTCCGAAATCTCCCCTGTTCTGTTCTCAACAGTCACCACCATTGGTTCGGGTTGGGTTCTGGAGATGTCCAACGTGCACAGGTCATTGCAGTCAGGGAGGAACACCTCCGGCTTGGGTAGATGAGACGGGGTGATATAGATGCTGGGATCATACGACATGACCCCGGTCTGGATAAAGTTGATTCATTTGGGAGGTGGAGCTTGGTTGTGTCGAGGGAGAGGGTTGGTTGTGACATTGGGTTTTTCTGAAGGCATAATCACCCCATTATCAATGAGATCTTGAACCTCATGACATAATCGGAAGCATTGGTCGGTGTCATGACCGTGCTGTTGGTGAAATGCGCAATATTTGGCTGGGTTATGGGAAGGGGGAAGTTTTTCCGGTAATGGCTGTGGCTCTAGGGGCTTTAAGTGCCATTTTCTGATTAAAACCCCTAGAGCTTTGGACAGGGGTATATATAGCGGAGCAAAGGTTCTTTGGCTTTTGGATTGGTATTTGGTTGTTTGTGTGTTACTCTCGGATGCACCGGAGAATGGCGTAGCTGCCATGGTTCTTGGAGGGGGAATGGTGGTGACCATGCTCACTTCTGAGGCTCTTGTAGTTACAGCGCCGCTCGGGCCTGCATTGGTGGTGCGGTTGAAGGTCCTCCTGGGTTGCTCTCTGTCATTGTCAATTAAGCCCTGCTTTAAGGCATCCTCAATCTGTACTCCCATCTCATGCAGATCTGAAAAGGTAGGAAAGGGGAGCACGATCATTTTCTGCATCAGCTTAGGCTGGAGATTGCTCACAATCATCCAAATCTGATCTTTATGTATGGGCCTTAGGGTCATCATTGAGGCCTTGGCCCTCCATTTGGTTACGAACTTCGAAAAGCTCTCCTTAGGCTTCTGCCTTATTGTCTCATGATCACGGGTCATAATCTCAATTTGGGTGTTATAAGAGTACTGTGCAATGAACGCCTCGGCCATCTCATCCCAGTTTCTCTTGACATCATCTTCTAATTTCGCGTACCAGATGGCTGCCACACCCGACAGGGTCCGACCGAACAAAGATAGCTTTTGTAATCTGGTGAGGCCCATCGGCCTTAAGATATCTGAAAACATTTGTAGATGCACCATGGGATCCCTAAATCCGTCGAAGCAGTCGATATGTGGCATCTTGAATCGGTCCGGCAGCGTCACAGCTGCGTCGGTATACCTATCTTCAATATCAGGGATGGTCTTGACTCCTTGGGATTTCTTGAACAACTTTTCAAGCTTGCTCAACTTCAACATTGTAGGGTCCACCTCGCACTCAAAAGGTGAATCTGACAAGTTGATTGGTGTTTTAGATAACTGGGGTAGGATCTGGGGTAGGATCGGGGCAGAGGTGGCCCTGTGGGAATGTCCGTATCTTCCTAGACATTAGCCGTCTCCTCGAGTGTTCGAACTCTTGGTGAGGGAGGAGCTGGGTGCGAAGCTGATGCCCCGGCTTGCTGCTGTAGTCGGGTAATTAGCTCTGCCTGTTGGGCCATGATTGCGGCCTGTTGCTTGGCAAACTCCGCTTGATGGGCAGAGTCCTGCTGCATGGTCTTCATGGCCTCCTGCATCTGACGCATCATTTCTTCCATTCCTGTTGTTCCCGACATACTGCTCTGATCCAATTGAACTACCGGTATATGTTCCCTTTCTGTGGTAAAAATTAAGACCTCGGCCTGACTGTCCACTGGTCGGGTTGACCACTGCTCTGGCAATCTTGGTACTGATACACTGCGTCTTCTCGACCTCCTCCTGACAACTGGGGGTAGAGAATAGAACACTGGTTGTCCATCGACCAGATCCTCAGATCGATTGAGTCGGCGACCTCTAGTCCAGAGTGCTTGGGGAATATCTGCTGGGTTGGAAGCAATCGTGCTAAACTACCTAGCAAAAAGATAAATAAAGCAATAATAAGGAAATAAACAACCAGACAAATGGATAGCATTACGGCTTAAATAAACACAACACATAGTTAGGCATAACAACCTGCAGTTGATAAGCTGAGTACACTATTCCTCAACACTGATCATTGTTCCCAAATCATTTCCCCCAAGTCTGAATCTGATACCCGCAGATAACTGATTCCCAAAATAATGAACTGGTGCCCGTAGGCCTGATACCCAAACTCATAAGCTGATACATGCATTCCTGTAGAGGCCAACTCTAAAGCACATAACAAACAAGTGAGAGCCAAAACACCCCTATATTGGGGTAGGGTTTCCCTGTCCTATTTTTTCAGGAGCTAGGGTTTCACTACGCACGCAGCGATTTCAAACAACCTAACATTGGGTAAGCAACCTATCATAGCTTGGAATGGTCACTATGGATTCTGAATATGCACTAGGTCGAATGGTCAAAAGGGGTGCCCCGGTAAAACTGGGGTTTATGTTCCCTTCGTGGCAGAGCCCGTAACCGGTCAGCCTTATGGCACGCTTCTCGAAGCGAGCCTCCGGCAAACCGTTCAAGAATAGAAGAGGGCAAACACTGTGACTTAGGCACGCCAATGCAAATGCAATGCAAAGAAACACATAAATGTAGTCAAAACAAGACATCATGAGTTCGAGTCAAGCTCTCTAATATCCTCAGCAGAGTCGCTAGAAACTGTAGACGTCCCCGAACGTCCCGGGAGGGAAATCCTTGTTCTGTTCATTTGGGGTCACTACAGTTCGGACTCAAATTGTCACGGTTCTTAATCTGATCTCACAATGTGCAATGTGAGATTGATAAATTCCCAAAGATTCCAAATCCGGCAAATCGTTTTGAAAAATAGATTTTTGAGAAAGAAGTGCCAAACATGAACTGCTTTGCCAGATACAGAGTCGCTACCTAAATATTTATTTTGGGGGAGTTTAGGAAACCCTGACTCGTTGCCTAAGGCCACGTGTCCGTCATCACCAAAGTTGCCTCGGCTCGGGAACTTGGGTACGATTGGGGAAGGTCACTTCATGAGCACCCCCGCTCGCCCGATCAAAGATCGGCTTCTACTAACCATGATATCAAGTTTTGAAAATATTATGTGTTCTTATTCCGGTTATTAGCCTAGATTTACTATGTGATGCGCATAGCATACAAGTATAGACTGGATCGCCTGATTTGGAACAAAACATTTCATGTTTGTTTTGAAAATGGTTTGCCACTCGCAAGTAGGCTAAAATACAGATTTTGCCACCCTCGAGTGGGCTTAGAAAACATGGTTTTGCCACTTTCAAGTGGGCTTAAAACTCGCATTCAATGCATTGTTCCAATTCAAATAACCCAACCTTCACCCATAGGCATTCATGTAGATATATCACATAAGCATATAGCCTCATGGTAAGCATGCTGTCGTGGCAAACACTCACACGCATGCAAGTATGCTAAAGCATAAATACTTACCGAGTACTCCGAGCCAAAACAGAAACTAGTTAGTAATCATATGCATGATCTTACTTCATGTTAAGATGACTAATGCAACACATGCAAAATGCAACTAGAATAGGCTCGGCTAATCTAAGAATGGCATGTGAAATGCTACAGATAACACGTATTCAATTTGGAATTGAAATGCAATGTAGTTAGTATGATGCGCCGAGCCCGGTGCGTGCTATACGAATGAATGTATGCAAACATGCTATCATAAGTATGCCAATTAAAACATGCCCTAAATCTAACCATTGTAAGCGATTAAATAAAAGGGAGAAAGGAATGGGGTTGGAAGTCATGCACACACGCACGCACACTTATTACACAATTGCCCTCGCTCGGAGGGTCCGAAAGAATAATACAAGCTGAATAATAAATCAACTATCCTAGCTAATTAATTATTACAAACCCTTAATTAATTAAAAAAAGGAAGTGGCCGTAGCCCCACCTCGGGATGATGGAATGATGCATGCTCGATTCGTCTCGCTCGGAAATCCATTGCCATGCCACTGTTGCCTCTGTTTGCACTGTCCTACACCTCTGAGGACTGTGAAAATCCTGGAGATGCCTCCGAATTGTTCCCAGATCATTGTGAGATGCCACCGGCCAAGGAATAAAATCACCGGCCATTGGTAAATGGTCATCGACCAGTTGTTAAGCTATCGGCTAATTATTTTTGGTCGGTCGGCCAAATCTTCCTGCAGAATCCTATTTTGACAGCAGTAGAGGACAGACAAGGCATGGCATGGAATTTTCAAGACAATCTGTGCATGTCCACTCTCCCTATCATGTTATGGACTCAAGGGAGTGTGGGCCTCGGTCCTCAGGCAACCAATCAAGCATTTTGATGCATGATGGCCGAAGGCACCAAGTTTGCAAATCAATGTAAATGCATGCAACAAAACAAATGAATTCCTTACGCCCTATCATGTTGAGATCAAAGGGCATCGGCGACCGAGGATTGAGATGTGTTTCGTCACTTTAAGTACGAACACACCTCATTCCTCAAGTTTGGTTTGACACCCCAAACCAAACACAATGCAATACATGTATGCAATATGGCTCAAGTGTACAAAATGGCTCAAGTATGCAATATGAGGCTAAGTTAGCAAAGCATGCCAAATGCAATGCAAAGTAAACATACAAATGTGCAATGTGCCAAACATGCAAGATGCAATGTAATGCAACCTATTATGCAAGCTAAGTTAATGCCACATGAACATGCTAAATATGCAACAAGGATACGTAATGCAACTAGCTAAACAACATGCAAACATGCAAACATGATACAATGTAAACATGCAACCAATGTAATGCAACATGTCAAACATGCAATTTATATAGAAGGATGGACTTAAACCGAAATTGGGAGACCTCAGCCCATCCCAAAAAACAGTGGCCAAGAGTACTAAAGTAATGGTGCCAACATGCAAAACAATGGGCCTAAGACTAAAGGCATGAAAGGCAACTCTCAAGAACACTCAAAAGATGACAAACATGGACATTAAACAATCATGTTAAACTCTAAAAATCATGCGAAGGATGATGCCAAAACATGCTAAGGAATGGGTGCAAAATAGAAGGCATTCAAGGACACAAAGAGAGCATTGCTCAACACCTACCCCAACCAAACATGGCATGGATTATTCAATGCAAAACAGAGTTTTAGCATGCAAAAAAAGAGCCCCAAAACCCAAATAAATGGCCTTCCAAACGTCTAAACATGGTAGCATATACAATGACCAACTCTTGAGGCACAAAAACTACAACACTTTCAAGCATTGAAAGAGAGCCAAATGCAAGTGCACAATCATGGATTATGGACTGAAATATGGTCTCCAATGATGCCAAATCATGAGAATAAGCTAGGTAAAGCATGCTAGTGACCCACACACTCAAGGCTATCAAGCCAAAATGTATGGTGGCTATACCAAACATGGAAAATATGACCAAATCAGTACCAAACAGACCTCAAGCATGGTAAGACATGACTAAAAACTTCATGAAGTCAAGCTAAAGTATGCAAGCATGATGGCCTAAATGCATGGCACATGTTATGACAACAAAGGGATTACTAAGCAAGTGTATGATGCATGTAATGGACCATAAATCTGACCAAAAATAGAGGGATAATATGACCAAATAACACCCAAAAACCTCTGAAATGGAGCCAAGTAAAGCTAAGCATGCATGCTACCCTTATAAGCCTTAAACATAAGCAAAAGAGAGACAAAGGGAGAGGGGTGTCCCTCCCCTATGCAAGACCTCAAAACCTCTTCTTCACCACTAAAAATCCCCTGGATTTCAGTGGTGAGAAGGCCAATACACAAAAGTTCCACAGCTCAACAAAGAAGGCACCAAAATAGGCCAAATAAGGCCTAAGAGGGGGAGGTCGACCCCCAACACCAAAATGAACTTAATGAAACATCTTAAACATGAAAAATCATAAATTTTATCAGTTATACACAAAGCTCAAAATAGCATACAAAGTAGGTTAAAAGCCGTGCAAGAATGGGGAATATAAAGCAATAGTGCTCACACTTGAAGAACACTTCAAGAACAGCAAGTCCAGCCCCCTTCTTCTGATCAAAACCAACTCAAAACTCTAAGAACAAACTCTCAACACTTCCAAAACCGAAGTATGGTGTAATACTAGGTGCCTTAGTGCAAAACTAAGAACAAAACACCCTTTTGGACACTCTAACACACACAAATGTAAAGAGAAAGGGAGATATATGCAGAGAGAGAGAGAGAGAGTGATGTATGATATGTGATATGTATATCTCTGGTTTTTTCGCTGAACCTCTTCAAAGGAGGAGGAAGGCCTTCTTTTATAGAGCAAGACAAAGGCCTAAGCTTCTTAGAGAAGCTAAACAAAAAGGGTCAAGGGGGTCAAGCTTCTAAGGGAAGCTAAGTCAAAGGTTAAGACAAAGGGTCAAGCTTCCTCAAGAAACTAGAGCAAAGGGTCTAAGCTTCTTGAGGAAGCTAAGACAAAAAGGGTGCAAAGGGTGCAAATCCTCCATACACGTGTATGGAGGACAGATCTGTGCACTCCAGCTGGCACAGCTGGCATGCACAGTGCCTGAAAAAGGAAAAACAGGAGTCCCGGGCAGAAAATATGGCGAATTGACCAAAACAATGGCTGGTCGACTATCAAAGGTGCCGGTCGGCCAAACATTCGGCCGATGAAAAAAAAAGCACATGGCCGGTGGCATCATGTCATAGCCGGTGGGTTTCAGGGATGGCTAACAAGCCATTCTCTGCTCTCAGAAGCCAAAACACAAGTGTTTGGTGCAAAACCAAACACAAAACAGGCAAGTCGAGAGGTCTTGAGGCAAGGCGCGTGGCCGAGACCTCTGAGAACTTAGGACGAACACGAACATGGATGATCACCGAGTGTTCAAACGGTGACGTCCAAGTCTTGAGGACGGTCAAAAATGGAGTGTCTACACATTCCAATCACAAAGTTTCTAGGCCATCAAAATGGTTTGCGTAGTAGGAATAGGGTCATTACAAAAGTTTGTTTTGTTACGATGAATCCAGGTTGCCTATAACAAAGTGACAAAATGAATTAATACCTCATCATCTAGGATTTGTTTAATCTAGTTTTGAAACCAATCACTAGAGGAGATAGCCTCACCATAAGTGAAGTCAAGTCATAAACTAGTAGTTCCCCGTCAAACAAGTTTGCCAATTTGTTTGGTCTTTTCTGGTCATTACTTTAAAGGTAAATTATCAATAGGATCTACTTTTGGAACTTATTATCCCTTAAGTTCTATTGATAAATTTATGTCTTGATAAATTTATCACTCTCTCTTGTTTTTATAAATAAATTTACAATGATAAATTTGTCAGTTAGGACCTGTAGGTAAATAAGTCTATTTAATAGGATTGATTTGTAAGTGCCCTTTACTTTAACTCATTGTAGAAAGTACCATGATGACAAGACATGGTTTGTATATGACAAAAAAGTAAGTCTACGCATACTTACAAATTTACATACAAGTTTACCGAATATTGATGTGGCCACATCAACAAAATTCAACCCACAACTTTTTTTAAACAAAACAATGCGCAAATAAATAAATAAATAATAATAATAAAAAAAAATAAATAAATAAATTATTCTCAAACGAATAGAGGTATCCTCAACGATAGTCATAATCCCACCATCCCGTGCGTATTTTTCCTTCTAATAAACTATGGATAACACAACCATTAGTTGGTGTAGTCAAGGCCTTCCTAGCAACATATTAAAAGAGGTTGGGACGTCCATGATATAGAAATCTACTTCATGCTCTGTCGGTCCCACAATCACTCTGACTTTCATAGTTTCCATCACCTCTTTCCTGGCATTATCATATGCCTTAATTGCCTGGTTTGTTGCTGTGAAGTTGAAGGGCCTCATGCCCAAGACATAGATTGTCCATGTTGGGCACACATTCACTATGAACCCTGTGTCAACAAGAACCACTGGGACCCACTTGTCTCTATACTTGAGTGATACATACAAAGGTTTGTTATGGTTTGATTCTTCCGGTAGCAAATCCTTGTTAGAGAATGATATGACTGGGGTTTTCTCTATTAGCATATGTAGACACCACATTTTTTACTAGTCTTAAGACTTGGGTGGTCTTTCTTGGGTACTCAATGATGAAAATGAGATGTGTTTGTCCTATGAATCTTTCAGCAAGAAGTCTAAGGTTTCAGCATTTAAACCATCCAAACACCTATTTTGGTAAAAATGCTTTTGACCAAATGGAAATCTTTTTTCAAAATGAGTTTGGTTGTGTAGTTCCAGACATTAACAATATGTCTTGAGGCTCATTGTTGCTCAAAACAGAATATCATATGCTTTCAAACAAACGAAGTAAAGGACACAGTAGGCATAAATGAAAGATGTGAAATCCTCTGAAATATATGTTTCTCCTTTCAATTTGTGCTAACTTTACCTTGTGTATCCAACGATGTACTTTCTGACTGGCCGAAGAACATATGACGGGTAGCTCAAGATACGGCCGGCTGAATTGTTCGGGTACAGAGCATTTTAAGGAATTTCAGCTTGTTCAATACACTTTCCACAAATATCTGAAATATTTATAGCTAAGACTCTATAAATAGAGCTCGACAACTCATTTCTAAGGGTTGGAAAATTGACCTAAGGCTTAGACAAGGCTTGAGACTCTCCTTCCTTCATCTCTCACCTACCTCCTTCAACTTGTGACAACCAAACACCATTGAAGATCAATCCTAAGCTTCTTGTTGGGGTTCTTGGACATCCTATGACATATTTAGAGGATCTTAAGGGGACAAGAGAGATTTTGTAAAACAAAGAAGCTCACCCTCTTTAAGTGGTGAGATTATTGCGTTCCTAACCACTTTTCTCCCGATCTTTTCGTCATTTCTAACTTTATTCTCATTATATAATTGTTGTAAACATGTAATAAGTCCTTATGGATGGGGTTAGGAGTAGAAATTAGCCACCCATCCATTGAGTTGTTAGTTTTTCTCTCTTTTCTTGCTTTCCTTAGCTAAGATCCATTGTTATTGTGTATTTTGGAACCTTGTGGATGTGATTAAAAGTAGAAATTATCTATCTATTCACAAGTTTGATATGTAGAATAGAGTTCTTTCCTTGTTACACATCTTCTCCTCACACATCTCATCATCTTAACACATTAGTCCACGTGTCTCAACCCATAGTCAATGCTAAAGAGTGATAGAGGTTGTTTCATAGGATAACTTGGATGATCCTTAGGATTTGATGTTGAAAGGATTGTGTTCTTCCCTTTTATTGGTTATTTTGGAAGAAAAACAAGAGATTCTATGTCAACAATATTGAAATCTCTCTTATCAATCATTTGCGAACATGGAAATGGGTGGAAACACTTTTGTTCCGTGAACAAAAGGAGAGTTTTCAATGGCTTTTGATGATGTTTTCAAAGCAAATCTTCCACTAGGAAATTGTGACGACCCCAACACACATATTATTTTTATATATTATTTCATTGAGCATATTTGCATAATTATGTGTTTAATTTGTATTCATCTGTTTGTCTATGAAATATCAATTAGAGTACTGACTTATAATTTGAAATTGAAAGCTCAAACAGATTCAGAAACCAAAATTGACTAGTTCAATAGGTTAATTGGAATATTTAGAATCAGGTGGCAAGTTTGATTTGAAATTTGATTCAGACTAAAATAATTAGAATAAACCAATTAGAATTGATTAGAATTAATTAAACTTAATCCACCACATATATATATATATATATATGTTATAAACATGTTATTGAGCTCATAAACTACACTTGGTTGATATTTTAGAGAGAGAGAGAGAGAGAGAGAGAGAGAAGAGAATTTGAGGAGAATCGAAGAGGAGAGTCAAGAAATTGCTAGATTTCATCAAAATACGGACTTTGGGTAATAGCTACAACCATAATTCTTGAAGATAATCCATGTATATGTAGAATTTTTGAAGTTTATAAAATCATTTGCATGTAATTAGAAAAAAAAAATGTTAGAATCAATATGGTAGGAATGAGTTAAATTTGGCCATGCGTGTACATTTAATCATCTTTAAGCTTAATTTTCCAACAATTCATGCATGCATGAAGTTCATACTTGTTGATTTTGATAATTCTCCCTAAATTATATCAATTGCTTATATTTTGACATTTTGAAAGTTATGAGTTGAATTCCTTCCATGCGTGGTTGAATTACAAAGTTTTGGGTTTGATTTTGAGAATTAACAAACGTTTTGAACTTATGATTTCAAATGAGTTGTGTTTTTATGTTTTCTAAGAGTTTTTATGCTTTTGGGTTTAACCATGCAAATTACATAACTTAGACTCTTGTTTTTGAACTTGAATCCTATTCTGGAAATTCAGAATTCATTCACTTCACTCGAGCGATGAACATGTTACTCGAGCGCATTTTGCATGCATCCAAAAGTTTTGCAGAGTCTTATAGGCCGCTTAAGCGACAAAGGGTTCGCTCGAGCGATCTTAGTTTATTTTCATAGTTGGCTCGAGCTACCATTAAGCCTAGATTTCAACCATCTAGTACTTTTGCAGGCAGTCCACAGCGCTTGAGCAACCAAAGGTGCACTCGAACGAACTTCCCTATTTTCAACAATTTTGAAAAACACTTCCATGTGCTTGTTTTCATTCTCATGCTCTCTTAAGCATTCTTGGACATTGTTTAGACAACATTAATAAGGAAATGAATTAGAAACACATAAAAGGGAATTGAATTAAGATAAAACGTTTGATTGAGACTTGTGTTTCAATGTGTGCTTTGTTATGTGTATTGTGTAGGTGGACGTCTGAGGCCTAATATGTTCAAAATGTATTTTGAAATTGTTCAATAGAGAAGTTTATGAAATCTTATTTTATATTGTGAATGGATGTCCATTTTGAAAAAGTAATCGTGGCATCCTTTAGTGAGGCCCTCGCTTGGAAGAAACAATACCATGGCTTATTGGATTAATTAAAACACAAAGATCTCTAATGTTAGACCTTAATGGTTCACTTTGAATTATGGATTATTGATTGACCCATTGTGGTCCCATTGGATTGATCCCTGTGGTTCTATTGGCTTTCGCACATCATTTAATTATTACTCTATTGGATGTACCATGTATAATAATTTGAATGATTATTGTTATCTCAAAGGATTGATATGATTGTTATTCAAATTGTTTTGCTTATTGAAATGGATTGTTTTTGAAAATGAAAGATATGTTTTGTATCAAGTTGGACTTCATTCATATAAAACCTTTATATTGATATTACTCACTGGGCTTCAACTCACCCCTCTCCCTTATATGAATATGTAGGTGAGTAAGAGGAATGTCAAGCCTAAGGCAGACTTAAAGTCTACCCCTGTGAAGCCATTTTTGAAGTGCATCTGCTACGGGGTGTGCTTGGACTTAAGAGGAGTCAGGCTTTGTCAATCTGTTTCTTTTGTGTCGTGTACTTTTGTTGTCGTTGTTGGACTCAAGAGGAGTCAGGCTTTGTCAACCTCTTTCTTTTGTTTCGTTTACTTTTGTTATTTTGAAACTTGTTAAGGATGAATGTTATATGAGAAGTTTATCTTTGGTGTATTGTATATAAGCTTGTATGAAGTTTAAAGTTATCTATATTGATGAATTTGGCATGTATTCACTACTCAATGGACTTAGTTATTGTGGGGGCCGAATATATGTGCACTCACAAGACGTTCAAATAGGACGCCGAGAATGCTGGTGAGGTTAACTCGGCATGATCAAACCCATCTGAACACTAACAAGGTCCAGTAGAATCCATCATGTGGGCCAAATATACCAAAAAGCTTCTGGCGTATCTGGGGGTCCCAGATATGATGGTGAAAGGTGATGACGGGAAAGTGGGCCCTTAGAGAGCAATATAAAAAAAAGAAGCGTCAGCCAAAGGGAAGTATGTGAAAAAAAATGATAACTTGTGAAAAAAGAAATATTTGAGAGAATACTGACTGGCTCGTCCGAGTGCTAATTCTGGCATCCCAGACCGGAGTGTTCATTTCTTTTAGGTAGCAATCAGCGGACCAAGAGCGTCTACCTGGATCAAAGAGCATTTCCAAACAACTTTACCACAATTGGAGCCGTCTGTGGGAATACTCAAGTACGTTCATGGCAGGCGTAACAAATGATCCTCCGCTCGTTGCTGATGATCTTACACCAAGAGATGATGTTACTCCAAGGAACATGCTTGGACCGAAGAATATCACCGCGCTAAGGGCCCTGAACTTTGACTCAGTAGCTCAAACCTCACCCTCAACCTCTATACAGGAGACTATGCAGACGATCATGGATCAAGTAACATGAAATGAACAACGTCTGGAAGCTATGGTGGCCGATAACAAGCATTTATGTAAAGAATTAGCCTTGGAGGTAGCCAAATCCCAATAGGCCGCCTGTCATGTTCGGGGTCGATCGCCAGAGAAGCAGAAGAATGATCAACGGCATCGACGTTGGAAATATGATAGTGTCACTGATTCCGATTTGCCATCTCAGGAACCTAGAAAGAAGGGGCAAGTTGATGTATCTAGCTCATTCGAGGGCAGTCTATATGTGCGACACAGGCGAGGGAAAGGAAGTGATGGTTCGAATGAAGAAGACAGGCACGACCTTTTCGTACGACGCATTGCAAGGGTTGTGCTGCCTAAAAAGTTCAAAGCACCTACATTCACCCTATACGATGGAAAATCAGACTCCACAAACCATATTCGTCATAACAAACAAGCGATGATGCTGCATCCTGATGATGAAGCCCTCATGTGTCGAATGTTTCCAAGTAGCTTGGGTCCGTTAGCCGTCAGATGGTACTATAAACTGGAGCTGGCGTCAATAAGAAGCTTTCACCAGCTCCAAAAATCCTTTAGGGCAAGATTCATCACCAACGAAGTTCAACCAAAGCAAGCAGACTCTCTCCGGGCGATGCAAATTAAACCAGAAGAGACCCTCCATGAATATTCGGCGCTATTAAGAGTGTTTCAACTTCGCGGATGATGCCTGCAATGATTCCATGGCCATTACCACCTTTAAGATGGGGTTACACCCCAATAGTCCTCTCCATAGTTCGTTGACCAGATGGCCTCCCAAAATAGTCTGGGCACTAATGAAGAAAGTTGAGGAGTATTGTAAGGTGGAAAACGATGCCTTGCGAGTCAATGCTGGACAAAAAGTCGTTAAATTAGCTCCATCTAGTCTGGTTCAGCCGATAAGCACCATGCCATCTGTAGACGCGCCCGTGGGCTTCACTCTACAGTTCGGACTCTCCTTTTGTGTCGGTTCTAAATCTGAACCAAAGAGTCCAACTCTGGCAAATTGTTTTGAAGAAAAACAGATTTTGAAAAGAAGTGCCAAACATGGACTGCTTTGCCAGATTACAGAGTCGCCACCTAAATATTTTAAAATAGGAAATTTAGGAAACCCTGACTCGGTGCCGAAGACCACATGTCCGTCATCACCAAAGTGGTCTTGGCTCGGGAGCTTGGGTACGATCGGGGAAGGTCAGCTATGAGCACCCCCTTTCGCCCGGTCCGAAGACCGGCCTCTACTAACCGTGATATCCGTTTTTGAAAACATTACATGTTCTTATTCCAATTATTAGCCTAGAATTACTATGTTATGTGCACAGCAAACAAGTATAGACTAGATCGCCTAATTTGGAAATAAACATTGCATACCCGTTCGTTTTGAAAAACGTGTTTGGTTTTTGCTACTCGCAAGTAGGTTAAAATATGGATTTCAATGAGTTGTTCCAACTCGGGCAATCCAACCTCCATCCACAGGCATTCAAACAGTAATATCACATAAGCATTTAGCCACATGGCAAGCATACTGTCATGGCAACATTCACATGCATGCGATATGCTAAAGCGTAAAACTTACATCGTACTCCGTGCCAAAAACAAAAACCCGGTTAGCAAACATGCATGACCTAGTTCATGTTAAGTGGCTAATGCAACACAGGCATAGATGCAATCTAGAGTAGGCTCGGCTAACCCTAAACATGGCATGTGAAATGCGCGAGTAGCACGTATTCAATTTGGAATTGAAAATTGCAATGCAGTTTGTATGATGTACCGAGCCCGGTGCATGTAAACAAATGCATGAATGCACGCATGCATTGCATAAGGTATGCTAAAATAAGCGTGCCCTAATCTACCATCGAAAGCCAGTAAATAAAAGGGATAGAAAGAAATGGGGGTTTGAAAGACATACACCCACTCACACACACTTATTACAGTTGTGCCCTCGCTCGGAGGGACCGAATAAATATACAAAACTAAATAACTAATTAACTACGCAACCTAATTAATTATTACAAATCAACTAAATTAATTAAATAGAATAATTAATCTAATTAAACAGTAAACCGCCTCGGGATGAGGGCAAGATGCATCACACGCCTGGAACTCGCTCGGAATCGCACTGCCATGCATGATTGCCTCTGTTTTCCCTGCTTTCCTCCTCTGAAGATTGCCAAAACTTCAGGAATACTTCCTTGGGCACTGGAGATCACCACCGGCTGAGGTAGAACACCACCGGCTAAAGGATGTGGCCACCGGCACTGAATTGATCCATCGGCTGCCAATTGACTGCCGGTCGGCACTAAACACTACCGGCCGGCACAAATTGCCTGCAGAACCTGCAACTCACAGCAGCAGAGGACACAACTTGCATGGCAATGTAATTCAAAGCATGTATGCACCAAACACATTCCTTATCGTGTTTGTGACTCAAAGGGGCATGTGCCTCGATTCTTGGGCCACCAATCGTGCATTTCCATGCATGATGGCCAAAGAGTCAAGTGTGCATTTTAATATCAAATGTAATGCACACCAAACATACAAGGGACCCAACCTCAATCATGCTCAATCAAGAGGCAAGGGATGCATGCCAAATGCAACCTAAGCATGCGAGCTAAGTATGCAATATGATTATGCGAACAAGCATGCAAGGCATAACGCAATGCAACAACATAACATGCACAATGCATTGTAACATGGCATACACAACGCAAGATGGGCTTACACCAACGTGAGTGGACCTCAGCCACACTCACATCAGTGGCCATGAGATGAAAAATAAAGTGCCTCGAAGTGCGCGCACATGGGCACGCAAAACCGAGGCAATGGCCCTAAGGCACGAAATGACATGGAAAATGATATGCAAACATGCAAATGGAATTTCAGCACTCACAAATGATGCAAAACAGTCCCGAAAGGTGGGGAAATGACACCAAATGCACGAAACGGTCCCGAAATGCGATATTAAGCACCCAAAATGGCCTACAGCCATACTAAACATGCATAATTGGTACATGACATGCAAAACAGTAGCAAGGCAGCCCCAAAATAGCATTTTTTACAATACAAAACATGGCGAAATAGTGAGCATAGATAGGAGAACAATGGCATGCAAAAATGGGGGCCAAGAGAGGGGTATTGAAGCAAGTGATGTATGCGATGCTCAAAATGAAAAATTTCCTTCTACAACACTGATGAGGGACCAAAAATATGCACATTTATAGTTTATGACAATCTTCA
The DNA here is from genome assembly GCA_025200525.1 of Camellia lanceoleosa. Taxonomy (NCBI): domain Eukaryota; kingdom Viridiplantae; phylum Streptophyta; class Magnoliopsida; order Ericales; family Theaceae; genus Camellia; species Camellia lanceoleosa. Next base: position 65,738,707 of record CM045769.1, on the reverse strand, counting down.
AATCAGTATGCAAACTTGCTAAAAATGTCGTGCAAGAATGAAGCCAACAAAGGCTAGAACATGAAGTATGCTTTACATTCATCAAACATCCTTGGACCCTTAACAAAACATGACAATAAGGCCAAAATATGGATATTTTCAGTACTGATGATGGCCGAAAACAGAAGCTAGATAGGCCTAACAAAGCATGCAAAAATGGGGGCCAAAGAGGGATATAAAGACAAGCACAACATGGAGACCCCAAACAAGGTTGATCCCTTCTACAATGTTGTAGAGGGACACAAAATAAGCTTACTCACAGTTCATGACATTCTCCAAAACAGACTACATGCAGGTCAAACAAATCATGCAAATTTACGGTAAATATGAGAGATTATGAAGCAAGTGCATGATGGAGAGGCCAAACAGGGTTGAGCCCTTCTTCAATGTTGAAGAGGAGCTCAAAATAGGCCCACTCACAGTTTACATTATGCTTGGAACCAGATCACACGTAGGCCAAATATTCGATGCAAAATAATGGCATATAAGAGGATATTGAAGCAAGTACCAAATGGAGGGCTCAAACAGGGTTGAGCCCTTAAACAAACATGAAATATGGCTCAAAATAATGACCTTTTAAGTTCTGGTCGGAGCCCAAAACAGTAAGAAAATAGGTCTAAGAAATGGAGCAAGAAAGTGCTACAAAAGAGGGAAATGGACACTTACCCTTGAAGACCTTTCTTTCCTTGCTTCTTGACTTGAGAAATGTTGCTTCTAAGCCTCTAAGAACCTCTTCTTGTTGCTGGAAATGGAGTGGTGGTAGTGGTGCTATGGATTGGTGAAGAAATGGCCAAGGATTTGAGAGGTTTAGAAGTTGGAAGTGTAGAGAGAGAGGGATTTCTTAGAGTGAGAGGCTCCCAAAAACTTGATTTTTTGTTCTAACCCTAAGCATATGACATATAAGGCCCTATATATGTCAAAATAAGATCTTTTGGTCGAAATATCCAATTAAAAATATCTGCCACAGTGTATAGCAAAATATCTGTCAAAAATTTGAATTCTGGGCACTTTTGGCCGGCCGGCACTCTTTTGTGCCGGTCGGCAATCGGTAAGGTCAAAAGTGCCGGTGGATGTCCAGATTGAAGCCCCGGAAGTTAGCTTTCCAATGGAGCAAACCTTGCATTAAAATTCCTCCTGTGAAAAAAGTTATGCCCTTTTCCGTAAAGCCGCGCAGATTCGGTCCAACCGGACTTCAACCAACCATATCTCCTCCCCCCGGATTTGGACTTAGGAGATTCTTGAGTGAAAAATGAAGCCCCGGAAGTAAGGTTTCCAATGGTGGTGGCCCCATATTTTAATTTCTCTTGTACAAAGAGTTATGCCCGTTTTGGGGAAGCCGCGCAGACTTTTCTCCTTCCCGGATTCATGCTGAACCACTCCCAAACTAGTTTTCTCCCCTCTTCTCCTCTTTTCTTCAACTTCAAACCCCTAAGTAAGGTGTTTTGAAAGATTTTTCAAAGATTTCATCTCTCTTTCATTCATCTCCCCTTTTGTCCTTGCTCGGTTTACCGAAAAGCGCAACATTTACCGAAATGCGAGCGTCGGAACATCGTGGGAACTTTATTTCAAAAATGTTTTGAAAGAGAGGGTTTTAAGGTCCAAAAACCAATCAAAATAGCTTTGGTCCACAATGGGGTGTGAAGTTGGGATTTGGCCCTTTCCTTGCCGAAGAAACTGAACCTGTGCACTGCACACCTCTCAACACCGAGCAAACCATCAGTAATGCCCAAGTCTTGAGGGCGGTCAAAAATGGGATGTCTACACCATCAAGGAGCCCCGAACCTCAGACTCGGGCTAAACGAGGCAACCGGCGTGATCTGTGCCGATCAAGTGGGCAGTGTTCGCATTGTTCAAATGAACAATATCAAGTGGATAGTAGGTGCACAAGACATTCGGACAAGAAGTATACGTAATTGGCGGAGCCGATCAGTAAGATTCTACCCGAAGTCCAGCATCTTCTATTCTTTAAGTGGCCACCCAAGATAATGGGACCCCCTGATACTAGGAGAAGGGATAGGCAGTACGAATATCACAAGGACCATGGCCATGACACTAATAGTTGTTATGCATTGAAGGACCACCTGGAGGAGTTAGTGTATGATGGCCATCTGACACAACATGTTTGAAAGAACAATCCACCAAACATGGTAGCTCTACGGTGGGATTCACCTGCACTTGGTGTAATTCACATGATATACAGCCTACCGTCGTCAGCCGAGGTACATACAGTTTAGTTACAACCTGGCCTATTCAAGCCAATCACACCAGCCAAATAGCCCTATGAAATTGGCAAGATTAGCTTCGATGACACCGATCTAGATGGAGTAACTCTCCCCCATGCTGATCCCTTCACCATTGAGCTACGCATGAACAGATTCACAATCGAGCATTTTCTCATGAATCAGGGAAGCATCTCAGAAATAATATATTACAAGGCGTTCATCATTAAACTTGGCTTCACTGATTCGGGTCTATTACCAGCCGATTACCCACTGTTCGGCTTCAACGCCAACCCCGAGTATCCCTTGGGCAAGATCACACTACCAGTACGGGCGGGTACCAGATCAGTAGGCGTGGAATTTCTGGTCATTAAACTCTTGTCACCATACAATCTTATCATGGGAAGGACTTGGTTGCACACTATACAGGCTGTGCCAAGCACCTACCATCAACTACTCTGCTTTCCAACTGAATATGGCATTGAGCGAATTCAGGGCTTTTAGAAATCGGCACAGGCATGCTGTCTTATTATTGCTGCAAAGAGGCCAAAGGCATTGGAAGTGAACTCAATTGAAGTACTAGATCGAAAGAGCCTCGAGAACATTGGGAAAATCCCCAACAAGAAGGCAACTGAAGACCTTGATCGGATCAAAATCAATGGGAACCCTGACAAATTCTTCATGCTCGGCACTTCCGTGAACGAAGTTGACAGATGCGAGCTGGTTTCCTTTTTACTTGGCAACCTCGACATGTTTGCGTGGACACCATATGAAATGTCGGGGGTGGATCTAGTCATGGCCCAACACCATTTAAATGTTGATCCAAAAGTCAAACCAATCGTTCAGAAAAGTCGACAGTCAGCTGTGGAGCATGCATCAGCCGTTGTTGATAAAGTTGACAAGTTGCTTGATGCGGGGCAATTTGTGAAGTAACATATCCCACGTGGCTATCCAATACCATGGTTGAAAAGAAGAAAAATGGACCTTGGAGCATTTGTGTGGATTTCACAGATTTGAATAGGGCCTGTCCAAAGGATTGTTTTCCTCTTCACAGAATCGACTAACTTGTGGACGCAACAACACATCATCAGCACATGAGATTCTTGGATGCCTATAGGGGTTATCACCAAATTTCCATGCATCCAGAGGATCAAGAAAAGACCACATTCTTCACCCTAAGGGGAACCTATTGCTACAAGGTCATGCCCTTCGGACTGAAGAATGTGGGGGCAACTTACCAGAGGCTGGCTACCACTATATCTAAGGAGCAACTCGGCCGCACCATGGAAGTATACATCGATGACATGGTGATGAAATCCAAGGAAAAACACGCCCATCTAGCCGCTTTAGCAGAGACCTTCGGCATTCTCCGAAAGTATAAGATGAAACTATTTGCCTCAAAATGTGCATTCGGCATCGGATCCAGCAAGTTTCTTGGCTATATTGTCAACCATCGCGGAATAGAGGCCAACCCGAGGTAGATCACAGTAATTCTAGAACTCGGCTCCCCTTGGTCGATCAAAGAAGTTCAGAAGTTGATGGGAATGGTCGCCACCCTCAATAGGTTTATCAGTTGTTCCTCAGATCGCTGCCGATAATTTTTTCACACACTTCGGCAAGGCAAAGCATTTGAATGGACCCCTGAGTGCGAGGCTACGCTGGACGGCTTGAAAACTTATCTTCGTTCAGTGCCACTATGGCAACCCCATCGCCAGGCAATCCGTTTATCTTGTATCTAGCGATATTCGACCTGGCGGTCAGTGTCGTGTTACTAACGGAAGAACTCGGGGAGCATCAACCAATTTACTATGTAAGGAAGGCAATGGTCAATGCCGAAACACAACACCTACCATTGGAAAAGCTCATCCTTGCTCTTGTGGTGGCTACAAGAAAGTTGATGCACTATTTTTAGGCTCATACCATAGGGGTATTAACGGACTATCCTCTCCGATCAGCAGCCCGTAGCGCAGAAGCAACGGGGTGAGTCTCTAAATTTTCTTTGGAACTCGGCCAGTATGATATCCAGTTTTTGCCCAGGACGGCCATCAAGGGGAAGGTGCTCGCTGACTTTGTAGCCGAGTTCACGGGATGCCATGCCGACTTCAAGTCCGATCAAGTCCACCTTCAACCAAAACCTGACTGGCAAATATATTTTGGAGACATTTGGCAAATGTATTATGACGGATCATCCAACCAACGTGGTAACGGGGCAGGAGTAGTAATTATGACCCCCGAAGGGGGCAATAATCGAGCCGGCAGTCAAGCTGAGCTTCGATACATCAAATAACGAGGCCGAATATGAAACATTTCTAACCGGCCTTCGTAATGCACTTCATCTAGATGCACGGCGGTTACCTATTTTCTGTGACTTGAAGTTAGTCATCAACCAGTTGAAAGGGGAGTATTGGACTAAGAATGACTGCATGGCAGCCTACATGAAAACGGCGAATTCCTTGCTCACAAAATTCGACCACCATGAGTTAAATCAAATAACTCGAGATTAGAACATGCATGCGGATGCCCTTGCTTGCCTCGCCTCCACTATTAACTCAGAAGTCAAATGAACAATCGAAGTAGGGTTCATCCTAGAGCCGAGCATCACCTCTTTTGAACCAGTTTGAATTAACATCATTGAGCCAAGACCGAGTTGGATGGACCCTATCGCTATATTTCTTTCCTCAAAACAGCTTCCAATAGATAAGAAAGAAGCCCACAAGTTGCAAAATAAAGCCTTGCGATATTATCTGGATCCACAGGGAAAGCTTTACAAAAAATCTCTCTTTAGGCTGTATCTGGAATGTGTTCATCCGAATAAAGTTGAGGAATTCTTGGCTGAAATACATGTAGGTAGCTGCCGTGCCCACTCTGGAGAACGCTCATTGGCCCACCGAGCCGTAACACAGGGGTATTATTGGCCGACCATGAGTACAGATACCGATAACTACGTAAAGAAATGCGAACAATGCCAAAATTTTTCCTCATTAACTTATCTGCCTGCCAAAGAATTAAGTTCCATTACTGGTCCTTGGCCGGTCGCTCAATGGTGACTTGATATCGTCAGACCATTATTGCGGGCTCCAAGGAACAAGTGATTCCTTATTGTCGCAACAGACTATTTTACAAAGTGGGTCGAAGTAGAGGCATTAACACATATTCGAGATGTCAATGTTAAATGCTTTGTATGGAAAAACATTATAACTCGATTCGGCATACCGAGAGCACTTGTATCTAACAACGGCACCCAATTCTATTGTGGCTTCTATCACGAGTTATGCAATATATACAATATCTGGCCCTACTTTTCCTCGCTGGCATACCCGCAAAGCAACGGTTAGGCTGAGGCCTCCAATAAAGTGATCATAGACAACATCAAGAAACGATTGGAAAGAGCCAAAGGCAGGTGGGTTGAAGAGTTTCCTAGTGTGTTGTGGGCTCATTGCGCCACTACAAGGCGGTCTACTAGAGAAACGCCGTTCACTTTGTGCTTTGGGACACAGGCTATTATCCCTCTTGAAATCGGCCTACCCACACTGAAATCCAAGGTTTTTGACATGGGGTATAATGACATGATGTTGGCCTTAGATCTGACTTTGATTGAAGAATGCTGAGATCGTGCTCTTGCGTGCATAGCGCGATATCAGCAGCAGCTCGCCAAGTCATATAACCAGCAATGGCAGTTGCGTTGTTATACACCTGGAGAACTAGTCCTTAAGAAAGTGATTCCTTCTACTAAGAATCCGGCAGACGGTAAATTAGGCCCCAACTAGGACGGTCTTTACCAGATTGATTCGATTGCCGGAGCGGGGGTGTATCGGCTTTCAGACATGGTTGGCAGAAGTTTACCACGCCCTTGGAATTCGACCCACTTGCATAAATTTTATCATTAAGCCAACTTGTACGACATGCTAGTTTGTTTTTGATTTTGCTGCTACACTAACATGTACACATCTACGTATTCACAATGCAGTATGCCTTTTTTATCGTCATATCGTTAAAAATGGTTGAATGATGAAAAAGCCTTCAAGTTCGGAGTGCCCTTCGTGGATGTCACGATTGGTCATGAATAAGACTCCAGATTCGGAGCACCCTTCGTGCATGTTCACGTTTGGGCCGAATAAGCCTCCGAATTCGGAGCACCCTTCATGGATATCAAGATCGGCCAACACAAAGACTCCGAATTCGGAGTGCCCTTCGTGCATGTTCACATTTTGTCACGACCCAATCCCTCCCCTAAAAGATTTGGGCATGACCTATTCGAAGACAGACACTTAACCTGTTATATATATCATATGGGGCCTGAACGGAAGCATTAAGTATTAAAATTTGACATTAAAAAAAAAAAACTCCATTGAGCTACCACTATCATGCCAGGATCGCAAACTAAACATAAGGCAACCAAACATGTAGCAGTATGCATCTGAGAATTTAGTTATGGACGTATACATATATAGACTCAGCCCCCATAATTGGGCACAACAAAAACAGTAAGAAGTAAAAGAATTATAAACACTTCAACCTTAGATAGGAAATCAGGGTATAAAACCAAAAGCTTAATAATACTCCATAAAATGGTTGCCTTTACTTAAGTGCTTGGACTCTCCGAGGTTGACACCAAAAGGAGTGGATGCCATGGGTTAAGACTGGCCTCCAGGTAAGATGCCTACAGAGCAAACGTAACATAAAGTGAGCCAAGCTCAGTGAATAGTAATACTTAAATAAAACAATGCTTAACCTGAAACATAAAACATATCAATGCTTATATAAATAAAGAAAGCATTTAATTTAATTCTGTCTTAAGTTCAGATTGATCTTGTTGGTTACAAAGTCACAGATTGGCCCTCGGCCTAAAGAGTTCCCACGTTCACACACTGGCCCCCGGCCTAATAAATCCGTAACTTCATAGCTTCACAAATTGGCCCTCGGCCTCATAGATTCACATTTCACATAGTTCACAAGTTGGCCCGAGGCCTCATAAGTCATATTTCACATAGCTCACAAGTTGGCCCTTGGCCTCATATATTCATAACTTCGCAAATATTCATAATTTCACAATCTGGCCCTCGGCCTCATATAGTTCACAAATAGGAAATTCATGTTTCACAAATGGCCCTCGGCCACATCATTTTATAATTTCACAAATGGGAGATTCGTACTTCACAATTGGCCCTCGGCCCCTTTGGTTTCACAAGTTCACAATATTTCACAAATTCATTTAAAACATATCCTTGAACCATGGTACTATTACCTCCGGCCAGAGTCACAAACCACGGTATTATTACCCCCGGGCAAGGGCCACATAGGTTTGGAGCTTCACAATTTCTTTTGATGCTTTCACAGTTTCACAATGTTTCTTACGTAGCATTCATAACTTCACATACTCTTTGGATGTTTCCATAAGTTCATAAATTCACAAAGTGGAGGCTCTTACGTCACAAATTATATCTTTCACATAATGGCCATAGGCCTCATAACTTTCATATCGGCTTTCAGCCTAGTTCACATATGTATGGACTCAAGAGGTGGCTCGTACGAATTCTAGAGGTGACTCGCATTGCAGCACTTAGTTCCGTACACCACTTTGCTCCATACCGGTAATTCATAGGTTTTACAGACCAAATCACACATACCATGTCATATAAATGGAAACAAAGTCATGCATAGTCATTAAGCTTGAATCATAAACAAAATCAGAATTCATACCTAATTCTACATGGTACATCAATAAGGAGCATTTCTTGTCATATCTTGTCATCATCGTTCACTTAACAAAAGAAGATAATTCTCATTCTCATGTGGGTCACATAATGATGTTAAATCTTTGCGTTCAGGTCGTAAATTCTAGATGACTTCGGGTCCATACGTAACACAACAGAATAATCTTGAGTTCACACAGAAACCATTGTTCAAGGATGAACATAAGTCCCATTTATTCTTTAAGAAGTAACGTCATATGCTAATAAATAACAGAGGTGTTATTGATAGAACAAAACGATTCTTAAGTCATACCGATGTGCGCAAACCTTTAGACGTTCATATAAATTCACATTGAGTTCCAAGCGTCATAATGTTCGTGGACACTTGCGAAGAACAGAGCGTTAGTCACAATAATTATCAACAGTACATAAAATGTAAATTTCGTACTACTACTCACAGTGATCGGTTCCCGGTGGTAATGGTACAATGTCCTCGTCCCGACCTACAATTATAGTGCACAACACATAATATGAGGTTATACTCGATCCTTTATTCTTTAATACATTGTAATCCATGTCTTAGAAAACATGGGAAATCGATGGGAAATGGTTTAGGTGAAGAAATGGTACAACACTAGTTGACAGAAAGTGAACAGTCATCACTAATTTGGGTATAACTTTTTCTGTATTTATAATTTGGGAGTGAGACTAGGGCCATTGGAAACTAGACTTCCGGGGCTTGATTTTAGGCTCAAGAATCACTCAAAACGGAGTCCGGATGCAAAAGATATGCTTGATCAAAGTTGGCTGGACAAGCTGTCTTCCGCACGTGCGGCAAGAAGCCCCGCACGTGCGGCGATTTGGGCAGAAAGCTGTTCGAAAATTCAGCAAAAATCCAATTTTTGGTGCTCTTGTTCAAGGCTCAAAATAGGGTCTTTTAATTGTTAAACATGGGTCAAAATCATGTAACTAGAAGCCATAACATTGATCAATCTAAGTCCAATTTGAATATTTACGCTTAACTCACAAACATAACTCATTTCTATAATATTCCCATCTTCACACACCCACACACACACACATATACATACACATAGCCTTTGAGCATGAAAAGATGAATTCAAGCTTGGTAACCAAGGGAATCAAAACAAAACAAATAAATGATAAAAGTGTCATGTTAATTCTTCAACACATACACACAATTACAACTCTAAATTATACAACACCATGAGGTTCTTACTCTCTAACAAGAAACAATAGAACTAGGTGGGTTAAACTCACCTTAAGCCTTAATCTCTAGATGCCTTCCCAATTTCCCCAAAGTTCTTCCTTGTTGAATTTCTTCTTCTTCCCTAATTCTTCTTTTCTACTCTCCAAGAGATATTTTTGTTTTAAGGTTTATAAGTGTAATGTCTAAGCATGTACATATACACATATACCTAAATGAAGTCAAAATGGTCAAAGCCTACATAAATATATATATATAAATTAAATTAGACAAAACTTAATCAATTTAATTATTCTAAATCACATTTTCACAAAAATGTCTATTATGACTTAAAAATTATGCTGATCTCAATTATAAGATTAATTTCGGATTAATAAGCCTTTGAGACTTTCAATTTCTGATTTAAACATCTTAAGTGTGACAGATAATTTTCTCATTAAACAGATAGGAATCCATATTTTCAAGATTTATGGAATTAAACGTAATTCCGTATAAACTTTCACAAATAGCATAGAGAACTAAAAAGATACCAGAATCATATACGAGGGTCGGGTTATTACACATTTGGGCCGAATAAGCCTCCGAATTCGGAGCGCCCTTTGTCGATATATGATTGGCCATAAATAGGACTCTGGATTCGGAGCGCCCTTCATGCATGTTCATGTTTGGACCAAATAAGCCTTCGAATTCAGAGCGCCCTTCATGGATATCATGATTGGCCAACACAAAGACTCCGAATTTAAAGCGCCCTTCGTGCATGTTCACGTTTGGGCCGAATACGCCTTCGAATTCGGAGCGCCCTTCGTGGATATCACGATTGGCCACAAATAAGACTCCGAATTCAGAGTGCCCTTCGTGCATATTCACGTTTGGGCCGAATAAGCCTCCAAATTTGGAGCGTTCTTCGTGGATGTCACGATTGGCCATAAATAAGGCTCCGAATTCGGAGCGCCCTTCGTGGATGTCGCGATTGGCCATAAATAAGACTCTGAATTTGGAGTGCCCTTGGTGCATGTTCATGTTTGGGCCAAATAAGCCTCCGAATTCGGAGCGTCCTTCGTGGATGTCATGATTGGCCATAAATAAGACTCTGAATTTGGAGTGCCCTTGGTGCATGTTCACGTTTGGACTAAATAAGTCTTCGAATTTGGAGTGCCCTTCGTGCATGTGCACGTTTAGGCCGAATAAGTCTCCGAATTCAGAGCGCCCTTTGTGGATGTCACGATTGGCCATGAATAAGACTCTGGATTCAGAGCGCCCATCGTGCATGTTCACGCTTAGGCCGAATAAGCCTCTGAATTCAGAGCGCCCTTTGTGGATATCACGATTGGCCAACACAAAGACTCTAAATTTGGAGTGCCCTTCGTGCATGTTCATGTTCACCATTGCCTAAGTCGATGAAAGTTAGTAATTAAATTGCGACGGTCAGTAGAAAAACATAAAGATGCATGGGACGACAATACATATTTGCAACAGGGACAACTAAATTATCAAACAAACAAGTACATAGGTTATTTATTCGTTACAATTTATACAAATACATGGGTACTGACAGACTAAGAAATAAAATGTCTGATTATCTAGACCTTTTCCTGTTCGGCACCTTCTTCTTCGTCATCAGTCTTTTCAGTTTCATAAGCCTCGAAGGGGACCTTGTAACTTTGGTATAATGACAACACTGAATCGACACTCGCAGCTTGCAAAGCCTTAATCCATCGGTGCTTGAATCCACGATTTTCGCATCGGCAAACGTCATCCACTAACTTCTCCCTGGTCTTCTCAATGATAATCTTTCGGCCGTAAAAAAAGCCTTGTTCATAGGCCCGCGTTCTTATTGCCTCTTTTGAGAACATGCTTGCCGTATCTCGATCGGCTATGGCATGATCAAGTAGGCATTGGTTTACTCTGTCCGTCACAATCAGGTTCGTTTGACCCATTGACTGCGTCTCGGTAGCCTTGGCCTTTCTCTGTTTGTTCTTGGCCTTCTCTGTGCGGTGTTCCAAGCTCCGAATGTGGCCGTCTTTCTATTCTATCTCTCTTCGCGCGGTACGAAGGCGCATCCCGATCTCATAGGAGGTGTACAGTCTTTTAACCACTCCATGGACACCCACTCGAAAAGTTTAGTAATCAGGCCAACTGACCGTTGATTGTTGGACTTCGGGCGACAAATTTTGTCGAGTGAACTTTATTGCCACATTCGGATCACCGATAATTGAGTCCACTTCGGTCATCAGTTTATTCCCAACTAAAACTGAAAAACTCAATGGGCATGGTGGCCTGCTGGTTTCATTTCGCGGTGAGGCATGTGCACTCCCAGTCCTAGAGCTCCCTCGTTGTTGTGTCTCATTCCTTGGTGACTTTTCTCCCCCACCCCCTCTTAGAGACCTGCTTCGATGACGGGGGAGCGACGCCTCTCACGCTCCTCGGACCTCCTATTATTCGTTCGTGCGGGTTTGCCACCAGCCCCTTGGTTCATTTCTGAATCTAGTTTAGCTAGCGTCCTACCCTCCCCTTTACTATTAAAGAATACTTTTCTTGACATATGAATCTCCTTAGGTCAACACAATGCTCTTTTCTCTCTCGCACTCTGCTGAATTTGAGCAGTATATATTTAATGACAGCACATGCCCTATGTGCCCCAGGCCCTCCTCTCCCTGCACTTATTAATTATAGATGTAGCGTTTACGAAGCGATCGTTCACATATATATTCGGCGGTTATGCTCAGCGATCAGCTAGGGTAAGGGTAGATTTATTAATCTATTTGGCTTATCTTCAAGTATTTTTCCAAATAAAGACAACACGCCACCTGATCCCATAAACATTTTTTGTCCACATATTCGACATTTATGCTCAGTGATCAGCTGGGGCAAGGGCAGATTTATTAATCTATTCGGCTTATCTTCAAGTATTTTGTTGAATAAAGACAATGCCCCACCTGATCCCATAAACAATTTTCGTCTATATATTCGGCAGTTATGCTTAGTGATCAGCTGGGGCAAGGGCAGATTCATTAATCTATTTGGCTTATCTTCAAGCGTTTTTTTGAATAAAGACAACACCCCACCTGATCCCATAAACATTTTTCGTCCATTTATTCGGTGGTTATGCTCAGTGATTAGCTGGGGCAAGGGAAGATTTATTAATATATTCGGCTTATCTTCAAGCATTTTGCCGAATTAAGATGTAGAGGTCATGATCTTAATTGATATGGCGTATTTTTGTTTTTCAATACTTAATGATTAACATTCATTAACAAAAAGGACATTTTCATTAATAAACTGTGTAAGTGGATGTTGTGTAACTACATCTACTTTATACATGAAAATGCCCTATATATAAAATAAAGTGCTAACAAAAACTAATAAAAGCTTGCAAAACAAAGCTAACAAAAACCAATAAAGGCTGATTATCCATTGCAAAAACGCCAATCAAAAGTCCAAATCCTCTGGATCCAATTCCAGCGGTTCGACTTCCAATTGTTCATAAGGAATCAGCTGATCGAGAGTCGCCTTAGTGGCCGCCAAAGCTTTGAGCCATCTGTACTTGAAGCCTCGATTCTCAAACTATAAGGCTTCATCAGCGTACAACTCCATGGCCTTCAGCTGGCCGGCATCAAAAGCTTTGGCTGCGCCCACCTCAGCGAGCTCCCTCGCCTTCTTCTCAGCTTCACGATCAGCCTTCAGTTGGGAAACTTCTTCTTGAGCTGATTTTAGAGAGCCGTCTATCAAATTTTCTCTCTCTTCGGCAGCCTTGCAGAGCAAATCAACATATTGAGCTTTCTTTTGAGTAGCAAATGCCCTTGCCTGCTCTTTTTCGGGTTTTGCTGTCCCTGCAGACAAATCGGCGATTACCGCAGTGGCCTTGCCTTTCTCTTCCTCTAGCTAGCGCTCAAGGACACCGAATTTCTCTATGATGTCGTAGTGACGATGACCGATCTCTACAATCCTTCCCGCCGTCTGGAAAAGCAATGAAGTTATTTTGAATAAGAACAAGTATTTAAGCTATTTGGAAATGTGAGGTATCTTAACTTACCAAAATGGCCGACTGTGCCGCCAAGGCAATCGAGATGACATCCGGTTTGATCTGAAGGCAAAGAGAGGGCCTAAGCCACACTTAGGGCCATGTCGGGATCTTTGATCGCCAACTCACTAGTGAGCACCGGCGCATTCTTCATCCTTGGTTGGATGACGAATGCCTCGCCAAATTATCGTCGACCGGCGTATCCACCCTTGGTCGTTTCTCGATCGGCGCCTCTAGTAAACCGATCATAGTCTCGACAGGTCACTTCTGCCCTGTGAGATCGGCTCCTTGGACTTTAGCCTGATTTGTTCAGGAACCAACTCGGCCACAATTATTTTGTCTCTTCTTGATGCACCTCACGAGTCGGTGGCATTTGGCTCTCCCCAGACCCGCCAACTTGCCTCCTGGCCGCCATATTCTCTACATTTCGTTGCTTGGCAAACTAGGCAAGTGATTCTCTGCTCATCTCTTTAGCTTTGGATTCGCCCCCAGGAAAATTTTCTAAGCCAATAAAGATATCGTCCTTTGGAGCAGATGAGTCTACTCAGCCAGAAGTAGAAGGGAGATCGATGTAATGGTTTGGGTCAATATGCTCAAATGCCAAGTCGATTTCTCTATTCAACTCCTGGTCCCCTGCGTGGCCCTCTGATTGTGCGTCTTCACCAACCTCCTCCCCGGCGTCGGAACCCTCAACAGCAATATCCCTTAGACTTTTGTAGCTAGGGAGGATAAATGCAGTAAGCTGCCGTTCGTGTGTCGACACAGGGATATTATTTGCAGCCAAGAAAGTAGAGTAAGTTGGGTCATATCTCAGTAAAACATAGGCTGCACGACCTTTATAATTGAGGACCGTCTTAACCTACTCCAAAATAGGGACAACAATGCTCTTTTCAAATCGTTGCCTGCAAGAAATGCAAGTGATCAGCACAGTATTTAAGCCAAATAAATAAGACATGTTAGCAATTCTAGCCGACCACTTGGTTCGCCCTTTTGCCTTGGTACTGGGTCTTGACAATCTTCCCTTTTGCCAAATTCCCAATTACCTTAGATAGTGACCATGACATCATCAACCCTTTTGCCAGAGCTAGCAAGCATGGTTACCAAATGATGGTCAATGTCCTTGGCTCTTAAAAACTAATGGCCTTGCCGATCAGTTGATTTCGCCATGACGTAGCAGTGCCGAATAGTTGGGATTCCTAGGTTAAGACCTAGTCAGCGATTCAATTACACTATACCCATGATAATATGGTAAAAGTTCATGTTTGGCTGGGAGGAAATTAATCCCTAGTAGCACAGGACTGTCCTAAGAAGAGGATGGAAGGGGAATCAAACTCCACCCTCTGCAATTGCTAAAAGAGGAAAGTTAATGGTGCTTGTGTCAGCCCTTTCCATGTCCACTACATTGTCCAAAATGAGGAATATGTGAACGTCGTCTGGAATTGAAAAGTGATGACGGAAGGCTACAAATCGATTCTTAGAAATGAGAGCTTTCAAATGCCTCGCCATTCGAGAAGAAATCAAAACAGCGTGTACGAAAAGCAAAAGAAAAACAGTAAGAAGCGGGGTTGCAGAGGTCTTGAAGGAGGTTAATATGAAGGATGCTCAAAGGATGTCAATAACCTTTCAATTCAAGAGTATACGGGCTTAAAGAATGTCAATAGCCTTTCGATTCAAAAGTACACGGAGGTATATATTTCAAAACGCATTAAATAAACGTCAAATACGAAGGGGCGGGAAGTTGTAATGATTCAAGTTTCTCGTCTACTATGAGGAATCAGTATGAAAAGAAGTGCAACCGTTGTATCTCTGTCTTTCGAAGGTTTTTGTTTTGTTGGCCGAGAAACCAAACATGCTGAGTAAATATGTTAGTCGGATGTTTGGGGGGTAATTGTGGGGGCTGAATATATGTACGCTTGAAGAGGTTCAAACAGGACGCCGAGGTTGCTGGTGAGGCTAACTCGACATCACCAAACCCATCTGAACAAGAACACGGCTGAGTAGAATCCATCTTGCGAGCCGAATATGCTGAAAAGCTTCGGTGTGTCAGGGGGTCCAAGATATAATTGTGAAAGGTGATGATGGGAAAGTGGGCCGTTGGAGAACAATATAAAAGGAGGAGCATTAGCCAAATGGAGGTGTGTGAAAAAAGAACGATAGCTTGTGAAAGAAGAAATATTTGAGAGAATACTGGCTGGCTCTTCGGAGTGCTAATTCCGACACCCCCAATTGGAGTGTTCATTCCTTTCAGGTCGCAACCAAAGGATCAAGAGTGTCTACCTGGATCAAAGAGTATTTCCAAACCACTTTACCATAATTATATTTCATTATTGCTTCCACTAAGTCCGTTAACCGAAGGTAATCTGGAATTACTGGTCAGTCATGACCTAAACCTATAGGGATAGGTCCAGGTCGTTACAGAAATGATGTGCATTAATTTACACTCTGCAATTAATAGCATGGATTTGGGTATTAATTTACCATTGTTCACAAAGAGATGATGTAGATTCCCATCTATTGCCTAGGCTTGAATTTGTTCTTGCTTTGATCCATTTATTTGTTAATTTATTACAAAATATATGTTGTATGTATCGATTTATGCCATTGTTGAGGGTTGAGGCCCATCTACCTTCTCCTTAAGTGGTTTCTGTGAGTGGAAGAAGTAGAAGGGATGAGCACCCCTTGGAAGATGTTCTTGGCTTCTATTACGAAAATTTTGCACCAACTTGAATCTCGACCAGAAGAAGACTTCTGCCAGCCAGGTTTATATTTGGCCGACCCATTTTGTGTCTGGCTGAATGATCTTCCCAATAACAGAGCAGACATTTTCTGGAGAGTGCTCTGCCAAGTAGTTCTAGAACTGCTGGGTGAATTATTTTGTTTATTTAGTATGATTTACTAGATTAAATAGTAATTTTCCTAGATCAATTCAATGTTGTAAATAATTTCTCAAACCCCCTTCTTTTATTTTATTATTTATTCAATTGTTGTAGTAATCACTCTCTCTCTATTTATCTATACCTCTCTCCCTTTTCTTATTCGAATTGTTGTAATAATCTTCCAATCCCATGTCTTTCTAACCCTTTTATTTACATGCTTTATATATAACATCATGCCTTATTTATTACGCCTATGTATTGCATCAAATTTTCATGTATTCAGGTTCGGCTCATTTGTATTTGTGGAGTTTATCATTTCTAAGTTAAATATATGCACCACCCAATGTCTTGACATGATATCCAGGTCATGCCTTAGTATCTATACTTATAGATACATGTTATGTATCTATTGCATTAGATATTTATATAGAGGATCATGCATATACTCTAATACTTTCTTTTCGCTCTCTAGGAGTACTAGGTGAACATTTATTTGCTTTAGCATATTTTGTGTATATATCCTTTATCATGCACATTGCTATACCATGAGACTAAGTGCTTAATTATAGTATCTGCATGAATGCTAGTGGATGGAGGTTGTGTTACTTGTGTTGGAATGTAATTGATTCTTATGCTTCTAAGTTTGTACGGAAAGGCTTTTTCAAAATACATGGAATCAAAGCATATCCAGAATTAATGGCACAATCTATACTTGACTGCCTTAGATAGTAACAGTAGCATTGATAAATAACCAGAATATGAGCATATATCAATCATAAAAACCACATCATGTCTTAATAGAGGTCAATCTTTCGATTGGATGAGCAGGGTGCTCAATTAATGACCTTCTTCCCTTCATATCTAAGTTTCTGAGCCGAGACACTTTGGTTATGACAGACAATGGCCTTTGGCATGAGTCACAAGTTTCCTAGTTTTCCCAAAAGATTAGGTGGAGACTCTAACATCTAGTGATGTAGTCCGTTTTCAATAAATATTTGCAATAAAATGGGGGTTTTTTTTTTTTAATACAAAAGTTGCTGGATTTGGACTCTTGTCTTCTATTTTCACATCGCACTAGTGAGACTAGATTAAGAGATTGAGAGTCTGAACTATCATGTGCGCTGGGTAATCCACAAGGCAGCCTATAGTTTTTGGTGACTCTGCTAGGGAATTTAAGAGAGCTTGACTCAAATTTCATGATATGAGTTTTATTTTCATATATATATATATATTCATTGCATTTCATGCATGGTGCGCTTAAGTCATTTTATTTACCATTTGGCATCCTGGATGGCTTGTTAGTCATGGGCTCTATTGTGGTGGGAATACAAGCCATGGAATTGGATCACCAACGTACTGTTTGATCCTCCTTACATTTATAGATGTTGGGTAGGATAGGTATACCTGTGTCTTGATGAGGTACCCCCTATTGACTAGACTGACCTAGTGCATATATTGAGCTTTAGGAACTTGCAAAATTAGGAGATGATGTTTT
The DNA here is from genome assembly GCA_025200525.1 of Camellia lanceoleosa. Taxonomy (NCBI): domain Eukaryota; kingdom Viridiplantae; phylum Streptophyta; class Magnoliopsida; order Ericales; family Theaceae; genus Camellia; species Camellia lanceoleosa. The sequence goes on along the minus strand of CM045769.1, from coordinate 65,721,136 downwards.
CCTGTGTCTAAGATGTAATGATGCTGCTTGTTTGAATAGTGGAGCCCGAGATCGTCTCGAAAGCTAGGATAGGGAAACCCAACCTCCCCATATGGGTGTTTTGTTTACTTTACCTACGATGTGCTATCTATGGGAATCAATACAAGGGTTTGTTATTTCATATCAGTGGTTCAGATATATCATTGGTTGGGTTGAGAACATTTTAGTGGGGTATACAGTGATCAGTGGTATAGATATAATGATAGAGACGAAATGTTGCTAAATTTGTGTCTAACGTATGTGTTGTTTTCTTTATTTGTTTTTCTTTTGCTAGGTAGTTAGTTCATCATAGCTTTAGAAAACCTTGACATCCCTTAAACCTTGTAGACTCGTGCCAGTAGGCTTTGCAAAACTATAGATTTGGTTCAAGGTCAGCTAGTGTTAGTGTCACTTCCATTAGTATCCAGAAGGAGAGTCAGGCAGGCACAGTTAGATCAAAGTCCACATCAATCACTCCTCAGATCCCCTATATAGATTCTACATCAGTCACCTCTTAGATTTCCTCTACTCAGTACCCCAGTTGCTCATTCTCTAGTCTCTACAATGACTTAGAATCTACAAGATCTAGTAGAAATGATCGTAGCGGTCTACAGATACCACACGATAGCCGCCCAAGGTAATGCCATTACTGGTATGCAACAACCAGCTGTGTAGCTACCGCCTATCCATTGCCAGTTAATCACCCGGTTCTAGACCCACATCTTCCAGTCGAGAATTTCCTAGGTCTTTGCCCACCAAAAGAGCTAGTCTAGGCTCCAGCTTTTAAAGCTCTAGTGCATCCTGTCGAGGGGCTCTTTTCTCCTAAATCTTGCTGAGTTTGATCCGGCTATACTGAAAATAGCCAAGTTAGAAAAGTTATTCAAGAAGTCTTAGGGGATTAATTCTATTCCTAATATTGAGGATGGGTATACAGAAGTAATTGCCAAATTACCGGAAAGATTCAAAATGCCACATGTCGACCAATTCGATGGATCAGGGGACCCTATGGTGCATATTCGATTATTTTCAAATATCTTAAAGCCAATGAGTTTAACTTGAGCCTAAAAGATGTATCTGCTTAGGAGAACTTTATCAGGAATAACTACCACTTGGTATGCTAAATTAGAGGATTCGATGAAGCAAAGTTGGAAGGAGTTGGCTGAGGCATTCATCACTCAATACTCCTACAATACACAAATTGAAGTGACCACTTGGGACTTAGAAGCAACACGTCAGGAGCCTAAGGAGAGTTTTGTCAAATTCATAACAAGGTGGAGAGCCATAGCAGCTATGATGACCAACAGGCCCTTAGAAAAGGATTAGATTCTGATGGTGGTGAGAAATCTGCACGACAAGATTTTTTTGAGGTGCTGCAAAAGATAGTATTAACTACATGAAATGGGGGTGCAGATTGAAGATGTCATGAACCAAGGAATCATTATAGATGAGAAAGAGCCCATAAGAAAGACTTTCATTCACGGTTCCAATGTTACTAGTAGTAGTAGCACAACTGTGAAACCCTCAGAAGTCAGTACTGTCACAACCTCAACCAAAATGGCCAACCTCTTTGCCGATACCAACCTGCAACCCTATAATCCAAATCGACTCTTGAACTATAATTTTTAGTCGCCCTACATGTCCCCATCTCGAGCCATTCAAGTGTTGCTAGATAAGGGCCACCTAAAGCCTCTTGACCTTCGACGTCTTCCTCCTAGGCATGATGTATCCAAATATTGTTCGTTCTGTCAGTAACATGGTCATGAAATTGACTAGTGTATTCGCATCCGTCATGAGATTCAGGACCTCATTGATCACAAAATCATAGCTCCACCACAAAGGCCAAATGTCACCATTAACCCACTGCCTACCCATGACCGAGTACCACCACCTCCCTGTCTTAACCTTATCCATACATGTGACGACCAAACCTATTCATACAACATGTTTACTTAATTGTAATGCATTCAAGTCATGCATTCTATACTTGAGTAATATTAGGATTGTTAGTGTTGAGAAGGAGAAGGGATTGTAAAGTGCGTATAGAACTTATATGTTTTGTGCCTAGAGTTAGGCGATGGTTTGAAACTTGATTTGGAAACCTTAAGATAAGCCTATGCCTTAAGTCTAATAACCCCGACCTACGATTAGCTAATAAACTTTACTTATGAATCCCTAATCAGTAATTAAGATGAAATTCTGAGTTAATTGGATGTGCTATGTGTTAATTGTGCTTATATCTATCCATGGTAGGAATATCTATCTGTGTTTCTGTTTTGGTATGCAAATTGAAGGCCTTGTCAATATCTGATCACGAAATTGACTATCTTAATATGTAATGGGAAATTTTTAGAAATTTATGTTAGGTTTAATTGAAATTTGATTCGAAATCCAATAATTATAATAAATTGATTAGAATTAACTAGGCCTAATCAATCTTAATTGGATTAACATAACGAAGCCTATATAAGGCTTAAGTAGCTTCTAGCTTCCACTACACTTCATTATCATCTCTTTGAGACAAAAAAAAAAAAAAAAGAACGACAAGAAAGAGAGAGACCAAAAGAAGAGATTGACTGCAAGGGAAAGGGAAAAGAATTGGAAGGAATTTAAGGCATTTGACTTGAGAGCTCAAACAATTTAGCATCTAGAACTCAATTGAACACCTAAGGTAAGAATTCTAGCCTTTAGTTTTGTAATTGAGTTGGTTAATACATGAATTTAAGAGAATTGAGCTAAGAGATGCAAGAATTAAGCTAAGGAAGTAGAAAAGAAGATCATATCATACATGAATGCATAGCTCATTCCATTTTGAAGTTGTTTTCAAAGAATTCCCACATGCATGTTCTTATCTTGACTTTGTTTTGAGAATTCACCATGCTTTTTGTACTAGACATCTCATTTGATCATGATTTGGGAGATTTGAGTTCAAAAGATTACATGCATGTTGTATATATACAAGTTTCAAGATTTGTTTTGAATAATTCAGTTGCTTTTAGGCCTTGATTTTGCGACATGGCTTTCAATTCATGATGTTTTATAAGCTTAGAATTGTTTTCTCAAGTTTTAGGCCCAAATGATGTGTTTTGAAGCTTTGAATTTGAGTTTTGAAAATTCCAAAATTCGCACTCTTCGCTTAAGCGGTGGAGTCTATGCTCGAGCGAAGAATGCAAGCTCCTAGTACTTTTGCAGAGTTTGGGGGTTGGATCGAGCGACAAAAGTTGCGCTCAAGCATAAAATAAGAGCTCCTAGTACTTTTACAGACTTGAGCCTTCGCTCGAGCGGCAGGACCTACGTTGAGCGACCACTCTTATTTTTGAACCTTGGCCCGAGCAACTAGAAGTTGAGCTCGAGCGTAGAATGAGAGCTCTCAGAATTTTTGCAGACCAAGGGGTCTGCTTGAGCGAACTGCCTTATTTCTGAAAATTTTGCAAAGTATTTTCAAGTGCATTTTGGCATCCTCATTGCGTCTTAGACATTCTTAAGCCTTAATTAAGACATAACAATGAGGATAAGGATTATAAACACACCAAGATAGAAAAGAAATGGGTTAAGTGTTTTCTAAGCATGTGTTTCAATGTGTATCCACTATGTGTTTGTGTAGGTCATGTGCTAAAGACTGTCTAATTGTAGACGTCCCCGATAGTCCCGGGAATGAAATCCCATTTCGTTCTATTGGGGCTCACTACAGTTCGGACTCAATTTGTGTCATGGTTCATAATCTAGTCTCGCAAAGTGCAATGCGAGACTGATAAATCACCAAAGATTCCAAATCCGACAAATCGTTTTGGAAAACATATTTTTAGAAAGAAGTGCAAAACATGGACTGCTTTGCCAGATACAGAGTCGCCACCTAAATATTTTATTTTTGGGGAAATTTAGGAAACCCTGACAAGTTGCCTAAGGCCACGTGTCCGTCATCACCAAAGTTGCCTCGGCTCGAAAACTTGGGTACGATTGGGGAAGGTCAGCTATGAGCACCCCCGCTTGCCCGATCATAGATCGGCCACTACTAAGCATGATATCTTGTTTTGTAAAACACATGTGCTCTTATTTCGGTTTATTAGCCTAGAATTACTATGTGATGTGCACAGCATACAAGTATAGACTGGATTGCCCAAGTTGGAATAAAACATCGCATATCCGTTTGTTTGAAAATGGATTGAATTTTGCTACTCGCAAGTAGGCTAAAACACGGGTTTCGACGAGTTATTCCAATTCAAGCAACCCAACCTTCACCCACAGGCATTCAGACAGTTATATCACATAAGCAAATAACCTCATGGCAATCATGCTGTCATGGCAGTCACTCACACACATGTAAGGATGCTAAAGCATAAACACTTACCGAGTACTCCTAGCCAAAACAGAAACTAGTTAGTAATCAATGCATGATCCTAGTTCACATTAAGATGGCTAATGCAACACATGCAAAATGCAACTAAGATAGGCTCGGCTAATCCAAGAATGGCATATGAGATGCAACAATCGATACATGTATTCAACTTGGAATTGAAATACAATGCAGTTAGCATGAATGCGCCGGGCCCGGTGCATGCAGTACAAATGAATGAATGCAAACATGCGAAGCATAAGTATGCTAATTGAAACATGCCCTAGAACTAACCATTGAAAGCAGGTAAGTAAAAGGGAGAAAGACGTACAGTTATTACAACATTGCCCTCTCTCAGAGGGTCCGAAAGAATAATACAAATTAACTAACTAACAAGCTAATTAATTATTACACAACACTTAACTAATTAAATGAATTAATTAAGCTAAGAAAGCAGTAAAGAGGCCTCGAGAACAGGGATGAATGCATGCATGATCGGCTTTGCTCCGAAATCCAATGCCATGCTACATGTTGCCTCTGTTTGCATTGTTTTTATGCCTCTGAAAACTGCACAAGTCCCAAGGCTGCTTCTGAACCACTCCCTGAGCATTGTGGGATGTCACCGGCCAAGAGAAAACACCACCGGCCATTGGAACATGGTCACCGACCAGAAGTTGAGCCATCGGCTGGACTTTGGTAGGCGGTCGGCACTGAATGAAGTCGACCGGCCATCTATACCTGCAGAACTCTATTTTGCTATAGTAGAGGACAGACAGTGCATGGCAAGGAATTTACATGACAATGTATGCACGACCACCCTCCCCATCATGCTATGAACTCAAGGGAGTATGGCCCTTGACCCTCAGGCCACCAATCACGCATTTCGATGCATGATGGCCAAAGGTATCAAGGGTGCAAATCAATATGGAATGAAATGTACAAAACACATAAAGGGCCCCAACCTCTATCATGATTGATCAAGAGGCAAGGGATGCACACACAATGCAATGCAACCTAGGCAAGCAAGCAAGCATGCAAGTAACTCAAGTGTGCAACAAATCTAATGCAACATGAGCATGTTAACATGCAATATGCAATAGGCATACAACCTAAACATGTGGACATGTATAGCATGCAACAACATGCAACAACATGGTGAGCTGGACTTACACTAACATGGGTAGCTCTCAAGCATGCCAAAATCAATGGCCAAATGAGGTGAGAACAAGGCCCAAGATTCATGCAAATATGCACAATGCAAGGGCTCCAAGCCTAAGGCACAAAATGCAACTCTCCAAGAGTAATGCAAGGATGAAACATGGCATACAATGGCATACATTCTAGCTTTGAAATGGCATACTAAATGATTCCAAAATAACTCCGAAGCATGCAAACACTCAAGCTATGCATGCTAGAAGGCTCAAATACCGAAAGTAGTAAAGCACACTTCACTATAGGTACACAAAGCAATGCACAAATGACCAAACCAGCCCCAAACAGTCCCTATGCAGCTCCAAGACAGTGGGAAAATGGCCTAAAAAGATGGCTCAACATGCATAGGAATGAAGCTCATGCAATGGTCCAAAAACGAGGCAAACAAGCACGACTGTCAAGTGCATTTAAAGAGTGGAAAATATGGGAATATGACATACATCTAAGGTCTGAAATATGATGCGCAATAGCTCCAAAAGATGGAAACACCTTAACATAAGCATGCAATAGGCTCAAAAACTCAAAACTAGGCATGGGTATTGAACTACAACCATGCATAGCAAGCATTATTTGACAATGAGGCATAAAAACAGAGCTAAGGCAGCCCAAAACATGCACAAAATCAGTTCAAAGCATAGCCAAAAAGTGCTAGAATCATAGGCTAAAATGGCATGCAATACAAGCTAGTGAAGGGGTTTACACTACAAGTATATGATGCAATCAAGAGGCCAGCAAACCAACAAAAGTCAGAGGTTTGATCAATATGAGAGTTAGATTAACATGCTTATTTTATTCTTTGATTCAAAATCATGCAAGTCAAGCTATGAGCACTAGAAATTTTCCTTTTTTGGGTCCAAGAAATGGTCCAGTTTTAGAAAAATGGAATAATTTTTTAGAGAATTAGCCAACCTCAGTAAAAATTCTCAAAAACTATTTTTGCAAACGGTCACTGCTCAACGAGCACAGAACCTACTCTTGAGATGCACAACCTCGGACCCATAGCAATGGAAAATTGCCCCTTGTCTGAAGGACACTGCATGGCAACGAAAAGTTGCCCCTTGTTTGAATAGCACCGCAGCACACTGTAATCAGTCCTCAAAGTGACGATCACAACCAAACTCTCAGATATAGAGAAGTCAAAGATGATCAGAACCATTGCATGTACATAATCGATTTGGAGTGTTTTACGGCTGGACTTCAGAATGAAGTTGCCTACGTATCCCAAAGATGGGAATCAAGCCTCACATAGTTCGGGGTAGGTTCACTCGTGTATTAACCCTCACATTTTATGCTCTAACTTTTGCCAAGGCCGCCCTTCCGGGTTTTCAACCTTGCGAGCTATGTTTTTCTTCTTTTCCATTCTTTTCATTCATTTTTTCTTTTCTTTTCATATTTTCTTTTTCTTTTGTTTGCATTTTTTTGCTTTTTTCTCTTTTTTTTTGTTCTTTTTGCATTTTTCTTTTTTCTTTTTTTCTTGCTCTAACTTTTGCCTGGGTCGCCCTTCCGGGTTTTCGGCCCAGCGAGCCTCTCAAGGGTAAAAGTGTAGCTTTGTCCATGTCAAATGGTTTGGAGATCCTGAAGTCATCTGAATCTAGGAGAATAGCTGCTGTTGTTTGTTGATGATGTAGGAGTCCATCCAATGTGGGTTGAGTTTGCCCCTGGTGTTGTGGATAGGAACTCGGCTGTCTTTCAGCAATACCTTCTTCTTTATTCCCTTTTGGGATTTGGCATTCTTACCGATCTTCATTGATTTGCGGAGTGATCCATTTTGGGCTCCTCGAGTATGTCTGATATTTTTGCCCCTAGTTCATAGGGCTACTTCTAATCTAGCTTTGCAAGCTTTCTTTTGACAACGTCTGACCTTCTTGATTTGACTTTTCTTGCCTCTAGTTCAAGGGCTGCTTGGAATCTGGCCACATAGGCCTTATATTGTGGTTGACCGTTGAACATTCTGAATCCAAGTTCAAGGTTTGAAAGCAAGGGGTCGAGTCTCGAGGCTGAGAATGATCCTAGGCTGCACAATCTCAAGAGCGATTCCACACAGGTCTTCGCAAGATCGCACAAAACATTTCTTGAAATCTTTTAAGAAAGCGAGTAGTCGCTCGCGCTGAAGACATTGCAGAACCAATCTAGATCAAGCCAGGATCCTTCTCAGTACTCACATTAACAAACATGATCTCGATCATTAAGGGCTTAGCATGCCTCTCTTTCTCCTAATTGATCAAATTTTGCAAAACTCGAGGAATTCCTTCCTCTTTGTTTTCATCGCAGTGTCAAAAACAGTTTTGAAAACTTAGGTCAGCGCATTGATTTCAAGGCATAGAAAAACAGGTGAAAAGCACTGCCATTTCATTATAAACTTGCTAGCACCACAGGCTCAAAGTAGAAATAAGCACAAAGTACGAAAGTCGTTGCTGCTTTATTCAGATCTTCCGGTGTAACTGGCTCCACGGCAGAAACAGACTCAAAAAGAAAGCAAGGAGACAAACACAAAACAAAATAGTGACATCCGAGGTAACATCCCCGGAATCACTCGACTCTAACAAAACAAGATTGACTAGATACAACCACATAGACCCAACTGACTCAGTATGAAAAGACTGACTCTATACAACGGGACAAACTCTAAATGACATAACACTAACTCAATACCCAAGTCAGACAGTACAAAAACCATCATTCACAAATGCTCAAAACAGTGCGTGCCATACACCATATCTAAAAAAAAAATGGAGCCCTCTAAAGCTATAGTTTCATGACTACCTTGCAAAAAAGAAAACGGACAGCATCTCAGCTTGATTTCACCAGAACAAGTATACACATAGCTGAACGACTGTGCTCTCTACTGAATTCTGCCCAAAATTCTGCCTGTAAACTGATACCCTCAGGTAAAACTAATTCCTCAAATACTGATGCCCACAGGCTTGATGCCCGGACTCGTAAACTGATACATGCATTCCTGTAAAGACGCACTCCAAAAGCACATAGTAAGCAAGTGAGAGCCAAAACACCCCTATGTTGGGATAGGGTTTCCCTGTCCTATTTTGTCAGGAGCTAGGGTTTCACTACACACGCAGCGGTTTCAAACAACCTATAATCGGGTAAGCAACCTGTCCTAGTTTGGAATAGTCACTATGGATTCCGAATATGCACTAGGTCGAATGGTCAAAAAGGGTGCTCCGATAAAATTGGGGTTTGTGTTCCCATCGTGGCAGAGCCCGTAACTGGTCAGCCTTATGGCACGCTTCTCAAAGCGAGCCTCTGGCAAACCATTTAGGAATAGCAGACGGCAAACATGCTATCCTAGGCGCACCAATGCACGTGCAATGCAAAGAAACACATAAGTGTAGTCAAAGCAAGATATCATGAGTTCGAGTCAAGTTCTCTAAATCCCCAGGAGAGTCGCCAGAACTGTAGACGTCCCTAAATGTCCCGGGAATGAAATCCCATTTTGTTCTATTGGGGCTCACTACAGTTCGGACTCAATTTGTGTCACGGTTCTTAATCTGGTCTCGCAAAGTGCAATGCGAGATTGATAAATCGCCAAAGAGTCCAAATCCGGCAAATCGTTTTGGAAAACAGATTTTTAGAAAGAAGTGCCAAACATGGATTGCTTTGCCAGGTACAGAGTCGCCAGCTAAATATTTTATTTTTAGGCAAATTTAGGAAACCCTGACTCGTTGCCTAAGGCCACGTGTCCATCATCACCAAAGTTGCCTCGGCTAGGGAACTTGGGTACGATTGGGGAAAGTCAGCTATGAGCACCCCTGCTCGCCCGATCAAAGATCGGCTACTACTAAGCATGATATCTTGTTTTTGAAAACACATGTGCTCTTATTCCGGTTTATTAGCCTAGAATTACTATGTGATGTGCACAACATACAAGTATAGACTGGATTGCCGAAGTTGGAATAAAACATCGCATATCCGTTTGTTTGAAAATGGATTGAAGTTTGCTACTCGCAAGTAGGCTAAAACACGGGTTTCGACGAATTATTCCAATTCAAGCAACCCAACCTTCACCCACAGGCATTCAGACAGTTATATCACATAAGCAAATAGGCTCATGGCAATCATGCTGTCATGGCAGTCACTCACACACATGCAAGGATGCTAAAGCATAAACACTTACCGAGTACACCGAGCTAAAACATAAACTAGTCAGTAATCAATGCATGATCCTAATTCATGTTAAGATGGCTAATGCAACACATGCAAAATGCAAGTAAGATAGGCTCGGCTAATCTAAGAATGGCATAGGAGATGCAACAATCGATACATGTATTCAACTTGGAATTGAAATACAATGCAGTTAGCATGATGCGCCGAGCCCGGTGCATGCAATACAAATGAATGAATGCAAACATGCGAAGCATAAGTATGCTAATTGAAACATGCCCTAGAACTAACCATTGAAAGCAGGTAAGTAAAAGGGAGAAAGATGTGGGGTTGGAAGAAATTCACACACGCACGCACCCTTATTACAACATTGCCCTCTCTCAGAGGGTCCGAAAGAGTAATACAAATTAACTAACAAGCTAATTAATTATTACACAACACTTAACTAATTAAATGAATTAATTAAGCTAAGAAAGCAGTAAAGAGGCCTCAGGAAGAGGGATGAATCCATGCATGATCGGCTTTGCTCGGAAATTCAATGCCATGCTACATGTTGTCTCTGTTTGTATTGTTTTTATGCCTCTGAAAACTGCACAAGTCCCAAGACTGCTTCTGAACCACTCCCTGAGCATTGTGGGATGTCACTGGCCAAGAGAAAAGACCACCGGCCATGGAAACATGGTCACCGGCTAGAAGTTGAGCCATCGGCTAGACTTTGGTAGGCGGTTGACACTGAATGAAGTCGACCGGCCATCTATACCTGCAGAACTATGTTTTGCTGCAGCAGAGGACAGACAGTGCATGGCAAGGAATTTACAAGACAATGTATGCAAGACCACCCTCCCTATCATGCTATGAACTCAAGGGAATATGGCCTTCGACCCTCAGGCCACCAATCACGCATTTCGATGCATGATGGCCAAAGGTATCAAGGGTGCAAATCAATATGGAATGAAATGAACAAAACACATAAAGGGACCCAACCTCTATCATGATTGATTAAGAGGCAAGGGATGCACACACAATGAAATGCAACCTAGGCAAGCAAGCAAGCATGCAAATAACTCAAGTGTGCAACAAATCTAATGCAACATGAGCATGTTAACATGCAATATGCAATAGGCATACAACCTAAACATGTGGACATGTATAGCATGCAACAACATGCAAAATGAAACAAGCATGCAACAACATGGTGAGATGGACTTACACTAACATGGGTAGCTCTCAAGCATGCCAAAATTAGTGGCCAAATGAGGTGAGAACAAGGCCCAAGATTCTTGCAAACATGCACAATGAAAGGGCTCCAAGCCTAAGGCACAAAATGCAACTCTCCAAGAGCAATGAAAGGATGAAACATGGCATACAATGGCATACATTCCAGCTCTAAAATGGCATACTAAATGATTCCAAAATGACTAGGAAGCATGCAAACACTCATGCTATGTGTGCTAGAAGGCTCAAATACCGAAACTAGTGAAGCACACTTCACTATAGGTACACAAAGCAATGCACAAATGACCAAACCAGCCGCAAACAGTCCCTATATAGGTCCAAGACAGTGAGAAAATGGCCTAAAAAGATAGCTCAACATGCATAGGAATGAAGCTCATGCAATGGTCCAAAAATGAGGCAAACAAGCACGACTCTGAAATGCATTTAAAGAGTGGAAAACATGGGAATATGGCATACATGGAAGCTCTGAAACGTGATGCAGAATGGCTCCAAAACATGGAAACACCTCAACATAAGCCTGAATAGGCTCCAAAACTCAAAACGAGGCAAGGGTATTGAACTACAACCGTGCATAGCAAGCATTATTTGACCATGAGGCATAAAAAGAGAGCTAAGGCAGCACAAAAAATACACAAAATCAGTTCAAAGCATAGCCAAAAAGTGCTAGAATCATAGGCTAACATGGTATGCAATACAAGCTAGTGAAAGGGGTTTACACTACAAGTATATGAGGCAATCAAGAGGTCACCAAACGAACAAAATTCAGAGGTATGACATGTCAAATAAAGCCCCAAAACCCACTAAAATGTGGTCCATGCATGCAAGAATGATAGGCTCCTTTGATAGGCTATAAAGAGGGTTGATCTACACATGCAAGAGGGACACCCAATATAGAAAAATCAGCTCTGGATAGAGCTTATATAGGTCCTAAAAAGCACCAAAAAGGGCCTGAAACAAGGTTTGGAAGCATGCAAAAGTCGGCTCCTTTTTAAGGCCAAAAATGCAAGTAAACAAGACAATAAGGAGAGGGGATGGCCCTCTCCTTCTTAGGACCTCAAAACATCATTCCCACCACTGAAATCCCTTTGGATTTCAGTGGTGAGAAGGCCAATACAAGGTGGTCCCAAAGTTCACAAAAAAGGCACAAAAATGAGGCCAAACAAGGCCTAAGAGGGGGGAAACAACCCCAAACACAAAAGTGACCTTAAACAAAGCTGAAAAGCATGAAAAAAAGAACTTTTATCAGTTATATACTTAGCTCAAAACAGCATGAAAGATAGGCTAAAAGCTTGTGTAAAAATGGGAAATAAAGAGGGTAGTTTCTCACCCTTGATGCACAGCTGCGAAACCAGCAGGTTCTTGGACCAAAAACCAACTCTTTAACCTCTGAAAATGACCTTCAAGAATCTTAGATCAATGATGGAGGTGTGGGGCTATGAGGTGTGGTGCAATAGGTCAAGAATAATGCACTTATCAACCCAAAATATAGAGATATAGAGAGATATATATCTTGGAGCCTTAGACAAATTTTTGGAACCTTTGCTAATGAGGGAGAGGCTCTTTCTTATAGAATAACAAAGGTCCAAGCTTCTCTTAGAAGCTTGGAGCAAAGGGGCCAAGCTTCTTAAGGAAGCTAAAGCAAAAAGGGTCAAGCTTCTTGAGGAAGCTAGAGCAAAGGGGTCAAGCTTTCTCAAGAAGCCAAGAAAGGTCCAAGCTTCTCTTAAAAGCTTAGAGCAAAGGGCCAAGCTTCTTGGAGAAGCTAGAGCAAAGGGATCAAGCTTCTTGGAGAAGCTAGAAAAGGTTCAAGCTTCCTCAAGAAGCTAAAAAAAGGTTCAAGCTTCTTGAAGAAGCTAGAAAGGTTCAAGCTTCTTCAAGAAGCTAAAAAAGGTTCAAGCTTCTTCAAGAAGCTAAAACAAAGGTTCAAAAGGTTCAAGCTTCATCAAGAAGCTAAAATAAGGGTTCAAAAGGTTCAAGCTTGCTCAAGAAGCTAAAACGGCCATAAAAAGTGACCGATTGACCAAAACAATAGCCGGGCGACCAAAAACATTGCCGACTGGCCAACACCTTTGGCCGGTAGCAAGAAAACAGGGCTGGTGGCCTCAAGCCATGGCCGGTGATGTGTGGGGATGGCCAACAAGCCATTCCCTGCCCTCAAAAACAAAAACACAAGTGTTTGGTCCACAACTAAGCACAAAACATACAAGTTGAGAGGTCTTGAGGCAAGGCGCGTGGCAGAAACCTCTGAGAACTCAAAATGAACACGAACAAAGATGATCATCGAATGTTCAAACGATGACGTCCAAGTCTTAAGGACGGTCAAAAATGGGGTGTCTACACTAATTCGTCTGTTTTGACTGTTCTGCTACCGGAGCTATTTGTGAGTAACAACTCTGTAAAGCTATGTTCAACTTTAATTATTTTCTGAATTATATCATATGATCAGTTTTTTGAAATACTATATTCTCTAAGAATAATTGATTGTCCGAATTTTTGAAATGTAATCGTGGCATCCTTAACATCATGTGATATATGTTATTTGTTACATGGTACTAAAGGTTCCATCAAGGAACTGGTTAAGCATAACCATCATCTGCTATGTATCTGACCGTCTCATGTGATCATGGATCATCTGTATGTCCCATGTAATTATGGGTCATCTATTTTGTTAGCGCTAGTGGATATACCACATCTGACTATATGTGAATTATGAGTTCTGAATATGAATATGAATATGTTTTTGACTTTGAACTCTAATTTCTCAATCCATTACGGACATCATTCATTAAAACCTTTACTTTATTATTATTCACTCGGCTCCAGTTCACTATATTATTTATGTATGTAGGTGATCAGGTGTATGACCACACTCAGTGATGATTGCCTGGAGATCTATTATGTCAGCCAGCCACTGTGCCTCCCGAGGAGGTTCCCGTTCTGAGAAGTGGTCAAGTTTTTGTGAACATGTTCAAGACTTTTTGTATTTTTCTTCTGTTAACGTCCAAACATGTCATTTTGTTTATCTGTATATATGGTGACACGAGGATGGCGTCTTAATTATGTAAATTAAGTTTTAAATTTTCTGTCGCATGTATGTCTACACAGCTATATGGACAATATATCCTGACATTTGTTTCCGCTAGCCCCTTAATTTTGTTTAATCTATTCAGAGACTTTCGGTAATCCCAGGATTACTGGCCGGTTATGATACTAAACCTATAGAGGCGGGTTTGGGTCGTGACAGAGTGGCATCAGAGCATGTGTGTAGCTCGACTTTTTCCCGGGCCCCTTTCGGAAGTAAAAAATAAGCCCTACAGTTCAGACTCTCACGGTTCTGAATCTAATCTCACAAGTGCAATGTGAAATTGATAAACACCAAAGAGTCCAAATCCGGAAAATCTTTTGGAAAATCGATTTTGAATCAAATTTTCAAAAAAAAAAGGACTGCTTTGCCAGATACAGAGTCGCCACCTAAATATTTTTTTTGGAAAAATTTAGGAAACTCATGACTCATGCCAAAGGCCACGTGTCCGTCATCACCAAGATTGTCTCGGCTCGGGAACTTAGCTGCGAGAGGGTAAGGTCATGAATTAAGCACCCCCGCTCGCCCAATCAAACATCGGCCTCTGCTAATCATGATATGATTTTTATGTACATTATATGCTCTTGTTCCGGTTATTAGGCTAGCATTACTATATGATGCGCACACACACAACTATAGACCAAATCGCAAGAATTGGAACACTTGATTCATGCTTGTTTTGAAAATTGTTTCGAATATGTACCACTTGAAAAAGTGATCGCATATGAACATTACTCAAATTATTCCAATTCAAGCAACAAGCCTTTATCCACAGGCATTCAAGCAATTTTATCACTTAAGCAATTAGCCTCATGGCAAGCATGCTAAACATGGCAACATCAACACTCATGCAATATGCTAAAACGAGTAAAAGCTCACCTAGTACTCCAAGCCACAAAAGAAATGAGCTAGAAAAATGCATGATTCTAACTTATGCAATATGACTAATGCAACACATGTAATATGCAATTAATAGGCTCGGCTAATAATATGGGCATATAAATCAATTCAATGGCATAAGGTCTAAGCACGTATTCAAAGAAGTATTGAACTAATAATGCAGTTAGAATGATGAACCAAGCCTCGGTGCATGCAATACAAATGGATGCAAACATGGAGTATGCTAAACAAAACATGATGTCCCCAAACTAACCATCACAAGGTAGTAAATAAAAGGGAGAAAGACGTGGGGTTGGAAGACATACACATTATTATATTGTGCTCTCATGAAGGAGAGTCCGAATGAATAAACTAGCTAACTGGCTAACTAATTAAAGCTAAGCTAAGCTAAGCTAAGCCAATTATTACAAGACAAATGAATAAATAGCTAAACTACTTAACTAATTATTACAACACAATGAATTAACTAACTATTCTAGTTAACTAATTATTACAACATGAAAACTAACTAATTAAATATAACACTTTACAAAATTAATTAGTTACAACTAATTAATTGCAACAAATATTTAATCTAAATATGTGAACTTTAAACAAGCTCGGAATACAAGGGAAGTTTATGCACGTGCTCGATTTTCACCCGAAAGCCGCTGTTTTGCTTCCAAAGAGCCTCTGTTGCACTATAGAACACCAACACTATTGCCTACTTCTAGAACAACTTAGCTCTACTTCAAGAACACACAGTTGAATTTTGCATCAGTGGCCGGTCAGCCAGTGATGAAGGTTGCGAACCACCAGTGATGGCTGACCGGACATCAATGGTGGTCTGCCGGCCACCTGCCGGCTATGGAAAGTGGCCTGTCGGCCACTGCTACCCAGTTCTCCTTGCTGCAATAGAGAACAAACAAAGCATGGGTTTGTTTACACAACTCACCCCTCCTTTTCATGAACAAATCAAAGGAGTAGCAAGTTTGGTTCACAAACCATCAATGGATGCAATTCCATTGCATGGTGACTTGTGAATCCAAGTGTGCAAGTTCAATAAATGCAACAAAATGAGACTCTCAAAAACCACCTCCCTATCATGAAAGATCAAGGGAAGTTACAACCTTGGAGACTTGAATCATTTCATCACTAGTGAGTATGAACTGGTCCATGTTCCATGTGTTCAATTAACGTTTGATTGAACACAACCAAATTATTATATTTCACCATTTTAGTCTCCATTTTAATTACGTTTCAATTCTTTAATACATTGAGTCCAAAGGGTGAGTTTAAGTCCTCTAATGGAAAGAAAACTCAAACCAAGAGTTGTCTTAGGCACGAAAGAGACATCATACCATTGGTAATGAACCCCAAAGGGATTAAACCATTAAGCATGATACCTCAATCTCATGCTTTAAACAAACAAGTAGTTTGAGCAAAACAAAAAGCCAAGAAAGGAGGGAGGTTGCAGACATTATTAGTGCTCAAAATGAGTGAGAAAAGCTTAAATAAATGCTATCAACTCAAATAAGATGGTGTCTAAGGCCTAAAAGACCAAACTTATTAAGACAATTACACTACAAGCATGCAAAAAAAAGCTCAAATGCTAATAACACCCCAAAACAATGCTAAAATAGTCTAAAAAAAGTCCTAAAACATACTGGAATTGAGCTAAAAAAAGCTAGACTAACATGCTAAAACATGGCACAAACTAGGCTAGTAAGCAAGACACAAGGAGGGGAGACTAAGCCCTCCAAATTTGGACTTCAAAACATGATTTTGGCCACTGAAAAGTCTCTGAAAATTAGTGTTTAAAAGCTTAGAGAAAGATAGTAAAAGGGTGGGAAATACACGACAAAAGGCCTCCAAAAAAAGGTACAAAGAAGGGCTATCAACCCCTCAACCTTTAATGGCCCTTAGACCCAAACTTTAACCCAAAAATACATAGTTTTGACAGCCCAAAAACAATGAAAAAATAGTAGGAATAATAGCAAAGTAAGCAAGCAAATAGGCAAAGCCTTGTACCTTTTGAAGAGAAGATCAATTCTAGACAACAAAACAAAGTAGATACACCCTTTAGAACTCAAACCAAGCTCAAAAATACCTCAGCTCAAAGATGGTGAGATTTGGTTAAGGATGTATAGGCAAAGGTTAAGGATTTTGAGGAAAAAGTGTAGGAATTGGCTACACACAGAGAGAGAGAGAGAGAGAGAGAGAGAGAGAGAGAGAGAGAATTGTAGAGAGAGGAAATATTTTGATCTCAAAATTTTCTAACCCTAAAACATGAGAGAGGGGTCTCTTATTTGCAAATTATCTGTAAATATTGATCTCAAATAGCTGGCATAAAATATCTGCAAAAGAAACTGGTGGCCGGCAAGCCACATTAGTGGCTGACAACCCAAAAATGATGGCCGACACCCTAATAAGGTGGCCTGCAGGCCACCAGAAGCTCCTGGCTTGAAAGACCAAGGCTTGGTCTAAAACAGGATAACAGAGGTGTAGGGTTTGAAAGGCTCAAAGCTATGACATTTTGCTGAGGACTTCAAGCACTTGGCGAGCATATAAAATCATCATCGGGTATGCATGCAATGGTGTCCAAGTTGTAAGGGCCGTAAAAAATGGGGTGTCTACAGTTGCCCCTTTTTGACAGAGCTCGAAGTCATGAAATGACGTGAGTGAATGTCAAAGCCCGAAGACGACCCATTTTGACAAGGCTGTAAGACTTGGACAAATAATCAAGACATAAATAAATGGTTGCGCCAGCAGGCTGCTTACGTATCCGTTTGCAAGGAATCAAACCAGTAAAGTTCTGGGGTAAGATGTAAATGATACACATAATGCAACTTTGAAAGTGGGACTCACACGCTTCGCGAAGTCGGCTATTTTGAAAACCTATGATCATGTGAGATGATGCAACAAGTAAGATAATGAGATAACAACACATGAAAGAGATGGGATGCGCTTCCATGCAAAAAAGATAAAACCACACTCCAACCATGCCAAAACAAAAGACGAGGAAAGAAAACATCGCTCAGGGCTGGACTTCACACATCTTGAGAAACTGAGAAAATCGCTCGGGGTCATGTTTCACACTTCCTGAGAAACCAAGGAACAAAAACCGGTCAGGATCATGTACAAAAGGACGCTCGGATTCACGTTTCATGCGCTTCGAGAAACAAGAGAACCAGCTCGAATTGGCTCTTCACGTGTCCCGAGATGAGAGAAAACTATTCAGACTCACGTTTCACATGTCCCGAGATACAACACCACTCAAGATTGCGCGTCACGTGTCTTGAGATAAGAGAAAGCCGCCTGGGCTTGCGTTTCACGTGTCCCTAGATGAAAGCCACCCAGGGCTACGTGTCATGCGCCCAGAGATAAAATCGCTCGGGCTTACGCTTCACACGTCCCGAGAAGAAAGAAAATTTCTTGGGCTCGTATTTTACGCGTCCCGAGATAAAACCCGCCTAGAGCTACGCATCACGCGCCCTGAGATAAGAGAAAGCCGCTTGGGCTCGCATTTCACATATTTCGAGATGAAACCCGCCCAGGGTTGCGCGCCACGCGCTTTAAGATAAAACTGCTCGGGCTCGCATTTTGCACATCCCGAGATGAAAGAAAGCCACTCGGGCTCGGGTTTCACATGTCCCAAGATGAAACCCTCCCAAAGCTGTGTGCCACGCACCCTGAGATACAAGAAAACCACTTGCGCTCGCGCTTTGCATGTCCCGAGATAAAACCGAGGGGTGTGCAGTAGATGCACAAAGTGAACGAGTGCGATAGATGGACAAAGTGAACAAGTGCGATAGATGCACAAAGTGAACAAGTGCGATAGATGGATATCGTGAACAAGTGCGATAGATGCACAAAGTGAACAAGATCATAAATTGAAATAGTGAGAACGCATGTTCCATGCAAAATGATCAACCAAAGCATATTCTATGCGAAATATAAATGATGCGAGATATGTATACAATGTGTGATGCACATTCCATGCAACAATATATATGAAATGCATATTCTATGCAACAAATATGGGAGATGCATATTCTATGCAACAACTATGTGAAATGCAAAACGAACAAAAGCAACATTCGATGGCACCTTCTGATTTACCTCTCGGAGGAATTGAAATATGTTTAAAAAGGATACACCCCATTCATGTTGACAAGTGATGAACATTGTGCCCCGAAAACACAGTTTTGAGCTTCCATAGAGACAATCTGGACCCAATAATGAACCTTCCTTACAACTCTTGGGAAACAAAGACACAAAACAACATAAGGACTTAGAGGGAGGCCGCCGGCCACCTGCCGGCCATAGGAGGAGGTTGTTGGCCACTTGCTAGCCACCTACCGGCCATGGAACAGCCTTGCCGGCCAGCAATGAACCTTGCCGGCCACCGATGGCAATTCGGGGAAAAATTATCTTTTCATGCACGGGTCTTTAAGTATAGGCTTCCACACTTCATTTCCTCACTTCTCTTAGGCCGAAATCCTTCCCTCTCTCTCTCTAGACACTTTCATTCTCTAGATCCGAGCTTTTTACGCATTTTCCAACGCCTCACGCAAACTTTATTCGCTAAACCCTCTTTATTCTCTTCACTTTGAATCGAACAAAATTTGATTTGGACACTTCTTTCTTCATTTTGACCATTCTAGACTTGTTCCTCCCGAGTTTCTCTCGGGTTTCGCAAACTTTTCTGGGCTTTGACTTTTTCTTCCATTTTCTCTCTCATAGGGTTGACTTTTTCGAAGTTTACCCTCTTTTCTGCATTTCTCTTCATTTTTCACCTACTTTTCACCCATTTTCCAGATGGTGGATGATGTACCACACGACGAGGCTCCTCTATAGATTCCCCCCGTACTTTCACTTGTTGCTAAAGCGGAGCAACCGGTCACTGCCGAGGCTGGCAAGGCAACTCAGGGCATCGAGGCCGACCTTAAGGTAGAATTTGAGCCTGAGGCGGAGCCAAAGCCACTATCGTTGAGGGTACGCCCTTTTGATCCAGCAAGGTACCATCCCCGCACACACATCTTGCCAGCCGGTGGCATTAGGAACTTTAGCGACTTCATTGTCGGTGTATCGGAGGACCTCCTGCTGAGGGAGCCGGCTTCTCACCTTTCATCCATCGCCATTGAGGTATGAGTTCTGTTTTCATGCATTCTTGCCTTTCTTTTCTTGCATTTCTTGCACTATTTTTTATCTGACTATACTTTTATCATTACCTTATCTGATTCATCTATTCTTTGCCACTGGGCGAGTCTCATGCCTTCAGAGGGTACGAAGCCATGATTGCACGTGATTGGTACAACGAGCTCCCTGCTGGAGTTTGTGACATTGTGGACGAGACTGGCTTCGGCCTCTTCTACTCCGGCTTGACACAGGTCATCTCTAGCCTTCCTCTTCTGGGAGCAGTCGTGGAGAGATAGTGGGACACCACTAACTCCTTCCATTTGTGCACTACCGGGGAGATGACGATGACTCCCTACGACTTTGCCATGATCATCGGCTTAGGCGTAAGGGGTGATCCGATCCCGTTAGACACAGACATGAGAGAGTAGGAGCCTGCCTGGGTCGAGCTATTGGGAGCGCGTCCACCCTTATATCGAACAACTGTGGTCGCTGAACGATTTTCTGATGTTTGTCCTCCGTACCACCTTGTTTTCGAATAGGTGGAACATCGTGGGAGGTATTGGCGAGCCTGGGAGTTATGCATTTCAGTTACCTCTTTGCACTTCACATGTTCTGCTCTACATTTTTTTGCTTCATATCTATTCAGCAGTTGTGCTTTCTGCTTTGCACTTTCTACATCTTTTCATTCATTGTGCTTTCTGCTTTGCACTTTTTGTATCTGTTCATACATTGCGCTTTTTGCTTTGCACTTTCTGTATCTGTTCATACACTGAGCTTTCTGCTTTGCACTTTCTGTATCTGTTAATACATTGAGGTTTCTACTTTGCACTTTCTGTATCTATTCATACATTGAGTTCTCACATATCACTACATTTTCTCCGCAACTGTGGGTGTATGCTTATTTCCCAGCTCCTGCTCTAGATCCCATGAAGGATCTCCCGCTAGCAATTCTCTATTCGAGGCGATATGATGGCAGGTGCCAGCTCAGGAGCCGCGAGTCGTTCACATTCTTTCGGCATTTATTTCGACACAGTGGCTGCCCACGAGGTAACCCGAAACACAATCATTTTTACCTTAACACTATTTTGATTCACATTTTAGCAACTGACAGCAACTAAACATCTGTACACTCTCTGTTTGTAGATCACGTGACAGCCTTGGGCCATGATGCCAGCTGGGATACGGGACCAGCACGCTAGGGCCTGGGCCACTTCTTGTTTTCGCATTCTACTTCAGGGCACAGTCTGCCGGGCCTGGTTCCTGAGTGAGAGGTTCGTCTAACAGATCGTGGGCTTACCAGACCCGATCTTTCCGATGGCATCGTCGGAGTCCATGAGATCAGCAGGCAGCCTATCCGTGGATGCAGTTACTCAATTTATGGTCTGTTTAGATGCTGACTACTTCAGGGTAGAGGACAACTATGCAATCTTCATATAGACCTATCGCATGCCACCTTTGACAGGTGTTCGTGGAGGAGAGGAGGCGAGGGCTCCTACAACGAGAGAGGCACGTAGAGTGACTAGGGCGACCAGGGCCTATGCTAGAGGGGCTACCCGGCGAGGCAAAAGACCGGTTGGCTAGAGGTTCCCACCGCATTGACGTGCTGGGGGCATACTGGGGATGCTTGCCAGGGCCCAATTGAGCCGGCTACGGCTGGGCATGAGCTTGTCGGGATTCGAGGCCCGACTAAGTTATGGACTATACTTTACGATTTGTACTCCATATTTCATTTTAGATATGTTTATTGCGAACACTAATCATCCAAATGCATTTACATGCCTCAATAGAGTACACAGGGGGTGCTCTGGAGCTGATAGCCTCCTTGATGGACATGGTACAGAGGAGGGAGACTGCTCGGTCTCCACGGTATCTTGGTAATTCCTTCAGTTTGCACTTCATGCTATAATATTTTCACTGATACTCTGGCATTTCAACTATAGTTTCCAAGACTGTACTGATACACTGCATTGGCACATTGTACTCATACACTACACTCATACTGTATCTGATTTCTGCATAGCACTTATTCTGCACACTATACTTGCATCTGATACACAGATTATAACTGATATGTTAACTGTCTTTTTTAGATCCCACCTATACCGAGTGCGCTGGTGGCGACGCTAGCACCTGCACCAGTAGTACCTCCTCCATTAGCAGGGAGGAGAGAGAGGGATAGAGGCACCCAAGGCCGGAGCAGTCCTCCAGAGCCTATGATGCTGAGACCAGTGACTCCGACGGGGTAGCGAGCCAGCATTCTGAGTCATCCGAGAGTGGAGATGATGATGCATGCTCAGGTTTTGAGAGTGGAGGTGAAGATGCCGAGGCAGGTTCTGGGGCAGAGAGTAGAGACGATGCCTGCTCTGGTTCTAGCTCAGAGACTGATTCAGCCAGCAATGCTAATGGAGATAGTGCCCAAGAGTCCTCTTCTCTAAGGAAAAGGACAAAGAGGGCCTCTCGGGCCTGAGGCGACTGACACTGATTTTTGATTTTTTTACTTAGTTTCTTTTTGTTCGGTAGCATTAGCAGATGTATAGCTTCAGACATGTTTTATTTTGCTTTGAAACTTGTACTCATCTTTTGTAAAAAAAACATGATCGGAGTAAAACCTCGCAGTTTTTTTTTATTATAAAAAGTGTTGTTATTTTTGCATCATGAGCACCATATTTGTATGAAAATGGACATGAAATTGAATTAGCCAAGAGCGCTTTGATTGAAACAATTGTTCTTGATCGGGTAATGAACCGACCAACAAACAAACTATAAAAGGCAAAACACAACTCGATAAGCAAAAACAACTCGATAAACAAAGCAAAAACAACTCGATACAAATAAACTAACCTTCTAAAAAACAAAAGGGACTCAAATAAGACCTTAAAAAATTCAGAGACCCAAAACAAAACACATGCTACCAGCACTGCTCCATACATAGGTGGACAACAGACCAGAAAAGGGTTGCCGACCGGAGAGGGAGCTTGCCGGCCATAGAGGATGGCCTGCCAGCCACCTGTCAACCATTATGCATCCTACTAGCCATCAGAGGTAAGAATGTCCAGGTTGTTGATAGCTGGCCTCTACTCACAGCCTTATCTTCTACAAAAGGATCAGTCTCGTGAATTCTTCTCCAAAACTTCATCTCAGCTACAATTTTTTCACAAATGGAGCCATTTTTCGCCAAAAAGCTCTTGAATTGGATTGTGACTTTAGACGGCGCAAAAAAGGTAAATTGTTGGGGTTTCGACATAAATGCACTTTTTCACTGAGTCGTACTCCACTTGGCATTCCGTTCCTTCATGTCGTGACACGATGCTGAAACCCAATTACTCACGTCTTTAGCTTCGGGGGAGAAGAAATATGCCCAACAATTGAAGAATTTTAGGCACTAATGGAATTCTGGCACAATGAAGAAAGCATACCTTAGCCCCATTTTGGCCACATCTAAACTTTGGGACGGATGTGTGGGCTCACTTTACACGAGGCTCGATCTTTGGTTCACAACGGAGAGCTGGATATTCCCAGCTTGATTCATCACTTTTCCAAGGTCGGTGACCGAAGCGACCTTTTCTGGCTAGGATTTCAGCAACATGCCCTTTGTTTATGTATGCTTGCTCATTGCCTTTTTGCCCTTAGTTTCGACAGGTCCAGCATTCGGTTGGTCTAAGTGGCCCAAGATTTGAAAAAGGGAAAGAGTTGCATTGACTTGGTGCTGGCTGAGACTTTGATGGGTTTAGACGCCTTTCATCAGTGAGAGACTACCAGATTCATGGGGAGCCCACTACTTCTTCAGGTATTGTTTTCCACCCCGCCTCATATGTGTTTCTCACATCACTTGGCACTCATGCTCTGTTTTTCTCTCAAAGCCCATTTCTCACTTTTCTCTCAACATACATCTCTCTATTCTTTAATCTCTCTTTTCTTTCATCCCTTCCTAGGTATGGCTTATGGATAAGCTAAAGGTAGTGAACTCTTGCCTTGAGTACTCAGCTCGAGGCTATTTCTTCCGCTACCAACTAGTGGATTTCCCGAATGAGGGATAGTGGTGCCACTGGCTGTGCAACAGGTCTACTGCTGACATAGCTTGGCGTTGTCCCTGGCTTAACCTGACTAAGATGAGCGACAGCATGACTCAGCAACCTGGCATACAGTTGATCGGCTTTACTCATTGTGTGTTCTACTTCCCCTTCCAATTCAGACGTCAGTTTGGGCTTCATTAGACCTGCCTAGAGGAGGGGGTAGAGTACTCGGTTTCATTCCCCATCCGGGGTTCACACTTGGCTAGGTACCTCACTGCTTGGAGGACATAGGAGCTTCTAGCCCCTGCCCCTAGTTTCAGTTGCACCCTTTCTGGCAACTGCTTGGCTTGGCTTGGCTCGAGGATAAGGCACAAACCAGGCCCACTTTGGCTTCAGAAGCTTCCACAAGCACGGGCGGAGGACGCAGGAGAACCTGACTCATCTATGTGCCTAGTTTATTGCTTTAACCTTTCTTTTCAAGTTTTTCAATGTAATAAAAGCAACTTTGATTTGTATCAGAGAATTAGAGAACTTTAAGTTGAAATCAATGAAATTAAAGTTGTGAGCACTGAGAATTTTCCTTTTGGTCAAAAAGTGGTCTAAGTTGTAAAAGGTAAAATTTGAACAAAATCAACTTTTATTGGAACTTTCCAAAACCATTTTCGAAAAGGATCACCACTTGACACGCATGGAATCAATCCTCGAGATGTACAACTCTGAATCAAAAGATGATAACTGTTCATTGTTTGAACACCACTGCTCAGCATTGTAATCGGCTCTTCGCTCATAGTGAAGATTGCAACCGAACCCTCAGGTAAAGAATAGACAAAGATGACCCGATCAGACACATGGAAAGGACAGTTGAGTTGGAGATCTTTACGGCTGAACTTCAGGATGAAGTTTCTTATGTATCCTGAAGATGGGAATCAAGCCTTACGTAGTTCGGTTCAGGTTCACTCGAGTATTAACTCTCTCCTTTTGCTCTCTAACTTTTGCCAAGGCCGCCCTTTAGGGTTTTCAACCTTGCGAGCTCAGTTTTTCTTTATTTCTAATTTTTCACGCTCTAACTTTTGCCTAGGTCGCCCTTCCGGGTTTTTAGCCTAGCGAGCCTCTCAGGGATAGTATTTCTTCAACTTGTCCATGTTGATTGGTTGGGAAAATTCTAAGCCATCCAAGTCCATGTGAAAAATAGTTCCACCCAACCAAATAGCTTTGATGACGTAAGGACTAGTCCAATTGGGTCTAAACTTGCCCCTAGGGTTATAAATGGGAGCTCGGTTGTCTTTCAGCACCATATCTCCTTCTTTGAGATTCTTGGACTTAACCTTCTTGTTAAAAGCCCTAGAAATTCTACGTTGATAGCCTTGAACGTGATACAATGCTTTCAACGTTCTCTTATCAAATAACATCAGCTCTTCGAACCTGCTCTATTGCTAGTCTGCCTCTACTATCTGACACTCAGCCATAACTCGCAGCGACGAGACTTCTATTTCAATTGGCAGAACAACTTCCATTCCATAGATGAGAGAACAAGGAGTTACCCGCGTAGATGTCCGAATTGAAGTTCTGTAGCCTCAGAGTGCAAATGGCAATTTATCTAGCCAGTTCTTGTAGGCCTCAACCATCTTCTGCAAAATATTCTTGATGTTCTTGTTGGTAGCCTCAACAACTCCATTGGTTTGCGGTCTACATGTAGATGACTTATGAAAAGCCACATTGTACTTCTCTAACAAGTCTATCACCTCTTTCTTGAAGTGGGAGCATTATCTGATATGATCTCATTTGGGACTCCATATCGGCAAATGATATTGTTCCTGATAAACTTAGCCACATGCGATGCTTTCAGCACTCCGTAGGACTGAGCTTCCACCAACTTTGTAAAGTAATCAATTGCCACCTGAATGTATTCATGTCTATTCGACCCTTTTGGTGTGACTACGCCGATGATGTCGATTCCCTAGACTGAGAAAGGCCATGGTGAAGTCATGTTATACAGTTTTGACGGCGGGATATTCATACGATTGGCATGAATTTGGCATGTGTGGCATCGCTGAACAAAACCAATACAATCCTCCTCTATAGTGGACCAGTAGTAACCTTGCCTGAGAATCTTCTGGACTAACATCACTCCGTTCATGTTCGATCCGCACTCTCATCCATGGATGGCCTCCATCAGGTGCTTTGATTCGTCTTCTTCGACACACAACTTGTGCATTCCCATATGACCCTTTTTGTACAGTTTACCTCCGTAGATGATAAATTGGACGGCTATTTGCCGTATTCCCCTATTGTCTTTGGCATTCACTCCTGGTGGATAACTCTCATTTTCCAAGAAGTTCCAACTATTATAGTACCAAGGGTTTTCGTCTTGTGCTTCATCTATTGCGGAGATAGTCTCATAGGCCGGCGTATATCTCTGCTCAATGATAATCGGGCGCATCCGGACTCCAAGCGGGATGTCTATCATAGAAGATAGAGTTGATAAAGCATCAGCGAACCTGTTGTTCTCTCTCAGTAGATGTGTGAAAGTCAGCTTTTCAAACCTAGGATTTAGAACGTCCAGGGTTTGGTGATAAACCTTCATCTTTTCTTCTTTGACCTTCAGTCTCCATTTGCTTGAGACACAACTATGTTCGAGTCCCCGATGACGTCCAACCTTTTTGTCCCTAGTTCTAGGGCTGCTTCCAAACCAACAATACATGCCTCATACTCTGCTTCGTTATTGGACACTTTAAACTGGAGTTTTAAGGCTAAAGGTATATGGGAATTGTCGGGTGCTATAAGTAACACGCTTATCCCATAACCATATTGGTTGGACACTCCATCAAAGTACATTGTCCAAGTCTCTTCTTCGACTTGCAAAATGGCTTCATTTGGGAACAGGTACTCCACTGCTTCATCCCATTTTACCAGGTGATCTGCCAGGAACTTCGCTACAGCTCTCCCATTGACTGACTTGCGGGTTACATACTTGAGATCAAATTCGTAGAGGAAAAGAAACCAACGGGCTAGCCTACCCGTAAGCGCTGGTTTCTCAAAGAGATATTTGATGGGATCTAATCTTGAAACCAAAATTACGGAGTGTGCTAACAAGTAGTGCTTCAATTTCCTAGTAGACCATAATAAGGCCAGACAAGCTTTCTCCCACGGAGTGTTATGGGTCTCATAATCCAGCATTTTCTTACTCAAATAGCAGATGGATTTCTCCACCCTATCCTCAGATTCCTGAGCAAGCATGCATCCCATTGTGGTGTGTGTGACTGACAGATACAGAATAAAAGGCTTTCCCGGCACTGACGGCGATAACACAGGTGGATTCTGATGCTACTGCTTAATCTGCTCAAAAGCAAATTGACA
This sequence comes from Camellia lanceoleosa, assembly GCA_025200525.1. Lineage (NCBI taxonomy): Eukaryota > Viridiplantae > Streptophyta > Magnoliopsida > Ericales > Theaceae > Camellia > Camellia lanceoleosa. Next base: position 65,693,751 of record CM045769.1, on the reverse strand, counting down.
TCGACAATCCCATCGGAATTTCTTTCCTTTCTTCAGGAGACCAAATAGTGGTTCACAAGTCAAGATTAATTTGGAAATAAACCGTCTTATGAATTGCACTTTACCCAGAAAGCCTTGCACCTCCTTTTCAATCCTTGGTGGTGGCATTTCTAGGATGGCCTTGATTTTGGAAGGATTTGCCTCGATGCCTCTCTGAGTGATCAAGAAGCCCAGCATTTTCCCTGCTGTTACGCTGAAAGTACACTTCTGCAGATTCAACCTCAATCTGTATTCTCTGTTCTGATAAAAGAATTTCTTCAAGGCGGTGTAGTGGCATTCTCTTTCTTTAGACTTCACAATCATGTCGTCCAAGTGCACCTCGACCTCTTTGTGGATCATATCATGCGGAATGGTGGTTGCATCCCTTTGATAGGTAGCTCCGATATTCTTTAGCCCAAATGGCATAACCCGATAGTAGTAGGTATCCCACGACATAGTAAATGCCATTTTCTCTCTATCCTCAGGCCCCATCAAATTCTGGTTATACTCGGAAAACCTGTTCATGGAAGATAGCAATGCATGGCCCACAGTGAAGTCCACTAATTCATTGATGTGAGGCAAAGGGAAGTCATCCTTCGGACTGGCTCTGTTCAAATCCCTAAAGTCCGCACACACCCAGATTCTACCATCCCTTTTTGGTACTGGGACGATGTTGGCCAACCAAGTTGGATATTCAGATACTAATATGAAACCTACTTTGATTTGCTTGGTGACCTCTTGTTTGATCTTCAACGCCCAATCTGAATGAATTCTGCATAACTTCTGCGGGTTGGGCCTCGGGGTCAAGAGAGATCTGATGCTGTAGAATCTCAAGATTTATTCTAGGCATGTCTTCATAGGACCACGCGAAAATATCTTTGAAATCTTTTAATAAAGCGACTAAGCGCTCGTGCTCCTCTGAAGACAACGTGGACCCGATTTGGACCAGACATGGATTCTTTTCAGTACCCATATTAATAGCAATGATTTTATCAGCGTAGGGTTTTGCAAACCTCTCATTCTTTTGATTAATCAAGTTTTTCAAAACCAGAGGAATTTCTTCCTGTTCATTTTCATTGAAATTTTGAAAATCTTGGTTAATGCAATAAACAAGCGGCACAGAGAAATACTCAGAATTAGTAGCGATATTCTCATTCATGAGGTCTAACTCTTCTTTGGGTACAACTGACTCAAAAGCAAAAGAAAAAGAGGACCTGGACAAGACCTTGGCATCCGGGTTATCACCCCCAGGAATACCAGACTCGGACTCAAAAGAACCGGAATCTGGTTTTGACTCCACAAGCTCTGTGGAATCAGATTCTGGCTCATCACCCAACTCAGAACTAGATAGGTAGCCCTCCTCCAGCTGCGAGACAAGAGATAGTGCTTCAAATACATCCAAAATGCTACTGGACGGGTTCACACCCAATTGGTCCTCGATCATGGAGATGGTAAGGTTATCTCCCAAGCTCTCTGAGTTAGCAGGAGGATCTATAAGGAGACACGCCAGTGCTGTCCCTACTTCATGGTCGCCAGTGTCCAAGTCACTTTCCATGCTTCATTCAGCTTCAGTACTTGGCTTAGCCTTTTCCTCGGCATCACTATCTTGTAACTGCAGGTCGAAGAAGATTTCGAAGCCAGGAACATGCTGCTTCGTGGAATTCAGCCAAGGCTCGGGGAAGCTGCAAAAGGGGAATTCTTCACCTTCCCGAACAAAGTAGCCATTCAATGTTCCCCGGATTGGCTTGTGAACGAGCTCATAGTGTTTCCCAGCTCTGGTTCTGCTTGCCATTTCTTCCCTTTTTCCGAACCCAATCCTCTTTGGTGGGTTCATAACCCAGACCAAAGCCATGTGGATTATGCGGCATATTGGCTAATGCTGTGACGCCCTTCCAGCCACTTCTTCCAAGTCCCATTCCTGGCACATGTTACAGTTTGTTCATTACATAGATTGATTGGAAACTGACATACATGCCCTCATTAGTGGCCGAGATAGTCTGCACTACCCGGGCCTCAGCCAGCGTAAACCCTGAATGGAACACATCCTCCTTGCCATGAACGATCTCTAGCACTGGTGTAGTTACCTCTGGCGGGAGATGGATAGACAAATTCCAGAAAACAATCACCACTCCCTTCCCATGAGGATATTTCAGCATTTGGTGGAGGGTAGAGGAGACTGCTTTCACAAGGTGTAACTAGGGCCTTCCTAGCTGTAAGTTAAAGGTAGCCGGGAGATCCAGGACATGGAACTCAACATCCTGTTGAGCTGGGCCCACTTGAACTCTGATTTGTAATGTGCCCATAACCTCTCTGCTTGTATTATCATATGCTCGAATCACTTGGGCTATGGGCACAAAGTCTACCGGTCTAAGGTCGAAGGCATAAGCCGTACAGAAAGGACAGACATTGATAGCTGAACCGGTGCTGACCAGCACTACTGATACCCATTTGTCTATACACTCAGCAGATATATACAGAGGTTTGTTGTGAGCTGAGCCTTCCGGCAATAGTTCTTTATCAGAAAAGGTTAGGGTTGGCTCGACACTACCTAGGAAGACCAGTCCTGCAAGCTGTTTAGGGGTTGTGTCAATGGACAGTTTGGCTTTGTCCATTGTTGATAATACAACCTATCGATGCACTCGGGAGGCCATAAGAAGACCCCAGATTGAGATGTCGGCTTGGATTTTCTTTAATTGCTTCAACACCACCTCTTCTTTCAGCTGCTTCTCTTTTTATTTCTCAACCTCTCTATCTTTCCTAGAGGCCTCAGCCTGTTCTAAGTGCAGTGGCTTGGAATACCACCCACTTCTTGTCATATGATCAACCTCTTCAGCGTACCATGTGTTGTCTGTGAGGCATTCATCCCAGTCATCTTCGGTGTGAGCTAGATGTGGATTTTCATCCTCCCACCATACACCTCCAATAGCCGACAAACAGTTGTCCAACTTCGTTTGGATTACTTTCACTTCACAAGTTTCCCCTGCAGGGCCTTGGGCCATTACGACTTTCTGGTTGTCTTTAACACTCTCTTGTGCAAACTGCTTCAGTGCCGTTTCCTGCTCTGTATCCACAATACTCACAGTGCCCAGTTCGTGAGCTGAAATTTTCACGCTAGTGTTCTCCGACAGTTTTCCCTTTTCGTCAGCCATTCCAACCACTGCAGCGATTCTTGCTCCATTATCTTCCAATTTTGTTTCAATTCCTTCCTCCATGTTAAGTTCATCACTCAACCATCCAGAGTTGTCTACTGACCCATTCAAATTGAACCAGTCAATCTGCACATGCCCTTGATCTTGTTCATCAAAGAACTGTAGGTTTTCTAAGTCCTCCTCTAGCTCTACCAGATCATCCAAACCTTGGCTTGGGCCATCCTCCCTAACCACATTGACCTCTAGTGCTGTTGGCAACACCACTTCTGGCTTGACTTGATCAATTGCCACAATGTAGAAGCTTGGATCATACTCCCCCCCAGACAAGTCCTTAGAGTGATTAGGTAGTGGAGTTGTACTTTCCTCCAATGCCAGCCTCTCCTCTACGCCAATTGTCACGACAACAGGTTTAGGTTTCAGTGTAGACGTGTCCATCATGCACAAACCTATGCTTTCAGGAATGAACACCGTCGGTTTGGGTAGGTGGGATAGAGTAATATATACGTTGAGGTTGTAGGGGATTGCCAATGTATGGATTAAGTTTAGATTGTGTAGTGGGGGAACTTGATTGTGGGCTCGGAAAGGGTTGGTTTGGTTTCTTAGGGGGGTGCAATCACCTTATTATCAATGAGGTCTTGAATCTCATGACGCAGCCAGAAGCATTGGTCGGTGTCATCACCATGCTGCTGGTAAAACGCACAGTACTTAGCTGGGTTATGTTTAGATAGGAGAGAATTAAGTAGTGGGTGAAGCTCTAATGGCTTAAGGTGTCCCTTGTTTATTAACACCTTCATGGCTTGAGATAAAGGCATGTAGAGTGGAGTACAGGTCCTCTGGGATCGGGCAGGGTTGTTTGAAGTTTGTGGTGCTGTATTGGCAAAGGGATTGGCTGTCTTGGTTATGGTGGTGACAACACTCACATCAGACAGCCGCGTAACTGTGCTACCACTAATGGTTGCATTGGAACTACGCACAAAAGGCCTATTGACCTGCTCTTTCTCATCAGTGATCAACCTCTGTTTCATGGCGTCTTCAATCTGAACCCCCATCTCGTGGAGCTCGGTGAATGTGAACAAAGGTAGGACATTTATCTTCTGCAATAATTTCCCGTACAGATTGTGGACTACCATTCTTATATGATCTTTCTCTGAAGGTCGTGTGGTCATCATTGAAGCTTTGGCCTTCCACCTCGTCACAAATTCTAAAATGCCCTCCTTTGGCTCCTGACGCGTTGCCTCAAGATCACAGGTTGTGACCTTGATTTGCTTGTTGTATGAGTACTGTGCAACGAAGGCCTCAACCATTTCCTCCTAACTCTGCTTCACAGAATCTTCTAGCTTTGCATACCATATAGCCGCTATTTTCGAAGATGAACCAATGGATCTTTGGAACCATTAAACCGATCAATGTGTGGTATTTTGAACCGATCTGGCAATGTCATTGCAGAGTCGGTACATCCATCTTCTATATCAGGGATAGAGTTAACACCATGTGCCCTATTGAGGAGCTTCTCTAACTTGTTGACTTTAAGCACAGTCGGGTCAACCTCAAACTCAAATGAAGCTTCAGTCTGATACACAGGTGCTTTGGAGTCTTGAGGTGGGTTTGGCTCTGCAAAATTGCCCTGATTCTCAACATGGGCAGTGGCTCTGAGTGCTGGGATACCCGTAGGAGGTGCATGAGACACGGAAGTCACTGTCGGCTGTGGTTGTTGTTGTTGCAGCCTATTTATTACCTCTGCCTGACATGCTATGACCTTAGCCTAATGAGCAGCGTCTTGCTACATATTTTCAACTGTTTGCTGAAGATGGAGAATTAAGTCCTCCATGCTGATTGGAGGATATTGTGCCATCAGAATTGGCGAGTGATCACATAATGGGCTGGATGTAGAAGACTGATCCTCACTAGATGCATGTGAAGTAAGGGGTGACTGCTGTAGAAATTGAACCAATGAACTCTGCCTTACTCTCCTCCGTCTAGTAACCGGGGAGAGCAAAGTAAACATTGGCTGTCCCTTAACAAGATCTCCGGCTCTGTAAAGCCTTCTGACACGGGTTCAGAGTGCTTGGGGGATATCTGAACTATCCAAAGCTATGATATTATACTACCTAGCAAAAAGAAATAAAGCAAAAAGGAAAGCAGTAACCAGAAATCGCACAGCACGTCAGCTCAGATGTAAACAACACACAGATGTAACCAAAGTTGTAGGGCTGCACTCAATACTGAATTCAGCCCCCAAAACTAATACCCAACTTGCAACTGATATGCATGTTCTTGTACAGTTTCACTGTAAAGTACATACCAATTAAATGAGAACCAAAACATCCCTATAAGGGGGTAGGATTACCCTGTCCTAGTTTTGTCAGGAGCTAGGGTTCACTATTCAAACAATGTGATTTCACACAATCCTTCATTTGGGTAAGCATCTTGTCCTAGTTTGGAACAATTTCTATAGCGTTCGATATGTAACTAGGCCAAATGGTCAAAAGGGTATCTCAGCAAGACTACCTAATATACCTCTCGCACCTAACACCGAGAAGTGAAAGGAGGATCAAATGATACAGCGGTAGTCCAGATCCAAGGGTTGTGTTTCCATCGTGGCAGAGCCTACGACCAGTCAACCTTTTGGCAAGTTTTAGGCAAGCCTCCGGCAAACCGTCCAGGAATAGCAGATGGCAAACACAGTGACCTAAATGCACCAATGCAAATACAACGCAAAGAAACAAAGAAGTGTAAATAAAATTTCATATCATGAATTTCGAGTCAAGTTCTCTAAATCCCTAATAGAGTCTCCAGAAACTGTAGCTCGATTTTTTTCCTCACCTCCTTTCGGAAGTCGAAAATAAGCCCTACAGTTCGGACTCCCGCAGTTCTGAATCTAATCGCACAAGTGCAATGTGAAATTGATAAACACCAAAGAGTCCAAATCCAACAAATCTTTTGAAAAATTGATTTTGAATCAAATTGCTAAAAATGGACTGCTTTGTCAAATACAGAGTCGCAACCTAAATATTTTTTTTTGAGAAATTTAGGAAACCCATGACTCGTGCCAAAGGCCACATGTCCGTCATCACCAAGATTGTCTTGGCTTGGGAACTTAGGTACGAGAGGGAAATGTCATGAATTGAGCACCCCCGCTTGCTTGATCAATGATTGGCCTCTAATAATCATGATATGATTTTTATGTACATTATATGCTATTGTTCCGGTTATTAGGCTTGCAATACTATGCGATGCGCACACACACAAGTATAGACTAAATCACAAAAATTGGAACACTTGATTCATGTTTGTTTTAAAAATTGTTTCGAATATGTACCACTTGAAAAAGTGATCTTATATGAACATTACTCAAATTATTCCAATTCAAGCAACAAGCCTTCATCCACAGGCATTCAAGTAATTTTATCACTTAAGTAATTAGCCTCATGGAAAACATGCTAAACATGGCAACATCAACACTCATGCAATATGCTAAAAAGAGTAAAGGCTCACCTAGTACTCCAAGCCAAAAAAGAAATGAGGTAGAAAAATGCATGATCCTAACTTATGCAATAGGACTAATGCAACACATGCAATATGCAATTAATAGGCTCGGCTAATAATATGGCATATGAATCAATTAAATAGCATGCGTTTTAAGCACGTATTCAAAGAAGTATTGAACTAACATTGCGGTTAGAATGATGAACCGAGCCTCGATGCATGCAATACAAATGGATGCAAACATGGAGTATGGTAAACAAAACATGATGTCCCTAATCTAACCATCACAGGCTAGTAAATAAAAGGGAGAAAGACATGAGGTTGGAACACATACACATTATTATATTGCGTTCTCATGAAGGAGAGTCCGGATAAATAAGCTAGCTAACTAATTAAAACTAAGCTAAGCTAAGCTAAGCTAATTATTACAAAACAAATGAATAAATAGCTAAACAACTTAAGTAATTATTACAACACAATGAATTAACTAACTATTCTAGTTAACTAATTATTACAACATGAAAACTAAATAATTAAATAGAACACTTTGTAAAATTAATTAGTTAAAACTAATTAATTACAACAAATATTTAATGTAAATATGGGAATTTTGAACAAGCTCGGAATACATGGGATGCTCATGCGCGTGCTCGGTTTTCACCCGAAAAGCCGTTGTTTTGCTTCCAAACAGCCTCTGTTGCACAATAGAACACCAACACTGTTGCCTACTTCCAGAAAAACTCTGCTCTGCCGAAGAACACACTACTAAATTTTGCATCAGTGGTCAGCCGGCCAGTGATGAAGGTTACCGATACCTACCGGCTATAGAAAGTGGCATCAGCTATAGAAATTTTGCATCAACTTCTGCCGGCTACCTTTCGGCCATAGAAAGTGGCCTGCCGGCCATTGTTGTCCAGTTCTCCTTGTTACAACAGAGGAGAAATAGAGCATATACAGGATATTTCAAGGGCTTGTTTGCACAACTCACCCCTCATTTTCATGAACAAATCAAAGGAGTAGCAAATTTGGTTCACAAACCGTCGATGGATACAATTCCATTGCATTATGGCTTGTGAAACCAAGTGTGCAAGTTCAATAAATGCAACAAAATGAGACTCTCAAAAACCACCTCCCTGTCATGAAAGATCAAGGGAAGTTATGACCTTGGAGACTTGAATCATTTCATCACTAGTGAGTATGAAATGGTCCAAGTTCCATGTGTTCAATTAACGTCCGATTGAACACAACCAAATTATTATCTTTCACCATTTTAGTCTCGATTTTAATTACTCCATTTTCAATTCTTTAATACATTAAGTCCAAAGGGTGAGTTCAAGTCTCTAATGGAAAGAAGACTCAAACCAAGAGTTGTCTTAGGCATGAAAGAGACATCATACCATTGGCAATGAACCCCAAAGGGATTAAACCATTAAGCATGACACCTCAATCTCATGCTTTAAACAAGCAAGTAGTTTGAACCACTTTCAAAGCAAAACAAAATGCCAAGAAAGGAGGGAGGTTGTTGAGATTATTAGTGCTAGAAATGAGTGAGAAAAGCTTAAATAAATGCTATCAACTCAAATAAGATGGTGTCTAAGTCCTAAAACACCAAACTCATGAAAACAATTGCACTACAAGCATGCAAAACAAAGCTCAAATGCAACTAACAACCCAAAACAATGCTGAAACAGTCTAAAACAAGTCCTAAAACATGCTGGAAATGAGCTGAAAAAAGCTAGATTAACATGCTAAAACATGGCACAAACTAGGCTAGTAAGCAAAACACAAGGAGGGGAGGCTAACCCCTCCAAATTTGGACTTCAAAACATGATTTTGGCCAATGAAAAAGCTTTGAAAATCAATGTTTAAAAGTTTAGAAAAACATAGTAAAAGGGTGGGAATCACAAGGGCAAAGGCCTCGAAAACAAGGTATAAAGAAGGGCTATCAACCCCTTAACCTTTAATAGCCCTTAGACCCAAACTTCAGCCCAAAAATACAAAGTTTTGACACCCCTAAAAAAAATGGAAAAACGGTAGGAATAATAGCAAAGTAAGCAAGCAAATAGGCAAAGTCTTATACCTGTGGAAGAGAATATCAATTCTAGGCAACAAAACCAAGTACACACACCCTCTAGAGCTCAAACCATGCTCAAAAGTACCTCAGCTCAAAGATGGTGATATTTGGTTAAGGGTGTATAGGCAAAGGTTAAGGATTTGGATGCAAAAGTGTAGGAATTGGCTAGAGAGAGATGGACAATTGTAGAGAGAGAGGACAAATTTTGATCTCAAAATTTTCTAACCCTAAAACATGAGAGAGGGGTCTCCTCTATATAGAAAACATGAATTCTCTACAAGGATATCCAGCCCTACACTTGGGTGCAGATGCATGCATCTGTGCAAACTACTGGCACAGCTGGCATAAAATATCTGCAAAAGAAACTGGTGGCCGACATGTCACATCAGTGGCCGGTAGCCCAAAAGTGATGGCCAATAGCCTAATAAGGTAGCCGGCAGGCCACCAGAAGTTGCAGGCTTGAAGGACCAAGGCTTAGTCTAAAACAAGACAACAGGGGTGCAGGATTTGAAAGGCTCAAAGCTACGGCATTTCGCTAAGGACTTCGAGCACTTGGCAAGCATATAAAATCATCATCGGATGTGCATGCAATGGTGTCCAAGTCATAAAGGCCGTAAAAAATGGGGTGTCTACAACGTGTTATACCGCACACACAAGTCCATATGACCTATACGGATGTCCTAGAAAAGACTTAGGGACATTATATCTGCATGTGTGCGTGTGTTTGTGAATATAACCATTGTGAAACTGCGAAGATTATTTTCCTATGTTTATTATTGTCCTATTTACTTATAGCAAATGGAGAGAACAATAAGTGATGATGTAACTGAGTCCTCTGATGCTTGGATGGACTGAATGGAAAGAATGCTAGAGGCCTTAATCAAATCCTTGAGATAGAAACAAAGACAACAACCTTTACCACCTCCGCCTTTCCCAGTACAATTTGAGCCACTGAACAATGGCATTATTAGTTTGATGCAGAAATTTAACAAGATGAAACCACCGAGTTTTCTGGGTGGTATTGAGCTATTGAAAGCTGAAACTTGGATGTTAGAAACTGAAAAATTATTTGAAGTTTTTCCATATACCGAAATTTAGAAAATTTTATTGGCTACTTACACTTTGAAAGAAGAAGCTTGGCGTTGGTGGATGTTGATCCAAGATAGTAATGGGGCCATGACATGGAATTAGTTCAAAGAAATTTTCTACAAAAAGTACTTCCCTTAGTGCTTCCAAAACCGAAAGGTATTCGAGTTTCAACAACTTAAGCAAGGCAATATGTCAATTACTGAGAACGAAGCTAAGTTCACTGAATCAGCTCGATTTGCTGCTCACATGGTAGATACAGATCACAAGAAAGTTCATAAATTTGAAAGAGGGTTGAATCTAGATGTGTTTGACCGAGTGGGTGTTCTGAAATTGCCTAAGTATATGGATGTACTGGGCAGAGCTTTGATGATAGAAGCTAATCTAGCAACGATGAAACAAGCGAAGGCCCCAACAACTGAATGGAGAGGTAAAAGATTTGGATACAATTTCAAAAAGGGGCATTCATTTACAATGAATAAGAAGCAAAACACGGGGTCTACTAGCAACTTAAGCCAAAGTAGTGGATCTACACCTGTTTGTTCTGAATGTGGAAGAAAACATAAAGGTGTCTGTTATTGTGCAACTGGTGAATGTTTCCGGTGTAGCAAAACTGGCCACATAGTAAAAGATTGTCCACTCGAGTTCGACAATTCCAACCGTTCTACGACAAGTTCAACCGGATCCACTTCTGCACCAAGATCAAATGTGCGAACCAATACTGGGAGAGAAACTTTAAGGCAGGGTCAGGTGTTTGCACTTGTTCCTGGAGATATGTAGAACACTGACTCAATAGTGTCTAGTATAATTCCTATTTGTGCTTAAAATGCTTGGGTTGATAGATTCGAGTTCTACGCATTCCTTTATATCACATGCTTTCTCACGAAAGTTGACTAGACCCTTAGAATCTATGAATTATTTATTATCTGTTTCTACACCATCTGGGGGTTCTATGGTATGTGCTTCTGTTTTATCCAGCATGTGATATTATGATTGGTGATATGATATTGTATGTTGACCTACTACCTTTGAGCCTTGATCATTTTGACTGTATATTGGGAATGGATTTGTTGACCAAGTATCATGCCACTATAGATTGTGTGAATAAATATATTGTGTTCTGGCCGACTGGGTTGCCGAAGTTTGTGTTTACTGGGAAAGGGGAAGTTCCTCCTCCATATTTGTTCTTTGCAATGAATGCTAATAACCTATTGAGAAATCAGTGTTGGGGTTATTTGTGTTGTCTATTGACTGTGTCCACAGATAACAGTAATGTAGAGAACATCCCTGTAGTCAATGAATTTTTTGATGTGTTTCCAAATGAACTACCCGGTGATTTGATTGATAGAGAAATTGAATTTACAATTGAAGTATAACCTGGAACACAACCTATCTCCAAAACCTTCTATAGAATGCAACCTCTGAATTGAAAGAATTGAAAATCCAACTACAAGAACTATTAGACAAGAAATTTATACATCCGAGTACTTCACCTTAGGGTGCTCTAGTGTTGTTTGTTAAGAAGAAAGATGGGTCTTTGAGGTTATGTATAGACTACTGGGAATTGAACAAAGTAACTGTCAAGAACAAATATCCACTGGCCCAAATAGATGATTTATTTGACCAACTTCAAAGAGCCCAAGTGTTTTAAAAAATAGACCTTAGATCTGGATATCACCAAATAAAAGTTATGGTAGAAGACATAGAGAAAACTGCATTCCAAACTAGATATGTGCATTGAGTTTTTGGTAATGCCTTTTGGGGTAACTAATGCACCAGTAGCATTCATGGAATTAATGAACAGGGTGTTCAAACAATTCCTTGATGAATTTCTTGTTGTGTTTATTAATGACATTTTGATTTACTCTAAAGGCAAGGAAGAACATGAAAGTCATTTGAAAACTGTACTACAAATTCTGAGGGAAAAGAAATTGTATGCAAAACTCTCCAAATGTGAATTCTAGCTGTACAGTGTGACATTTCTGGGACATGTAATCAATAAAGATGAAGCTATTATGAACTAGCCAAGGCCAACCATTGTGACTGAAGTTAGAAGTTTTTTGGGGCTTGTTGGCTATTACAGAAGATTTGTGAAAGACTTCTCCAAACTTGCGATGCCATTGACACAGTTGACATAGAAAAATGTACCGTTTGATTGGAATGATAAGAGGGAAACCGCTTTTCAAGAATTGAATACTAGACTAGTGACTGCACCAATTTTGATTGCCTAATGGTACGGATGGGTTTCAGATTTACAATGACGTTTCATGCAGAGGCCTAGGGTGTGTACTAATGCAAAATGGTAAGGTCATTGCTAATGCTTCTCGACAACTCCAACCTCATGAGAAGAACTATCCGACCCATGACCTTGAACTCGTAGCTGTAGTTTTTGCTTTGAAAATCTGGCGTCATTATCTGTATGGAGTGACCTGTGAAGTGTATACGGACCATAAAAGTTTGAAATATTTCTTCACTCAGAAAGAACTAAACACGAGACAAAGAAGATGGCTCAAGTTGAATAAAGATTATGACTTACAGATTCGGTATCATCCAGGAAAGGAAAATACAGTTACAGATGCTTTGAGTAAAAAAATCCGTCAAGAATTTGGCATGTTTACTTACTAGTAAGAAATAATTGTTGTATGAGCTAGAAATAAATGAAATCGATGTTGTTTTGCGTAAACAGGGTGGAGTTCTAGCCGCCATATCTACACAACCAGCCATACTTCAAGAAGTTAGAGAAAAACAACTATAGGATGAATTTTTGAAAAAGATTGTTGATGAAATTGAATCAAAACCAAGGCCGGGATTTCTATATGAAAATAACATGTTGAAATTTCTGGATAGGCTTTGTGTACCAGATTGTTCTGACCTAAGAAAGCATATTATGACTAAGGTTCACAATTCTAAATTTGCCATGCATCCAGGAAATACGAAGATGTATCGTGATTTGAAACAAAATTTTTGGTGGCCTAGAATGAAAAAGTGTATTGCAGATTTTGTAGCTAAGTGTTTGCATTGCCAACAAGTGAAAGCTAAACATCAACAACCCGCTAGATTACTTCAGCCACTTCTAGTACTGGAATAGAAATTGGAGCATATTACGATATAGTTCATTGTCGGCCTACCTCGTTTCTCTTAAGGTATGGACTCTGTTTGGGTAATTATTGATCGTTTGACTAAATCTGCACATTTCTTACCTGTCAAAACTTCTTATAATACGGATAAATTGGCTAACATTTACGTGAATGAGATTGTGAGATTGCACGGAGTGCCAGTATCTATTGTGTCTGATAGAGATTCAAAGTTTACATCAACATTTTGGCAGAGTTTGCAACAGGCTTTGGGAACTAAATTGAGGTTGAGTAGTACCTATCACCTATAAACAAATGGCCAATCTAAACGAACCATTCAAACCTTGGAATATATGCTCAGAATGTGTGTACTAGATTTTCAAGGAAATTGGGAAGATTATTTGCCACTAGCTGAGTTTGTGTACAGTAATAGCTATCATTCGAGTATCAGGATGGCTCCTTATGAAGCTTTGTACGGAAAGAAATGTTGATCCCCAATTTGTTGGGCCGAAGTAGGCAATAGACTGTTATTGGGACCGAAACTTGTGCACGAAATGACTGAGAAAGTGGAACCAATTCAACAAGATTTGAAAACTACACAAAGTCATAACTCACAAATCGTCTGAGGGCTTTTCTTTGACCTTAGACCCTTCTTACATCGTTGCTACTAATCTCTCCTGGGACAACCTATGGTTCTTCCCGACCTCTACGAATGTGTCTCCTCCTACCACCATAACCTTTGGAATGAGTTCTTTCATGCTCCAAGTGTAAGTCTAGAACTACGGCATCGCCTGAGCCATCATCAGAGGAGGCATCATTGTATGGATAGCAGAAAAAATCAACCCTTAGAGGAGAATGAGGAGAAAGGGGTGGAGAGGTGTTCCCATTCATAAGAATGGAGTAAGAATAATGATGCCACCCACAACAAAGGTTTCGAGTGGCTATAGAAGCTTTCAAATGGTTTCATGAGTTTTCATAAACTGTCAAAGGTTGAAAAGTCAAATCTACCCCGAAGGCTGCCCGAATGGTTCTGCCGGATTGACGTTTGACCGGTCAGATAGAATTGTGTTTGGCAGAATGAGAAGATCTAAGAAATCTCCTTGGAATGATCCAATTTGCTTCGGTGTACAAATGGGTCCAGTTTCAGCTAGAGAAGAGGAAGTGATGTGTTTTAGATCTCGGAATGACAATGTATGTTCAGATTTCGGATAAGACAAGAGCTTGGGGTCATCCATTTACAAAAATTAGTTATATATATAAGCCAAAATGGTAAATTTCATTACACCCAAATGGCTACCAAAGATATTCTTTGCACAAAGATAAGAGATTATATCTAATAACTATATAGGGGGCAAAAAGGCCAAAAAGGATAAGGCAATAAATATTCTTATTTTAACCAATAATATTCATGTCAGGCTACCACTTAAATTAAGAAACTATGATTTCAAGAAAGCATAGGTACCCAAATAAAAAATTAAAAAATCACTAAACTTTTATATTAATGATGTATATATAATCTTGTTATTATGGGATCATATTATAAATTAGGGTTTGGATTTTCCCCAGTTCCAAATCGAACTGGAGAGGTACTGTTAAGTCCATTGAGTCTACTTTTGGCTTCTGTTTCAATGATCCAAATTGTTCACATTTTAGGGTTCGTTGAGTACATTATCTTTGCAAAATATCAAGTCGATCAAATAACGGAAACCATGTGTTCGAATCAATTATATATGAAAAAAATGGATGGTGAGAAAATAAACGATTCATACAAAATTAATCTGAACTCGTGATTTTCATTATCCGATCAAATTGATTTTTCGTACGGATGATGTACTTGAAAAACCCTAAAATGTGAATGGTTTGGATTATAGCGATCCCGGGTTTACTCTTGTTGTACAGTGATCCGGACATGTGTCCGTGGATGTTAGTAGTTGATTATTATCTTGTTTACATCCTTTCCTACTTTGTATTTGAGTTATAGGATGTGTTGGGCAGGTTTGTTATAGGTTGGTTGTGTTGGGAACCAAGTGTTGCTGTCCAGATTTTTGGACCTTCGCTCGAGCGAGCTTCTGTCTTTTGTCCTTCGCTTAAGCCAGGGTTTGGTCACTCGAGCAAGAGTGGAGTTTTGTGTCTAGTGTCTCGAACCAACGTGGCATCGCTCGAGCGAGCGATTGCGTCTCATCTGGACATGAGAGCTGCATTTCTTGGCTCGAGCGAGCTTTTCTTCGCTCGAGCGATCTGGTTTGTTCTTCGCTCCAGCGAGCAGTTCTTCGCTCGAGTGAGCGTCTGGTTGCAGACCTGTAGGGTTGAGTTGTTGGCTCGAGCGAGCGTTTTGTCGCTCGAGCGAGCTTCTGGGTTGTTGGCTCGAGCGAGACCTTCTTGGCTCGAGCGAGGGTTTTCTGTGTCTGGTCGCTCGAGCGACCAATTCTTCGCTCGAGCGAGCCTATGTATATCAGTTAGCAGCAGCCCTGATGAACATCACTTTTTCACCTCTTTTTCATTTTGAATCCCTAAATCCGAGACCCTCTCTCTCTAGACTTACTCTCTCTCTCTAAGATTTGATCTCCCTAGAGTGTTAATCTACCCTAGGGCCTTTGTTAATAAGATAGAGGGTGACTTGGGCTTCGTTTTAATCGAAAAAGTTTGGATTTGGAGCACGTTGGGTTTTGGTCTTCATCTCCATTTTGGCTCAAACTTCGAGGTAGGGATATCCTACTCCTTTTTATGGATTTTGTCTTTAAATTTTAGTATTTTGATATGTTGGGGGTAGTTGTGTAATTTTGAGAAAGTTTGGGGCTTTTGTGTAATTTTACAAAAGTTGGGGTTTTATTTAAAATAAACCTATATGCATGTTTAGCATAGGGAAATGGGATCAATGTGGAATTATTGAAGAAAATGGAAGCTATGGGTTGAAATGTTAATTATGGAAGATGCCCTAATTACATTGATTAATTAATTGGTATAATTAATTGTGAGAAATGAGGAATTGAGTTGGAAATGTTGAGATTGGGAATGTATGGGATTAAAGGGTGTAGTTGGATTGTTAGTCGCTCACCGAATTGAAATGTTGATATATTATCCATTTTGTGCATTTGAATCTAGCCTAACGGGCCCCCTTTGATAGTTGACCATTGAACATTCTGAATCCAAGTTCAAGGTTTGAAAATAAAAGGGGTTGAGTCTCGAGGTTGAGAGCGATCCTATGCTGCACAATCTCAAGAGCGATTCCACACAGGTCTTCGTAGGATCGCACAAAACATTTTTTGAAATCTTTTAAGAAAGTGACTAGTCGCTCGCGCCGAAGACAATGTAGAACCAATCTGGATCAAGCTAGGATCCTTCTTAGTACTCACATTAACAAGCATGATTTCATTCATTAAGGGCTTAGCACGCCTTTCTTTCTCCCAGTTGATCAAATTTTTGCAAATCCCGAGGAATTCCTCGCTCTTTGTTTTCATCACAGTGTTAAAAAAAGTTTTTCAAAAACTTAGGTCAATGCAATGATTTCAAGGCACAGAAAAGACACAATTTTGGTGAAATATTGCCATCTCATTCAGAACTTCTAGCACAACTGGTTCCAAGAAAGAAACATACACAAAATGGTGAAAATCACTATTGTTTCATTCAGATCTTCTGGCACAACTAGCTCCAAGGCAGGAACAGACTCAACAGAAAGAGTGAAAATCACAAACACAAAATAAGACAATGATATCCGGGGTAACACCGCCGAAATCACCTGACTACAACGCAAAAGGACTGACTCGATACAACAAGACAGACCCGACTGACTTAGTACAAAAAGATTGACTCAATACAATACAACAAGACTGACCCAATACCCAAGTCAGAAAGTAAAATAATCAGCATTCGCAAATGCTCAAAACAATGCTTGCCATCCCCATATTTGGAGTAAACTGAGTGCCATCCGCAGGTGGTTCATCCCCTAATCACATAATCACATTATTCCCCAAGTTCACTGATCCAGTGCCGATAGACTTTGCAGGACCCGGCGCGACGATGACCTTCTTATCAATCAGATCTTGTATTTCATGGCGAAGACAAAAGCAACTATCAGTGCCATGACCGGTTTGTTGATGGAAGGCATAGTACTTGGCCAGATCATGCTTAGCCGGAAGGGGATTCAGGAGAGGCCGAGGCTCAAGGGGTTTGAGATGGCCTTGTCCAACGAGGATTTGGAAAGCTTTGGACAAAGTCATGTAGAGGGGATTGAAGACCCTCCGGCCTCGGGGTTGATGACTCGAGGTTTGTAGAGTTATGGATGTACCAGCAAAGGGGTTGGCAAATGCTAACTGGGTTTGCTAATCTCCGACAGATGTAGTACTAGAGTTGAAAGGGGTGTTTTTGGTATGACATCTCTTTTCCCGGCTCGCCCCTTGATTCAAAATGCTCTCATCTTGAGTGACAAAAGTGCTATCCACAGTTTTTGCAACAACTGCGAGCACTTGCTATTTGTTTAGCCCTTCAGCCTTCAAGGCCTCAACAGCCCACTCAAGATGTTCATGGGGACCAATGCTTGCCCCTACCTTGTTCTTGCCACTTGCCTCCACTTTGCCAAAAGGTTGGCCTTCTTCCAATGCAGCTCGTCCCAAGGTTGGGGAGCCTTTTGGCGTGAAATTTTTGGAATGTGATGTGGTTGATGATGGAGCCAATATCCCAAAGGCCAGATCTGTCACAGTTCTCTGAAGATCTTCAATCATTTTCATCAGCTCATAAGTAGTAGGTTCACGGGTTTGGGATGATTGCGGTTCGAGTGCATTCATCATGCATAAGTCCATGATGTCTGGAACGAACACCTCAGGCTTAGGTAAATGGGCTGGCGTGATGTATATACTGGGGTCATAGGTGGATGGCAGTATATGGATTAGATTGAGATGTAAAGGTGATGGGTCAGTACTAGCCTGAGGTCCTTTTGGTGGAGTTATGGTCCCTTCATCAATAAGATCTTGAATCTTATGATGGAGGTGGATGCAACGGTTAGTATCATGACCATGTTGTTGATGATAGACACAGTATTTAGTTCGGTCATATCTTGGTGGAACAGGATTTGGAAGGGGTTGAGGTTCTAGGAGCTCTAGGTGCCCTTCTTCTCACAACATTTCCAAAGCTTGAGAGAGACTCATGTAAAGAGGGTGGAGTTTTCGAGCTTGGGGCTGAGTTGAAGTGGCTGGTTTTTGGCTATTGAGAGAAGTGGTGATAGAGTCTACTTCTGAGCATTTCACAGCTGTGCTACCATCAGTAGTAGCATTGGAACTGCGAGCAACATTCTTTGTCAAAAGCTCATTATCTTCCGCAAAGATTCTTGTCTGATGGCATCCTTGATTTGAACCCTCATTTCATGAAGGGTTGGAAAGGTAAACAGAGGTAGAATGACCATCTTTTGCAGCAACTTGCCATGCAGATTCTGAACAATCATCCTGATCTGATCTTTGTCGGAAGGCCTTGTAGTTATCATTGAGGCCTTTGTTCTCCATCTCGTCATGAACTCTGAGAAACCCTCCTTTGGCTCTTGGTGGGTGACTTCAAGATCACAAGTTGTGACCTCGATCTATGTGTTGTAGGAGTATTGAGCAATAAAGGTCTCAGCTAGCTCTTTCCAGTTCTGTTTCACAGAGTCCTCTAATTTCGCATACCAGATTGCGGCTATCCCAGACATGGTTCGGCCAAAGAGAGACAACTTCTGGGCTGTGGTCAAACCCATTGGCCTCAGGATATTAGAAAACAGGTGGAGGTACACCATTGGGTCTCCAGAGCTATCAAAATAGTCAATACGCAGCATTTTAAACCGCTCCAGTAAGGTAACTGCAGATTCAGTATACCTGTCCTCTAAATCCGTGATGGAGTTCACTCCTTGTGCTCGTTTGAATAACTTCTGCAGTTTATTGATCTTAAGTGTAGTTAGGTCAACCTCACATTCAAAGGGAGCTTCGCTTTGATGGACAGGAGCTTTAGAGGCCTATGCTGGGATTGGCTCCACCGATTGCCCTGAGTCTCTTGGACATTAGTAGTATGGGCAGTGGCTCCGGGTGTCGGGTTACCCATGGGAGGTACATAAGATACAGAGGCTGCAGCCAGCTGTGGCTGTTGTTGTTGTAGCCTGTTTATCACTTCGGCCTGACGAGCCATGACTTCAGCCTGACGGACTGCGTCCTGCTGCAGTGCCTCCATTGTAAGTTACAGGTGCTGTATCTGTTCTTCCACGCTGGCTGGGGGATACTGAGCCATGGGAATGGATGATTGATCTTGTGCTGAGCTGAATGCAGACAACTGTTCCCAAACCAGACTAAACCCGTGAACGAGGATGAGGATGACAGAGAAACCGTGACGGTGAATTCTGCCTGAACCTCCTTCGTCTTATAACCAATGAGGGTGAGGTAAACACAGGTTGCTTCTGGACCAATTCCAACCTGACAAAGTCTATCGATACAAGTCTGGTGTACTCGGGGTATATTGGAGCCTTCTGAAGCTATGGTTTCAAGACTACCCTGCAAAAGAAGAAAACAGATAGCATCTCAGCCTGATTTCACTAGAACAAATATGAGCATAGCTGAATGACTATGCTTTCTACTGAATTCTACCTGAAAATTTTGCCTGAAAACTAATACCCTCAGGCTGATACTCAGACTTACAATTGATACATACACACTCTGACAGCACATACCAAGCAAGTAAGAGCCGAAACACCCCTATGGTGGGATAGGATTTCCTTGTCCTATTTTGTCAGCAGCTAGGGTTTCACTACGCACGCAGCAGTTTTCAAACAACCTACAACCGAGTAAGCAACATGTCCTAGTTTGGAATAGTCTTTACGGATTCCAATATGCACTAGGTTGAACGGTCAAAAAGGGTGCCTCGGTAAAAATCAAGGTTTGTGTTCCCATCGTGGCAGAGCCCGTAACCGGTCAGCCTTATGGCATGCTTTTCCAAGCAAGCCTCCGGCAAATCGTTCAGGAATAGCAGACGGCAAACACGGTGTCCTAGGCACACCAATGCAAATGCAACGCAAAGAAGCACATAAGTGTAAATAAAACAACATATCACGAGTTCGAGTCAAATTCTATAAATCCCCAGCAGAGTCCCCAGAAACTGTAGACCGCCCGAACTCCGCTTCGCGCGCGAGGGCACAAATTGTAGTTCTAGCTACTATAGTTCGGACTCCTATCACGGTTTTGTATCTAATCTCACAAAGTGCAATGTAAGACTAATAAATCACCAAAGAGTCCAAATCCGGCAAATCGTTTTGGAAAATCGATTTTAATCAAAAAGCGCCAAACATGGACTACTTTGCCAGATTTTAGAGTCGCCACATAAATATTTTATTTTTTAGAAATTTAGGAAACCCAGACTCATGCCTAAGGCCACGTGTCCGTCATCACCAAAGTTGCCTCGGCTCAGGAATTTGGATACGAGAGGGAAAGGTCCTAAAATGAGCACCCCCGCTCGCCCGATCAAGGATCGGCCTCTACTAACATGATATGTTGTTTTGAGAACACACGTGTTCTTATTCCAGTTTATTAGCTAACCTTACTATGTGATGCACACAGCATACAAGTATAGACTTAATTGCAAGAATTGGAACAAAACAACTCATGTTTGTTTTTTGAAAATAGTTTGAAAGTGCTACTCGCAAGTAGGCTAAGACACGGATTTGCCACCCTCAAGTGGGCCTAAAACATGATGATTTGCCACTTCAAGTGGGCTTAAAACTCACATTTTGATGAATTGTTCCAATTAAAGCAATGAAGCCTTCATCCACAGGCATTCATGCAGTTATAGCAGTTAAGCAGATAGCCACATGGTAAGCATGCTAACATGGCAACATACACATCTCATGCAGTATGCTAAAGCGTAAACACTCACAGTGTACTCCGAGCCAAAACCGAAGCTAGTTAGTAATCAATGCATGATCCTAGCTATGTCAACGATGCCTAATGCAACACATGCAAAAATGCAACTAAAATAGGCTCGGCTATCTAGAATGGCATATGAATGCAACACTCGATAACATGTTTTGAAACATGTATTCAAGTAAATATTGAAATGCAATGTAGTTTGAATGATGCACCGAGCCTGATGCAGGCAAGACAAATGAATGATGCAAACATGCAAAGCATAAGTATGCTAATTGAAACATGCCCTAAAACTAACCATCGAAAGCTGATAAGTAAAAGGGAGAAAGAAATGGGGTTGGAAGACATGCATCACACACACACACGCTTATTACAACAATATGCCCTCTCGACGGAGGGTCCGAATAATAAGCTAAGCTAAATCTAAGCTAAGCTAACAACTAATCGAATTATGCTAATTAGACTAATTATTACACAACATAAATTGAATAACTAGCTACAACTAATTACTAATAATTACAACACTTTGATTAATTAACAAATTAACTAATCATGGTAACTAACTAAGCATGTGAGGTATATGAACTAGGCTACCACAACTCTGCCTTGAACAATGAAGGATGCATGCTCTCAATTGCCATGCTCAGAAATCCATTACTATGCCCAGAATTGCCTCTGTTTGCATTTGATTTGTTCTCTAAAAAGTGCACAAACCTCCAGATTGCTTCTGCTCCAACATGGGGACCTCCTGGTGGGCTGCCGACCAGAAAAGGTGGTTGTAGACCACTTGTAGACTAGAAAAACTGGCTGTAGACCACTTGTAGACCAGAAAAATCGGCTATAGACTAGAAAATTTGGCTGTAGACCACTTGTAGACCAGAAAAATTGGCTGTAGACCTTAAAATTTGCCAAACTCTAGTTTTACTGCAGCAGAGAACAACAAGGGGCATAGCAGTGTATTTGCAAGATATGTGTGCACAACCACCCTCCCTATCATTCCTCAAGCTCAAGGGAGTGCTGTACTTGACTCTCGGGCCACCAACCGAGCATCGCAATACACGATGGCCGAGAAACCAAGTTTGCACAATTCAATGTCAATGAATGCACAAATAACACATAAGGGCCTCCACCTCTATCATGATTGATCAAGAGGGTTGGCGACTGAGAAATGAGGCGCGTTTCATCACTTCAAGTATAAAACGCCCCTCGTTTCTCGTGTTTAGGTCAACATCCGATCCAAACACAATGCAATGCAACCACATTCCAAACACATTGCAATGCAACAACATGCAATGGAATAACATGCAAACAACATGCAATGCAACAAAATGTAAACAACATGTAATCCATCAATGCTAATGTGGCATGCACAAGGTTCCAACATATAAGCAATACATGCATGGTATGTTTGGAGGCTAAAGCATCAAAGCAAGTAAAGAGCATCAAACAAGAGGCATGCAATACAATGCTCAATGGACTTAAACCAACCCCAAACAGACCTTATGCGTGCCCAAACAATGACCAAAACACCAAAACTTAGGCACAAAAAGGCAAATGACAAATGCTCATTCGTTTTCTCTCAAGCAAGGCACAAAGCTCACTTTTCCAACACATTGAAAGAGCAACATATATGAGGGCATAGCATAGGTACAAGCACTAAAATCATGTGCTAAGGGATGACATATCATGCAAGCAAAACAAGTATGGCATGCTAGAGTCCTAATGCATGAAAGCTAGTGAACAGCAATACACGAGGAACATGCAATACTAAGCTTAAACAACTAAACCAACTCTAGAGAGAGCTCAACCATGCCAAAACAAAGGCCAAAACATGCTGAAAAGGGAGCCCAAAAGCTTATACAAGCATGCATACACATTGGCTCACAAACAAGGCATCAAGACACAACGCTCAAACACATTGAAGGAGTAGAAAATGTGAGAGTGTGGCAATGAAATATGCTCTAAAATTACATGCCAAGTGATGTCATATCATGCAAATAGCTCAAATAAAGCATGCCAAGAGACTTGAAATACAAAACTAGTCAAGGGCTTTACACTACAACCATACCAAGCAATGCTCAAGTGACCTAAAGCACTCAAAACATACCTAGGGCAGGTCAAAATGGTAGCAAAAACATGCTAGACTCGCAACAAAGATGGCAAGAAAGATAGGCTCCCGAATTAGCTCACAAACAAGGCATATGGGCATAACTCTTAAACACAATGAAAGAGTGATAAACATGAGAGCATGACAGAAGTTTATGGTCTCAAATTACCTACCAAATGATGCCATGCCATGCAAAAGGCTCAAATATGACATGCTAGGGGTCCCGTAGTGCAAGGCTAGCAAAGCCAAATTTGCTGGAGTAGAGCATACACATGCTAGATCAAAAGGCTAAAACAACAGATATGCTTGGCTTGTGAACCAAAATTTCACTACAAGTGCAAGTTGCATGCAAGAGGCAACCAAACCAACCCAAATTAGAGTTATGACATGTCAAATGATGGCCAAAAACCTACTGAAATGGAGCCAATATATGCTAGAAAGACATGCTACTTTGCAAGGCTACAAGTGGGTTTACACTACAAGTATAAGAAGCATGCAAGAGGTGACCAAGAAAGCCCAAAATAGAGTCATTTCAGGTCCAAAAATTCACAAAAAAGTTCTCAAACAAAGCCTCAAGAAGATAGAAATACATGCTCTTTTGATGGGCCATCAACACAAGTAAACAAGAGAAGAGAAGGGAGGACAACCCCCACCCATTTGGGACTTCAAAACCCCCTTTTCCCCAATGAAATTCCTCCAGAATTTAGTGGTTCAAAGGCCAAAAAAAGTTGGTTTGAAAGATGGTGAAAGATGGCTCAAGAGGCTTTACAAGCCAAGGCCGAAAGGGAGGAAAACCCCCTAGCCAAACAAGGCACAAACCAACACTATTAGGACTGAAAAACAGAGGAAAAATAGAGGTTTTTTTAGTTCAACACCACCCCAAAAACAACCCCAAAGGTGTGTGAAAAGATGGCCAAGCAAGCATGCAAAATAAGCTAAAAGGGAGAGAGTTCTTACCCTTGATGCACAGCAGCAAAACATGCACAAATCTGAGCTCAAATTACCTTTTGGAGCTCAAAAAAAGTACCAAAGAATCTCAGCCCAATGGTGGTTAAGCTTGGTTAAGGGTCTCTTTGCAAAAGTGCAGAGGATTCTAAGCTTAAGGCTCAAAACAAGAAGAGAGAGGAGCTTCTAGGGAGAGGCTCAGATTTTGCTCACAAAATCTTGTAGAAAGAGAGGGATTTTGGAGAGAGAGAGAGAGTCCCACAATTTCCAACCCTTGCCATATATGAGATATGGCTTCATATATAACAATATATGAGCATTTGGTCAAAATATTTGATTTACAAATATCTGAAGCAGTGTGCAACAGTTGGAGAAGAAATATCTGCAGATTTTGGGCTTTCTGGGCATAAGTGGTCGATCGACCACCTCAACTGGTCGGTCAGCTACTTTTTCTGGTTGGCAAGGATCATTTCTGGTCGGCATATGGTCGGCATGCTCCATTGGTGGTCGGCACACTCCCTTTGTGGTCTGTAGCCAAAAATCAATCTTGGTCCCCAACCTGAAGCAAGCCTAACTGCCTCATCTGGATACCTTTTCAGGTCATTCTTGAACCTAAACTGAAGCCCCAGAAGTCTTCTTTCCAATGGTAGCATCCTTACATCAAAATTGCAAGTGTTCTAAGAGATATTCCTCTTTTAGTGAAGCCTTCTCAGTTTTGGTCCAACCGAATTGATGCCTAACTTCAACCAACCATACCTCTTCCGTCCGGACTTGGCTTCAAAAGATTCTTGAATGAAAAATGAAGCCTTGAAAGTCTTCTTTCCAACGGTGGTGGCCTCATAGCTGAATTCCAAGTGCACAAATGGATAGGCCCGATTTAGCGAGGGCCGCTCGACTCTCTCTTAACGGTTCATGCCCATCTTCTTCCCCAACTGGGTTTCTTCCCTCTCCTCTTCTTTTCTTCAACTCCAAAGCCCTAAGCAAGGTGTTTTGAAAGATTTTTCAGAGATTTCACCTCTCTTTCATTCATTTCCACTTTGTCCTGGCTCGGTTTACTGAAAAGTGCAACATTTAACGAAATGTGAGCCTCGGAGCATCGCAGAAATCTTTTTGAAAGAGAGGGTTTCAAGGTCTAAAATCTTTTTACCAAGATTGTTTTGGTCCAAAAACAAGGTGTGAGATTAGGATTTGACTCTCCTTGCTGAAGAAATCGACCATTTGGCACTGCACAACTTTCACCACCAAGTAAACCATCAGTAACGCCCAAGTTTTAAGGGCGGTCAAAAATGGGGTGTCTACAGAGGTGTTGAGCACTCAGAAGACTCACCTACCTTGCTAATTCCTCCTTTGCTCGATCCTTGCCAAATCTTTCCTCTTCAATTCAGCAATTTTACTAAGCACAACATCTTCCTAAGCATCAAAGTCAACACCCAAAGCTTTACCCAACTGCACAGATGCTTGAGCTTCATTAAGAATAATTCTCCCACTGGTAGAATCTGACTTTGAAGACGATGCCAATGAAAATGTCGCAATCGCAGCTTTAAGGGTGGCTCCCTTCTTCGTAATGGTCAATTGATTTATGCTTCTCTGCCCTTGAGGTCTCGTAACCCCCTGAATCAGTTTCACTAGAAAAGGATTCTTGCATCCCTTTTTGCCACCTCTAAGCTAAAATTTGGCCTTCAATTGAACCTTATTGATAACACCAGCGGTGCTCCCAGAGATGCCTTCCTCCACCGACTCAAATGAGGCACCCTTTATGTCCACAACCTCCAGATGCCTGCCCACTTTCTCTAAATCAGAAATAGCACACCTTTTACCAAGATGAGGCCCAAAAACAGAGGGCTCACCCAGCACAACTTCTAAATTCAATCCTAGTTGAGGCCCACTTGACTTACTAATACTTCTCATGAAGCCCATCTGAGACCTAACATGGCCCAAATCATTAACAGGTCCTACACAATTCAGAAACTTACTTCTCTCATGTTGACAATCAACCCGTTGAACATCATGCACTGAGCATAATTCATTCACTGCCGACATCGAGTCCCAATGACCATGCATGCCAGCCACTACAGCTCCAACAACCTTCTGGGAAGAGTAAAACTGCACCTCTACATCATTACCCACCGTCACTTCAGGCCTCTGCGTCTTCTTGCTCCTGCCACCGACAACTGAAGATTCAGACCGGTGATCAGCATGCGAACTGAGACCACACTTCTGCTCCATTTCCTCCACAAAGTTCAAACTTGCCTACCCCACTTTCACTGAAACAGCAAATGGCTTATTATTACACTCCACATACACCATAGAGTTAATTGACTCCATAACTCTAGTATGCACTAGTAGTCTCCCACAAACCAGTGATTTTGAATCCAAGGAATCCACTCTGATGATGTCTCCTCACAAGTTGCCAATCCTCTGAAATGTACTCTAATTCCACACATGGAACGGAATGCCAAAACAATGCAACCAAACAAGGCGAGAGGGTTCTAATACACAAGCCTGCCCCCAAGATCGAATCTCATCACACAAATCCTGGATAATCACAGCTACCGAACTGAAATCCTTATCCAATTCAACCTTGGACCCAAACAAGATTAACACAATGTTACCACCTCCAAAGTGAATAGAAAAATTAGGATTATAGTTTTTCACCAATACTTCTAACCTGCCCACCAAAGACAGGGACTTCAAACGAACAATCATAGTTCTATCTAACCAATCACTACCATCCTCCGAAACCAAAACCTTCAACAGACTAATGTCTTCATTGCCTCCTTGTTTCACAACATCCGCGAAGGTTTTGCCTCCCTTAACATTAGTGATCTTGCCATTAACCTCTAGGGTCTTACCATTGTCACCCAAAGGCACTGAAGTCCTTTTGAAAGCAGCTTTCCGATCCTTGCTTTTGTCATAGTCTGCAAACTTGACCTTCAGCTCTTTGTTATCGCACCACACCGCGTTTGTCCTCTGAACTGCGATCCCCACTGCAACTTCACAATTGTACCCAACAAATCCAAACCTCGTCCCCACTTTGCTTCTCTTGTATGGTATGAACACATGGCGAACAACTCCGAACTTGGAATACATCCTAAGCAACCTATTCGCGTCCATCTCCGCTGGCAAGTTGTCCACAAAAATAAAAATAAGGTTACTAGCGAACACCCTTCGATTTTGGCCCTGTGCCCATCGCTTATAGAGCACTGGTTGCCATCCACCGCCGAAACTCCTACCCTCCATTGAATGCCGGCGAGGACTGATATTTTTGTAGCTTAATCATCCTGTTATGTTTAGATCATGTATTTATAAAATTAAAATAAATATATGAAAATAAGTTGAAGGAAAATAAAATATTTATTTACTTCTCCAATTTGATTAATAAATTAAATTTTTTTTATTACAAATCTAAGACACAAAGGATTGATTTGAAAAGTTAGCAAAAAGATAATCTTTTATTTTTTTAAAATTTTTTTTTATCATTTTATATATAAAAAATGTAAGAAGTAATATGATCCAAAATAAATTAAAAAGTTTCCAAAATCATCCCAAATAACTTACAGAAAGTCAACGAAATACAGTTATTTCAATGTTTACAGGTGTAGTGTGATGTATACGCAATTAAGTGGTCCACCATACGTCAAACTGATGTTCTTGCTAACAGTGAAAGAAAATTGTGAATTTTTTTTTTTAAATTATCAGGCTATCTTGGGACATTATCGATAATACTTTTACCTATTATCAAATTTTATGATGCCAGTTACTTTTTATCATTTATAAATCCCTTTTCCTTTATCAATCACACTACTTGAATCCAAAAAAAAAAAACACTACAAAAAAATAAGATAAAATTTTAGAAATTAAAATTTAGAGATAAAAATATTTTTTAAGAACAAAATATTTTTGTCACAAAAAATGCTATTATTATATTTTTAGTTACAAAAATTAGACATTAGTGATAAATTATTATATTCTTGAGACCAAAATTTTTGTCTAAAAAATAAAATATTTTGAAATCAAATTATTTTATCTCTAAAAGTTTATTTACTAGTGATATTTTCAAAAGTTTATCTCTAAAAGCCTTATTTTTAACTTTTTAAGATGACTTTTTAGCGACTATCATTATGACGATAAAAATTAGTTCATAAATATTTTTTGTAATAAAATTTTTACTTTTAAAAACTAAAATATTTGATCTTTAAACTAAATTGGAGCAAACACCCCCATAGGAGTTTTAAACTTGGGATGCTATCTGTTCCCAATGCTGAAGGTTCCTGTATGTTGGAGCAAGTATGTTATCTGTTACAAGTATGCTATATGTTCCCAGAATCTCGAAGTAAACTTGGGATCTCTGTCAAATACTATGGAAACTAGAACTCCATGCAATTTCACAATCTCATTGACATGCAAGTTAGCCAACTTATCCGCATTATACAAAGATTTGACAGGCAAAAAATGGGCAGATTTAGTTAAACGATCAACAATGACCCAAATAGAATCCATACCTCGAGAGGACCGAGGTAGTCTGACAATAAAATCCATAGTAATATGCTCCCATTTCCATTCCGATATTGGAAGTGGCCAAAGCAATCCAGCGGGTCATTGATGTTCAGCTTTAACTTGTTGGCAATGTAAACATCTAGCCACAAAATCAGCAACGATTTTCTTCATTCCCGGCCACTAGAAATTTTGTCTCAAGTTGTGGTACATCTTTGTATTCCCCGGATGCCTAGCAAATTTAGAGTTGTGAGCGTCAGTCATAACACGTTTTCTAAATTCATAACAATCCGGTACACGAAGTTTATTCTGAAATTTCAGCACATTGTTCTCCAACACAAATCCTGGCTTCGGTTTTGAGTCTATTTCACCGACAATCTTTTTCAAAAATTCATCTTGCAGTAGTTTCTCTCTAATCTCATCAATGATTGCAGGCTGAGCAACAATGACGGCCTAGATCCTATCCTATTCACGTAACACAATTTCAATCTCATTCTTCCCCAAGTCATACAACAACTCTCTTCGACCGGTAAGCAAACATGATAAATTCCCAATAGACTTCCGGCTCAAAGCATCTGCGACTGTATTAGCTTTCCTTAAGTGGTACAAGATTTGCAAATCATAATATTTTATTAGTTCAAGCCATCGCCTATGTCTCATGTTTAACTCCTTTTGAGTAAAGAAGTATTTGAGACTTTTGTGGTCTGTATACACTTTGCAAGTCACACTATATAGATAGTGTCGCCAAAATTTTAAAGCAAACACCACAGCAGCTAGTTCAAGGTCATGGGTCGGATAATTCTTTTTATGCGGGCGAAGTTGTCGAGAAGCATAAGCAATCACTTTCCCATTTTGCATTAGCACACTTCCCAAACCCTTGTAGGAAGCATCACTACAAATCTAAAACCCATCGGTTTCGTTAGGCAATGTCAGAATCGGTGCAGTTACTAGTCTAGTTTTCAATTCTTGAAAGGCTGACTCCCGTTGATCATTCCAATCGAATGGAACATTTTTCTGTGTCAACTGTGTCAATGGCATAGCAAGTTTTGAGAAATCTATCATAAATCTTTTGTAGTAGCCAGTAAGTCCCAGAAAGCTCCTGATTTCTGACACATTTGTTGGTCTTGGCTAGTCTACAATGGCCTCAATTTTCTGTAGGTCAACAAAGATACCATACTTGTTGATGACATGTCCTAGAAATGCCACACTATCAAGCTAGAATTCACATTTGGACAATTTTGCATACAACTTCCTTTTTCTCAAGATCTGTAAGGCAGTTCTCAGATGACATTCATGTTCTTGCTTGCTTTTGGAATAAATCAATATATCATCGATGAACACAACAATAAACTCATAAGGAATTGTTTGAACACTCTACTCATTAAGTCCATGAATGTTGCAGTTGTATTAGTTACACCAAACAGCATTACCTAAAACTCATAGTGTCCATATCTAGTCCGGAAGACGGTTTTCTTAATGTCTTCTGCTTTAACTTTTAGCTGGTGATACCCGGATCTAAGATATATCTTAGAGAACACTTGTGCTCCCAAAAGTTGGTCAAACAAATCAACTATTTGGGGCAACGGGTATTTATTCTTAATGGTTACTTTGTTTAATTGTCTATAACCTACACACAGCCTCAAAGACCCATCTTACTTTGTTTAATTGTCTATAATCTACACACAGCCTCAGATGATCTTCTTGTCTAACAACTCTTGAAGTTGGACTTTCAACTCTTTCAGTTCAGAAGTTGACATTCTATAAGGGGTCTTAGAAATGGGTAGTGTCCCAGGTACTTCATCAATGCTGAACTCAATTTCCCTATCAATTAACTCCCCAGGTAGGTCATTAGGAAATACATCAGGAAATTCACAAACTACAGGAATCGTTTCCTTATTAGCACTATCTGAAGACACAGTCAACACATAACACAAGTAGCCCCGACAACCTTTTCTTAACAATTTCCTAGCTTTCATAAATGAAATCAAGTATGGTGGAGGAACAACCCCATTTCTAGTAAAAACAAACTCAAGCATACCAGTGGTCTAAACACGACAGATTTACTCACACAATCAATGGTGGCCTAGTATTTCGTTAACCAATCTATACGCAGAATACAATTAAAATTATCAATGCTCAAAGGCAGCAAATTAATGTACAATATCATATCACCAATCATAATATCATATGCCAGATATACATAAGCACATATCGTAGAACCTCCAGATGGTGTAGACGCAAACAGTAAACAGTTCATAGGTTCTAATGGTCTAGTTAATTTCCGAGAAAAAACATGCAATACAAATGAATGTGTGGAACCATAATCTAGCAACACATAGGCATTCTGAGCACAGATGGAAATTATACCTGACATCACAGACTCAGTGTTTTGTCCATCCCCTAGCACCAGTGTGAACACTCTTCCTTGCCTAAATGTTTCATTTCCAAGATTACTTTTGGCATTCGTTCTTGTATTTGATCTTGTTACAAAGGCAGATCCGGCTAAACTTGCTGCAGGATGGTTAGCATTGTCAAATCTCAGTAGACAGTCTCTAATCACATGGCCAGTCTTGCCACACCGGAAACAAGCACCTGATGTACAGTAACATGGGCCTTTATGCTTTCCTTCGCAATCGGGACAGTTTGGAATAGAGCCACTACTCTGGCTAGAGCTGCTGGAGGACCCCATATTCTGCCTTTTTGAAAATGACTGGCCTTTCTTGAAATTGAATCCAGATTGTTTACCCGTCCATTCAGTTGTTGGAGCTAGAGCTTGTTTCTTTGTTGCCAAAATGGCCTATACCATCAATACTCTATCAAGTACTTCTACATATGTCGGCAACTTCAAAACACCAACTCGGTCATACACTTCCAAATCCAAACTGCCTTCAAATTTTTGTGCCTTTTTGTCATCAGTATCCACCATATGTGGAGCAAACCGGGCCAACTCAGTGAATTTAGCCTCATACTTGGCTATGGACATCCTGCCTTGCTTAAGTTCTTGAAATTCTGACACTTTCCACTCTTTGAAGCATTGGGGAAAATACTTGTTGTAGAAAATCTCATTAAACTGAGTCCATGTCATGTTCCCATTATTAGTTCAGATCAGTAACCACTATCTCCGAGCTTCATCTTTTAAAGTTTAGGTGGCCAAAAGAACTTTTTGTGTTTCAGAGCAAGGAAACACTTCAAATAGTTTCTCCATTTCAAGCAACTAGGTTTTTGCCTTTAAGGGTTCAATGCCACCCAAGAACGTTGGCCGTTTCATCTTCATAAACTTCTGAGTCAGGTTGATTATGTCATTGTTATCTGGCTCATTTTGTGTTGGTAGAGGTGGAGGAGGCAAAGCTTGTTGCCTCTGTTGTTGCGTCATCGCTTTAGTCAAAGCTGCAAGCATCTGTTCCATTCGACTCATTCGGGCCTCAGAGGATTCAGTGGCATCATTAGCTCTTGTATTTTCCATTTGCTAAAGGTAAACAGAGCACTTATAAACATAGGCAAATAGTCATTTTCACAATATTCAGATCATTCAACCTCAGTTCATTCATTTCAATTTTATGTGTTCATGGTTAGGTTCAATTTTCACATTTATAGAACACATACACACTTACACATGCTGATGAAATGTTCTTAATTCTTTTCTAGCACATCCTATAGCTCATATGGACTTATGCGTGCGGTATAACACGTGCACTGATACCACTTAGTTACGACCAAAACCCACCCTTATAGGTTTAGCATCATAACCGTCAAGTAATTCTAGGATTACTGGAGGCCTCTGTACAGATTAACATATAATTTGGGGCTAGCGAAAGCAGATATATAAAACATACATAGTCCAACGAGTTGTGTAGATATACATGGGATAGAAAATTTAAAACTTATATACATACACATGTGACGTCAACATTACATAAGGCTTATGGCAATATGCAACTATGACCAAAAAGGGACTTAGCCAATTTACGGACAACAAAGCAAAACAAAATAGATGTCCTTAATATGGTTCACAAGCTTGACTTCGATGAAACGGGAACCTCTTCAGGAGGCACTGTAGCTGGCTGACACAAAACTCTCTAGGCAGTAGCTTAGGTCTGATCACGCACCTGCTCACCTACATATATAATATAAAGGGTTTAAAGAAACCCTTTATATTAGAGTAAAGGGTTTAAATGAATGACTTCCCATAACGAGTTCAGTAAATAGAAATAGATTCATATGCACAGTTATGATCAAATCATAACAAAAATCAGAATTCATTCCTGTGGATACTTGTCAGTTCCATACAAGAACCTCCAGTACAGCGAACAGATAGTATATTTGTCAGTTCCATAAGGGAATCTCCAGTACTGGGAACATATAACATACTTGTCAGTTCCATAAAGAAACCTCCAATACCGGGTAGAGATGACATACTTGAGCCACAGAATTGTTGCCACGAATACTTTTCAATATATGGGCTGTCATTCAATGTACAAAACCTAATTGTTCCATAAAACAGATCTTATTACATCATACATATAGTTAATAAATAACATATCTTTACTAAGGCCACATTTGGGAACCCTCCTTTTTAGCCAAAAAGTCAAAAAGTTACTAAATTAGCCAAAAAACCAACAACCCATACTAAAAAGTCAAAGATTCTCTTTTCTCTCTACTTTTTGCACATCTTTTCATAAAAAGCCAAAAAGTTATCCCAAACATACTAGTTTTTTTTAGCTCATATTTTATCCAAATAGCCAAAACGTTACTAAATTAGCCTGTTCCCAAACAGGGCCTAAGTTATTACTCGTAGTTGGCTCCAATAGCAGATAGATAGAACAGATAACGGAATAGCCTACAGTGCGTGACCTACACGAACACAGATAACCGGATAACAGATGCGCATATTGAAACACATACTCGGATAGTATGTAACTTATTTTACTTTGTTCTTCATGTGTTTCTAAGTCTTATCCTCATTATTGTGTTTTAATCTTGGCATAGGAATGCCTAGGATGCAATGAGGATGCTAAAATGTACTTGAAAACATTTAACAAAACTTGCTGAAAACAAGGGTCTCGCTCGAGCGCAACTTCATTCGCTCGAGCGGACATGCAAAAATGTGAGTGGTCGCTCGAGCACATCTTCTTTCACTCGAGCGGTCTGTAAATTCTGCAAAAGCACTGGTTCTGTGATTTTCTCGCTTGACGGACGCTCGAGCGCAACTCTTGTCGCTCGAGTGGTCAGCAAAACATGTGAACTTCTAGTAGCATGCATTTTATGCTTGAGCCAACTTTTGGTTGCTTGGGCGAAGTGCAAAAATAAATGTGGCCGCTCGAGCGTAGAATCTGTCGCTCGAGCGGAGAGGTAGAATCTGGAATTTTTAGATTTGCTTCCAAGCTTCAAAATTCATTTTCAAACCAACAAAACACATTCTCTTGGGCCCAAAAATTGAGGAAACACTTGGAAACTTGTAAAACATTGAGAATTCAAAATTATTTACAAAATTAAGGCCCAAAAGCTTGCCAATTGTACAAATTCAAACTCAAACTCTAAGAATATGATATGAACATGACATGTATGAATTGTTATGAACTTGAAATTTCCAAAACATGATCAATTAAGGTCAAATGGTAAGAAATGTGATGAATTCTCAAAACAAAGTCATGATAGACACATGCATGGGGAATTTGTTTGAAATTTAAAACTCAAAATGCAATGATATATGTATGCATGCATGATTTAATGCAAATTCCTTCATTTCTAGCTCTTATTCTCATGTTAAACACTTAAACCTCTTATATTCATAAACTCACCAACTCAAAAGCAAGAGCAAAGGCTTGATTTCTTATCGTAAACCTTGAATTCATAAGTGTAGACGCTTAAACTTCAAAATGCTCTTCAATTCTCCAACAATTCCTAGCAATCCCCCTTTTCTCTATCTTTTGATCCCAATTTCTCTCTCTCTCTCTCTCTCTCTCTCTCTCTCTCTCTCTCTCTCTCTCTCATGTTTTGCAGCTTGAAGATGAGGAAATGAGGGTGCAAAAATGAACTAGTGGGGTCATATTAGACTTATATAGGCTTAATTAAGAGTTGGTTAATTAATTGACGTTAATTATTCTAATTTAATCATTCCAAATCGAATTTTAATTAAACCTACCATAAAATGCTAAAACTCCCACATAACATATAAATCAAGTCAGTTTCATGTTTGGATGCCGATAAGGCCTTCAATTCTCAGAACAAAACAGAAACATGAACATATATTCCTATGAGAGACATATATAAACACAAATAATGCAATGCACACTGTAGACACCCCATTTTTGACCGTCCTCGAGACTTGGTTGTGCTTGCAGGTACACCCAACAACTAGTTCGATTGCTCGCCGAGTGCTCAACTCTCGTAACGGAACGTCATAGGTTCGAGCTTTTCGGACCCTGTATCCTTTCTGTCCCATTTTTGGACCTTGACTTGGTCCTTTCAGAGTGACCTTCTTGGTGCACTGCCGGCCATGGTCTGGCGCTGCCGGCAATGGCTTTGTACCTGCCGGCCACTGATGAAGCCTACCGGCCATCAATGAGCCACTGCCGGCCACTACTGATGGCCGGCACCCTCCTGTCTTAGCTGGTTTTGCTCCAGATCTTTTGAGCCAGCTATATTTTTGTTGTCTGCCCTCCATGCACGTGTATGGAGGGATGGAGCCCTTGCCAAAGCTTGTTTGACAAGCTTCTTGTTGCTCTCTTCTATATAAGCAAGAGGGCTCCCTCTATATCAGAGGTTCAACATTTTTACAAGAGATATAGCTCTCTCTCTCTCTATATTTCTTACTCTCTCTCTATATTGTTATGGTTTTAGTCCATTTTCCTTGCACTTTTGCACTAAAACACATAGAGATACACCACCACCATTGGACTAAGCTTCTTGGGAGGTCTTCTTGAGCTCTAAAAGTGAGGGTCTACCCCCTGAAGTTGCTGGTTTCGAAGTTAGTCTTCAAGGGTGAGTTTCTTCCCCATTTTAGCACTTTCTTGTATCTTGTATCGGCCTTCTTGCATATTGATTCAGGCCTTGCTTATAACTGAAAAAGGTCTTGTATTTAAGTTCTTTTGAAGTTTGTTTAAGGCCTTTTTGCTTTTAGGGGTGTGTAACCCGCTTGCATGCTTTGCTTGGATTTGTTTTAAGCCATGCCTTAAGGCCTCCGAGCTAGGCTTGGACTGGCCTTCCTACCATTGAAATCCAGTGGATTTTCAGTGGTAGGGATGTGGTTTTGAGGTCTCAAATCAGAGGGGTTGGCCCCCTCTCTTTTTGTTTTTGCTTGCTTGCCTTTCTACATTTTTGAGCCTTGGTTCATGCCATTTTTTGTGACTTATAGGACCTTCCTTGGCCCTGTTCGTGGCTGGTTTGGTCATATTTTGCATGCATCTTGCATGTGTAGTGTAACTCTATTCATAGCTCATCAAAGTAGCATGTTTGCTTAGCTTATGTTGAGTCCATTTCAGTAGGTTTTTGGTGATGTTTTACCATGCCATGGATCTGTTTTGGGTTAGTTTTGTCACTCCATGCTTGCATAATACACTTGTAGTGTAAATCCCCTAAACTAGTTTCATATGCTTCATGCTTTGTCATGTCCTGTTGGCTTGTTTGGTTTACATTTCAGCACATTTTTGGTAATGTTTTGCCATATCATGACCCTATCCATAGTTATTTTGGTCATCCTTTGCATGCTCCATATAGTTGTAGAACAAATCTTGTTTACTAGCCTCTTGTGCATGATGTTTTGACTCATCATCCTAGCATATTTTGGCTTTACTCTAACATGATTTTATGCTTATTTTGGGCTGTCCTTGGACTGTTTTAGGCTGTCATGGCCATATCACTCATGCTTTGTATAGCTATAGTGCAAATGCTTAGGCTAGTCTTGGGTTTTGAGGCCCCTACCATGCCATACATGTGATGTTTGCATGCCTTGCCCTCATTCCACATGCTATTTCAGTCCATGAAATGTAGTCATACACTTGCATTTGACATGCTTTGAATGCCTTTAAGAGTTTGTGCTTTATGCCTCATGAATGGACTTGTGTGCATGCCATTATGCCTAAGCCTTTGGCTCATCATATCAATGCATTTTTGGTCTTCTTATACCATGATGTAACTCTGTTTTATGTTGTCCAAGTCATGCCATGTTTGGTTTCAATAGGTGTAGTGCATTGCCTCTTTTGTAGCCTTACATGCTCCATGTTTTTGGCTTTGTGTTCTAGCCTTTGTTGGCTAGCTTTGAGCTTAGTTTTGGTCTTGTTTGGACCTGCCCTAGGACTATTTTAGGTCCCCTCGGCCTTTCGGGCTTCTCTTGTATGGCCACGGCTTAAGTCCCTTTGCTTATTTTGAGCTTTGAGCATCATAACATGCTATGCTTGCATGGTGGAGTTGATTTGGCATCAATTTACATGAGATTTCAGAGCTTACCTCAATGTCATATGTCCATGTTTATTGCTCTTTAAGTGTGCTTAAGAGTTGTCCTCTTTGTGCCTTAATACTTAAGCCATTTGGCATACATGTTTGTCTTGCCATTTCATGCTTTTCATGCCATCAATTCATCACTTTTGGCCACTGATTTGGGCTTAGTTGAGAGTTGCCCATATTGGTTTAAGTCCATCCCTTGCATGTTGTTGCATGCTTGTCTTGCATATTGTTGTATGCTTGCTCCATCTTTGCATGTTGTCTCATGCTAGTTCCATTACATGTTGCATGTTCATTACCCTTCATTTTGCATGCTTAAGTCATATTGCATGATTGCGTGTTCAAGTTAGCACCGAGTATGCCATATAGTCACATTGCATGTTTGCCATGCTTGCATTGCATTGCTTGGATTAACTGTTAATTCGAGCACGAGGAACGAGGGACGTTTCATACTTCAAGTGATGAAATGTGTCTCAATCCTCGGTCACCGAAGCTCTTGATGATTCATGATAGAGTTCTAGGCCTTACTTGTTTTATTTGTGCATTCATTTTCATATTGATTTGCACAAGTTGGATCTTTGGCCATCACGCATCGGGATGCGTGATTGATGGTCGTGGATCCGACTATGCCTCTCCCTTGATGTTTTGAGGTGAGTGGCATAGTGCGTACACACCCTCAAGAGACCCTCCCTTTTCTCTATTTTGTGCTTTGTTGCAGCTTAGTGTCACAAAGACACACGGTGGCCAGCGAGGCACCATTGATGGCCGTGACCTCTCATCCTTGGCGACGATGTTCCATCCTCGGCCGGTGGCAGTGTTCCCCCATGGTCGGCAGGCCACTGGTGTTTCCCTCCAGCAGCGTTTTGGTAAAGTTCCAGCAACAAGCACTGGAAGACACCCTGGAAACAGAGCTTCTAAAGAGTAACCAGAAGGTGTTTCGAGGTGAGAAACCGAATGCGAGCATGCATACCTTCCATCTTCAACAGAGCTGGAGCAGCTTACTTTTGAATGCCTCATTCATAGTTAGTTAATTAATTTGTTAATTAATTAAGTTGTGTAATAATTAGTTGTAGCTAGTTATTCAATTCAGTTTTGTAATAATTAATTAGCTTGTTTGTTAGTTAATTAGGCGGCATGTATTATTTATTCAGACCCTCCGTCGAGAGGGCAAATTTTGTAATAAGTGTGCGTGTGTGTGTGCATGTCTTCCAACCTCTATTTCTTTCTCCCCATTTACTTACCTACTTTCATTGGTTAGTTTTAGGTCATTTTCAATTAGCATACTTATGCCTTGGATGTTTGCATTCATCCATCTATCTTGCATGCACCAGGTTCGGTGCATCATGCTAACTGCATTGTATTTCAATTCCAAGTTGAATACATGTTATCTAAATTGCATCTCATATGTCATATTAGAATAGCCGAGCCTATTTCTAGTTGCATTATGAATGTGTTGCATTAACCATTTTAACATGAACTAGGATCATGTATTGATTACTAACTAGGTTTTGTTTTGGCTTGGAGTACACTGTAAGTGTTTATACTTTAGCATCTTGCATGTGTATGAGTGTTGCCATGATAGCATGCTTGTCATGAGGCTAACTGCTTATGTGATATAAACTGCCTGAATGCCCAAGGGTGAAGGTTGGATTACTTGAATTGGGATAGTTCATTGAAATCCCTGATTTAGCCTACTTCCGAGTAGCAAAATTCAAACCATTTTCCAAACAAACGGATATGCAATGCTTTGTTCCAAATTAGGCGATCTAGTCTATACTTGTTTTTCAGTGCGCATCATATAGTAATTCTAGCTAATTAATCGGAATAAGAACGTATGTGTTTTCAAAAACGAGATATCATGGTTAGTAAAGGCCGATCTTTGATCGGGCGAGCGGGGGTGCTCATAGCTGACCTTCCCCAATCGTACCCAAGTTCCCGAGCCGAGGCAACTTTGGCGATGACGGACACGTGGCCTTAGGCAAACGAGTCAGAGTTTCCTAAATTCCCCAAAATAAAATATTTAGGTGGCGACTCTGTATCTGGCAAAGCAGTCCACGTTTGGCACTTCTTTCTCAAAAATCTGTTTTCGAAAATGATTTGCCGGATTTGGACTCTTTGGTGATTTATCAATCTCACATTGCACATTGTGAGATCAGATTAAGAACCGTTACAATTTGAGTCCGAACTGTAGCGAGCCCAAATGAACCGAACGGGATTTCCCTCCCGGGACGTTCGGGGACGTCTATACACACGTACTTAACTCATGATTTCTTCTTAATTACTTATTAGGCATACTTAATCATGGCTAAGTAGTTAATCCTAGGTCGGGGTTGTTACAGTTTGGTTAAAATTAAAGCCAACAGCTTCAGCTTCCATAGTTTTTTTTTTTTTTTTTGAAAAGAAAGATGTTTGAAATCAGAAGCAGCTTCTGATTGTAGATTATGCGGAGGGAGAGTTGGAATTACTTAAATATGCTTAGTGTTTTGAAGTATTTACTCTTATACCACATATATATATATTCTTTTTAGCCCTAATCTTCTCTCTGGCAAGAGAAGAATGCAGAAGCAAGTAGCCAAACACAGTAGCAAGATGTGCGGCTTTGGATCGCTTACAGCTCTGGTTCGCTTCCAGCTCTGTATCTCTTCTCTCTTTCTCTCTCGCACTCTCGCTCTCTCTATTCACCTCTTTTCCTTCATCTCTCTCAATTTTTCCTCTTATCTCTTGCTTTGGATTCAACTTGCATGTATATATATATGTATTGGTTTGGTTATTTGTGATTTTATCTATTTCAAATTTGTTGAAATTAGGGAAAATAAGAATATTTAGGGTTTAGGAAAAATTTGGGGAAATTTTGTTCATACTTTGATGTTCAAAATTTGTGTAAAATGTTGATTGCCATTGCATTTATTTTTGGTTTATTAATGTTGGAGATGTGAATTTGATATTTATGTTATACGATTAGTATCTTAAAGTCTGAAATGTTTTGAAATTGTTGATATGAGATTTTAATGTCAATTTGTCAATGAAATAATTATTAAAATATAATAAATTTATTTTTGTGTAATGTTTATATCATTGTTATTATCTAAAAATAAAATCATTATGTTAATTTGGTGTTAGAATGATCTCTTAATATGTAATTGATAGCAAAAAGTCAAGATAAATTCAATTTACAACTAGCAAGGGTAAAAAAGACATTTACACAGCAAAAAGCTATTTCACAGCTTATTTAACAAACACTACTCATCAACTTAAATCTGTAATCCAACAATTACACTAAACAGATTAACAACTTCTAATTAAAGTCATAATCTATAATTTGTTAAGCTATAATCTATAATTTGTTTTAATAGCTACACCAAACGGGGCCTATATATTGTAGTGTTACCATGTTTTTGAACATCACCTGACTATGTTCAAGAAATAACTTCTTGTAGTGTGAAGTGTGGAGGACAAATTTATACTGATGAGTTATCAGCTCTATTGCACAAACAATAATGAATTTTTATTCACACACAGAAGTAATGATAGGTGAAAATTATATAGTAGTTCTAGTTTTCGTAATTGGGTGTATGAATTAGTTTATATGCACTTTAAATAATTCTAAAATTTATGTAAAATGTCCTCGCTATGTGGATTGGGCAAATTTTGGGTAGAGTCAACAAGCGTGGCCTATATAGTAGTTCTATTATTCCAAGCAACAAATATAAAAAATTGTCACGAATCTATAATCAATGATCAAGATTAATTTATAGGGACTGGATTGTCTCTCATCTATTATCGGACTATACCGTCTAGGTTGGTTTATTGGGCCTACTTTTGGACCCCGTTTTGATAATCCAAACCATTCACATTTTAGCGTTTTTCGAGTACATCATCTGTAAAAAAAAGTCAATTCGATCGGATAATGAAAATCACGTGTTCGGATTAATTTTGTATGAACCGTTTATTTTCTCACCATCCATTTTTTTCATACATAACTGATTCGAACACATGGTTTTTGTTATTTGATCGACTTGATATTTTGCAAGGATAATATACTCAACGAACCCTAAAATGTGAATAGTTTGGATCATTGAAACGGAATCCAAAAGTGGACTTAATAGGCTTAACAGTACCTCTCCATTTCAATTAGGAACTGGAGAAAAGCCAAACCCTAATTTATAATAGGATCCCATAATAACAAGATTATACATACATCATTAATATAAAAGTTTATTGATTTTTTTATTTTTTATTCGGGTACCTATGCTTCCTTGAAATCATAGTTTCCTAATTTAGGTGGTATCCTGACATGAATATTATTGGTTAAAATAAGAATATTTATTGCCTTATCCTTTTTGGCCTTTTTGCCCCTTGTATAGTTATTAGATATAACCTCTTATCTTTGTGCGAAGAATATCTTTTGTAGCCATTTGGTTGTAATGAAATTTACCATTTTGGCTTATATATATATAACTACTTTTTGTAAATGGATGACCCCCAGCTCTTATCTCATCCCAAATCTAAACATACATTGTCATTTCGAGATCTAAAACACATCACTTCCTCTTCTCAAGCTGAAACTGGACCCATTTGTACACCGAAGCACATGGGATCACTCCAAGTAGATTTCTTAGATCTTCTCATTCTGCCAAACACAATTCTATCCGACTGGTCAAACGTCAACCCGGCCGGACTATTCGGGCGGCCTTTGGGGTAGATTTGACTTTTCAACCTCTGACAGTTTATGAAAAAGGTGCGAAACCATTTGAAGGCTTCTTATAGCCACTCGAAACCTTTGTTGTGGGTGGCATCATTATTCTTACTCCATTCTTATGGTTGGGTACACCTCTCCTCCCCTTTCTCCTCATTCTCCTCTAAGGGTTGATTTTTTCCACTATTCATACAATGATGCCTCCTCTGATGCTGGCTCAGGCGACGTCATAGTTCTAGAATTACACTTGGAGCATGAAAGAACTCGTTCCAAAGGTTATGATGGTTGGAGGAGACACATTCGTAGAGGTTGGAAAAAACCATGTGTTGTCCTGTGAGAGATTAGTAACAACGATGGAAGAAGGGTCTGAGGTCAAAGTGAAGCCCTTAGATGATCTGTGAGTTATGCTCGGGCTCGAGGTCATTTCTACGGACTCGGTCAAGCACTGGCACATGGGTATGGGTATGGCCAAAGCCCTCCACCTCTGGGTTTTTTTCCTCCACACTTCCCAAAGTTCTTGGAGGTTACTTCTCCAATTTTTTTCATCTTTGTTCCATTTATAATTTAATACCACTGTTCTTCATTCTTTTCTCATGAACAACTTTCTTGACTTCAGGATGAGGACATAGAGCTATTTTGACCTCCTACTTTGGACTTTCCAATGGTGAGAAGTGATGATGGCGACACTATAGAAGTGATTTCTGATGCTAGGGAAAGTCTTGACAACCGGGGTGATTCCAATAGTGATGAAGATGCATCAAGAGACCTCACGTACCTCTTGAAGCACTGCAACCTTAGCTGCTCAGTTTAGACTAGCCTCGGTGGTGCCTTTTCTCAATTTTGCTTTCAGAGAGAAAGGGTTCCTTGTATGGTTCTGATAACTAGGACTTGTGTATAATGAAACCCCTCTATAAAATACCGACTTGTAATGGGCTAGAGACCCTAGTGAACCTCTTTTAAACCTCCATTGTTTAATAGAACACTTCTTATGAATGAATTGGAGTCCACTGTTGTTTGGTTGATTTTCTGAGTGCACATTGATTGTTTGAGATTGCATTGAATTTGTCCAGTACTGCTTTTCCATCTCCATATAGGAACAAAGACCATTTGAGCAAAAACAAGACTCTTTTTGTACAAAAGAACTGTGCCGGTCCTTTTATTTTGCCGCAGGACACAAAATTGTTCGGCCGGACAAGAATTGGTTCGGTCGGTCATATCATGTTTTTCAGGAACATATTTGACCTTTCACCTCTCAACATGTTTATAAAATCAACCCAATGGTTTATTTCGACTTCCCACAATCCGACACACTTTTTGTCTCTTCCTCACATTCTCTCTCTAGATTTTCTCACTTCCTTATTTCCAACCACCTCACACCCTTTTTTCTTTGAAACCATCAACTCCTACATTTTTAACTGTTCAGTTTGTGATTTGGTTGAGTTTGAGTTTCTCACTCCCTTTTACGTGCTTCCAACAGTTTGGACCGAGTTTTTCTCCCTCTCTGATTGGTTTCTCATATTCTTCTTGGTTTTTTTAGATCTTTGGGTGCCCCAGTTAGATTTTTGGATTTCCTCCTTACTCCTCCTTGGTTTTTGATTACCCAGTCCTCATCACTTCTTCTTGGCTGCTGATATCCCCTATAGAGATGCTCCTCCCTTTATCCCAGAGGTTCACATGCCTTCTCCGACCCCTAAGGCCGATGTTCATATACATGCTGAAGGCGTAGACATCCAGATGGATGATCCTAACTTGGTGTAGACCGCCCGAAACTCCGCTCTGCGCGCGAAGGGCGCGAATTGTAGTTCATAGCT
Source organism: Camellia lanceoleosa (assembly GCA_025200525.1). Lineage (NCBI taxonomy): Eukaryota > Viridiplantae > Streptophyta > Magnoliopsida > Ericales > Theaceae > Camellia > Camellia lanceoleosa. Next base: position 65,650,504 of record CM045769.1, on the reverse strand, counting down.
ACTACAGTTCGGACTCCTGTCACGGTTCTGAATCTAATCTCACAAAGTGCAATGTAAGACTGATAAATCACCAAAGAGTCCAAATCTGGCAAATCGTTCTGGAAAATCGATTTTAATCAAAGAGTACCAAACATGGACTACTTTTCCAGATTTTAGAGTCGCCACCTAAATGTTTTGTTTTGGGAAATTTAGGACACCTTGACTCGTGCCTAAGGCCACGTGTCCATCATCACCAAAGTTGCCTCGGCTCGGGAACTTGGGTACGAGAGGGGAAGGTCCTGAAATGAGCACCCCCGCTCACCCGATCAAAGATCGGCCTTTACTAACATGATATGTTGTTTTTGAAAACACATGTGTTCTTATTCCGGTTTATTAGCTAGCTTACTATGTGATGCGCACAACATACAAGTATAGACTCAATCACGCGGATTGGAACAAAACAACTCATGTTTGTTTTTGAAAGTGGTTTGAAGATTCTACTCGCAAGTAGGCTAAGACGTGGTTTTGCCACCCTCAAGTGGGCTTAGAAAAATATGATTTTGCCACTTCAAGTGGGCTAAAAACGTACATTCATCGAGTTGTTCCAATTCAAGCAATCAAACCTCCACCCACAGGCATTCAAGCAGTTATAGCAATTAAGCACAAAGCCTCATGGCAAGTATGCCATCATGACAGTCACTTACACGCATGCAAGGATGCTAAAGCGTAAACACTCACAGTGTACTTCGAGCCAAAACAGAAACTAGTTAGTAATCAATGCATGATCCTAGCTATGTCAACAATGCCTAATGGAACACATGTAAAATGCAACTAAGATAGGCTCGGCTATTCTAAGATGTCATCTGAATGCAACTAGATAACATGTATTCAAATTGGTATTGAAATACAATGCAGTTAGTATGATGTGCTGCGACCGGTGCATGCAAGACAGATGAATGATGCAAACATATGAGCATAAGGATGCTAATTTGAAACATGCCCTAAAACTAACCATCGTAAACTGGTAAATAAAAGAGAGAAAGAAATGGGGGTTAGAAGACATGCATCACACACACGGACACTTATTACAACAGCTGTGCCCTCTCGACGGAGGGTCCAAATGATAAGCTAACTAGCTAAATCTAAGCTAATCTACGTAACTAATCTAATTAATCTAATTAAACTAATTATTACACAACAAATTGAATAACTAGCTACAACTAATTATTACACAACTTTAATTAATTAACGAATTAACTAAGTTAGCAACTAACTAAACGTGTAAACTATATGAAGTAGGCTGCCTCAGCTCTGCCTTGAACGATAAAGGATGCATGCTCGGTTGCTTCACTCGGAAATCCATCGACATGCCCCAACTTGCCTCTGTTTGCATTTGATTTAAGAACACTGCAAGAGCCTCTAGATAGCTTCTACTCCATCATGGAGACTTCCAGGAGCATGGCCGACCACTTTTTGGTGGTGTAGACCACCTGCCGACCACCCGAATTTGCTGCAGACCATACAAAGTGGTCGGTCAGCCACTTTTTCTGGTCTACCAACCAGAAAATCTTGCCAAGCCCCATTTTGCTGCAACAGAGAACAAGAAAGGGCACAGCCGTGTATTTGCAAGATATGTGTGCATGACCACCCTCCCTATCATTTCATGAGCTCAAGGGAGTGTAGTTCTCGACTCTCGGGCACCAACCCAGCATCGCAATACACGATGGCCGAGAAGCCGAGATTGCACATTTCAATGTAAATGAATGCACAAATGTCACATAAGAGCCTTAACCTCTATCATGCATGATCAAGAGGGTCGGCGACCGAGAATTGAGGCACGTTTTATCACTTCAAGTCTGAAATGTCCCTCGTTTCTTGTGTTTGGATCAAGGCCCAATCCAAACACAATGCAATGCATGCAATATGCTCAACCTATCAATGCTAATGGCATGCAAACAATGCTAATGCAACATGAGCATACAAACACAATGCAATGCAACATGCAACCACAATGCAAGGTAATAACATGCAAGCAACATGCTCTTCTATGAGTGCAAGAATGTCATGCTCGAGATTCTATCATGCATACAATGCATGCATGGCAAACTTAAAAGCTAAGGCCTCAAGACAAATGAAGTGCATCATACATGAAGCATGCAAGACAATGTACAAATGGTCAAACAAAACATGGACAGACCTGGGATACTTCAAAATAGTGGCCAAAACTCAACAAAACCTAGGCACAAAGAGCATGGAATGCACATTCAACTCATGGCTCGTAAGCAAGGCATAAAGGCACAACTCTTAGACGCAACTAAAGAGTGACATGCATGAGAATATGGCAATGCTACATGCTCTGAAATAAAGTGTTAAATGATGCCAAATCATCCAAACAACACAAATGAGGCATGCTAGAAGGCCTAGAGCATAAGGCTAGTTAAGAGCAATACACAAGAAGCATGCAATACTAAGCTTAAACCACTAAACCAGCTCTAGACAGAGCTTAACCATGCCAAGTTAAGGGTAAGAGCTTAGGCAAACATGCATACACATTGGCTCACAAACAAGGCATGAAGGCACAACTTTCAAACACATTGAAGGAGTGAAAGATGTGAGAGTACAGCAATGAAATGTGCTCTGAAATCATGCAAGAACTGAGACTATATCATGCAAACATCACATTCCAAGCATGCTAGAGACTTTGAAACTCAAAGCTAATGAGAAAAATTGCACCATGGCTATACAAAGCAAGGCATGCATGACCCAAAACACTTAAAACAGAGTTTAAACATGGCAAAACATGGATAAAATCATGCTGGAGTGCAGTCAAAATAGGCTAGAATGATGGTCTAAAGTATAGAGCATGTTAGGCTAGCAATGTAGAATTACACTACAAGTGTATGAACCACTCAAGTGACAACCAAACCAGCCAAAAAAAGAGTCATATCAGGCCCAAAAAGTCACAAAAACAAGCTTAAACAAAGCCACAAAGAAGTGTAAAAACATGCTCATTTGATAGGCCCTCTATGCATACAAACAAGACAAGAGGAGAGGGGACCACCCCCTCTTATTTCAGGCCTCAAAACCACATTCCTACCACTGAAATCCATTGGATTTTAGTGGTTAAAGGGCCAAGAGAAGATGATCTCAAAGGCTTAAAGAGATGGCTCAAAACAAGATAAAAATAAGGCACAAAAGGGGGTAGACCACCCCCAACACTAAAGAGGCCTTAACCAAGCATTTCAAACACTGAAAAATAAAGCTTTTTATAGTTGAAAACTAAGCCAAACAAAGCATGCAAAGAGGGCGAAAAGAGTAACCAAAATAAAGCTTAAAAAAGGAGAAAAGGGGTTACCCTTAAAGCACTGCAACAACAACACCTTCTTCAGCCCAAAACTAGCTTTTATGACCCAAATACCACCCCTAAGAATCTCAGCTTAGAGATGGTGGTGTGTGGCTAGGAGTTATAGAGAAAAAGTGAAGAAACAACACACATTAAGGCACCAATATAGAGAGAGAGGGATATAGAGATGGAGATATATGTATAGCTCAAAGGAAATTTTTCTGAAACTGGAAAAGGGAGAGAGAGCCTCCATCTTATAGAACTCCAAGCTTCAAGCTTCTTGGAGAAGCTAGAAGCTTGGTTAAATCCCTCCATACACGTGTATGGAGGATGCAATCTGTGCTCTCCAAGTGGCACAGCTGGCATCCACAAACTCTGCAGAAAATGCAGAAAAGTTGTCGTCCACTTAAAGTGGTCGGCCAACTACTTACACTGGTCGGCCGACCAGTGGAACTGGTCTCCAAGGAGACAAAGTGGTCGGCCAGGGGGGAGAGGTGGTCTGCACACAAAAAGCAAGGTGGTGGCATGGTGGGAGACCATTTTTGGTGGTCCAAAGACCACCAAGACCAGTTGGCCAACCGAAAAACTGGCTGGCAGGGAAGAAAAGTGGTTTTTAGAGAGAGAAACTAGTCTTCCACCCTTATTCCACTCTCCAAGCAAGGAAAACAAGGTTTGTGCCAAAAACAAACCAAAAAGGATGCAAGACAAGAGTCCAGGGGTCGAGGCGCGCAGCCAGAAGCCTCGAAAACTAGTCAACGGGCACCAAAAGTGGTCTATGAGGGAAAAGTGGTCTACGACCACAAAAAGTTGTCTCCAAGACCTCAGTGTCCCTCTAGGAAAAGGCAACAAGGCATGGTTCGAAAACCAAGCCAAGAGGAGAACGTTAAGCGGTCTCGAGACAAGGCGCGCGGCCGAAGGCTTCGGAAACTGAAAACCAGTCTCCAAGCGGGAAAAGTGGTGTACGACCATAAAAAGGTGGTCTACAAGACCTCTCTCTGCCTCTAGGAAAGGTCAACAAGGCTTGGTTCACAAACCGAGCCAAAACACAAAGAGTTCAGAGGCCCGGAGGCAAGGCACTCAGCCGAGAACTCCAAAAACTTGAAATGAGCACAAACATGCGCGATCACCGCGTGCTCAAACAATGACGTCTGAGTCTTAAGGTCGGTCAAAAATGGGGTGTCTACAGTTGCCCCTCTTTGACAAAACTCAGAAGTCAAGAAGTGACGGGGAGTGAATATTAAAGCTCAGAGACGACCCATTTTTGACAAGGCCGAAGACTTAGACAAACAGGCAAGATAACAAAGAGATGCCCCCGCAGGCAGGGGCAAAATGCAAATGATATGCCCGATGCCAAACATAACTTACGATCATGCAAAGCGGAGTGATCTCACCCGGAGTTCCTCTGACTGAACTGCACATTCAACATTGTCTGGTTGTGCCAGCTTTAAATGAACCGTACATACAATATCATGCCTGCACAAAAAGAAACTTTGATAGATACAATATAGTAGAAACACATGTAGGTAGAACACGCATAACAATGCAAGTGAAAAGGTTGCATGACAATGCAAGCGAAACGGGCGCATAAAAATGCTAGTCGAATGGGCATAACAATGCAAGTGAAAAATGCATAACAATGCAAGCCAAACGTGCGTGACAACGCAAGTGAAGAGGTGCATAACAATGCAAGTGGAACGTGCGTGACAACGGAAGTGAAGAGGTGCATAACAATGAAAGTAGGATGTGCATGACAACACAGGTAAAGTGTGCATAACAATGCAAGTAGAATGTGTGTAACAACGCAAGTAGAACATGCATAACAATGCAATTAACGAGCATAACAATGCGAGATATTTGTGCACAACAATGAAAGTAACGTGTGTGACAACACAAGTTAAAGAGGGTGCATAACAATGCAAGTAACGGGCATAACAATGCAAGTAACGTGCGTGACAACGCAAGTTAAAGAGGGTGCATAACAATGCAAATAACGAGCATAACAATGCGAGATATTTGTGCATAACAATGCAAGTAACGTGCGTGACAACGCAAGTTAAAGAGGGTGCATAACAATGCAAATAAGCATAACAATGCGAGATATTTGTGCATAACAATGCAAGTAGCGTGCGTGACAACGCAAGTTAAAAGAGGGTGCATAACAATGCAGGTAATGTGCTTGACAACGCAAGTAAAGTGTGCATAACAATGCGAGGGAAGTAAGCATAACAATGCAAGTAACGTACGTGACAACGCAAGTTAAAAGAGGATGCATAACAATGCAGGTAATGTGTGTGACAACGCAAGTAATGTGTGCATAACAATGCGAGGAAAGTGAGCATAACAATGCAAGTAATCTGCGTGACAACGCAAGTTAAAAGAGGATGCATAACAACACGAGAAAAGTGAGCATAAAAATGCAAGTAACGTGGGTGACAACGCAAGTTAAAGAGGGTGCATAACAATGCGAGGGAAGTGAGCCTAACAATGCATTTGAAACAGTGTGCATAACAATGCAACAAGTGTGCAACTTCAACAGCAAGTTTGAAACAAAATGCCAAATAAGGAAATACAAGCCTTAACGAGGCCAATTCAAACGCAACCTCCGATTTACCTCTCGGACGGGTCACAACATACTCAAAAAGGATACACCCTGCTCTTGACCAATGATGATGAGCCACGCATCGAAGACTTGAATTGAAGTTCCCGCGGAGAAATTTTGAGCCGAAAAGTGCACTTTTCTTGTACTTTCTCGAGAGCGAAGGACTCCAATTAGCAGAAAAACACACAGGGAGGACAATGGGGTCCTGGAAACCATCTAGGAGGGAGGCCGACCACCTATATAGCTGGCCGACCAGTTGAAGACCACTTAAGTGGTTGGCCGACCAGAAAAACTGGCTGGCCGACCAGTTTACACAACTTCGGGGCAGTTTGGTCTTTTAGCCTCGGTTCTATAAGTGTACACCTCCAAAACACATTTCATTCACATCTCTAGTGCCGAAATTGACTCCCCTTCCTTCCTAGACCCTTTTCCCTCTCAGATCCACACTTTATACGAGTTTTCCAATGCCCCCGCGAAGTTGATTCATGAAAAACTTTCGATTCTCTTCGTTTTAAACTGATCAGAATTTGTTTTCGGAGCTTCTTTCTCCATTTTCACCACTTGAGGCATGTTTCTCTCAAAGTTTAGCACATTTTCCCTGGCTTTGACTTTTGTTGACTTTTTTCTTCCTGAGAGTTGACTTTTGTTGACATTTTACAATTTTGGCTCATTTTGCTCATTTTTTGTGCCTTTTTTCAGATGGTTGACGATATTCCACATGGCAGAGATTTTCCACGAGTAGAGGACGAGCCCGACATTATGCCACTGCCCCAGAGGATTCGGCCGTTCGACCCGAAAAGGTACCACCCGCAGGAGCACATACTACCTTCCAACACCTTCCATCATTTCACGAATTTTACGCGGCGAGCACCCGCAGACTTGCTGCTATGAGAGCCTGCTACGAGGTGCGTACTTCACTTTTACATTTTCTGCGATGTATTTTGTATTTCTTGCACATTTTAAGCTTTCACTATGTATTTTACCTGCTCATTCTGAACACATTTACATACTCAGCACTTTACTCATTCTGAACACAACTTGCACACAACATTTTGCTCATTCTAAACATAGCTCATACACAATACTTTGCTCACTTGGCACACAGCTCATAACATAGCATTCGATTCATTTGGCATGCAGCTCATACACGACACTTTGTTAATTTGGCACGCAACTCTCAACATAGTATTCTATTCATTTGGCACACAGCTCATACACAACATCCTTTTCATTGGGCACACAACTCTAAACACAACATTTTGTTCATTTGGCACACAGCTCATAACACAACATTCTTTTCATTGGACACACAGCTCAAAACACAGCATTCTATTGATTCCGAACACACAGCTCATAACACAACACTTTGCTCATTGGGCACACAGCTTAAAACACAACATTCTGTTCATTTGGCACACAGCTCACAACACAATATTCTTTCCATTTTGAAATTGAATACATCTGTTCATTCTGAACGCAAGTGACTTCCCGTTTCACACGGGGTTATGGATCGATCATCACAAGAGAGTGGTATATGGAGCTCCCAGATGTTGTTCGACATATCGTAGATGAGGCGGGGTTCGACCCATTTTGTATGGGGTTGTCTCGTCATCCGGCGAGCAGGACCCTTCTGGGTGCACTTGTAGAGAGATGGTGGGACACCACCAACTCCTTTCATTTCTCAGCCACCGGGGACCTGATGATGACCCTATATGACTTCTCGATGTTGACGGGCCTCGACGTGGCAGGCCAGCCGATCCCATATGATTCCGATATGGGTGAGTGGGAGGTTGTAGACGTCCCCGCACGTCCCGGGAGGATAACTCCCGTTCTGTTCGTTTGTGGGTCTACTACAGTTCGAACTCAAATTGTCACAATTCTTAATCTGAACCAAAGAGTCCAAATCCGGCAAATCGTTTTGAGAAAACAAATTTTTAGAAACGAAGTGCCAAACATGGACTACGTTGCCAGATACAGAGTCGCCACCTAAATATTTTTTTTATGGGGGAATTTAGAAAACCCTGACTTAGTGCCAAAGGCCACGTGTCCGTCATCACCAAAGTTGCCTCGGCTCGGGAACTTGGATACGATTGGAGAAGGTCAGCTATGAGCACCCCCTCTCGCCCGATCCGAAGATCAGCCTCTACTAACCTTGGTATCCTGTTTTGAAAACATTATGCGTTCTTATTCCGGTTATTAGCCTAGAATTACTATGTTATGCGCACAACAAACAAGTATAGACTAAGTCGCCTAAATTGGAACAAACATTTCATGTTTGTTTGGTTGAAAATAGTTTGATGGCGCTACCCGCAAGTAGGCTAAGACATGAATTTTGCCACCCTCAAGTGGGCTTAGAAAATATGGTTTTTCCACTCTCAAGTGGGCTTAAAACTCGCATCCAATGCATTGTTCCAACTTAAGTAACCCAACCTTCATCCACAGCCATTCAGGCAGTTATAACACATAAGCACATAGCCTCATGGTAAGCATGCTATCATGGCAACACTTACACTCATGCAAGGATGCTAAAACATAAATGCTTACCGAGTACACCAAGCCAAAACAGAAACTAGTTAGTAGTCATATGCATGATCCTAGTTCATGTTAAGATGGCTAATGCAACACATGCAAGATGTAACTATGATAGGCTCGGCTATTCTAAGATGGCATATGGCATATGATGATGCTACAACTAACACGTATTCAATTTGTAATTGAAATACAATGCAGTTAGTATGATGCGCCGAGCCCGATGCATGCAAGACAAATGTATGGATGCACGCATGCATAGCATAAGTGTAGACACACCCTTGGGGCCTCACGCTATAGTGCGGACTCGATTTGTCACGGTTCTAAATCTTGAACCAAAGAGTCCAAATCCGGCAAATCGTTTTGAGAAAACAGATTTTTTGAAAGAAGTGCCAAACATGGACTGCTTTGCCAGATACAGAGTCGCCACCTAAATATTTTATTTTGGAGGAAATTTAGGAAACCCTGACTCGTTTCCCAAGGCCACATATCCGTCATCACCAAAGTTGCCTCGGCTCGGGAACTTGGGTATGATTGCGGAAGGTCACTTCGTGAGCACCCCCGATCGCCCGATAAAAGATCGGCCTCTACTAACCATGATATCTAGTTTTGAAAACATTGTTTGTTCTTATTCCGGTTATTAGCCTAGAGTTACTATGTGATGCGCACAACATACAAGTATAGACTGGATCGCCTGAATTGGAACAAAACATTTCATGTTTGTTTATTTGAAAATGGTTTGATGGTGCTACCCGCAAGTAGGCTAAGCGTGGAATTGCCACCCTCGGGTGGGCTTAGAAAAGATGGTTTTGCCACTATCTAGTGGGCTTAAAAACAAACAATCAGTGCATTGTCCCAATTCAAATAACCCAACCTCCACCCACAGGCATTCAGGCAGTTATATCGCATAAGCACATAGCCTCATGGTAAGCATGCTATCATGGCAGTCACTCACACGCATGCAAGGATGCTAAAGCATAACCACTTACCGACTACTCCAAGCCAAAACAGAAGCTATGTTATTAATCCATGCATGATCCTAACTATACAGAAGTCCCTAGTGCAACACATGCAAAATGCAACTACAATAGGCTCGACTATTCTAAACATGGCATATGAAATGCTACAACTAACAAGTATTCAACTTAGAATTAAAATACAATGCAGTTAGTATGATGCGCCGAGCCCGGTGCATGCAAAACAGATGAATGATGCAAACATGCTATCATACTGTATGCTAATTGAAATATGCCCTAATCTAACCATCATAAGCTGGTAAATAAAAGGGAGAAAGGCGTGGGGTTGGAAGACATACATCACACGCACACACACTTATTACAACATTGCCCTCGCTTGGAGGGTCCGAATAAATATACAGTCCAAAAAAAATAATTACAATCTGAATAAGTACAAAATCCTAATTAATTAACAAATTAATCTAGGAAAGCAGTAAATTAGCATGCAAGCTATGGACTGCCTCAGCTCTACTCCGGATTATGAATGATGCATGTTCGGGTTGCCTTGCGCGGAAATCCATTCCGATGCCCCAATTAGCCTCTGTTCGCAATTGTTCTTGGAATGCGTGCCAAGCTTCGGAAGGCGACTGATTCTTGATTTGTTGCAGTAGAGAGCAAGAAAGGGGCATGGCAATGTATTTTCACATATGTATGCATGTCTCGATATTCGTGCCACCAATCACGCATCTCGATGCACGATACCCGAGGAGTCGAATTGCACAACTCAATATGAGATGAATGCACATAAAAACACAACAAGACCGACACTCCATCATGGATAATCCGGAGTGTCGACGACCAGGGAATTGAGACACGGTCCGTCACTCGAAGTACGAAACGTCCCTCGTTTCTCGTGCTTGGGCTAACTCCTATCCCAAGCACAATGCATTATGCAAGAAATGCATGAATGCAACTAACATACAACCTAACATGCACAATGCTATGAAATGGCATACACAATGCACGAGGTAACATGGCATACACAATGCGCTAACATACAACCTAGCATATACAATGCTATGAAATGAAATTGCATACACAATGCATAATGGACTTACAACAACACGAGTGGACCTCAGCCGCACTCACATAGGAGGCCATAAGATGAAAATGAGACGCTCGAAATGCGTGCACACGTGCACGCAAACCGAGGACTGATCCTAGGACGCGAATGCCACTCTAACAAGGCATGGGAAGGCATGGAATATGGCATACAAACATATGAATTTCAGCACTGAAATATGATGCTGAAGAGCCCCAAAACATGGAAACATGGCACCCGATGCATGAGATGAACCCCGAAAGTCAAAACAATGCACATGGAATGACTTATAGCTATACAAAGCATGGATTATTTGACTATGAAGTCTAAAGACAGAGCCAAGGTAGTCCCAAAACATGCATATTTCCAGTTCAAATCATGGCCAAAAAGTGCTAACAAGATGGACTAAAATAGCATGCAAATTTGACTAGCCAACATGATTTATATGGAAAGTATATGATGCACATGGAATCTCACCAAACCAGAAAAAATCAGTGAATAAAACATGTGAAAATAGGCCCAAATAACCACTGATATGCAACCATGGCATGCAAAAATGATGAGCTCCTTTGGAGAGCTAAGCAAGGGATTCTTAAGCACATACAAGGTGGACACTTAGCATGGCATAAAAAACTCTAAAAATCAAATATGGTAGTCCTGAAACTCACCAAATTGACCCTGGAAAGTGACTTCAAAGCATGCAAGATAGGGTCTCTTTGGATGGCCAAAATGACCACCAAACAAGTCAAGGTGAGAGGGGGTCACCCCCCTCTGATTTGGAGGCTCAAAATAGTGTCTTAGCCACTGAAAATCCACTGGATTTCAGTGGCTAGAAGTCCAAACCAAGCATACAACAAGAGCTTAGGTGTAAGGCTCAAAACATGAAGCAATCAAGTATACAAGGAAGCATATGACCTCAAAAAAAAATGGAACCTTAAACAAACTTGAAGATGATATTAAAGAAAGACTTTTTCCAGTTTATAAAAAGTCTCAAAAATGAACACAAATAGGGCTAATCTATCATGCAAAAATGGCCATAAAAGAGAGAATAGAGACAAGGGACAACAGCTGGCCCCAAATGGCAAAGAGACCTTCAACAAAGTTGAAGAGGGGCTCAAAAAAGTGCACTTCATAGTTTACATCAAGCCACAAAAATGAACATAAGTAAGGATAAACTGTTATGCAAGAAAAAGGCCTGAAAGAGGGATAAAGAGACAAGTGGTATCTGCTGGCCTCAAAAAGAGAAGAGCCCTTTAACAAAGTTAAAGATGGGCTCAAAAAAAGCTATTATACAGTTTATGGAAAAGTCCAAAACAGCTCACAAATAAGCCTAAAATATCATGCAAAAATAGGCCTAAAAAGGAGTTTAAACACAAAGGATGAGAAGAAGACTCAAACACAAAAAGGCGCTTAATCAAACATGTACAGGAGCTTAAAATAAGGCTATTTTCAGTTTGGATCAGAGCCCAAAAATGTAAGCACAATGAGCTAAGATATAGGACAAAATAGGGCAAGAAAGAGGGAAAAGAAGACTCACCCTTGTAGAACAGCAAATCAGCAACTTTTGGACCAAAATTCCGAACTTTCAACCTCTTCAAATGTCCTCCAAGGTGCTAGAATGAGGTGTGGAAGTGTTGTGCTATGAGTTGGTGTGTAAAATGGTGTAGGACTTGAGGGGTTTTGAGGCTTGGAGTAGAGAGGGAGAGGGGTTGAATGCAAGAGCCTTAAAACAAATTTTGTAACCTCCCAAAATGGAGCTGGGGGGTCTGGTTTTATAGAGGGAGGTGTGGTGGAAAGTGGGGGAAAATCAAATTCAAATTTTCCCCCCAAAAGGCAGCCCCCCGGATACACAATCTAGGGGGAAACAAATTACACAACTGGAAAGTACCTGGAGAGAGGATCATGGCCGGCCAGTTTTTTAGGGTTCAGGTGGCTGGCCGGCCTCCCCTATGGCCGGCCGACCAGGGGTCAAAAGGGTCAAGCATGATTAGTGGCCGGCCACCCCAAAAAGATGGCCTCCCATGTGTGCACAACACAACTATGTGGTCAAAAACTGGAAGAAGTGAACCAGGAGAGAGAAAAATCAATTTTTTAGAGGGGTTTAAAAGGGTCAGAGATAATTACCAGCCGGCCATATCATATTGGTGGCCTCCCAGGTGTGTACAACACAAATATGTGGTTTAGGGCTAGAAAAAGTGGCCAAAGGGTGGTCAACATTGGCTTTCTAGTGAGAAAAACGGGCGACGGAGGGCGATGAAGAAATAAAACTGGTTGTCAGAATAATTACTGGCCTCCCATCCTTCTACAACCCTCCTAATAATGAAAATAAGGCCTCCACAAAAAATGAGCCCAAACCGATGCAAAACGAAGGTTCAGGGGCCGAATCAAGGCACGCGTCCGACGGCTCTGAAAAACCGAAAACCAGGCTTCAAACGGAAAAAATGGCCTACGACCACGAAACGTAGCCTACGGCCACTAAGAGATGATCTACGTGACCTCTCACTCCCTTCAGGAAGAGAAAATAGAGAAAAGAGGACCTGGTTCACAAACCGAGGCAAAGCACAAAAGAGTCCAGAAGTTCGGAGGCAAGGCTTGCAGCCAAGGCTCTGAAACATCTGAACGAGCACAATATGCAATATCACCGAGCGCTCAATCGGTGACTTCTGAGTCTTAAGGTCGGTCAAAAATGGGGTGTCTACAGTTGCCCCTCTTTGACAGAACTCGGAAGTCAAGAAGTGATGGGAGTGAATGTCAAAGCCCAGAGACGACCCATTTTTGACAAGGCCGAAGACTTGGATAAACAAACAAAAAATAGATAAATAAATGGTTGTGCTCGCAGGCTGCCTACGTGTCCCTTTGCAAGGAATCAAACCAGCGTAGTTCAGGGGCAGGATGCAAAATGATATGCAGGAAGATTTTGATAATTGGACTTATACGCTACGCGAAGCCGATTTGAAAATTGGACTTATACGCTACGTGAAGCCGATTTGAAGATTGGACTTATACGCTACGCGGAGCCGGTTTAAAAATTAAGGATTTATGCAATGCACTGTAATGAAGCAATACAAATGATATGCAATGTAATAAACATAATATGATGCAATAGATAGGAAGTGAAGGTACCTTACAGGGGCAATTGGCAATGACTTACCTCATGCTGCTGGGGATCTTTCGCTTCTTCTTGGTTGAACTGCAAGTACTACTTTTCTCCCTGACTATGGTCGCAGCTTTCCCTATTCTCCAACACGGTGATAGACTAGGTTGATTCAATATCCAGAATTGAGGCGCATACATATGCTATCTCAATCTATGGGGCTGCCATACAGATTTCAAGCCGAGGATATACCCCTGGGTATTTAAACTAGACTTTAGTCTCGGAAATCCCGAACCTTTGCGTTCTAGGCATAAGCCATTCGAACTCTAGTTTCTATGTCTCAGTTGGTCTCCAAGGAACTCACTGCTAACACAGGCAGGTGGCTAGACCAGACCACCGAAAGTCGTTCGGGTACGACAAACACCAAAGGAATTGCACCTTTAGAGGATTTAAGGTCTCCTAGACCAGAAAGTGCACAAGACAGTGCGAATGAAGATGCAGGATTTAAGGTCTCCCAGACCAGAGAGTGTACAAGACAGTGTGATGAAATGCAAGTACGATGCGCAAAACAGCGCGAATGATGATGCAAGATTTAAGGTCTCCTTAGACCGAGGAGTGCACAAGACAGTGCGAATGATGGAAAAATACTATGTGCCCAAGACAGTGCGATGCAGAGTGAATGCACAAAACAGTGCTAAATAGATGCACAAAATAGTGCGATGCTAAAGGTGTACAAAACAGTACGAGCAGGGTGAATGCACAAAACAGTGCGATACAGATAAGGTGCGCAAGATAGCGCGATGCAATGCACTAACAAGTGCAGGTAAGGTGCGCAAGATAGCGCGATGCAATGTATGCACAGTGCAAGTAATGGTCACGGCGCAAGATAGCGCGATGCAATACACTAACAAGTGCAAGTGAGGTGCGCAAGATAGCGCGAATGATACAATGCACAAAATAGCGTGATACGCTAAACAGCGCGATTGATTTGAAATGCACAAGATAGTGCGATGTGATTGCAAAGCACAGGACAGTGCGACTGAGGTGCGCAAAATAGCGCGAATGAATGCAATGCCCAAGACAGTGCGATGGAGGTGCGCAAAATAGCGCGAATGATACAATGCACAAAATAGCGCGATACGCTAAATAGTGCGATTGATTTGAAATGCACAAGATAGTGCGATTGAGGTGCGCAAAATAGCGCGAATGATAAACTGCACAAAATAATGCGATTGTGGTGCGCAAAATAGCGCGAATGACAAATTGCACAAAACAGCGCGATGCGCAAAATAACGCGAATGTAAACTGCACAAAACAGTGCGATTGATTTGAAATGCACAAGACAGTGTGATACGCTGGACAGTGCGATACGCTAAACAGTGCGAGTGTTTTGAAATGCACAAGACAGTGTGAGTGAGATACAACCACAAGATGCACAAGACAATGCAAGTGAGATACAAAGTGTAAGTGCACAAGACAGAGTGGGTGAGGTAAAATGCACAAGAAAGTGCAATAAAATGCATCTTCTATGCAAGTATGGGAGCATTTTTCATGCAAAAGATACGAGCATTTTCTATGCAAGTATGGAAGCACGTTCTATGCAATATTGAAAGCAAGCATATTCTATGCATGAAACAAGCAAAGCATATTCTATGCAGAATCGAAAGCAAGCATATTCTATGCATGAATCATAACGATGCGCGGCACGCATGCAACAATAGTGTATATGAAAGTTCACATTCTATGCAATAGAGGAGCATCAAATATGTACTCTGGTGCCTCTGATTTGCCTCTTAGAGGACGTCACAACATACTCAGCTCAAAAAGGGCACACCCTATTGAAATTGGTGAGAGATAACATCTGCATGTGAAACCCTCTGGTGCTTCTTGGACTACCATTCTGACTTGAAGCAGCTTACACTTGGGGTCGAGATACACTCATACTCCAGAGAAATGGCGAGGCCAGAGAAGGTGCACCTGGAATGCAGTCTCGGATTTTGCTAAAGTTGAAACATGCTAAGATGCTCCAAAATTTCCCTCTTTTCTTTTGCTTTGCAGTCCGGAACCTAAATAGCTTCAGATAGGTCCTTGCTTTACTATTCTGACATGACTTGGGTTGAACCCTACGGCTTTATGAAAGAACCAATCCTGTTTTGCACAAATGTGGAGAACGGCATGACACCCCTGAGCACAAAACGAATCATTTTGAAATTGAGAAATGAGAAAAGGGTTCTCTACCAGGTATTGAGCCTACAACTGACCACAGCCAAAATGACTCAACAATGGAAAACAAAGGTAGAACAACCTAAACACAACTCAACAAAGGTAAAAACAAGGTAAAATGACCTAAACACATCTGTTGACACTCAAACGACTCAAAACAAGAATCGAGACAAACAAAACAAAAGACACGACACACAAACGTGTTCCAAAGACGAGAGACATCTCAGTTTGCGAGGAGCCAGTTTCTCCGGGTGTTGTTTCCCACCCTTTCTTATTTGGTGATTCTCACATCACTCGGCCCTCAGGCTCGGCTTTTCTCACAAAACCCTTTTCCTCACTTTTTTTTCTCAGCGTACATCTCTCTATTCTTTAATCTCTCATTTTTTTAATCCCTCCCCTGGGTGGTTGATGGATAAGCATGAAGTTGCGAGCTCTTGCCCCTGGTATTCTACCAGATTCTCATTCTTCTGTACGCAGCTAGTGAGTTTCTCCGATATAGGGGCTGTGCTACAACTGAGTGTGTAGCAAATCTGCAGTTGACATCGGTTGATGATGCTCTGCTGGGGAGTTTGGACGTAATCAGATGTGTCCGGATGAGGGAGTGGAATATCTTGATCCATTCCAGTTCGTGCTTCGCACTTGGCTTAATACCTCGCTGCTTGAAGGGTGAGAGCTTTTCGGCCCTTTTGTTGTTGCCTTCAGTTGTGCCTTTTCTGGCAGGTAGAGTGCCCTTATTGGCAAGTATGGTGCCCTTTCTGGCAAGTATTTTGACAAAAAGGAAAAGACAGAACACCTGACTCAACTATGCCCCTAGTTCATCATTTTGACCATTTTTGTTTTGGTTTTTTTTTTTTTTTTTTACTAAAACAATTTTGACCAATATGAGAGTTAGATTAACACGCTTGTTCAATTTTTGATTTGAAATCATGCAAGTTAGGCTATGAACATTGAATTTATTTATTTATTTTTTTTGGGTTCAAGAAATGGTCCAATTTTTGGAAAAGATGGAACAATTTTCGAGAAAATTAGTCAACCTCAGTAAAAATTTTCAAAAACTATTTTTGCAAATGGCCACTTGCTCAACGAGCATGAAACCTACTCTTGAGATGCACAACCTCGAATCTAAAGGAAAACTGCCACGTGCTTGAAGAGAGCTGCATGGCAACAGAAAGTTGCCCCTTGTTTGAACGGCACCGCGGTGCATTGAATGGCAACGGAAAGTTGCCCCTTGTTTGAATGGCATTGCAGCCCATTGTAGTCAGTCCTCAGAGTGATGAACGCAACCAAACTCTCGGATACAGTGAAGATAAAGTTCAGAACCATCACATGGACACAATTGAATTTGAAGTGTTTTACGGCTGGACTTCAGAATGAAGTTGCCTACGTATCCCAAAGATGGGAATCAAGCCTTACATAGTTCGGGGTTAAGGTACACTCGGGTATTAACCTCTCCTTTTTAGGCTCTAACTTTTGCCAAGGCGCCCGTCGCGGGTTTTCGACCTTGCAAGCTTTGTTCTTCTTTCTTTCTTTTTTCTATTCTTTTCATTCCCTTTTTTCTTCTTCCTTTTTTTTTTTTTTTTTTTTTTTTTGCATTTTTCTTTTTCTTTTCTTTTTGCATTTTTATTTTATTTTATTTTTTGTCTCGCTCTAACTTTTTCCTGGGTCGCCCTTCCGGGTTTTCGGCCCAGCGAGCCTCTCAAAGGGTAAAAGTGTAACAAGTCGATGCCAAATGGTTTTAGGATTTTGAAGCCATCCGTATCCAGCAGAGTGGCTGTTGATTTGTAAGAGGACTCATCTTCGGCTCTTCGAGCACATCTGACATCTTTGCCTCTAGTTCAAAGGGTACTTCTGTTCTAGCTTTGCAAGCTTCTTCTGATCTTCTAATCTTCTTGATCCGACTTTCCTGGCCTCTTGTTCGAGGGCTGCTTCAAATCTGGCCACACAGGCCTCACATTGTAGTTGACCGTTGAACATTCTGAATTCAAGTTCAAGGTTTGGAAGCAAAGGGGTTGAGTCTTGAGGCTGAGAGCGATCCTAGGCTGCAAAATCTCAAGAGCGATTCCACACAGGTCTTCGTAGGACCACGCAAAACATTTTTTGAAAGTTTTTAAGAAAGCGACAAATCGCTCGCGTTGAAGACAGTGTAGAACCAATCTGGATCAAAGCTAGGGTCCTTCTCAGTACTCACACTAACAAGCATGATTTCATTCATTAAGGGCTTAGCACGCCTCTCTTTCTCTCAGTTTGATCAAAGTTTTGCAAATCCTGAGGAATTCCTCCCTCTTTGTTTTCACCGCAGTGTTCAAAAAGGTTTGAAAAACTCAGGTCATTACAATGACTTCAGGGCACAGAAAAGACAGAGTCCTTAGTCAAATACTGTCATCTCATTCAGAACTTCCGGCACAACTGGCACAAGGCAGACGCAAGCACAAGAATGTGAAAATCACTGTTGCTCATTCAAATCTGTTGGTGTAACTGGCTCCAGGGCAGAAACAGACTCAAGACAAAACAAAAGACAGACACAAAACAAGATAGTGATGTCTGAGGTAACACCCCCAGAACCACCTGGCTCCTATACAACAGGACTGGCTCGATACAACAAGACAGACCCAAAACAAAAAGACAGACTCAAAACAAAAGGATAGACTCAAAACAAAACAACAAGACTGACCCAATACCCAAGTTAGAATGCAAAATTAACAGCACTTGTACATTGCTCAAAACAGTGCATGCCGTCCACCACAGCTGGAGTAATCTGAGCGCCATCCGCAGGTGGTTCATCCACCGATCACATGGTCACATTATCCCCCAAGTTCACCGATCCAGTGCTGATAGACTTTGCAGAGTTTGGCGCGGCAATGACCCCGTTGTCAATCAGATCTTGCAAAGACGAGAGCAATTGTTAGTGCCATGACCGGTTTGTTGATGGAAGGCACAATACTGGGCAGCGTCATGCGTAGACGGAAGAGGATTCGGGAGAGGCCGAGGCTCAAGGGGTTTGAGATGGCCCTGTCTAACAAGGATTTGGAGAGCTTTGGACAAAGACATATAGAGGGTATGGAAGACCCTCTGACCTCGGGGTTGGTACTTCAAGGTTTGTGGATTTTTACTGGATACACCAGCAAAGGAATTGGCAGGTGCTGGCCTGGTTTGCTAATCTCTTCCGAGCACGAGATTAGAGCCGAAAGGAACATTCTTGGTACAAGGGCCCTTCTCCCGGCTTGCCCCTTGATTCAGACTGCCCCCAACTTTAGTAGCGAAAGTGTCATTCACAGCTTTTGCAACAACTGCGAGGACTTGCTCTTTGTTCAGTCCCTCGGTTTTCAAAGCCTCAACAGCCCACTGAAGGTGTTCATGGGGACCAATGCCTGCCCCTACCTTGTTCTTACCACTCACCTCCACTTGGTCAAGGGATCGACCTTCTTCAAATGTAGCCTGTCCCAAGATTGGGGAGCCTTTTGTCGTGAAACTCCTAGCATGTGCTGTGGTCGATGATGGAGCCAATGTCCCGGAGGCCAGATCTGTCACGGTTCTTTGAAGATCTTTAATCATCCTCATCAGCTCAGAAGTAGTGGGTTCATGGATTTGGGATGATTGGGGTTCAGATGCACCCATCATGCATAAGTCTATGCTTTCTGGGATAAGCACCTCAGGCTTGGGTAGATGGGCCGGGGTGATGTATATGCTAGGGTCATAGGTGGATGGCAGTATATGGATGAGATTGAGGTAAGCAGGAGATGTTTTGTCATTGGGATCTGAAGGTGGAGCTATTGTCCGGTTGTCGATGAGATTTTGGACCTCATGACGGCGCCGGCCGATGGTACATACAAGATTTCTGGCGGGGTTATGTCTGGCTGGGAGTGGGTCAGGAAGAAGTTGAGGATCGAGGGGTTTGAGATGCCCTTTTTCCATCAGGAGTTTTAGTGCGCTAGTCAGGCTCATATAGAGGGGGGCGAAAGTTCTGCCCTGAGCTCGGGCTGGGCTCGCTGGTTGTAGGCTTGGTTTGGAAAAATGGTTGGTTGTGATGACTGTATTGATTTCAGGGGGTTCGAGAATAGTGCTACTTCCAGCATTGGTACTCCCTGCAATCGCCTTCCTTGTCGGTTCACTTGTTCTGGGAATGATCCCGTTGTTGAACGCATTCTCGACCTAAACCCCCAGTTCATGCAAACTTTTGAAAGTGAATAATGGAGCGACTATCAATTTTTGCAACATATCATGCTCAAGGTTTCGCACCATCATCTGCACTTGATCCCTCTAAGAAGGGCGATCTGTCATCTGTGCTTCCTTCGCTCTCCACCTCGCGACGAATTCCACAAAAGGCTCTGTTGGGTTCTGGTGGGTTGTTTCAAGCTCTTGCATGGTCATTTCAACTTGGGTGTTGTAGGAATACTGATCGACAAAGGCCTCAGCCAATTCTTCCCAGTCTTGCTTCATTTTGTCCTCCAACTTAGTATACCAAGTGGCTGCTACACCCGACAGGGTTCTTCCATACAGAGAGAGTTTCTGTGGCTTAGTCAGACCCATCAGCTTTAGGACATCCAAGAAAAGTCGGATATGTACCATTGGATCCCCAAACCCGTCGAAACGGTCAATATGTGGCATTTTGAATCTGTCTGGGAGCCGTACGGCAGACTCAGTGTGCCCATCCTCAATGTCGGGAATGGAGTTAAGGCCCTGTGCCTTTTTGAATTGCTTCTCAAGGTTCACGATTTTCACCGCGGTCGGATTGAGCTCATTAACACACTACTACAAAAATAGTTAAAGATCACACTTTGACAAAAAAAAAAAAGATCTCACTTTTATTGGAAGTGTGATAAAAAAAATTATATTGATATTTTAATCACACTTAATTTGATTGAGTGTGATAATATTTATTTTTTATGTCACTTTTAATTATATATATATTTTTTAATCACACCTTCTAAGTAAAAGTGTGATTATATATACACTACTACTTTTTAATCACACTTTTTAAGCAAGTGTGATTATATATATATTTTTTAATCACACATTCTAATTAAAGTGTGATTGTTTATATATTTTTTAATCACACCTTTTAATTAAAGTGTGATTATATATACACTACTACTTTTTAATCACACTTTTTAAACAAGTGTGATTATATATATATTTTTTAATCACACATTCTAATTAAAGTGTGATTATTTATATATTTTTTAATCACACCTTTTTAATTAAAGTGTGATTGTATATACACTACTACTTTTTAATCATACTTTTTAAGTAAGTGTGATTATATATATATTTTTTAATCACACATTCTAATTAAAGTGTGATTATTTATATATTTTTTAATCACACCTTTTAATTAAAGTGTGATTATATATGCACTACTACTTTTTAATCACACTTTTTAAACAATTGTGATTATTTATATATTTTTTAATCACACTTTTTAAGTAAGTGTGATTATATATATATATTTTAATCACACATTCTAATTAAAGTGTGATTATTTATATATTTTTTAATCACATCTTTTTAATTAATGTGTGATTATATATACACTACTACCTTTTAATCACACTTTTTAAGTAACACTACAAGCAAAGTGGGCTTATGAGACGGAACTTTTTGCGACGACACATTTGTCGTCGCAAAAAATGTGACCTTTTGAGACGGCACAATTTGCCGTCGTAAAAAATATGACTTTTGAGGCGGCGACTTCTGTCATCTCGCAAAAAAAAAAAAAAATTGACTTTTTGAGACGGTACAACTTGCCGTCGCGAAAAATATGCCTTTTTGAGACGGCACAATTTGTCGTCGCAAAAAAATGTGACTTTTTGAGACTTCATATATATAGTTACAAAATGGTTTAAATAAATGCAATGGTATTTTTTTATCATTAAAAAAAATTGAAAAAAACGACGTCGTCTTATTCTTTTAATATAACATTTCTCTTTTCATCTTCCTGTCTCTCTATCTCTATCTCTGTCTTTCTTCTCTTTCTCTCTCTCACGCATCACTCTTCTCTGTCTGTCTGTATGTCTCTCTTTCTTTATATCTCTGTCTCTATCTCTCTTCTCTTTCTCTCTCTCACTCATCACTCTTCTCTGTCTATCTGTCTCTCTTTCTCTCTGTGTCTCGCGCTCATCTCTCTTCTCTCTCTGTCTCTCTCTCGTTTATCTCTTTTCGCTATTTTTTTCCTCTCTCTCTTTCTCTCTCTTTGTCTATCTCTCGAACATCTTTTGTTTTCTCTCTTTTTTTTTCTCTCTCTCTATCTCTCTGTCTCTCTCGTTTATCTCTTTTCTCTCCTCTCTTTTTTTCTATGTCTCTCTCTCGTTAATCTCTTTTCGCTTTTCTCTCTTTTTCTTTATCTCTTGCTCATCTCTTGTTTCTCTCTCTTTTTCTGTCTCACACTCTCTCTATCTTTTTCTCTCTTTGTCTATCTTTATCTCTTTCTCTCTCTGTCTCTGTCTCTCATTCATCACTTTTCTCTTTCTCTGTCTACATGCATTTGTCTCTCTCTCTTTCTTTCTCCTCACTGTGTTCGCCTTGCTAACTCTCTCCTCATCTCTTCTCTATTTATTGAGCTCCTCTCGATTATCGATCCAACCATGTTGGGGACCCCAGTGGCAGGTGGTGACCCCACCTCCACGTGAAATGTGAGAGCAAGAGTGAAAAAAAAAATAAATAAATTTTTTGAACCAATCGAAAAACAAGGGGTGGTGGGGGTTACTCCCACTAGGGGTCTAGGGCATTTTTCTTATCGATCCACTACAAGAAAATGCACTTTTAACGACCACTTTGTCTCTTTCTCGCTCATCACTTTGTCTCTGTCTCTCTATCTCTCTTCTTTATCTATCTCTCACTCATCTCTCCCTCTCACCACCCATCTTCTCTACTACATTTACCACTATTGCAAATGCCATTCCACTACCACCACTACTACCACTGTTGCCACTCCACTTCTACGATTACCATTATTACCATTATCGCCACCACTCCACTACCACCACTACTACCATTACCTCTCCTCCACCACTGCTACTCCATCTCCTCTGTCTGTCTCTTCTTTTCTCTATGTGTCTCTGTCTCTCTTCTCTCTCTCTCTCTGTCTCTCTCTCTCTCTCTCACTCGTCACTCTTCTCTGTCTGTCCGTCTCTCTCTTTCTCTCTTTCACTCATCACTTTTCTTTGTCTGTCTACCTCTTTATTTTTCTCTGTGTCTCTCGTCCATCTCTCTTCTCTCTATCTCTTTCATCTATCTTCTCTCTTTGTCTCTTTTCTCTATCGCTCTCTCGCTCATCTCTTTCTTCTCTCTCTCGTTTATCTCTTTTGGCTCTTTCTCTCTCTCTCTCTCTATATCTTTTCACCTATTTTTTATTTTTCTTTCTTTCTTTTCTTTCTCTCTCACTCATCACTTTTCTCTCCCTCTCTCTCTCTCTCTCTCTCTCTCTCTCTCTCTCTCCCACTGTGTTCGCGTTGCTTACTATTTCTTCCGTCTTCTCTATTTACCGAGCTCCCTCTCGATTTATCGATCCACTACAAGAAAATACACTTTTAGCACCACTTTGTATCTCTCTCGCTCACCACTCACCATCTGTCTCTCTCTCCTCTATCTGTCTCCCACTTATCTCTCTCTCTCACAACCCATCTCCTCTACCACCTTCACTACTACTGCAAACGCCATTTCACTACCACCACTACTACCATAGTCGTCACTTCACCACTACGACTACCATTACAATATTTTTCATTAAAATATTACCCCTACTTCTACCAAATAAAAAATAATAATAAATTTTTTTTCATTAAAAAAAAATGAAACAAATAAATTTTCAAGCTTAGTAACTAAAATAAAATAATTTTTTTTAAAAAAAATTTATTTTAACAAAAAATAATTTTTTTTTGCGATGACAACTCCTATCGCAAAAAATAAATTAATTAAATAATGTTATTTTATTATTTAATTTTTTTTTAAAAATTAACTTTTCTTCCCCGTCCCTCTCTTTTTTCCATTCCCCCATTTTTTTTTTCTTTTTTCATTCCCGCTCTGTTCCCCGCCGCCCGCCCAAAACCAAAAAACCCTAGTCTGTTCTTACCCCTCCCTCTCTATCGACGATCGAAGGCCAGAATGGAGAGCGGAGAGAGAGAGAGAGAGAGAGGCGGAGAGATGGTATGCGGCAACACATTTGCGAAGACCATATGCTCAATCTGCTACGAAGATCTCAAACCCATCGTCGAAGACCTTCAATCCATCTCCATTTGCGGTCACGTCTTTCACGAACTCTGGTCAGTCACCACTCATTCATATTTCATATATATATACACACACACACTCATTCACATTAATCGATTGAAAATTTTGTTATTTACCTTTGTAAAAACCCTAGCATTCAACAATGGTTCGAGAGGGAGGGGTAATTTAAATATACCTATGTGAAAAGTTTGGAAAAGAAATATAATTAAAACTATTCATTAAATTTTGCGGACTCTGTTTTTGATAGGCAACTGCATACACTACAAGAAAATTAGGCTATAACCACGCTTTTGTTATGGCGTTTTTTTTAAAAACGTCGTTTTAAAGATTTTATAAATATTTTTGTAAATAACTTATTTTAAAAAACACGCGTGGTACGAACATATTTGCCCTTTATAAGACCCACGCGTTTTTCACTCTTCTATTTCTCTCAGTCCCGCGGTACATCTAGGTTTTCTGTCTCTTCATCACTCCTCTTTCTTATGGTGAAAGGTCACTAGATCGAGCATCGTAGTCTCCGATTCACGATCTGGTTCTCTCCATCTTGGCTCAAAGCTCTCGATCAGTCCAATTTGAAGATTAATTTTGTGAGTCCTTCTCTGATTTTTCTGCTATTTTCCATAAATTTAGATCTACGATCTCAAATTTGTTTGAAATATATATATACACTAATTTATGTCTATTGATCGCGATCGATTTTTATTCTATTGATCGATTTTTAGGCAAATCTCGATTGCGATTAATGGAAAATAGCAGAAAAATCAGAGAAGAGTGTTCGATCGCGATTACCTCCTTCCTTACCTTGCTTATGATCTGTTTGGCCCTGTCGTTTGTGCATTTGGGTTTTTCTGCTATTTTCCATAAATTGGTTTCCACTATTTCTTGTGTTCAATTATTCTTTTGCAAACATGGATTGATGCAAACCCTTTTTTCTTTCACAACTTTTCATGTATTGCTCCATTTCTATATTTTTGATTACTTGATCAAATGATTATAAATCCAATGAATTTTTTAGGTTAATGAATTTTTATTTTTAGGTTATGTGGAGGAAGGTTATGTGGTTTGTGGGGGTAAAACTTCTGAACGTCTATTTTAGGTTAATGAATTTTTTTTTTTTTAGGAAAGGGAGGGAATGAATTAGTATGTTAAATGAATTGCAATGAAATTGTCATGTATTGGTAAATTATCTTCTTGTTCTTTTCCTGTTAAATTTTATTATCTTTAGGTCACCATAATTAATGTGATAAAAATAATATTTCCCAGATATTTTGTGTTTTATGTCCATTTATGTCATCCACAACAATTTCTGCTTCAAATTTTTATTATTTGCTTAAACAATTCTATTTGTAGGATGAGAAAGATAAAAAAATTCAGGAACTAACTACAGAACTGCGGGTTAAGAAACGACTAAGTGCAGCATATCATGACCAGTTGCTTTCTCTTATGAAAGATGTTGAAGATCACAATGAACATTTGTCGACCCAAGTCCAATTTGTTCTTAACAACCTCAAAGAACTTGTTCTTAACAACCTCAATGATCATGACCAGTTGTTTTTATTACTCGTAAAGCAATCTCTTCACCAAGACTAAGGTAATTATGGACTCTTTCAGTTGATGTCAGTGTAATTTAGTGTAAATTTAGTAACTTTAGCCTTTCATTACATCTTAGCAGAGTGAAAATTGCTTAATAAATCCAATTAAATTTATGTGTGTGTTTTAAAGGCAAGGACCATTGATCTCCATTGAGTATGAAATATCATCTAATTGGTTGGCAACTATGTCAAGTTGCAGAATAGAATTAGCTTCATTAATTTATTTGTCTATTTTCTTCATGGCTGAGTTAATGAATATTTTTTTGTCACTCATACTTCTGTGTTTTGTTTAATTTTCTTAATTGTTGTTGCTTATTATGAAAAGATTATTTTTAATAGGCCTGTCAAGATGCCACCCTAGTGGTTGCAAATCTACAGAGGCAACAGGTTTATTCACGTTTGATTGCTTCTGATTACTTGGAAGCTAACTTAGATATCATGGACCATTTAATATCTGGGTTATTTAGCAACTCCTGTGTATGTCTACATTATTTATTGGATGTAAATTCATTACCTACTTTAATGTTTGTTTAGGTACGAGGATCCAGGCATTGCTTTACATTATGGTGGAATGTTGAGATAGTGTATACATCATCAAAGTGTTGCTTACCAGTGTTGCAAGGTAAGCAGTTTGAAAGCATACATTGGTAATTGATTTTTTTTTTCTTCTTTTTTTCCTTTTCTTTTTTTTCTTCTCCCCTTGTCCTTATAATCATTACATTTAAACTATTTTGTTCTATCTTTTTGACATATCATTGTTAATTTGGTTGTACTGGCAACTCTCTTTTAGGAGAACACCAATTTTATCTATTCTGCTGTATTGTTGTTCTTGAGTTAGGTCTCACGGATTCATTCAATAAGAACTTACTGATGAAATGGAAAGGAGGGATTTCTAGTTAATTTCCGAATTTCTTGTTCCTGATGCTTTAATTCTATATCTTGTTTCTCTTTTAATCTTTATATGGTAATTTTTTTTGATTTGTTTGGTTTTCTTCTCAGGGGTATGTTTTAAAATCAGAAAATATGAAGTAGTTTTGACTATATACAACTTCCAAATTTCGATGTTGCTGCCAATGCTATAGAAACCTTTAAGGTAGTGTTTTCTGCTAGTAAACATTTACTACCTACTTAATAAATAAGCGTGCCTACAATATTAACTACACAACAAAACAGCCATTCTTTAGATTTACATGTGTAATACTCAGTAGGCACAAAATATAGAATATTATCGAACTATGAATGTCTTCAAAAGCCATGTATCTGTGTGTTTGTTTATATGTGCATCAAAATTTTGCATTTTTTCTTTTTCCATTTTTTTGGTGGTGGTATTGCCATATTGTTGTTATTGTCGTGAGTGTTGGTGTCTGTTTATGCACATATCATGTTGTTCCTTGGTTACAACATGCCTGCAAACTCTTTAATGGTGTGTATGTCTGATTTTTTGAAGAAAGTGATATGTGGTTAGGACTAAAAAACACTTTTAAGTGAATGGAAATGAAAATGCATATTAATTCTTGATTTTTTATATAGACTAGGATTATTTCAGACTTTTGTTAAATATAACAACAAATTGTCTTTTGAGTCGTTTAATTTCTTTTCTGGTTTTGTAGCTCCAATTCCCTGGATGCTTGCCTCTGTCTTTTCTTGTGCTAATGTCTTGTCTATAGGTTTTTTGCTAAATTGCAATTCAGCTTTTGTCTCTTTCTTTTATTTATTTATTTCTTTCAGAATCAACATTTGTGAGCTTATATTTTCTACATGTATGATGCATGCAGGGCCATGGTTTCAAAGAAATCAAGTTTGAGGTCCAGCATTTAGGTGCAATATTACTTTGACGGGATTAAGTATGAATTAACTTCGTTACTAGTTTTGTGCACTTGGAGCTCTTTTAAATATGGCCTATTGATGTGTAGAAGCCATTTTTTGAAGAAGTGACTGTTGTTTGGCATGCCATGTATCTTATTATAATGAGCTGTTGCTTCCATACTGCATCAATACTAATAACCCAAATTTAGTGGCACTGGGAGATGGGCGCTCATGGATACTTTATTTTGGATGGTTCCAGCTATCAAAATTGAAACAATTTCTTTTATGGTGTACTTATTCCCTGTTATTTCTTATATGTTAAAGTGGAGTCATTTTCTGAAACTACTATTGCACCATGTAAATCTGTTTTGCTTGTCATCAATTTATGGATTTCAGCCATTGAGATTTTCACTTATCAACTGAGTTAATGTGTAATGATCTTATTCTCTCATGGTTTATGGGTGAGTATTAAAATTCTCTTTCTGATCTTTTATGCTTTATCTTTGACTTTGTTCTTAACCTTCTTTGTGGGTGTTGGTCTGAGTTACATGGAACTTGCATGTCACAATTACTTTAAATGTTTCTGCAGGAGAAACGTGGGGGATCAAGAGTTTGAAGGGATGTATTGTGCAATATTATCAGTCAAGTATACTATTTCTAAAGGCTTGAGGTAGATGTTTCTCCCTTTATTGGTCAGTTAATATCTTCATTCCTCATTATAAATCT
Source organism: Camellia lanceoleosa (assembly GCA_025200525.1). NCBI lineage: Eukaryota > Viridiplantae > Streptophyta > Magnoliopsida > Ericales > Theaceae > Camellia > Camellia lanceoleosa. Next base: position 65,622,329 of record CM045769.1, on the reverse strand, counting down.
CAAACATTGTGTGTGCTGGGATTATTCGAATTTATTAATACCCATAAGGTCAATTCCAGATTTATTAATACCCATTAGTATCATGGATTCATTTGTTAGGCAGAAAATTTGTTCTAAATAAAATAATAATAATAATATAAAGGGAAAAAAAATCTAAGGTTCAAGACGACATTAAGATGAATAATGTGCAATTTTTTACTGGGAGTTTGCAATTTTTTTTTTTAAATTTATTGTAGTGATTAATCTGCAACACATACATCCTTTGACATTAAGATGAATAATGTGCTGTTCAGTTTTGTTTATAATTTAAATTTTAAAATTATGCTTGCATATAATCTAGATTCAAGATAAAGAAAGAGAATGAGAAAGGCAAAGAGGATCCTAGGATCACTTCTTGAGTATCTTAGGCATCGTATATATGGTTGTCGTTTTCACATAAATCCCAATTCCTGCGACAACCCTTGTATTCAATCCACCAAATAGGGACATCACGAAGAAACTCCCTCACCGAAGTGATGACATGCTCATCAATTCTTGAACTTTATTCCGTTATCTGGTAAAAAGTTAGGAAAAGAGGTAACTTCATTAGAGACAACTTCATTAGAGGTATGAAAAATAAAGGTTTTGCTTTATGTGGATTTTATTTGCATATACGTTGAGATTATTGAGATCTTGAATTTTTGCTAATTTTTCATTATGACAATTGTTGAATGTATAGACAATTGTTAAATGTTTATAATTTGTGATATATGTTTTTGCAGATTTTGTTGAGGGAATAGTTGATACGATCGAGCGGTTGATGTTGGGAGCTAAAGATTATGTTGCTCTTCTTCTTCTTTTTTTTTTTTTTTGAAGACTTGAATTTTGTAGTACAGTGTATTTAAAGATGGTTAATGGATAATGTCTATTATAAATTTAATTAATTTGTTATTTTTGTTATTTTTCATTTACAAAAAATTGGTTGGTGCTTGTAATTGATTTTTTTCTTGTAGCAAACTCATATATGATTTTTTTTTTAATAAATAATTATTTGCGATAGTAAAACAATGGTCGCTAAAAGTGTTTTTTATTTTTTTATTTTTTTTTGTAACGGCAAAATAGTTGTCGCAAAAAGTCTTTTGCGACTGTATTTTTATTATTTATGACGGCATGTGACGGTAACAAAAAGTACTTTTTTTAGTTGTGAATGTTATTAATCACACTTAAAAGATGTGATGTAAATATTTTTAATCACACTTAAAAGGTGTGATCTAAATGTTATTAATCACACTTCCAAAGATCACACTTAAAAGGTGTGATCTAAATACTTTTAATCACACTTAAAAGATGTGATAAAAATATTTTTAATCACACTTAAAAGGTGTGATCTAAATATTTTTAATCACACTTAAAAAGTGTGATTAAAAATAATCACTTTTAATCACACTCCCAAAGATCACACTTTAATAAAACTTAAAAAGTGTGATTAAATAACATACATCACAGCAAAAAAGTGTGATCTTTATCTGTTTTTGTAGTAGTGACATCAAGGGAATAAAGCCTCTCATTAAGCTGCACCAGGGGTCTGACAACTCGGGCTTGAGCCAACCCTTCTTGGGGATCTGGACCTTGCAAATTTTCAACTGGCGGGAGTGGGTCAAAGTTCAGCTGGGGTCCGAAAGCTGGATGTGAGGCAGATGCCCCAGATGGACGCTGCGTTTCAATACTAGTCTCAGCCTGCATGGCAGTTCCCTGATTTAACGCTGCTATCACGGCCAAAAATTCTTCCGAACCCTATGCCATCACGGTCTGCTGAGTCCGAACAAAGGTGATGTGACTGGCGACTGACGGATTAGATGAACCGGTGAGCCCTGACTGGCCTTTCTTTGCCTTGCCTCAGCGAAAGAGCACTGGTTGCCCTTGAATTGAATTTTTGACCTAACAAAGTCTATCAGCACTAGTCCAATGTACCCGGGGGATATCGAAGTCTTCTGAAGCTATAGTTCCAGGACTACCTAGCAAAAGAGAAAACATGCAGCATCTCAGCCTGATTTAATAGAACAAATTTGAGCAAAGCTGAATGATCAGGTTCTCATCAACTCATCCCCAAATTTCGCACAAACTGATACCCTCAAGTAAAACTAATTCCCAACATCGATGCCGCAGTTCGATACCTGCACTTGCAACTGATACATGCATTCCTGTAGAGACGCACTCTAAAAGCACATAACAAGCAAGTGAGAGCCAAAACACCCCTATGTTGGGGTAGGGTTTCCCTGTCCTATTTTGTCAGGAGCTAGGGTTTTACTACGCACGCAGCGGTTTCAAACAACCTATATTGGGTAAGTAACCTGTCCTAGTTTGGAATGGTCACTACGGATTCCGAATATGCACTAGGTCGAATGGTCAAAAGGGTGCCCCAGTAAAACTGGGGTTTGTGTTCCCATACTGGCAGAGCCCACAACCGGTCAGCCTTATGGTCATGCCTTGACAAGACAAGCCTCCGGCAAACCGTTCAGGAATAGCAGATGGCAAACACGGTGTTCTAGGCGCACCAATGCAAATGCAATGCAAAGAAACACATAAGTGTAGTCAAAACCAGATATCATGAGTTCCAGTCAAGCTCTCTAATTCCCCAGCAGGGTCGCAAAAACTGTAGACGCGCCCTTGGGGCCTCACGCTACAGTGCGGACTCGATTTGTCACGGTTCTAAATCTTGAACCAAAGAGTCCAAATCCGGCAAATCGTTTTGACAAAACAGATTTTTTGATAGAAGTGCCAAACATGGACTCCTTTGCCAGATGCAGAGTCGCCACCTAAATATTTTATTTTGGGAAAAATTTAGGAAACCCTGACTCGTTGCCTAAGGCCACGTGTCCGTCATCACCAAAGTTGCCTCGGCTTAGGAACTTGGGTACGATTGGGGAAGGTCAGTTCGTGAGCACCCCCGCTCGCCCGATCAAAGATCGGCCTCTACTAACCATGATATCTAGTTTTGAAAACATTGTGTGCTATTATTCCGGTTATTAGCCTAGATTTACTATGTGATACGCACAGCAAACAAGTATAGACTGGATCGCCTGAATTGGAACAAAACATTTCATGTTTGTTTATTTGAAAATGGTTTGACGGTGCTACCCGCAAGTAGGCTAAGATGTGGATTTGCCACCCTCGGGTGGGCTTAGAAAAGATTGTTTTGCCACTATCTAGTGGGCTTAAAAACAAACAATCAGTGCATTGTCTCAATTCAAATAACGCAACCTCCACCCACAGGCATTCAGGCAGTTATATCGCATAAGTATATAGCCTCATGGTAAGCATGCTATCATGGCAGTCACTCACACGAATGCAAGGATGCTAAAGCATAACCACTTACCGAGTACTCCAAGCCAAAACAGAAGCTATGTTAGAAATCCATGCATGATCCTAACAATCCAGAAGTGCCTAATGCAACACATGCAAAATGCAACTACAATAGGCTCGACTATTCTAAACATGTCATATGAAATGCTACAACTAACAAGTATTCAACTTGGAATTGAAATACAATGCAGTTAGTATGATGCGCCGAGCCCGGTGCATGCAAAACAGATGAATGATGCAAACATGCTATCATACTGTATGCTAATTGAAATATGCCCTAATCTAACCATCATAAGCTGGTAAATAAAAGGCAGAAAGACGTGGAGTTGGAAGACATACATCACACGCACACACACTTATTATAACATTGCCCTTGCTTGGAGGGTCCGAATAAATATACAGTCCCAAATAAATAATTACAATCCGAATAAGTACAAAACCCTAATTAATTAACAAATTAATCTAGGAAAGCAGTAAATTAGCATGCAAGCTATGGACTGCCTCAGCTCTGCTCCGGATTATGAATGATGCATGTTCGGGTTGCCTTGCCCGGAAATCCATTGCGATGCCCCAATTAGCCTCTGTTCACAATTGTTCTCGGAATGTGCGCCAAGCTCTGGAAGGTTGCTGATTCTTGATTTGCTACAACAGAGAGCAGGAAAGGGGCATGGCAATGTATTTTCACATATGTATACATGTCTCGATCCTCGTGCCACCAATCACACATCTCGATGCATGATGCCCGAGGAGTCGAATTGCACAACTCAATATGAGATGAATGCACATAAAAACACAACAAGACCGAGACTCCATCATGGATAATCTAGAGTGTCGACGACTGGAGAATTGAGACACGTTCCGTCACTCGAAGTACGAAACATCCCTCGTTTCCCGTGCTTGGGCTAACTCCTATCCCAAGCACAATGCAATATGCATGACATGCATGAATGCCACTAACATACAACCTAACATGCACAATGCTATGAAATGGCATACACGATGCACGAGGTAACATGGCATACACAATGCACTAACATACAACCTAGCATACACAATGCTATGAAATGAAATGGCATACACAATGCATAATGGACTTACACCAACACGAGTGGACCTCAGCCACACTCACATAGGAGGCCATAAGATGAAAATGAGACACTCGAAATGCGTGCACACGTGCACGCAAACCGAGGACCGATCCTAGGGCACGAATGCCACTCTAACAAGGCATGGCAAGGCATGGAATATGGCATACAAACATATGAATTTCAGCACTCAAATATGATGCTAAAGAGCCCCAAAACATGGAAACATGGCACCCGACGCATGAGATGAACCCCGAAACTCAAAACTATGCACATGGAATGACTTATAGCTATACAAAGCATGCATTATTTGACTATGAAATCTAAAGACAGATCCAAGGCAGTCCCAAAACATGCATATTTCCAGTTCAAAGCATGGCCAAAAAGTGCTAACAAGATGGACTAAAATAGCATGCAAATTTGACTAGCCAACATGATTTATATGGCAAGTATATGATGCACATGGAATCTCACCAAACCAGCAAAAATCAGTGAATAAAACATGTGAAAATAGGTCCAAATAACCACTGATATGCAACCATGGCATGCAAAAATGATGAGCTCCTTTGGTGAGCTATGCAAGGGATTCTTAAGCACATACAAGGTGGACACTTAGCATGGCATAAAAAACTCTGAAAATCAAATATGGTAGTCCTCAAACTCACCATTTTGACCCTGAAAAGTGACTTCAAAGCATGCAAGATAGGGTCTCTTTGGAAGGCCAAAATGACCACCAAACAAGTCAAGGTGAGAGGGGGTCACCCCCCTTTGATTTGGAGGCTCAAAATAGTGTCTTAGCCATTGAAAATCCACTGGATTTCAGTGGCTAGAAGTCCAAACCAAGTATACAACAAGAGCTTAGGTGTAAGGCTCAAAACATGAAGCAATCAAGTATACAAGGAAGCATATGATCTCAAAAAAAAAAAAAAAAATGGAACCTTAAACAAACTTGAAGAATATGTTAAGACAAGACTTTTTCTAGTTTATAACAAGTCTCAAAAATGAACACAAATAGGGCTAATCTATCATGCAAAAATGACCCTAGGAGAGAGAATAGAGACAAGGGATAGCAGCTGGCCCCAAATGGAAAAGAGCCCTTCAACAAAGTTGAAGAGGGGATCAAAAAAATGCACTTCACAGTTTATATCAAGCCACAAAAATGAACACAAGTAAGGCTAAACTTTCATGCAAGAAAAAGGCCTAAAAGATGGATAAAGACACAAGCGGTAGCTGCTGGCCTCAAACAGAGGAGAGCCCTTCAACAAAGTTGAAGAGGGGCTCAAAAAAAGGTATTTTATAGTTTATGGAAAAGTCCAAAACAGCTCACAAATAAGCCTAAAATATCATGCAAAAATAGGCCTAAAAGGGAGTTTAAACACAAAGGGTGAGAAGAAGGCCTCAAACAAATAAAGGCCCTTAATCAAATATGTAGAGGAGCTCAAAATAATGCTATTTTCAGTTTGGGTCAGAGCCCAAAAATGTAAGCACAAGGAGCTAAGATATAGAACAAAATAGGGCAAGAAAGAGGGAAAAGAAGACTCACCCTTGTAGAGCAGCAAATCAGCAACTTTTGGACCAAAATTTCGGACTTTCAACCTCTTCAAATGTCCTCCAAGGTGCTGGAATGAGGTGTGGAAGTGTTGTGCTATGAGTTGGTGTGTAAAATGGTGTAGAACTTGAGGGGTTTTGAGGCTTGGAGTAGAGAGGGAGAGGGGTTGAATGCAAGAGCCTTAAAACAAATTTTGTAACCTCCCAAAATGAAGCTGGGGGGTCTGGTTTTATGGAGGGAGGAGTGAAGGAAAGGGGAGGAAAATCAAATTCAAATTTCCCCCCCAACAGGCAGCCCCCCTGATACACAATCTGGGGGGAAACAAATTGCACAGCTGGAAAGTACCTGGAGAGAGGATCTTGGCCGGCCAGTTTTTTAGGGTTCAGGTGGCCGGCCGGCCTCCCCCATGGCTGGCCGGCCAGGGGTCAAAAGGGTCAAGCATGATTAGTGGCTGGCCACCCCAAAAAGATGGCCTCCCATGTGTGCACAACACAACTATGTGGTCAAAAACTGGAAGAAGTGAACCAGGAGAGAGAAAAACCAATTTTTTAGAGGAGTTCAAAAGGGTCAGAGACAATTACCAGCCAGCCATATCATATTGGTGGCCTCCCAGGTGTGTACAACACAAATATGTGGTTTAGGGCTAGAACAAGTGGCCTAAGGGTGGTCAACATTGGCTTTCTAGTGAGAAAAACGGGCGACTGAGGGCGATGAAGAAATAAAACTGGTTGTCAGAATAATTACTGGCCTCCCACCCTTCTATAACCTTCCTAATAATGAAAATAAGGCCTCCACAAAAAATGAGCCCAAACCGATGCAAAATGAAGGTTCAGGGGCCAAACGGCAACAGGGGCCCGAAACCATCATAGGCACCGGAAGTGGTGTTCGACCACGAAGTTGGTCTCTCGGACCACAGTATCCCTCAAAAGGGAGGCAATAAGGTGCATGCCAAATACCGCAGCAAACGGAGGTGGTTAAGCGGTCCCGAACCGAGGCACGCGGCCGACGGCTCCGAAAAATCGGAAACCGGGCTCCAAACGGAAAAAATGGCATACGACCACGAAACGTAGCCTACGGCCACTGAGAGATGACCTACGAGACCTCTCCCTCCCTTCGAGAAGAGAAAAAAGAGAAAACAGGACCTGGTTCGCAAACTGAGGCAAAGCACAAAAGAGTCCAGAAGTTCGGAGGCAAGGCTTGCAGCCAAGGCTCTGAAACTTCTGAACGAGCACAATATGCAATATCACCTAGCGCTCAATCGGTGACGTCTGAGTCTTAAGGTCGGTCAAAAATGGGGTATCTACAGTAAGGTATGCTAAATTAAATATGACCTAATACTAACCATCAAAAGCAGGTAAGTAAAAGGGAGAAAGAAGTGGGGGTTGGAAGACATGCACACACGCACCCACACTTATTACAAATTCGCCCTCGGTCGGAAGGACCAGAAGAATAATATAATTTAACTAACCTACAAGATAATTAAATATTACAGACTAATTAAACTAGTTAAGTAAATTAACTAATCTAATAAGACAGTAAACAACCTCGGGAAGAGGGCCCAATGCAGTGCATGCTTGGCTCCGCTCGGAAGTCCACTGCCATGCACAAGTTGCCTCTGTTTTCCTTGCTTTGCTCTTCTGGAAGTTGCAAAACTCCCAAGGTATGCTCCATGGACACTGTGGAACACCACCGGCCATAAGGAATGGTCACTAGCCAAAGGAAATGGTCACCGGCCACAAATCTTATCCATCGGCCAAAAATGATGGCCGGTCGGCACTGCAGATGGTCGGTCGACCAAAAATTCCTACAGAATCTGTGTTGACAGTAGCTGAGGACAATACTTGGCATGGCAATGCATTTCAAGCAATGTATGCACCAAACACACTCCTTATCATGTGTATGACTCAAAGGGGTGTGTTCCTTGGTTCTCGGACCACCAATTGTGCATTTCAATGCATGATGGCCCAAGAAACCAAGTATGCAACTTCAATTTCAAATGAAATGCAAACCAAATAAACACACAAGGAGGCCCAACCTCTATCATACTCACTTCAAGAGGTCAAGCATGCATGCTCATGCAATGCAATCCTAAGCATATGAGCCTAAGTGTGCAACATGAAAATGCAAAGAGGCAAGCATGCAATGATGCGAAGGATGGTCTTACGCCAATTTAGGCAGCCCTCAAATAGGCCTAAAACAGTGGCCAAGATGCTATGGAATGAAGGCTAATTGACATACAAACATGCATGAAAGCATGGACCAACATTCAAGCATAAAGAGCAACTTCTAAGCACACTTAAGAAGATGCATAACATGGATAATTAGAATGCATGGAAAACTATAAAAATCATGTTGATGATGGTGCCAAACCAATTTAAACAAGACAAACATAGCATGCAATCGGTCCAAGTACTTGAAGCAAGCCAAGGAGACTTAAGCCATGGCTAAGTCAACCAAGCCTCACAAGGCCAAGAGGACTTAAAACAGGTTCAAGGCAGACCCAGACAATGCTAAAGGAACACCTAGATGGCATCTAAGTGGCTTAAACATGCAAGCATACTCAAAGGCCTAAACAAGGGGCATAAGACAACAACCTTTTAAAGCAACAAAGGAGTATCAAATGCAAGTATGCAAGCATGTCATGAGGACTGAAATAACATGGTAAGTAGTGCCAAACCACTGAAATGATGCAAGGATGGCATGCTCATGGTCAATGCATCAAGGCATGCAAAGTGGGATTACATGGTAGCTATACAAAGCAAGGCATGGATGACCCAAATGACCAAAAACAGATCTCAAGTACATCAAAACAAGCACAAAAGCTTCACAAATCTTGGCCAAAAACATGCTAGAACAAAGGGCCAAAGTCTAAAGCATGTTAAGACCTAAACATGGCATTACAAGGCATATATGCTAAGCAAGCATGGTGTACCTAAACCAACTAAAAACATAGGCATATTATGACATAATAAGCATGAAAATTAGCTAAGGCATGGCCAACACACACTTAGACTAGATGCTCCCTCAAGAGGCAAAAATGGTCCTTTTTAAGGACAATAAGGAGAGGGGGTGGCCCTCTCCTTCCTAGGACCTCAAGGCACCATCCTCACCTCTGAAATCCCTCAAGATTTCAGTGGTGAGGAGGCCCAAACACAATGGTCCCGGAGCCTACTCAAAATGGCACAAAATGGAGCCTTACAAGGCTTAAGAGGGGTCAAACAACCTCAAAGCTTAAAGCACCCTTAACAAACTATTTAGAGCACTAAAAAACAGAAATTTTATATGTTATACACAAAGCTCAAAAATAGTTGTAAGGTAGGCAAAAATACAACGCAAAAATGGGGAATAAAGGGACAAGCTTCTTACCCTTGAAGACCCTCTTCACCAATGGAGCTCCAGCAGCTTCTTTAGGTTGAAATCAGTCTAAAACCTCCAAAAATATCCCTCAAGGGCCTCAGCTCCAAGGGATGGTGTGATGGTGGGTGTTTGTGAGCAATTCTAAGCCTAAACACACACAAGACAAAGAGAAAGGGAGAAATAGAGATAAGATACACACAATATTCAAACCCTAGAACTCAAACCCTAAAAAAAGCTGTCTAAAATGTCTAACCCCTCAAAAAGGGAGTGAAGGCTCCTCTTTATAGAGCTTTTAGTCTTGTAAGCTTACAAGACAAGCTTCTAAAGAGAGAGATCCCTCCATACACGTGTATGAAGGGGAGACAAGTGCATGCCAGCTACACCAAAATATCTGCAAAAGCAGATGCACAGTAGTCGGCCGGCCAAAGATGCAATTGACCAAAAAAAGATAGCTGGCCGGCCATCTATAGTGCCGGCCGGCCAAATATTTGGCTGGTGGCAACAAGACACAGCCGGTGCCCTCAAGCCATGGCCGGTAATGGGTGGGGATGGTCTACAAGCCCTACCCTGCCTCTCAAAGGCAAAACACAAGTGTTTGGGGCCAAACCAACCACGAAACAGTCGAGTCGAGAGGTCTTGAGACGAGGCGCGCTGCCAGGGCTTCCGGGACCTCAAGACGAACACAAACAAGGGTGATCACTGAGTGTTCAATCAGTGACGTCCAAGTCTTGAGGACAGTAAAAAATGGGGTTTCTATAGAGGTGGCTTGGACTTATCTTCTTGGAGCCCATCAGCCGATTGACAGATCATCAGGCAGGGTCAGGTACACCTTGTTCACCGAGCAATACAGGAGGAGTACGCCCGAGACTTTTCAGGCCATACAGCAGTATGCCCGAGGATTTCTGATGTTCCTTTTCGGGACCACACTGTTCTTCGACAGGGGGAACACGGTTGGGCTTTATCTCTTGAGCGCTCTAGTAGACCTGTCACAAGTCCGGCACTTTGATTAGGGTGGCGCTGGCCTCGCTACCCTTTATTGCTACATGAGCACGACCTCCCGCGGGCGGGGGAACATAGTAGGAGGCTACTGGAGAGCCTGGGAGGTACATTATGCCCTCTTGGTTTACATTTCTACTTTTCATTATCTGTACAATGCACACTGCACACATTGCACACATTAAATTCTCAGACTGCGTGACTCAAAGATTCTCGGATTTTCAGATTTTGATGACCGCCTTGCCTTTCACAGCTGTGGGTTTTTGCCTATTTCCCGACACTCGCCCCTGAGCCAGAGGTCGAGGCACCTCTAGATATACCATATTCACGCAGATTTGAGGGTCGGTGTCGGCCCAGGACCCAGGAGACATTGCCATATCTCCGGCAGTATTTTGACACTGTAAGGGCGACGGAGGTAATCCAGAACTCTCAATTCTTCATGCTTTCAGCTTTTGATTCATCTTGCATAACTATGACATCTAATCAATTTATGCACTTGTTATCCGCAGATCACTTGGCCGCCTTGGATAGCCATGCCAGGGTATTCTCGGTTCCAGTTCGCTAGGGCATGGGGTGCCTCCCGATACATGGTTTTGTTTGAGGGACCAGTCGGCAGAGCCTACTTTCTCGGGGATTGCTTTATACGCCAGAGGATGGGTAATCTTGCTCAAGAGATCCCCTCACTGCCTCCACTGGAGATGCGATCCACAAAGAGCCTCACTCTCCAGGAGGTTGACGACCTTATGTTGGGTGTTGACGTAGTTCTTTTCCTGGAGAAGGGGGAGTACGTGACATATCACCATACATACCTAATGCCTCCACTGATAGGTGTCCGTACCCCCTAGAGGAGAGCTGCTGATATGCCTTCCTTGAGTCGGACCCGAGCTGGAGGCATTCGTTCAACTAGCGGGGCCAGCGCATTGAGGGGCAGGACCAAGAGGATGCCCCCTGCTTGGCAGTGTGCCGGATGGCTAGATCTTCCGACTGAGCTGACAGACTGGCAGTATGGAACATCTTACTAGATTCCATTGGAGCCTCCATTGCCCGAATATCGATATGTCAGTGACCCTGACTCACCGCCGGTATGCTCCACAGTTTTCATTTATCATTCAGATATTTAGACATTCATTCATTCATTCATTGATGACTTGAACTTGCATCTACAGCCTCCCAGAGAATATACTGAGGGGTTGCTCGGGGTGGTGGCATCACTCGAGAGCGTGGTCTTGCGAAGGGAGACGCTGCTGTACGCCTCCATCATTCCGGTGCTTTTCAATTTCCTTGTGTTTATCGTACTGCTGATGACATACCAAAACTGAACATTTCACTACACTGATTCACTGCATGTGTAGAGCACATCTAACACATCACATTCACATACTATATCTGCATGCACACATTGCATGCACCATACTCGCATCTGCATCTGATATGCATGCTCTGGCTGATGTATTCAAACTCCCTTTTTAGGTCACACCGCTACAGGCTGGGCCATCCAGGCCTTCTCGAGTAGCTGGGAGAGGGGTCTGGACTTACGGCTGAGGGAGATGCAGAGCACCTGTCAGACCGAATAACAAGTCCAGCGAGGAGGAGGAGTCAGCTCATCCTTAGTCGGAGACATCCGCGGGCAGAGATGATGACTCTGGTTCCAGTTCTGAGGGCGGAGGCGATGCCGAGGAGGATTCCGAGGATGGCGGCTCTGATTTAGACGGTGGTGCCGGTGGCGGTGGTGCAGAGGCTGCTCAGCCGAAGAGAACGAAGAGAGCCTCCCGATCTTGAGTCAGATGGCACGGATGTAGATATTTTTTCTTTATTTTCTTTTTACTAGTAGTTGTAGCACATTGTACAGCGTTAGGCAGTTTTATTTTCTTTAAAACTTTTACCCTGTTGTAAAATGTTGTAAACAGAAAACATGATGGAATGAAAACAACTTTTTGTTCAAAAAGTGTTGTATTTGTATTCTAAGCATCGCATCACATCATTTTGCACAAAAATGAAAGTGAACGGAAATTGGACATCGTATATTGCCAAGTTAGGTAGTGAACCAACGTAACAAACTAAACAACTTAACAAAAACAACTCGATAAACAATGAGCAACAACTCGATAAGTAAAGAGCGACAACTCAATAAACAAAGAGCAACAACTCGATAACCAAAGAGCAACAACTCGATAACCAAATAGTAACAACTCGATAACCAAAACTTAACAACTTGATAAGAAAATGCATATTGGATAAAGAAAGTGACAGAACGCATCCGAAACAAAGGTAAACTCAGACCTTCAGCACTCTCAGGACATAAGAAGGCTAGAGACTCTCTTCGGGAGACAAGAAACAGTTGCAGACCACCTTTTTGCTTATGGCCGACCATTAAAAGGGCTGGCCGACCACTTTTTTGGTCTGCAGACCAGAAAATGTGGCCAGCCGACCAAAAACACCTGCTGGCCGACCAGTTATGTTGGGGACCTCCAGATTGTTGCCACGTGTCCTCTAAACAGTGCCTTATCCTCCATAAAGGTTCCAGCTTCATGGTTCCCTCATTCTAACTCAGTTTTGCACCAAATGGAGGCATTTCTTGTCCAAAACCTCACAAATTGGATTGCTAACTTGGATGGCTCGAAAAAGTTCAATTTCTGGGGGTTCACTATTCACGCTGAGCCGCACCCTGCTGCATTTTCCATTCCTCCATGCTGCGGCAAGGTGTTAGAATCCGGTAACTCATGTCTTTAGCTTTGGCAGACAAGAGATGTGTCCCACTTTTGAATACTTCCAAGCTTTGATGGAGTCCGAACGCAATGAAGAGATCTTGCCCCAATTCCGCTTCGGCCATATCCAAGCCTTAGGAGGGATGTGCGGGCTCACTTTGCATGGCGCTCGGTCCTTGATCCGCGATGGAGAACTGGACATCCCGAGCTTGATTCGTTGGTTTTCTGATGCCGGTGACCGCGGCGATCATCACTGGCAGGGTTTTCGGCGACATGCGCTTTGCTTGAGCATGTTGTCTCATTTCTTGCTTGCCCCAGGCTTTGGAGGATCTAGCGTCCGTTTGATTGAGGTTGCCCAAAGTTTAAAAGAGGGCAAAAGCTGTATTGCCATGATGCTAGCTGGGACATTGATGGGTTTGGATGCTTTCCATCGCTGAGAGACGGCTAGATTCGCGGGAAGTCCACTACTGCTGCAGGTAATGTTTTCCGCCATATCTCACATATGTTTCTCACATCACTCGACCCTCAGGCTTGGTTTTTCTCTCAAAACCCTTTTCTCACTTTTCTCTCCACGTACATCTCTCTATTCTTTATTCTCTCATTTTTCATCCCTCCCCAGATATGGTTGATGGACAAGTTGAAGGTTGTGGACTCATGCCCAACATATTCAGCTCGTGGCTATTTCTTCTAGGGATGTCTAGTCGATGCCCCTGATGAGGGATGGTGGTGTGAATGGATGTGTAGTCTATCCGCTGTCAACATTGCTTGGCGATGCCCCTGGCTCAATTTGCCAGCGATGAGTTACAACATGTCTCGCCAGCCCGGGATTCAATTGATCAGCCTGACACACTGTGTCTTTTACTTCTCATTTCGAATCTGGCGCCAATTCGAACATGATCAGACTTGCCCAGAGGAAGGGATAGAGTACACTGCTACATTTCCAGTCCAAGGCACACAGTTAGCTCGGTACGCCACGGCATGGAGGACGAGAGAGCTTCTGGCCCCCACTCCCACTTTCAGTTGCACCCTCTCTGATGAGTGCATAGCTTGGCTTGATGAAGAGGCGCAGGTTGGGCCTGCCTTGGCATCAGAGGCTTCCACAAGCTCTGGGAGAGGGCGCAGGAACACCTGACTTGACTATGCCTCGAGTTTATTACTTTATCAGTACTTTCAAGTTTTCTTTATGAATGTAATAAAAAGTAACTTCAATTTGTATTCAAGAGTTGGAGAACTTTGTACTGAAATCAATGTAATTGAAGGTTGTGAGTACTGAAAATTTTCCGTTTGGTCCAAAAATGGTCTAAGTCGTAAAAAGATTAATTTGAGCAAAATCAACTTTTATTAAAACTTTTCAAAACCATTTTCGATATGGATCACAACTGGACACGCCCGAGATCTATCACTGAGATGTACAGCCCCGGATCCCATCAACTGGAAAGTTGCCCCTAGTCTGAATAGCACTGCACTGGAGATCACAACCGAGCTCTTGAATGCAGAATAGACGAAGATGACCGACATGATCACATGGAGAAAGTTCATTTGGAAGTGTTTATGGCTGGACTTCAGAATGAAGTTGCCTACATATCTCGAAGATGGGAATCAAGCCTTACGTAGTTCAGCTAAGGTTCACTCGTGTATTAACACTCTCCTTTTGCGCTCTAACTTTTGCCAAAGCCGCCCTTTTTGGGTTTTCAACCTTGCGAGCTCATTTTTTATTATTTCAAATTTTTCATGCTCTAACTTTTGCCTAGGTTGCCCTTTTGGGTTTTCGGCCTAGCGAGCCACTCAGGTATAGTGTTTCTTCAACTTGTCCATGTTGATCGCCTGGGAGAACTCTAGGCCATCTAGGTCCATTAGAATGACAGCTCCACCCGACCAGATGGACTTGATGATGTAAGGGCCAGTCCAATTGGATCAGAACTTGCCCCTAGGGTCGTGGATGGGAGCTCGGTTGTCTTTGAGCACTAGATCCCCCTCTTTCAAATTCCTACACTTAACCTTCTTATTGAAAGCCTTGGCAATTCTTCGTTGATAACCCTGGACGTGATACAGTGCTTTCAGCCTTCTTTCATCAAAGAGCATGAGTTCTTCGAACCTGCTTTGCTGCCAATCTGCCTCAGCTATCTAACACTCAGCCAATACCCGTAATGATGGAACCTCAACTTCGATAGGCAGAACAACCTCCATCCCATAAACCAATGAATACGGAGTTTCCCCAGTAGACGTTCAAATTGAAGTCTGGTAGCCCACAGAGCAAATGGCAGCTTATCTAGCCAGTCCTTGTAGGTTTCCACCATCTTTTGCAGAATGTGCTTGATGTTCTTGTTGGCGGCCTCAACTGCTCCGTTAGTTTGCGACCGATATGTAGATGACTTATGAAAAGCCACGTTGTACTTCTCCAACAAGTCGATCACCTCCTTCTTGAAGTGAGAACCATTATCCGAAATAATCTCATTCAGGACCCCGTAGCGACAGATGATGTTGTTTCTGATGAACTTTGCAACATGCGAAGCCGTCAACACCGCGTAAGATTGGGCCTCAACCCACTTCGTGAAGTAGTCTATCGCTACCAAAATGTACTCATGCCCGTTGGACCCCTTCGGGGTGATAGCCCCAATTACATCAATCCCCTAGACTGAAAATGGCCATGGTGAAGTCATGTTGTATAGCTTCGACATTTGGCATTTGTGGCATCGCCGAACAAAGCCAATACAATCCTCATCCATGGTGGACTAGTAATAACCTTGTCTAAGGATCTTCCGAGCTAGCATCACCCCACTCATGTGCACTCTGCACTCTCCTCCATGGATGGCCTCCATCAGGCGCTTGGATTCTTCAACATCAACACACAGCTTATGCATCCTGAGATGACCCTTCTTGTATAGTTTACTTCCGCAGATGATAAACTGAGCAGCCATTCTTCGAATTGCCCTCTTATCTTTGGCATTTGCCCTTGGTGGATACGCTTCCCTTTCCAAGAAGTTCCAGATGTTGTAATACCAGGGATTCTCATCTTGTACCTCATCTACGGCAGCAATCAGCTCATAGGCCAGCACGAATTTCTGTTCGATGATGATCGGACGCATCCGGACTCTGAAAGGGATGTCTATCATAGAAGATAGAGTTGCTAATGAATCAACGAACTTGTTGTTCTCTCTTAACAGATGGACGAAATTCAGTTTCTCAAACCGAGGAATCAGCATGTCCAAGGTCTGGCAATAAATTCTCATCTTTTCTTCTTTAACTTTCCAATCTCCTTTAGCTTGAGATACAACAAGGTTCGAGTCCCCGATGACGTCTAACCATTTTGCCCCTAGTTCTAGGGCGGCTTCTAGTCCAGCAATACATGCCTCATACTCTGCTTCATTGTTAGACACTTTGAACCAGAGTTTGAATGCTAGAGGTACAAGGAAATTGTCGGGTGCTATCAGGAACACCCCTATCCCATACCCGTATTGGTTTGACGCTCTGTCAAAGTACATCGTCCAAGTCTCTTCTTCGACATGCAGAATGGCCTCGTTTGGGAACAAATACTCAACTGCTTCATCCCCTTCAACTGGGTGATCGGCTAGGAACTCTGCTACCGCTCTTCCTTTCACTGACTTGCGCGTCATATACTTTAGATCAAATTCAGAAAGCAGAAGTAACCAAAGAGCTAGCCTACCCCTAAGTGCCGGTTTCTCGAAGAGATATTTGATGGGATCTAATATCGAAACCAGTATTACAAAGTGAGCTAACAGGTAGTGCCTCAGTTTCCTGGTAGCCCATACCAAGGCCAGACAAGCCTTCTTCAGCGGATTGTAACGGGTCTCGTAATCCATCATTTTCTTGCTCAAGTAATAGATAGCCCTCTCCACTTTGTCCTCAGACTCCTGTGCGAGCATGCAGCCCATTGTCGTTTCAGTCACTGAAAGGTACAGAATCAACGGTTTCCCTGGCTCAGGCAGTGACAACACAGGTAGGTTCTGTAAATATTGCTTGATCTGCTCGAAAGCAACTTGGCATCAATCGTCCCATTGGAACTTATTTCCTTTCTTCAGGAGACCAAACGGTGGTTCACAAGTCCAGGTTAATTTTGTAATAAACCGTCTTATGAATTGCACTTTACCCAGAAAGCCTCGCACCTCCTTTTTAGTCCTCGGTGGTGGCATTTCTAAGATGGCCTTGATTTTGGAAGGATCGATCTCGATACCTCTCTGTGTGATCAAGAACCCCAGTATTTTCCCTACTGTAACACCAAATATACATTTCTGAGGATTCAGCTGCAACCGATACTCTCTGATCCATTACAAGAATTTTTGCAAGGCAGTGTAGTGGCCCTCTCTTTCCTTGGACTTGACAATCATGTCGTCCACATACACCTTAACCTCTTTATGGATCATGTCATGTAAAATCGTGGTCATTGCCCGTTGATACGTAGCCTCAGCATTCTTCAGCCCAAACGGCATCACCCTATAACAATAGGTTCCCCATGGGGTGGTGAAAACAGTCTTCTCCCGGTCTTCGGGTGCCATCAAAATCTGATTGTAGCCTGAAAACCCGTCCATGAATGAGAGCAGCGCATGCCCAGCAGTGAAGTCCACTAATTCGTCAATACGTGGCAAAGGAAAGTCGTCCTTCGGACTGGCTTTGTTCAAATCCCTGAAGTCCACACATACCCGAATTCTGCTGTCCTTCTTCGGCACTGGAACTATATTGGCTAACCAAGTAGGTACTCGGATACCAGCAGGAACCCTGCATCAATCTACCTGGTGACCTCTTCTTTGATCTTCAAAGCCATCCGGCGGATCCTTCAACTTCGCTAATGTGTCGGGCCTCTGGGTCAAGAGGGATCCGGTGCTGTACAATCTCAGGATCGATTCCAGGCATGTCTTTGTAGGACCACGCAAAAATATCTTTGAAATCTTTTAATAAAGTGACTAAGCGTTCGCGCTCCTCCGAACACAACGTGGACCCGATCTGGTCCAGCCGTGGGTCCTTCTCAGTATCAATATTAATTATGGTGATTTCATCAACCAAGGGTTTAACAAACCTCTCCTGCTCTTGATCAAGCAAATATTGCAAAATCGGAGGAATTTCTTCCTCGTCCTTTTCATCAAAATTTTGAAAGTCTTGATTAATGCAATAAATTAAAGGCACATAAAAGTACTCGGAAGCCACAACCATACCATTCTCATTAATAACATCTAGTCCATCTAATTCCTCTGTTACAACAGACTCAAAGGAAAAAGAAAAAGATGACCCGGATAGGACAGTGGCATCCAGGTCGTCGCCCCCAAGAATACCAGACTCAGCCTCAGACGAGCTGGAACCTGATTCCAACTCCACAGACTTGGTGGAATCAGATTCCGGCTCACTACTTGACCCGATGCTGCTCGATAAAAAGCCCTCCTCGTATTGCCAGACGAGGAAGGGTGCGATGGATGCATCCACAATGTTTGAAGATGGGCCCACAGCCACTTCATTCCCTATCATGGACACTGAGAAGTTATCCCCCAAGCACTATTGCATGATCTGAGGATCTAAGAGTAGACAAGCCAATGCTACCCCCATTTCAATCTCTGTGCGTTCGGAATCCTCCTCCTTGTACTGCTCAGCATCAGCTGGTGGGTCTGTTTGCTCTTCGGCAACATCATCCCCGGACAATTGCGAGTCAAAGAAAATCTCAAACCCCGGCAAACGCCGCCTCTCTACATTTAGCCATGGCTCTAGGAAGCCACAGAACGGGAAGTCTTCCCCCTCCCGGACAAAGCGTCCATTCAGGGTACCCTGGATAGGTCGATGCATCAACTCGTAATGCTTCCTAGCCTGCTTTACTCTAGCTCTTCCAGTCATCTCTTTTCCTTTCCTCACCCAGTCCTCCTTGGTAGGCAGATAACCTAAATCGAAGGTATGTGGGTTATGCGGCACTTCGGCCGATGCTGCAACGCCTTTCTAGCCACTTCACCCTAATCCCATCCCGGGCATGTACTGAAGCTTGTTCATAAGGTAGACTGATTGTGCGCTGACGTATAGCCCCTCATCAACAGCTAGAATGTTCCTTACAACCCGGGCCTCGGCTAGGGTGAACCCTGACAAAAACACATCCTCCGCGCCATGCTCAATCTCCAGAACTGGCGTAGAAACCTCTGGTGACGGATGGATCGAAGAATTTCCAAAAATGATGGCCACCCCCTTCCCTTGCGGGTACTTCAGCAATTGGTGCAAGGTGGAAGAGACGACTTTCACATGGTGCAGCCACAGCCGCCCTAGGAGTAACTTGAAGGTTGTAGGAACATCCAAGACGTGAAACTCAATGTTCCATTGCCCCGGACCAACCTGAGTTCGAATCTGTACAGTCCCCATCACCTCTCGGCTGGTATTGTCGTAGGCCCATATCACCTGGGCAGTAGGCACAAAATCCGCGAGCTTCAACCAGATAGCATATGCCGTTCTTGACGAACACACATTGATAGCAGATCCTATGTCAACAAGGACCACCGGCACCCATTTCTCTCTACACTCGGCAGAGATATAGAGTGGCTTGTTATGATTTGAGCCCTCAGGCGACAGTTCCTTGTCAGTGAAGGTCAAGGTCGGGGAAGCTCCTCCCAGAAAAACCAACTATACCAGCTATTTAGGCGTGGTGTCGATTGAAAGTTTGGCCTTGTCCATTATAGAAAGGATAGCTTGTCTGTGAACTCTTGAGGCCATCAGGAGTCCCCAGATGGAGATGTCTGCTTAGATTTTTTTAAGTTGTTTCAGTACAGCCTCCTCCTCGAGCAGTTTTTCCTTCTGCCTCTCTGCTTCTTTCTTCTTTCCGGATGCCTCTGGTTGATCCAAGTGTGGGGGCTTGAAATACCGCCCACTTCTAGTCATGTGGTTAGCCTCCTCCACGTACCAGGTATCACCCGGTTGGTTCTGTCCCCAATCTTCATCGGTGTGGGCAAGACGCAAGTCGTTGTCTTCCCACTACATGCCGTCGGTAACCGACAGACAGTTGTCCGGTTCTGTTACAACTGTTTCTGTGCGCACAGCACGTTCCATCTTGGCAGGGGCTTTGGCCTTTCTAGCCCTCTCTAGATCTTCAATCTTTTCCTGCTCAAACTGCTTCAATGTAGCCTATTGTGTGGTATCTTCTGTATTCAAACTGCCCAGATCCTGAGCAAAATTCTTAACACCAGTGCTCTCAGGTGATCTCTCCTGATTCCCGGCCATTCCGGCCACTGTTGGTATTCTCATTCTTGACGGTTCCTGTTCTGGCTGAGATTCTTCAACAACATCTGGTTGGTCGTCACACCCAGTAGTTTCTGCTGACCCATCTAAGTCAAACCAGTTGAAGTTTACATCTCCCGAGTCTTGCTCGTTGAAGAACTGCAGATCTGCAATGCCCTCTTCCAACTCTGTTAGGTTATCTAACCCCTGACTAGGTCTATTCTCCCGAACCATACTGATTTCCGCCCCAACTGGCAACTTTACCCTTAGCTTGACTTGATCCGATGATGTGATGTAACCACTCGGGTTGTACGTAAAGCTCGCAGACCCCTCAGGCTCTGAATCATCCTCCTCCTTTGCCTCCGAAGTTGACCCAATTCTATCCTCGACAGTCACCACCACCGGTTCAGGTTAGGTTTGAGAGATGCTCAACATGCACAAATCTGTGCTGTCTGGAATGAACACATCCGGCTTGGGTACGTAGGAGGGCGTGATGTATATGCTTGGGTCATATGGAATGGCCGAGGTTTGGATCAAGTTAATGCATTTGGGAGGTGGAGGTTGGTTATGTGGTGGGAGTGGGTTAGTTGTGACATTTGGTTTTTCTGGAGGTGCGATCACCCTATTGTCAACGAGATCCTGGATCTCGTGACGCAGTTTGAAGCACTGGTTGGTGTCATGACCATGCTGTTCGTGAAAGGCACAGTATTTCGCTGCATTATGGGAAGCAGGAAGTTTGCCTGGTAATGGTTACAGCTCTAGGGGCTTCAAATGCCCTTTCCTGATCAGAACCCCTAGAGCTTTGGACAGGGGCATATATAGTGGGGTGAAGGTTCTCTGGCCTCGGGGTGGATATTTACCTATTTGTGAGCTACTTTCGGATGCACCAGTGAATGGTGTGGCTGTAAATGTTTTTGAAGATGCGCCCCGCGTGAGGGCCTCCATGCTACAGTTCGGACTCGAATTAGTCACGGTTCTTAATCTAAACCAAAGAGTCCAAATCCGGCAAATCGTTTTGAGAAAACAGATTTTTGAAATAAGTGCCAAACATGGACTGCTTTGCCAGATACAGAGTCGCCACCTAAATATTTTTTAATGGGGGAATTTAGGAAACCCTAACTCGTTTGCCTAAGGCCACGTGTCCGTCATCACCAAAGTTGCTTCAGCTCGGGAACTTGGGTACGATTGGGGAAGGTCAGCTATGAGCACCCCCTCTCACCCGATCCGAAGATCGGCCTCTACTAACCATGATATCTCGTTTTTGAAAAGACAGGCGTTCTTATTCCGATTAATTAACTAATCTTACTATGTGATGCGCACACCACAAAAGTATAAACTAGATCGCCTAATTTGGAACGAAGCACTGCATATCCGCTTGTTTGAAAAATGATTTGAAATTTGCTACTCACAAGTAGGCTAAAACACGGATTTCAATGAGTTGTTCCAACTCAAACAATCCAACCTTCACCCACAGGCATTCAGGCAGTTATATCAACTAAGCATTTAGCCATATGGTAAGCATGCTGTCATGTTAACATTCACACTCATGCGAGATACTAAAGCATAAATACTTACATCGTACTCCGAGCCAAAACAAAGAACATGTTAGCAATCATGCATAATCCAAGTCCATGTTAAGCGGCTAATGCAACGCACACAGAACGTCACTAGAATAGGCTCGGCTAATCCTAGGATGGCATGTGGGATGCGACAAGTAGCACATATTCAAGTTAGATTTGAAATACTATGCGGTTAGCATGATACGCCGAGCCCAGTGCATGTAATACTGATGAATGATGCACGCATGCATAGCATAAGGTATGCTAAAGTAAATATGTCCTAATACTAACCATCAAAGCAGGTAAGTAAAAGAGAGAAAGAAGTGGGGGTTGGACGACATGCACACACGCACCCATACTTATTACAAATTCGCCCTCGCTCGGAGGGACCAAAAGAATAATACAATTAATTAACCTACAAGCTAATTAATTATTACAGACTAATTAAACTAGTTAAGAAAATTAACTAATCTAATAAAACAGTAAACAGCCTCGGGGAGAGGGCCCAATGCAATGCATGCTTGGCTCCGCTCGAAAGTTCACTGCCATGCACAAGTTTCCTTTGTTTTCCCTGCTCTGCTCCTTTGAAAATGGCACAATTCCCAAGGAACACTCTCTAGACATTGGGGGACACCACCGGCCATGTGGGATGGTCACCGGCCAAAAGAAATGATCACCGGCAACTGATCAAGCTATCGGCCACTGATGGATGGCCGGTCGGCACTGCAGATGGCCGGCCGGCCAAAGCTTCCTGCAGAATCCTATTTTGACAGCAGCAGAGGGCAAAACAAGGCATGGCAATGCATTTCAAGCAAATGTGTACACCACCACATCCCTTATCATGTTTGTGACTCATAGGGACATGGTTCTCGATTCTCGGACCACCAATCGCGCATTTCAATGCGTGATGGCCCAAGAAACCAAGTATGCATTTGATTTCAAATGTAATACCATGGACATAAACAAACAAAAGGGCTCAACCTCTATCATACTCAACTCAAGACGCAAAGTATGCATGCAATGATATGCAACCTAGGCATGGAGGCTAAGTGTGCAACACGGGCATGCAATATGTATTTAGGCGTGCAACCTAAACAAATGATCATGCAAGGCAAACAAGCACGTAACCATTATGCTAATGACAAGCATACAAGATGCAATGTGGGCATGCAAGTATGCAAGCAAACATACAAGGCATATAACAATCATGTTAATGACAAGCATGCGACAACGTAAGGAGCAAACATGTAACAACATGCTAAGGGATGGACTTAAACTAATTTAGGCAACTCTCAAACAAGCCTAAAACAGTGGCCAATGCTATGGAAATGAGGGACAATTACACAGACAAGCATGCATGCAAATGGGCCAACACTTAAGCATCAAACCAACAACCTTTAAGCACACTTAAAAGAGACTAAACATGGACTAATGGCATACATTATAAGCTCTGAAAATCATGCAATAAAGGTGCCAAACCAATTGAACAAGATAAGCATATTATGCAACCAATGGTCCAAAGCCTAAGGCAAGCTAAGGAGGTACTGAACTACCCTTAACAAAACCAAACATGGCATGAATTGAATGACCAAAATCAGAGTTTTAGTATGTTAAAACAAAACTAAAAACACAATGACATGGTATCCTGAGGGCCTAAACATGATGGCATGCATGAAGGTACAAACATGGAGCATAAGATGACAACCTTATAAAACATTAAAGGGACATCAAATGCAAGCATACAAGCACGCCATGAGGACTGAAATGACATGAAAAGTGGTTCCAAACCACTGAAATGATGCAAGGATGGCATACAAGAGAGGTTACATGGTAGCTATACAAAGCAAAGCATGGACAACCCAAATGACCAAAAACAGTCCTCAAGCACATCAAAGCATACATAAAAGCTTCACAAAGCTTGGCCAAAACACATGAGCATGGTAGTCTAAATGCTATGCATGTATTGAGGCAAATCATGACATTACAAGACGTATATGCTAAACAAGCGAGGTGTGTCTAAACCAAGTGAAAAAAGAGCTATATAATGACATAATAAGCACAAATAACAGCTAGGACATGGCCAACGTGAACCTAAACTAGATGCTCACACATGAGGCAAAAATGGAACTTTTCAAGGACAACAAGGAGAGGGGGTGGCCCTCTCCTTCTTAAGACCTCAAGGCAACATCCTCACCACTGAAATTCCTCAAGATTTCAGTGGTGAGGATGCGCAAACAAGGTGGTCCCGGAGCTTACCAAAATAGCACAAAAATAGAGCCTAACAAGGCTTAAGAGGGGTCAAACAACCTCAAATCACAAAACACTCTTAAACAATTATTTAAAGCAATGAAAAACAAGACTTTTATTAGTTATATACAAAGTCTAAAAACAGTTGCAAGATAGGAAAAAAGGCTATGCAAAAATGGGGAATAAAGGGCAAGAACACTCACCCTTGTTGACCCTCTTCAAGAATGGAAGACCAGCAGCTTCTCTGGCTCAAACCAGCTCCAAGACTTGAAGAACAGCCTCCAAGGGCCTCAGCTCCAAGAGGATAGTGTAATAGTAGGTGTTTGTGTGCAAAACTAAGACTAAACACACACTAATACACACAAGAGAGAGATATAGAGATAGGATATGAACAAACCCTAACCCTAAAGCTCAAAGCTCTGGAAATGTTGTCCAACCTCAAAGGAGGGAGAGGAGGATCCCTCTTATAGACAATCCCTCTTGTAAAGCTTCCAAGACAAGCTAGTCAAGAGGGAGATCCGTCCATACACGTGTATGGGGGGGAGCAAAGTGTATGCCAGCTAGCACAGCTGGTATAAAAATATCTGCAAAAGCAGATGAATAATGGCCGACCAGCCAAAAATGTAATTTGAGCAAAAAAGATGGCCGGTCGACCATCTATAGTGTCGGCCGGCCAAACATTTGGTCGATGGCAACAAAACACAGTCGGTGGCCTCAAGCCATGGCCGGTGGAGTGTGGGGATGGCCAATAAGCCATTCCCTACCCTCCAAAGCAGAAACACAAGTGTTTGGTGCAAAACCAGACACAAAACAATCGAGTCAAGAGATCCTGAGGCAAGGCGCGTGGCCGAGATCTCCGGGAACTCAAGACAAACACAAACATGGATGATCACCGAGTGTTCAAATAGTGACATCCAAGTCTTGAGGACGGTCAAAAATGGAGTGTCTACAGTTGCCCCTCTTTGACAGAACTCGAAAGTCATAAGAATGACCGGAGTGAATGTCAAAGCCCAGAGATGACCCATTTTTGACAAGGTCGAAGACTTAGACAAACATGCAAGACAGACAAGATATGCGCCCGAAGGCTGGGGCAAAATGCAACTGATAATGCAAGAAGCCGAGCATAACTTATGATCATGCAAAGAAAGCTGTAACAAAGCATAACAATGCAACAGTTTTAAGCTAGTAAACACAAATCCAACTACACTACAATGCAGAAAGGATGTAAGAGAATTATGCAATTCTTGATACGTCTCACTCGTAGAATACAATACCTGTCCGGCTCGTCTGGTTGCTCCAACCTCAAATGAACCTTACATACAATATCGTGCCTGCAAAAGAAAGCAACTTAACAGGTACGATATTGTTAGCAACATGCATAACATGCAAAATAAATGCAAAACGATATGCAATATATACAAAACTATGTATAATAATGCAAATGAAAATGCAATGCTTACAAAACTATGTATAAACAATGCAAATGATATGCAATGCAATTGAATCATGATCAAACCGTGAGCGGTTCAAAACCACACAAATGTCAAATAGATTGATGGAGATGCAAAGTCCGTCTACCATAGAAAAGGTGCCGCAACCCTCAAACCAACATACCAGCGTGGAATAGGCGCGTACACGTGCAGAACTATGAGTAATGTAGACGGACACATGAACAAGTAATTGGGTGGAATGACATAAGTGGGGAAATGACCCGCTGAGGAAAGACCAATGATCCTAATGCTGGATGCAAAAATTACACTACAATGTAATATATACAATGGAATATGGCATGCAGCCAAAACACATCTTGCCTAGGAAAGGCATGGACACAAACAAACCACATTTAACACGGAAAATGGTGCGTCACCCTCAAACCAACATACCAACGTGGAATAGGTGGCGTACACCAAATCTCATAACCGTGTTTCAACATGAAAAGTATGGGCACATACCTGACCAAGCTCAACATGGAAAGGCGCAAGCCATAGATGGAGGTGATACAATAAATGCATGCAAACTACAATGCGATATATACAATAGATGGGTAGGATACAATGGATAAGGCACGCGAGCCAAACCAAATCTTGCCTAGGAAAGGCATGGACACATACAAACCGCGTCTAACACAGATACGGTGCCGTCACCCTCAAACCAACATACCAGCGTGGAATAGGTGCGTACACATAATATCATAACAGTGCTTTGACGTGAAAAATATGGGCACGTACCAGACCAAGCTCAACATGAAAAGGCACAAGCCATAGATGGAGGTGATGCAATGAATGCATGCAAACTATAATGCGATATTTATAGTGGAATGCTTGACATATGCACTATTTACAATAAATGCATGACATATGCACTATGTACAATGGAATGCATGACATATGCAATATTTACAATGATGCATGACGTATGCAATATCTACAATGATATGCATGACATATGCACTATGTACAATGGAATGTGTGACATATGCAATATTTACAATGATATGCATGACATATGCGATATTTGTTTTTTTTTTTTTTTTGTTTGAAATGCAAATGATGCATGTTTTTTTTTTATTTTGTCTTTCGAAATGCAAATGATGCATGTTTTTTTTTTTTTTTGTGTTGAAATGCATGTTGTCTGGAATGCATGACAACGCAAGTTGCTTGAAATGCATGAAAATGCATGATTTTGAAATGCGCGACAACGCGCGGCTTTTGAAATGCATGACAATGCAGATAATCTTGAAATGCGCAAAAATACGCGACTTTTGAAATGCATAAAAATGCGTGCTAATTTTTTAAATGCATGAAAATGCATGAGTCCGAAATGCACGACAACACGCGGCTTTTGAGATGCATGACAATGCAAATAAACTTGAAATGCGTGACAACGCACGTCATTTGAAATGCATGTCCATGCAAATGAGGAAGATGCATAACAACACATGTAAGGTGCATATGGCAACGCGTGACGAGGATTATGCATGACAATGCAGACCAACGGAGTTAAGTCTCCTAGACCGAGCGTATTTAAGGTCTCGCCAGACCGTGCGTGTTTAAGGTCTCGCCAGACCAAGGAATGCATAACAATGCAAGTAAGATATGTGTATGACAATGCGCGATGTGTGCATAACAATGCGAATGAAAGGACGTATAACCAACGCATGTTCACGACGAAGCATTTGTGAAGCAACGCATGCGGGGCACCTTTCGAATCTTGAAAGAGACAAAAGTGTACAAAAAAAAGGGTACACCGCAGCCGTATCTAAGTGCCACGCACAGAAGGCACGGTCTGAGGTCAAAACAGAGACCGGTTGAGCTTCGGAAATGCACTTTTCTTGCACTGTCTTGAGCAATGAAGGCCCCAAACTACACATCTGACCCAAACAAGGTTGTAGGAGGCTCACTGACCATCAGAGGAGGTCACCGGCCATCCACCGGCCATCAAAACATTCCACCGGCCAAAAATGCCTGAATCGGGGCAGTTTAGTCTTTTGGCTATGGGTCTTTTAAAATAGGGTTTCAAACCCTATTTTTCTCACTTTGCCTTGGCCGAAATTTCTTTCTCTCTCTCTCTAGAGTATTTCCCGAGCCTCTATTCTCCGTTTTCCTTGATTTTCGTGCCCGTTTCATCGTTTGATTTGCAAAGTCCTTCGCGTTTCGAACATTTTCATCTGAACAAAACTTTGTTTCGGTGCCTCCTTTTTGATTTCCGCCGCTTGGGGCTTGTTTTTCTCGAGTTTTTCTCGATCTTCGTGCCTTTTTTGCACCCCGACTTTTCCGGCCATTTTTCGCCCTCTCGGGGTTAACTTTCTGTTGACTTTTCGCATTCTAGCCCGATTTTCACTTTCCCGGTCATTTTTACACTTTCTCTAACATGGCAGAGGATATTCCACGGGGCGGGACTCCCCCAGAGCATGAGATGGACCTAGAGGCCGAGCTCCTGCCCTTGAGCGTCCGCCCATTCTACCCGGCGACCTACCGGCTGGCGATTCACATACTGCCTCCCAACGGACTTCTCCAGTTTAGGAGCTTCGATAGGACGGTGCCTCCAGAGCTTCTCCTGCGTGAGCCGGAGTCACATTTGTCATTCGGCGCTTTCGAGGTACATTCTTCCCCGTTTCATTTTTCGCAATGTAGAACATTTTAACTGCCAGAGTTGATTCTGTTCTTTAACTGGTTAGCCCGGATACACCGATACACTATATACTATAGTTGACTGTGAACACACTTGTACTTGATATCTGTTTGAATTGGAACACGCGCACACACACTGGATTGGCCCTGAACCACCCAAACACACTGACACATCATACATTGTAGTTCACTGCGAGCACACCGGCACCCGATATCTGTTTGGACTTGAAAACGTGTGCACACGCTGTATTTGTGCTGAACCACTCAAACATACTGACACATCACATGTTGTAGTTCACTGTAAGCACACCGGCACCCGATGTCTGTTTGAACTTGAAAATGCGCACACACGCTGTATCTGCACCAATTCTGATTGCTCTTCAAAACTGTACATTTTATATTGCTTCGCAACTATTTCGTTTTTTTTAATACAGGGAGATTCCCATGCCTTCTGGGGGCATGGGAACATTACCACCAGAGATTGGTACATGGAGCTGCCCGATGCAGTCTGCCATATCGTAGACCAGGCCTGCTTCGGCGCATTCTACAGGGGACTTTCCAGACTCACCGTGAGCAGGCCTCTCCTTGCTGCTCTAGTGGAGAGGTGGTGGGACACCACCGACTCCTTCCACTTCTCCGCCACGGGAGACATGACGATGACTCCCTATGAGTTCTCAATGCTCACCAGCATCGGGGTAGGGGGTGATCCGATCCCTTTCGACACTGACATGGACGAGTAGGAGGCCGCTCAGATTTACCTGCTTGGCGAGGTGCCGCCTCTCGCGCATCCCTGCTTCGTCAGGTACTCGTGGTTCGAGGTCCAGTTCAGGGTTCAGCCAGCCTTAACCAAGGAGGCTCCGATGACTCAGGAGGAGGTGGAGCGGTATGCGCGCGGCTACCTCATGTTTCTGCTGGGGACGACCATTTTTGCCGATCGGGCGAACACTGTACCCCTCTCTCTGCTCAGCGCTCTCGTGGATGTCACCAGGATCTTGCGCTACGACTGGGGTGGCACTACCTTGGCCACTCTATACGGATACATGAGCTCAGCCTCCCGTTGTAGCAGACAGTTGCTCGGGGGGTACTGGCGAGCTTGGGAGGTACATTTTCTTCTTCTGTTTTTCATTTCTGCTCTACATTTTCTGTACTCTGTACACTGCACACACTGTGGTCTGCTCCACGCTGACTGTATACTGCACACACGGCACACATATAATCTGCTTTACACTGACTGTACATTGCACACACTGTACACTCTACACAATACACGGTTATGCAATTTCTGCATTATTCTGTATTCTGCTTTATCTGATAAGCATACTGATATTTGCTCTACAGTTGTGGGTCTATGCCTACTTTCCGAGACTTGCGCCAGTGCCAGACGTAGAGACCCCTCTCGGTGTTCCCTTCTTCCGCCGCTTCGACGTGAGGTGTGTGCGGAGACCCAGGGAGACGTTCATCTTCTTCCATCGCTACTTCGACACCATCACCCCCGCAGAGGTATGTTTAGAACTTGCAGTTCATTTAAGCTTCACTTTGCATTGTATTTTCTGTAATAGTAGATAACAAACTGTATCTCATTTTCAAATCACCTGGCAGCCATGGGCTCCATTGCCAGCCGTGATGCGGGAGTGATTTGCCGGTGCAGAGGAGACCACCCGGTTCAGGATCTTGCTGGAGGGCCCAGTCTGTTGGGCTTGGTACCTAGGTGAGCGCTTCTTGCGTTAGACCCTGGGTTTACCGGAGCAGATAGTCCCGGTCCATCGTCCTAAGCATATAAGGGACACCGGGAGGTTCACTCCCGAGCAGATGGCCGACTACACGATCAGCTGGGATGCGATCCGCTTCAGAGGCATAGGCGACTACTCAGAGTACGTCCGGACATACATTATGCGGCCTTTGAGCGGTGGCCGTCGAGTTGAGAGAGAGAGGCCCACGGCGCCAGTGGCTAGGGCAGGAGGAGGGGCGGGGACATCGAGGACGGCTCGAGTCCGTGGCAGGAGTAGAGCTTGGAGAGGACGGGGGGGTAGTTGGCCAGCACTACCCACTACGATGACATGCCTAGGATAGGGTGGGGAGACTTATCAAATCCCCATTGCTCCCCCTTCGGCTGATCATCAGTTGGTCGGATTCTACGACTTGCCTCCGGTACATACTACTGCACTTTACATCTTGCATCTTGCATTGTTATTTCATTTCAATTTATTGATATTCCGTAGAATACTGATGCATCTAATACTTTTGCAGGCTTCCTCCGAGTACACCCGCCAGTCCCTGGAACTGACCGCCTCTGTGATGGGGATGTTCCAGCGAAGCCTTGATCTTTTGGCCATCTATGGCATTCGAGTATGTTCTTCAACCGCAGTCTCAAACTTTACACAATCTGATGCATCATACTGCCAACACAGCACCCGATACACGGCCTTCACGGCATCTGATATACTGTAGCCCACAGACTGTTCACAGCATTACTCACGGTATTCATACACTACATTCTGCACTGATACTATGTTCACAGTATTCACACACTGTACTCATACACTGCATTCTGCACTGATACTTCGTTTTGCGTAGCATACTGATGCGTTTGCGTTTTGTACTTTTCAGCCTCCCTTCCAGATTCCTGCTGGAGGAGATGGCAGAGTATACCCCCGCACCAAGGCGAGGCGCACTCATATTGGGAGTAGCTCTCGGGCACCCGTCCCTGATGATGATGATGATGAGTCCGAAGCGGAGGCAGAGGCCGAGTCGTCGTCGGAGGAGGCTGGAGACGATTCAAACTCAGGCTCAGATGATGATGCTGATGACGATGCTCCTGGACCTTCGCCCAGGAAGAGGACGAGGACGGACCCCTAGGCTTGAGACCATTTGACATTGATCCAGATTTTTACTGCTTTTCTTTATTTTTTTGTACTTTTCTTTTTGCTGGTAGTTAGAGTACCTTGTACTGCCGCAGGCAGGCTTTTGATTTCTCTAAAATTTTGTACTTGAAAAGATGATGAAATGAAACAAACTTTTTGTCTGAGAAAGTGTTACATTTAGTACATTTCATACATTGTATCGCATCATGTTACACCTTAATGTAAATGAGATTGATCTGTTGTTTGAAAACCAACCATTTGCATTGTAATAACCAGGTAATGAACCAGCCAATAGCAAAACAAACCATACAAACCATACAAACCACTGCTCATTCTGAACACTCGGCTCATACTCTGCTGGGAATTAATCTGCGTACAGCCCACAACACAGCGCTTGGTTCATTCTGCACACGGTGGATCCCGAACAAACGGTCCAATCTGACAAGACGGGCCAAAAAGGTTGAGTCTGCTGAAATTAAAACACACTCAGATGCCCCAAATTTTCCCCTTCTTCTTTTGCTTCGCATAAATGCAGAGAATGGCACAGCACTCTGAGCATAAACGATTTTGTTTTTGAAATTTAAAAAAGGGTTTTTCAAACCTGGGTATTGAGCCTACGACTGAACACAGCAAGAACGACTCAACAGCGGAAACAAAAGGTGAGCAACCTAAACGCAATGAGACACACTCGGAAAAGACTCAAACAAAAGTTGAGGTAAACAAAACAAAAGACACGACCTACAACGTGTTATAAAAACGAGAGACCTCAGACCATAAGGAGCCAGTTTCTCCGGGTATGGCTTCCCACCCTTTCTCATTTGTGATTCTCACATCACTCTGGCACTCAATCTCTATTTTTTTGAAAAAGCCCTATTCTCACTTTTTCTCTCATCGTACATCTCTCTATTCTTTATTCTCTCATTTTTCAATCCCTCCCCTGGGTGGTTAATGGATGAATAGGAAATTGTGGGTTCGTGCCCAACACTGTTAGCTCGCAGCTATTTCCTCCGGTGACGTTTAGTCGATGTTCCGGATAAGGGAGTGGAGTATCTTGATCCATTCCAATCCGTGCTTCGCACTTGGTTTGATACCTCGTTGCTTGAAGAATGTGAGAGCTTTCTGCCATTTACTGACAGCTTCAGTTGTGCCCTTTCTGGCAGGTATGGTGACCTTTCTGGCAAATGCATTGACAATAGGGAAAAGACAGGAAGCCTGACTCAACTGTGCCCCTCGTTCATCATTTTGACCATTTTTTGTTTTTTGCTTCTGCTAAAACAATTTTAACCAAAATGAGAGTTAGATTAACACGCTTGTTCGATTTTTTATTTGAAATCATGCAAGTCTGGCTATGAGCGCTGAAAATTTTCCTTTTTTGGGTCTAAGAAAGTGGTCCAGTTTGGAAAAGATGAAATAGTTTTTGAGAAAATAGTCAACCTCAGTAAAAAAATTTAAAAACTATTTTTGCAAACGATCAATGCTCAACGAGCATGGAACACACCCTTGAGATGCGTAACCTCGGATCGGGGGCAATGGAAAATTGCCCCTTGCTTGAAAAGAGCTACCTGGCAACGGAAAGTTGCCCCTGGTTTGAATGGCAACTCATGGCAACTTCCTAACACTGCCTGTTGGATTTGATGAGCAGCATTAATATACCAGTCCTCATTGATGATGATCACCACTGAACTCTCGGACACAGAGAAGACGAAGATGGTCAAAACCAATATATGGACACAATCACTTTGAAAGCGTTGGTGGCTGGACTTCGGGATGAAGTTGCCTACGTATCCCAAACATGAGAATCAAGCCTTACGTAGTTCCGGTTAAGGTACACTCAGGTATGTTAACCTTTACTTTTTAGGCTCTAACTTCTGCCAAGGTGCCTGATGCGGGTTTTTGACCTTGCGAGCTTTGTTCTTCTCTTTTCTTTTTTCTTTTTTTTTTTTTTTTTTGGCTCTAACTTTTGCCTGGGTCGCCCTTTCGGGTTTTCGGCCCAGCGAGTCTCTCAAAGGGTAAAAGTGTAGCAAGTCCATGCCAAATAGTTTTGAAATCCCGAAATCATCTGAATCTAGGAGAATGGCTGCTGTATCGATTTGCAGAAAGACCCCTCTTCGGCTCTTCGAGCACATCGGACACTTTTGCCCCTAGTTCGAGGGGTGCTTCTATTCTAGCTTCTCAAACTTCTATTCATGACATCTGACCTCTTGATCTGACTTTGGTGCCTCTTGTTCGAGGGCTGCTTCAAATCCAGCTACACAGGCCTCACATGGTGATTGATCGTTGAACACTCCGAATTGTGGCCAAGGCTAAAAAACAAACGGATTGAATCTTGAGGCTGAAAGCAATCCTAGGCTGCACAATCTCAAGAGTGATTCCACATAGGTCTTGACAGGACCGCGCAAAATATTTTGTTTTTGAAAGTTTTTAAGAAAGCGACAAACCGCTCGCGCTGAAGATAGTGTGGAACCAATCTGGATCAAACCAGGGTCCTTCTCAGTACTCACGCTAACAAGCATGATTTCAGTCATTAAAGGCTTATCATGCCTCACTTTCTCTCAAATTGATCAAAGTTTTGCAAAACCCGAGATATTCCTTCCTCTTCATTTTTATCACCACAGTGTTCAAAAGGTTTTGAAAAACTAAAGGTCAATGCAATGATTTTCAGGGCACAAGAGAGCAGGTGGAATGTACTGTCGTTCCATTTGAATCCTCTGCATAACTAGCTCAATAACAGCAATAAGCACGGAAACATATAGCCGCAGCTATTTCATTCAGATTCCCTGGTTGCAACTGGCTCCAAAACAGAGACAAACTAAAAAGAAAGCAAAAAGGGTAATTACAAAATAAAATGGTGTTCGAGGCAACAACTCCGGAATCACTTGACATTCTATACAAGGGGACTGACTCATTACAACAAGACAGACCCTTTAAGCAAAAGAACTGACTCAAGACGGTGAGACAGACTCAAAACAAAACAAAGACGGACTCAAACGCCCAAACCAGAAGTTACAAAACTGCATTCGCAAATCCTCAAAAATGCGTGCCAGATGCCACATCTGGAATATACCGGGCGCCGCCCGCAGGTGGTCCAACCGCTGATCACATACTCGCGGTATCCTCGAAATCCAACAGCTCAGTAGTAACAGACTTGACTGAGGTGGGCAGGAGGATAACCTCATTGTCGATCAAATCTTGCACCTCATGACGAAGGCGGAAACAGTTATCAGTAGCGTAATCGGTTTGCTGGTGGTACGCGCAGTATAGGGCAGCATCATGTGTGAGAGAGAGATTCTTCAAGAGAGGCCGAGGCTCTAGGGGTTTAAGGTGCCCTCTCTTGGCCAGGATCAAGAGTGCCTTAGACAAAGGCATGTAAAGAGCATGAAAGACCTTGCGCCCTCGGGGCAGGTACTTTGAAGGCTGAGAATTCTTGCTAGACGCACTAGCGAAAGGATCGGTAAGCACTACCTTGACTTTCTGATCTTTCCCAGGTGTAGAGTTGGGAGTGAAAGGAACTGTTTTGGCATGACGGGCCTATCCCGGTTTTCTACCTGGCTTGTACTGCCCTCGGTTGTAGTGGGGAAGGCATCATCCACAATCTTGGCCACGACTACCAATACTTGCTACTTATTCATCCCCCCGGCTTCAAAGCCTCGACTGCCCACAGCAGTTGCTCAACAGGATCAGCATCTGTTTTCATTTTGTCCTTGCCTCTAGCCTTAGCCTGATCGAGGGTTTGGGTTGATGTTGAAACATCATTGCTATAGCTTGAGACCACCTCGGGTTGGCTAAGTTCAATCACAATCCATCCCAATACCAGGGGCTCCTGTGGTACAAAATTCTCGGCATATGGTGCAGCTGGTGGCAAAGCCGACATTCTGTAAGCGAGATTCGCCACAGACCTCTGGAGGTCACCAATCACCCCCATCAATTCGAATGTGGTGGGGTCACGAGCCTGATACAACTGGGGGGTCCAGACCGGGTACGCAACAGGCGACCTAGGTGGATGCGGTACATCAACATTGGTTTCACTTTGCTGGGTGATTCCTTGATCTAATGCGGCTGTCATCACCACAATCTCCTCTGAATTCTGTGTCATCATAAGTCCGTTGTACTGAACGGTGAGTGATGGATCAGATATCTGTCTTGCCTCAGCAAGGAGGAACAATGGCTGTTCTGTATCAACTCTCTGAACTGAAAGGAAAAACAAGCAGCATTTAAGCCCAAACGGAACAAACACAGGTGTAGCCGAACAACTGTACTCTACTACTGATCGCCGTTCCCCAAAATCACTGCCCAAAACACTGAATCGGATACCCGCAGATATAACTGATTCTCACAAATACTGATACTGGTGCCCTCATGCCTGATACTCAAACTTGCAGACTGATATGTGCGTTCCCTGTAGAGATACACTCTAAAAGCATATAGCAAGTAAAAGAGCCAAAACACCCCTATGTTGGGGTAGGGTTTCCCTGTAATGACCCCAAAATGCATATAAGAAATCACCTTTATTTACCTATGAGATGATGTGGTTTAATTTAATTATATCTATTAAAATTGAAGTATTATCAGTTGAGTTACGGACTTAAAATGGAAATTACCGACCTTTATGGGTTCAAAAATTAAAATTGAGTACTTGGGTATGTTAATGGGAATTTTTAGAGCTATTGGGAAAAAATAATTGGAAATCTAATTTGTCTGATTCGTTAATGCACGTTTGGGTGGTTAACTTTGTACTGCAAATTAAAGACCCTAGAGACTTCAGAAACCAGAACAGGAGACATATTTATGATCAACACAATTTTTAGAGTCACCTGAGAACTTTAATTGAAATTTGATTTTACGTGATTCGTAAGGCCACGTTTGGCTCTCTCTATTGTGTTATGTTGGTGTGTGTGTATATTTATATAATGGGTGCCTTATGAGTGGATGGACTCATTACTTAGAATCAAAAACAAAAAATATCTAGAGGAAAGAGAGAACTACGTGAGAGAGGATGAGATAGAGAACTCAAGAAGAAGAATGAAGGAAGAGCATGAGAATGAAGAGGAAAGATGGGGATTGATGGAATTACTTCAAGAGATTGGCCATAGGTATGTGAAATCAACTTAACCCCTTAAGATTGATCTATTACTAGTCTAAATTCATGATCTAAAATGAAGAGAAACCACCTAATTGAGTTGGGGTTGATAGATATAAGTTTAGATAAACTCTTTTCATGAATTGAACCTTGATTCCTTAAGAGTTGGTTAATTGAAGAATTAAATTCTTTATATTTGTTTATTTTGAAGTTATGGTGTTTGATGAAGAGTAATAATGTGAAATATATCTTATATTAAAGGGTTTTGGGCTTTGATTTACATGTAATTAAGGTTTGATTTTGGAGATGAGAAACCCCATTTTTCAGCCATTTTTCGGACTGCAAACTGTCCAGGCCGCACGTGCGGCACTGTTCCCTCGCACGTGCGGAGACAGCTTTGTCTAGCCAACTTCGAACAGGCATATCTTTTGTATCCGGACTCCATTTTGAGTGATTCTTGAGCCTAAAATCAAGCCCCAGAAGTCTAGTTTCTAATGGCATTGGTCTCACTCCCAAATTCTAAATACAGCAAAAGTTATACCCAAATTAGTGACGACTGTTCACGTTATGTCAATTAGTTTTGTACCATTTCTTCACCTAAACCATTTCCCATCGATTTCTCCTGTTTTCTAAGACATGGATTACAACTTATTAAAGAATAATGAGCTTGGTACCACCATGACTAATTGATTGAACGATCAAAGAGAATAAGTAAAGGATCGAGTATAACCTCATATTATGTGTTGTGCACTGTAATTGTAGGTCGAGACGAGGACATTGTACCATTACCACCGGGAACCGATCACTGTGAGTAGTAGTACTGTGGTAGTCCGTTTAATTACTGTTAATGATTATTATGGTTAACGTTCTATTCCTTACAAGTAAGTATGTTAATAATATATTGATTGGAAATCTAAAGGTATTATTGAGCAGTACATTTTGTATACTGTTGACAAGAATACTAACATTCTGTTATTTGCAAGATAGCTATAGTGGTTCATGATGAACAAGTTGAATGTATGAGCATTATGGAAGTATGGTATCCACGTATCTCTGAACTCATACAATTTGTATACTGTGTTTACCTTTCATTAATAATTATCAGAACGTTCAGTTAAACGTAAGTTAACTATGTTAACTTCTATGAGTGATGCAACGATTACCATTAGCACTCTCTTAATTGCAAGCTAACTATGTTAATGTATATGAACGATTAGACGATTGTGTATACTTTTGTATGCTATCGATTATTAGCTTAAGTGAACTACGTCAGGGGATTTATGTTTATTCTTAAAAGATCGGCTTCTATGTAAATATGAGGGGATACTGTTTGTTACTAATGAACCACAGGCCATTCAATTACAAGTTATCAAGTAAGTGTGGTCACCTTCGAAAAATCAGAACAAGTGGAAAGAGCTATGTATACCCATATGAACTTGAAGTTATTTTGTTGTGTTACGTATGAACTGATATTCAGAATCTACGACACCAACGCAAAGATTTAACATCATCATGTGACCCACATGAGAATGAGAATTATTCTCCCTTTGTTAAGTGAACGATAATGACAAGATATGACAAGAAATACTCCATATTGATGTACCATGTAGAATTAAGTATGAATTCTGATTTTGTTTAAGATTCAAGCTTAATGACTATGCATGACTTTGTTTCCGTTTATATATGACATGATATGTGTGGTTTGGTCTATAAAACCTATGAATTACTGGTATGGAGCAAAGTGTTGTACGGAACTAAGTGCTGCAATGCGAGTCACCTCTAGAATCCGTACGAGCCACCTCTTGAGTCCATACATATGTGAACTAGGCTGAAAGCTGATCTGAAAGTTATGAGGCCTATGGTCGTATGTGAAAGATACAATATGTCAATTATGAAAGATATAATTTGTGAAGATATGAAAGGCATAACCTTGTGAATTTGTGAACTTATAAGGCTAAGGGCCACCTTGTGAATTTATGAACTTATGGAAACATCCAAAGAGTATATGAAGTTATGAATGCTATGTGAGAAACATTGTGAAATTGTGAAAGCATCAAAAGAAATTGTGAAGCTACAAACCTATGTGGCCAAGGGCCATTTGTGAAGTAAGAACCTCCATTATGTGAATTATGACCTATGAGGCCGAGGGCCAATTTGTGCACTTGTGAATCTAAGAGGCCGAGGGCCAATTTGTGAAGCTATGAAGTTATGGATCTGTTAGGCCGGGGGCCAATGTGTGAATGTGTGAACTCTTTAGGCCGAGGGCCAATATGTGACTTTGTAACCGACAAGATCAATCTGAACTTAAGACATAATTAACTTAAATGCTCTCTTTATTTATATAAGCATTGATCTGTTTTATGTTTCAAGTTAAGCATTGTTTTATTTAAGTATTACTATTCATTGAGCTTGACTCACTTTATGTTACGTTTGTTCTGTAGGCATCCTACCTGGAGGTCAGTCTTAACCCATGGCATTCACTCCTTTTGGTGTCAACCCCGGAGAGTCCAGGCACTTAAGTAAAGGCAGCCATTTTATGGAGTTTTATTAAGCTTTTGGTTTTATACCCTGATTACCTATCTAAGGATGAAGTGTTTATAATTCTTTTACTTCTTACTGTTTTTGTTGCGCCCAATTATGGGGGCTGAGTCTATATATGTATATGTCAATAGCTAAATTCTTAGATGCATACTACTACACGTTTGTTTGCCTTATGTTCAGTTTGTGATCCTGGTATAATAGAGGTTGCTCAATGGAGATAGTTCTTTTATTTATGTTCGTTTATATTGTTAAATGCTTCCGTTCAGGCCCCAAGTGTTATGTATGTCAGGTTAAGAGTCCGGTCATGAATAGATCATGCTCAAACTTTTAGGGGCAAGTTTGAGGCGTGACATTCCCTGTCTTGTTTTGTCAGGAGCTAGGGTTTCA
The DNA here is from genome assembly GCA_025200525.1 of Camellia lanceoleosa. NCBI lineage: Eukaryota > Viridiplantae > Streptophyta > Magnoliopsida > Ericales > Theaceae > Camellia > Camellia lanceoleosa. The sequence goes on along the minus strand of CM045769.1, from coordinate 65,583,299 downwards.
CTACGCACACAGTGGTTTCAAACATCCTAACATCGGATAAGTAACCTGTCCTAGCTTGTAATGGTCACAATGGATTTCGATATGCACTAGGTCGAATGGTCGGAAAGGGTGCCCCGGTAAAATCGAGGTTTGTGTTCCCATACTGGTAGAACCCGCAACCGGTCAGCCTTGTGGCATGCTTTGACAAAGTCCAGCCTCCGACAAACCGCTCAGGAATAGCAGATGGCCAACACGGTGTCCTAGGCGCACCAATGCACATGTAATGCAAAGAAACACATAAGTGTAGTCAAAACAAGATATCACAAGTTCGAGTCAAGTTCTCTAAATACCCAGCGGAGTCACCAGAAACTGTAGACGCGTCCTGCGTGAGGGCCTCCGTGCTATAGTTCGGACTCGAATTAGTCACGGTTCTTAATCTGAACCAAAGAGTCCAAATCCGGCAAATCGTTTTGAGAAAACAGATTTTTGAAAGAAGTGCCAAACATGGACTACTTTGCTAGATACAGAGTCGCCACCTAAATATTTTTTAATAGGGGAATTTAGGAAACCCTGACTTGTTTGCCCAAGGCCACGTGTCCGTCATCACCAAAGTTGCTTCGACTCGGGAACTTGGGTACGATTGGGGAAGGTCAGCTATGAGCACCCCTTCTCGCCCGATTCAAAGATCGGCCTCTACTAACCATGATATCTCGTTTTTGAAAACACATGTGTTCTTATTCCGATTAATTAACTAATCTTACTATGTGATGCGCACAACACAAAAGTATAGACTAGATCGCCTAATTTGGAACGAAGTATTGTTTGAAAAATGATTTGAAATTTGCTACTCACAAGTAGGCTAAAACACGGATTTCAATGAGTTGTTCCAACTCAAACAATCCAACCTTCACCCACAGGCATTCAAGCAGTTATATCAACTAAGCATTTAGCCATATAGTAAGCATGTTGTCATGTTAACATTTACACTCATGCGAGATGCTAAAGCATAAATTCTCACATCGTACTACGAGCCAAAACAAAGAACATGTTAGCAATCAAGCATGATCCAAGTCCATGTTAAGCGGCTAATGCAACGCACACAGAATGTCACTAGAATAGGCTCGACTAATCCTAGGATGGCATGTGGGATGCGACAGGTAGCACGTATTCAAGTTAGATTTGAAATACTATGCGGTTAGCATGATGCGCCGAGCCCGGTGCATGCAATATTGATGAATGATGCACGCATGCATAGCATAAGGTATGCTAAAGTAAATATGTCCTAATACTAACCATCAAAGCAGGTAAGTAAAAAGGACAAAGAAGTGGGGGTTAGAAGACATGCACACACGCACCCACACTTATTACAAATTCGCCCTCGCTCAGAGGGACTGAAAGAATAATACCATTAATTAACCTACAAGCTAATTAATTATTACAGACCAATTAAACTAGTTAAGAAAATTAACTAATCTAATAAAACAGTAAACAGCCTCGGGGAGAGGGCCCAATGCAATGCGTGCTTGGCTCCACTCGGAAGTTCACTGCCATGCACAAGTTGCCTCTGTTTTCCCTGCTCTGCTCCTCTGAAAATGGCACAATTCTCAAGGAACACTCTCTAGACATTGGGGGACACCACCGGCCATGTGGGATGGTCACCAGCCAAAAGAAATGATCACCGGCTACTGATCAAGCTATCGGCCACTGATGGATGGCCGGTCGGCACTGCAGATGGCCGGCCAGCCAAAGCTTCCTACAGAATCTTGTTTTGACAGCAGCAGAGGGCAAAACAAGGCATGGCAATGCATTTCATGCAAATGTGTGCACCACCTCATCCTTTATCATGTTTGTGACTCAAAGGGACATGGTTCTTGATTCTCGGACCACCAATTGCGCATTTCAATGCGTGATGGCCCAAGAAACCAAGTATGCATTTGTTTTCAAATGTAATACCATGCACATAAACAAACAAAGGGGCTCAACCTCTATTATGCTCAACTCAAGAGGCAAAGTATGCATGTAATGATATGTAACCTAGGCATGGAGGCTAAGTGTGAAACACGGACATGCAATATGTATTTAGGCATGCAATCTAAACAAATGATCATGCAAGGCAAACAAGCATGTAACCATTATGCTAATGACAAGCATACAAGATGCAATGTGGGCATGCAAGTATGCAAGCAAACATACAAGGCATATAACAATCATGTTAATGACATGCATGCGACAACGCAAGGAGCAAACATGTAACAACATGCTAAGGGATGGACTTAAACTAATTTAGGCAACCCTCAAACAAGTCTGAAACAGTGGCCAATGCTATGGAAATGAGGGAAAATTACACATACAAACATGTATGCAAATGGGCCAACACTTAAGCATCGAACAAGCAACCTTTAAGCACACTTAAAAGAGACTAAACATGGACTAATGGCATACATTATAAGCTCTAAAAATCATGCTATAAAGGTGCCAAACCAATTGAACAAGATAAGCATAGCATGCAACCAATGGTCCAAAGCCTAAGGTAAGCTAAGGAGGTATTGAACTACCCTTAACAAAACCAAACATGGCATGAATTGAATGACCAAAATCAGAGTTTTAGTATGTTAAAACAAAACTAAAAACACAATGACATGGTATCCTAGGGGCCCAAACATGATGGCATGCATGAAGGCACAAACATGGAGCATAAGATGACAACCTTATAAAACATTAAAGGGACATCAAATGCAAGCATACAAGCACACCATGAGGACTGAAATGACATGAAAAGTGGTTCCAAACCACTGAAATGATGCAATGATGGCATACTAGAGGGGTCAATGCTTAAGGCATACAAGAGAGGTTACATGGTATCTATACAAAGCAAAGCATGGACAACCCAAATGACCAAAAATAGTCCTCAAGCACATCAACACATACACAAAAGCTTCACAAAGCTTAGCCAAAACATATGAGCATGGTAGTCTAAATGCTATGCATGTATTGAGGCAAATCATGGCATTACAAGACATATATTCTAAACAAGCAAGGTGTGTCTAAACCAAGTGAAAATAGAGCTATATTATGACATAATAAGTACAAATAGCAGCTAGGACATGGCCAACATGAACCTAAACTAACTGCTCACACATGAGGAAAAAATGGCCCTTTTCAAGGAGAACAAGGAGAGGGGGTGGCCCTCTCCTTTGTAGGACCTCAAGGCACCATCCTCACCACTGAAATCCCTCAAGATTTCAGTGGTGAGGAAGCCCAAACAAGGTGGTCCCAGAGCTCACCAAAATAGCACAAAAATGGAGCCTAACAAGGCTTAAGAGGGGTCAAACAACCTCAAATCACAAAACACTCTTAAACAATTATTGAAAGCAATGAAAAACAAGACTTTTATTAGTTATATACAAACTCTAAAAATAGTTGCAAGATAGGCAAAAAGGCTATGCAAAAATGGAGAATAAAGGGCAAGAACACTCACCCTTGTTGACCCTCTTCAAGAATGGAAGACCAACAACTTCTCTTGCTTAAACCAACTCCAAGACTTCAAGAACAGCCTCCAAGGGCCTCAGCTCCAAGAGGATGGTGTAATAGTAGGTGTTTGTGTGCAAAACTAAGACTAAACACACACTAATACACACAAGAGAGATATAGAGATAGGATATGAACAAACCCTAACCCTAAAGCTCAAAGCTCTGGAAATGTTGTCCAACCTCAAAGGAGGGAGAGGAGGATCCTTCTTATAGACAATCCCTCTTGTAAAGCTTCCAAGACAAGCTAGTCATGAAGGAGATCCCTCCATACACATGGAGGGGAGCAAAGTGTATACTAGCTAGCTCAGGTGGCATAAAAATATCTGCAAAAGCAGATGAACAGTGGTCGGCCAGCCAAAAATGCAATTTGACCAAAAAAGATGGCCGGTCGACCATCTATAATGCCGGCCGGCCAAACATTTGGCCGATGGCAACAAAACACAGCCGGTGGCCTCAAACCATGGCCGGTGGAGTGTGGAGATGGCCAATAAGCCATTCCCTGCCCTCCAAAGCAGAAACACAAGTGTTTGGTGCAAAACCAGACACAAAACAGTCGAGTCGAGAGATCCTGAGGCAAAGCGCGTAGCCGAGACCTCCGGGAACTCAGGATGAACACAAACATGGATGATCACTGAGTGTTCAAACGGTGACGTCCAAGTCTTGAGGACGATAAAAAATGGGGTGTCTACAAGGGGTGGTAGTGACCATGCCCACATCTGAAATTCTAGCAGCTGCAGCATTGCTTGTGCCTGCATTCGTACTGCGGGAAAATGCTGACTTGGGCTGCTCTCTCTCGTGGTCAATCAGACCCTGCTTCATGGCATCCTCGTTTTGTACCCCAAACTCGTGTAATTTCGCAAAGGTGGGAAGGGGTAAGATGATCATCTTTTGCATCAGTTTGGGTTGGAGATTGGGCACAATCATCCGTATCTGATCTTTGTCGACCGGCCTGGTGGTCATCATAGAAGCTTTGGCTCTCCAATGGGTTACAAAGTCAGAGAAGCCCTCTTTTGGCTCCTGTCTAGTTGTCTCGAGATCACTAGTTGTGATCTCGATCTGCGTGCTATAGGAGTATTAAGCTACAAAGGCCTCAGCCACCTCCTCCCAGCTTCTCTTGACAGAGTCCTCCAGCTTTGCGTACCAAATAGCCGCAACACCCAACATGGTCCGGCCGAAGAGTGAAAGCTTTTGCAATCTGGAGAGGCCCATTGGCCTTAGGATATTCGAGAACAATCGCAGATGTACCATGGGATCCCCAAAACCGTCAAAACGGTCTATATGTGGCATCTTGAACCGGTCTGGCAAAGTTACCACCAAATCGGTGTATCCATCCTCTATGTTGGGAATAGAATTCACACCTTGAGCCCTCTTGAATAGCTTTTCAAGCTTACTGACCTTCAGGGCAGTTGGGTCCATCTCAGATTCAAAAGGTGTATCCGTTGAGAAGGCCGGTGTCTTCAAAATCTGCGATAGAATTGGTGGCGGGACTTGCCCTGTTGGAGTGTCCATATTGTCCTGGACGTTTGTGGTAACCCCGAGTATTGGAACTCTAGGTGGAGATGGGGTGGATCTTGCGGCTGCTTGACTTCTTTGTGGTTGAGGTTGTTGTTGTTGCTGAGTCCGCAATCGATTACTGTTGAGCCACAATCTCGCCGACGTGTGGCGCCTGCTGGCAGTAGCATCATTGCATGGCTTGCGTAGTCTCTTGGAGTTGACGCATCATCTCCTCCATAGTTGCCATAAGGTGCTGATCTAACTGAACAACAGGTATATCTCTCTCTGCAGTAGAAACGGAAACCTCAGCCCGATTACTCACTGGTGGGGGGATAATGACCGATGATCTGATATCCGTTGTACTGATGAACTGCACCTAACTGATCTCCGCCTAATAACCGGGGGTAATGAAAGGAACACTGGTCGTCTGTCTATCAGATCCTCAGATCGATGAAGTCTTCGACCTCTGATCCAAACTGCTTAGGGATTATCTGCCTGGTCGGAAGCAATTGTGCTAAACTACCTTGCAAAAAGATAAATAAAGCATAATAAGGAAAGAAGCAACCAGAAAAACAGACAGCATAACGGCTTAAAATAAAGACAACAAACAATTGACAAGACAACACACAGTTGACATTTGTAAGCTGAATACACTGTTCTCAACACTAATCATTGTCCCCAAATCACTGCCTTGAATCTGATACCGTCAAGTAAAACTGATTCCCCCAAATACTGATGCCCACAGGCCTGATACCTAGACTTGCAAACTGATACGTGCATTCCCTGCAGAGACACACTCTAAAAGCACTTAGCAAAAAAGTAAGAGCCAAAATACCCCTATGGAGGGGTAAGGTTTCCCTGTCCTAGTTTCGTCAAGAACTAGGGTTTCACTATGCACACAGCGGTTTCAAACAACCTACAATCTGGTAAGCAACCTGTCCTAGTTTGGAATGGTCACTATGGATTTCGATATGCACTAGGTCGAATGGTCAAAAGGGTGCCCCAGTAACAACCGGGGTTTGTGTTCCCATCATGGCAGAGCCCGTAACTGGTCAGCCTTATGGCACGCTTCTCAAAGCAAGCCTCCGGCAAACCGTTCAGGAATAGTAGATGGCAAACACTGTGACTTAGGCGCACCAATGCAAATGCAATACAAAGAAACACATAATTGTAGACTGCAATTATATCATGAGTTCGAGTCAAGTTCTATAAAGCCCCAACAGAGTCGCCAGAAATTGTAGACTGCCTGGAACTCTGCTCCGCGCGCGAAGGGCACGAATTGTAGTTCATAGCTACTACAGTTCGACTCCTGTCACGGTTCTGAATCTAATCTCACAAAGTGCAATATAAGACTGATAAATCATCAAAGAGTCCAAATCCGGCAAATCGTTTTGGAAAATCGATTTTAATCAAAGAGTGCCAAACATGGACTGCTTTGCCAGATTTCAGAGTCGCCATCTAAATGTCTTGTTCTGGAAAATTTAGGAAACCCTGACTAGTCACCAAAGTTGCCTCGGCTCGGGAACTTGGGTACGAGAGAGGAAGGCCCTAAAATGAGCACCCCCACTCGCCCGATCAAAGATCGGCCTTTACTAACATGATACGTTGTTTTTGAAAACACATGTGTTCTTATTCCGGTTTATTAGCTAGCTTACTATGTGATGCGCACAACATACAAGTATAGACTTAATCACACGGATTGGAACAAAACAACTAATGTTTGTTTTTGAAAGTGGTTTGAAGATGCTACTCGCAAGTAGGCTAAGACGCAGTTTTGCCACCCTCAAGTGGGCTTAGAAAAATATGATTTTGCCACTTCAAGTGGGCTTAAAACGTACATTCATCGAGTTGTTCCAATTTAGGCAATCAAACCTCCACCCACAGGCATTCAAGTAGTTATAGCAGATAAGCACATAACCTCATGGCAAGCATACTATCATGACAATCACTTACACGCCTGCAAGGATGCTAAAGCATAAACACTCACAGTGTACTCCGAGCCAAAACAGAAGCTAGTTAGTAATCAATACATGATCCTAGTTATGTCAACAATGCCTAATGCAACATATGCAAAATGCATCTAAGATAGGCTCGGCTATTCTAAGATGTCATGTGAATGCAACTAGATAACATCTATTTAAATTGGTATTGAAATACAATGCAGTTAGTGCGACGCGCTGAGCCCGGTGCATGCAAGACAGATGAATGATGCAAACATACGAGCATAACGATGCTAATTTGAAGCATGCCCTAAAACTAACCATCGTAAGCTTGTAAATAAAAGGGAGAAAGAAATGGAGGTTGGAAGACATGCATCACACACACGCACACTTATTACAACAATTGTGCTCTCTCGACGGAGGGTTCGAATGATAAGCTAACTAGCTAAATCTAAGCTAATCTACCTAACTAATCTAATTAATCTAATTAAACTAATTATTACACAACAAATTGAATAACTAGATACAACTAATTATTACAGAACTTTAATTAATTAACGAATTGACTAAGTTAGCAACTAACTAAACATGTAAACTATATAAAGTAGGCTGCCTCAGCTCTGCTTTGAATGATAAAGGATGCATGCTCGGTCGCTTCGCTCAGAAATCCATCGATATGCCCCAACTTGCCTCTGTTTGCATTTGATTTCAGAACACTGCAAGAGCCTCCAGATAGCTTCTACTCCATCATGGAGACTTCCAGGAGCATGGCCGACCACTTTTTGGTGGTGTAGGCCACCCGCCGACCACCTAAATTTGCTGCAGACCATAAAAAGTGGTCGACCAGCAACTTTTTCTGGTCTGCCAACCAGAAAATCCTACCAAGCCCCATTTTGCTGCAACAGAGAACAAAAAAGGGCACATGAGTGTATTTGCAAGATATGTGTGCATGACCACCCTCCCTATCATTTCATGAGCTCAAGGGAGTGTAGTTTTCGACTCTCAGGCCACCAATCGAGCATCACAATGCACGATGGCCGATGTCACGACCCGAACCCACCCCCATGGGTTAAGGCCATAACCGGCAATAGATTTCCTACGGCCTCAAACCAAATTAGACAAAACTCATCAGAGTAAAAGGGGCCAAACGGAAACAAATTTTAAAACTTTGTCCATAGAGCTGTGCTTACATGGCACATCATAACCACCATACATATACACATTAATAACTCACATCAAGATGTGTACCACACAAAGCTCTATACATACAAGATCATGCAAGTCTAAGTCAACTAATCAAAACTATATACAAACGTGTCCAAAGTCCTCGCCAATATGACAAAATGAACAGGATAACCAAAAAGGCGAAGACGCATCTCATGCGTGAGACAAAAGGGCAGACTCTCCAAAACTTGGGTTGTTCCACACAGACTTCACTGGGGCTGGGTCTGGACCTCTCTTAGCTCACCTACAAACACATGAATGAGCGTGAGTGAAAGCCTAGTGAATAATATCGATAAAGAAGATAAATTGGAACAATACACATCAAATGGCCTTGGGTCCAATTCATATTGTTGTCTAATACATACAAATATATATACAAACATAGGTTGAGTAATCGCGGTTCCAAACACATCATACGGCCTCGGGCCCAATTCATTCATGTCAAACTGGCCTTTGGCCCATTTGTCTTTCATTCATGTCAGACTGGCCTCTGACCCATTCATTCTTTCATTCAGATCATACTAGCCTCTGGCCCATTCATTCTATCATTCAGATCGAACTGGCCTCTGGCCCATTCATTCTATCATTCAGATCGTACTGGCCTCTGGCTCATTCATACTTTCATGTCAAACTGGACTTTGGCCTATTCATTCATTCATGTCAAACTGGCCTCTGGCCCATTCAGACTTTCATGTCAAACTAGCCTCTGGCCCATTCTGACTTTCATGGCAAACTGGCCTCTGGCCCATTCAAATTTTCATGTCAAACTGTCCACTAATCGAATTAACAAACTTATACAACTTACATGGAAGTAAGCAATTGGACAACAACATAATTCAAACATCTTTGTTAAGATATTACTCATAGTGATCGGCTGATTGATTTGGCCTGGAGCTTGGCCCTACACATCACATAACACATATGGGTCACAACCGATTCAATCCATTCTTTAATTCACATATTCCTCTTTAGGCTTCATTCTTATCCCTTTAATTCATTCACAATGCTCAATGCATGCCTGAGAGTGTTTGCAAGTGAAAGAGAACGGAAAACGGAACACAGAATGCATTTTTATAATTTCAGAAAACATGGTCTCCGCTCGAGCGTGGACTTCCCCACTCGAGCGGACCCATAAGGCCTGCAAAAGTACTGGTTATGTCATTTCTACGCTCGATCATGAATTCTGGCGCACGAGCAGATGGCCTCCCAAGTGTGAACTTCCCCACTCGAGCGGGCACCATGTTTGCAAAAAAATGCAGGGAGCACGGATTTGACGCTCGAGCGACAATCTCCCTGCTCGAGCGGACATCAAAATTATGGAAAATCCAGAACATGTTCTTGAGCTTCAACTTAACATTCCAACCAACTTTTCTTGCATATTATGCCCCAAACTTCATAAAAACATGTACTAGCATGATACCAACACCAAATTACAACACAATGAAGCTCAATCCCTTGAATTACTTACATGCATGCCTCAAATTGACCCAAACTCATCACCAACACATTAAATTCAAATATCCAAACTCACACCTCCATGATTTGCATATGCATGTGGGAGATACTCATTATTCTCAACTTAATTGGTGAAGAGATGATCAAATACATGGACTTAAACCAAAAATTCAACATAGATCATACACATTGTACTCAAATATGGAAATTCATAGTAATTTCCTACATGCATGCATCTGTTGACTTTAAATTCAACAAATACAACTCAATCTCATCATAAAGAATTTAATTCATGTTCTTAATCATTTTTCAACCTTCAATTCACAAAATTACTCTTTACAATTCATGAATTCACTTGCCTAAAGGCTTTAATTCTCACAATTGTGGTCAAATCTTGCACCTAGCCTTCCAATCTTCACAAACTTGAGCCAAACACCCAACTCTCCTTCTTTCTCTCCCTCTAGCTGATCCCCCTCTCTTTTTCTTGAGATAGAATTAGCCAAATAGAATGCTAAAGAGGAGATTTTAGTCCAAAGTGCCCCACTAAGTCACATTAATTTAATATAAAATAATTGAGCATTAATTCATTAATTTAATCTAATTAATCTAACCCGAATCAATTTTCAATTAAACTTCACCGTAGGCTCTAAAAATTATACCGATCACAATGGCGCGACCAATTTCGGCTTCGGTGGCCGATAGGGCCTTCAATTTAATTTCCAAAGCAGACAATCAAACAGATATTCCTACGGTGAATAGATAGAAATTCAAAACCACATATATTCACATAATTGGCACACAAAATCATATCAAACACATAATCAAATTCATAATAAGGACCAATTAGCTAAATATAGAACAGGGTTATCACAGTCTTCCCCCCTTTAGGAAGTTTGGTCCTTCAAACTTATTTTACCTTCGTCGGGAAACAAATGTGGATAGCGTAGCCGGATTTCCTCCTCTTTTTCCCACGTGGCATCCGTCCCATAGTGTTCCTTTCATTCCACTTTCACCATTGGGATGGACTTGCTTCTTAATTATTTCACTTGCCGGTCGACAATTCGTTCCGGCCATTCAGCATATTCTATATTTTTATCCAAAGCTACCTGGTGATAATCAATCACATGAAACGGGTCTCGGAGATAACCCCTCAACATCGACACATGAAACACATTATGGATTTGCTCGAATCCTGATGGCAAAGCAACTCTATAGGCAACTGGACCAAGCCTTTCCAGAATTTGAAACGACCCAATGTAACGGGGCAACAATTTGCCCTTCTTTCCAAACTTGACTTGGCCTTTCATTGGGGACACACGAATAAACACATGGTCACCGACCACATACTCAAGAGCTCTTCTCTGAACATCTGCATAATTCTTTTGTTGGTCCTAAGCTATTTTAAGCCTTTGTCGAATAATTTTGATCTTCTCCGATGTATCTTGCACAATTTCTGGCCCAAGTAAAGCTCTATCCCCGACTTCTGTCTAACAAATTGGTGATCTACACCTTCTACCATACCAAGCCTCGTATGGTGCCATACCAATGCTGGAGTGGAAGCTTTTATTGTATGCAAATTCTACAAGTGGCAAATAGTCTTCCCAACTCCCCTGAAAATCCAAAGCACACATCCGAAGCATGTCTTCCAAAGTCTGTATTGTTCGTTCTGATTGCCCATCTGTCTGTGGATGGAATGCAGTACTAAATCTCAGTTCCGTTCCCATAGCTTCCTGCAAACTCTTCCACAATCTAGATACAAATTTCGGATCTCTATCCGACGCAATAGATACCGAAACTCCCTATAAACGGACAATCTCATCAACATAAATGGTAGCCAGTCTATAAGCATTAAACGTAGTTCTAACTGGTAGAAAATGTGCAGATTTAGTCAATCTATCAACTACAACCCAAATAGAATCCATACCTCGAGAAGTCCGAGGTAGACCCACAACGAAATCCATAGTCACATGCTCTCACTTCCATTCAGGAATAGGGAGAGGTTAAAGTAGACCGCCTGGTTTCTGATGTTCAGCTTTAACTTGCTGACATTGAAGACATTTGGACACATATTCTGCAATCTCTTTCTTCATCTTAGGCCACCAATAAGCTTGTTTCAAATCCCGATACATTTTGTTGTTACCCGGATACATAGCAAACACTGATTATGGGCTTCATCTAAAACCCTCTTCTTTAGTTCCGGAATATCTGGGACACACATTTGGTTTCAAAATTTCAACATTTCATTTTCAATGCTAAACTCTGCTTTTGGACTTGTCTCCAATTCATCAATCACTTTCTTGAGGAATTCATCCTCTTTTTGTTTCTGCTTGATTTCATTAATGATTGTCGGCTCGGCTGTAATAGCGGCTATCAATCCGCCCTGTTCACATAATATCACTTCAATTTCAGACTTCTCAAAATCTTGTAAGATCTCTTTCTGTTCAGTAAGCAAACAAGCCATATTCCTCGTTGATTTTCTGCTCAAGGCATCAGCAACTGTATTAGCTTTCCCGGGGTGATACTGAATCTCTAGATCATAATCTTTTATTAGTTCTAGCCATCTCCTTTGTCGCATATTCAACTCCTTCTGCGTAAAGAAGTATTTCAGACTTTTGTGATCCGTGTAGACTTCAGACTTTGCTCCATACAGATAATGCCGCCAGATTTTCAAAGCAAAAACAACTGCGGCCAATTCTAGGTCATGTGTTGGGTAATTCTTCTTGTGTGGTCTCAACTATCGGGAGGCGTAAGCAATAACCTTTCCGTTCTGCATTAACACACAACCCAAACCTTTATAAGACGCATCACTAAAAATTACAAAATTTTCCATACCTGACGGTAGTGTCAAAACTGTTGCAGTGGTCAATCACGAGGCATCCTCATCTACCTCCAAATCAGTCCAATCCAATACATGCGATGGATCCGACTCATACTTCCGAAGCATGCTCACATGAAACACGTCATAAACTCCGGACAACTGTGGCGGCAAAGCTAAACGATAAGCAACCTCGCCACTCCTCTGAAGGATCTCAAAAGGGCCAATAAACCGAGGGGATAACTTCCCGCTTTTCCCAAACCTCATCAATCCCCGCCTGGGTGATATCTTCAAAAAGACATGATCACCCACCTCAAACGCCAAAGGTCTCCTCCTACGGTCAGCATAAGATTTCTGACGACTCTGGGCTGTAACTAGCCTCCTCCGGATAAGCTTAACTTTCTCCGTCGTCTCCCTAACCAACTCCGGACCCAACAAAGGTGCGTCACCCACCTCGGCCCAACAAACCGGAGACCTACAAGGTCGGCCATACAAGGCCTCAAACGGTGCCATACCGATACTAGACTGAAAGCTGTTGTTGTAGGTAAATTCCACCAATGGTAAGTGCCTCTCCCACGTCCCACTAAAGTCAAGGACACAACCCCGAAGCATATCCTCAAGGATCTGAATAGTACGCTCGGACTGCCCGTCAATCTGAGGATGATAGGCTGTACTGAAGGTCAACTTAGTGCCCAAAGCACTCTGCAAGCTCTGCCACAACCTAGCAGTAAAACGAGGATCTCTATCTGGACGATCGTCACTGGGACCCCGTGCAACCTCACTATGTCCCAAATGTACAAGTCGGCAAGATGATCTACCGAATCTCTCACGCGCATAGGAATGAAGTGCGCCGACTTAGTCAACCGGTCTACAACCACCCAAATAGCATCACTACCCCGCTGAGTCCTCAGAAGACCTACAACGAAATCCATAGTGACATGCTCCCACTTCCACTCGGCAATAGGCAAGGGTTGCAACAAACCCGCTGGCCTCTGATGCTCGGCCTTCACTTGCTAACAAGTAAGGCACTTAGACATGAAAGCTGCCACATCTCTCTTCATGCCCCGCCACCAAAACTGGCGACTCAAATCCCGATACATCTTAGTGCCACCGGGATGCACCACAAGACATGAATGATGAAACTCTCGGAGTACTTCCTCTCGGCAAGACTCCAGCACAAACAAACAGTCTCGGTATCTCACACTCAGGTCGGGATACACCGTCAGGCCCTTCTCAACCTTCCCACTGGAGATCTTCTCTCGGAGGGATTCTACCTCATGGTCACCTCTCTGTGCCTCTGACACTCGAGTCACAAGTGTAGGCTGCGCAACAACAGAAAACAAGGCCGCAGCCTCAACGAATTCGCCCAGACACAAATCAAACTCGCCGAGTGCCCCCAACATCTCCCACTCCCAGATGGCTATACAAGCTACATCACCTATGGATTTCCTGCTAAGAGCGTCGGCTACAATATTGGCCTTCCCCGGATGATAATCTAACTCAAAGTCGTAATCCTCAATAAACTCCATCCACCTCCTCTGCCTCAAATTTAAGTCTTTCTGTGTGAACAGATATTTCAAACTCTTATGATCCGAGAACACCTCGAATCTCTCACCATAAAGGTAGTGCCTCCAGATTTTCAAGGCGAAGATCACCGCCGCTAACTCTAAATCATGCGTGGGGTAATTCTTCTCATGAATTTTCAACTGACGTGAGCCATACGCTACTACTTTCCCCTCTTGCATCAACACACAACCCAAACCCTCTCATGAGGCATCACAATACACAGCATAACCCAACCCTCTCTCCGGAATAATCAAAACCGGAGCGGTGGTCAATCTAACCTTCAACTCTTGGAACGACTTTTCACAAGTCTCACTCCATACAAATTTGACTCCCTTCCGAGTCAGTCTAGTCAACGGTGAAGCTAACTTGGAGAAATCTTTCACAAACCGACGGTAATACCCAGCCAATCCTAGAAAACTGCAGATCTCAAACACACTCTTAGGCTGTGCCCAATCTTGCACTGCCTCAGTCTTGGATGCATCAACAGACACCCCTTCCCTGGAAACCACATGACCTAAGAACTTAACTTCTCCTAGCCAAAACTCACACTTCCCAAATTTGGCATACAGCCTATGGGCTCTAAGTAACTCGAGCACCACTCTCAAGTGTGTCTCGTGCTCCTCCTCTGAAGGTGAATAGATAAGAATGTTGTCCACGAAAACGACTACAAAACGATCCAAGAATTCCCGGAAGATCCAGTTCATCAAGTCCATAAAGACTGCCGGTGCATTGGTAAGCCCAAATGGCATCACCAAAAACTCATAATGGCCATACCGCGTGCGGAATGCCGTCTTCGAAATATCCTCCTCCCTGACTCTCAATTGATGGTAACCCGATCTCAAGTCTATCTTAGAGAAACAACGGGAACCCTTCAACTGGTCAAACAAATCATCTATACGGGGCATAGGGTACTTATTCTTGACCGTAGCCCGATTCAACTTCCGGTAGTCGATACACAGTCTCAAGGCCCCATCTTTCTTTTTAGCAAAGAGGGCCGGTGCTCCCCATGGCGAAACACTTGGGCGCACAAAGCCCTTGTCTAGCAATTTCTGGAGCTGAACTTTCAACTCAACCAACTCTGCTGGAGCAAAACGGTAAGGTGCCATAGAAATCGGTGCCGTACCGGGCACCAAATCAATAGAGAACTCAATCTCCCGGTGAGGCGGCAACAAGGTCCTCGGGAAAGACATCCGAATACTCACAAGCCACCCTCGGCAACACGAGCTGGGTCTCATCACACTCACCACTCTCAAAGCTAGCAAGTAGACCACTAAGCCCACTCCACCCTCGTGAATCATACCCCGGTGGCAAAACACTACCAACCCGGTCTCCCAAGAAATGGAACCACTCCCCACTCAAGGTACATAAAGTGACCCTCTGGCGGTAGCAGTCGATAACAGCCTGGTATGACAATAGCCAATCCATACCCAAAATAACATCAAAGCCCTTCATAGGCATAACTACAAAAGGGAACGGAAGCCTATAGACGGCGACCTCTATATCACAACCTCTAACACCATGTTTCAGAATCAACTCACCCCCAAGAGGCGACACTACCCAAATAGGAGATGCTAACTGTGCCAACTCCAACTCCAACACAGATGCAAATGCAGCAGATACAAAAGAATGAGATGCACCCGTATCAATCAATACATTAGCAACCGAGTTGCAAAACAAAAAGGTACCTCTCACTACTGACGGAGCCGGTACTAGATCCTGCTGTAACGAGATACACGCGCCCAAGAGGGCCTCGATCTACTGCTCACCCCTGAGCATACGACTCTTCAGTCTTGTTGGGACAACGACGCCCCTGGGTTAGCCGTCGAGGCCTGCACGGACTGAGCTGGCTGAAATCCCTACGTCTGTCTAGAACCAGACGCTCCTGAGGTGGCACTCAACTGTGGGCAGAACCTCTTCAGGTGTCCAGGCTGTCCACACTGATAACACGATAAGGGCTACCCCCTGCCCAAACTCTGACTCTGCGGTCTAGCTGAAGAAGAAGCTCGACTCTCGCCTTCATGGGCAAATCAAGACTTGTGACCTAGCTGGCCACAAGTGTAGCAAGTCAAACATCCCTGACTACCCCTCCCCGAGCCAGCACTCGGCACCGGAAAGGTCGATCTAGCAACTCCACCCTAAGAATGCTGAGGGTTATAACCCCCCTGTCTCCTGCCATCTCCCTGACCCTCCTGGCTCCTCTTGCAACCGCTATGCTTCTCCTCTTCCTCCTCCTGCATCATAAGCTCCATATGAGCTGCTACATCCACCATATGCCTGTACTCCTGGATGTAAGACCCACCAACCCTCAACTTGAGGCCACACCTCAACTTCCGCTCAAACTCGTAGCAACGACGTTCCTCGGACGCCACCAACTCAGGTGCAAACCTGGACAAGCTAGTAAAAGTGGCCTCAAACTCTGCCACAGACATACCCTGTTGCTTTAGCCGGCTAAAGAGATCGCTCAGCTTCTTCCTAACCACTGCATATAAAAATCTCTCCTGGAAAGCATTTACAAACGCCTCTCATGTACCACCAACACGAGCCTTCTCGTATTTCCACCACTAACCCGTATCTCCCTTCAGCTGGAAGGATGCCAAGGTCACTTTCAGTGCCCCGTCCTCGATGCCAAGCATCTCGCACGTCTTACTCATCTGCTCTAACCATTCATCAGCCTTCAGTGGCTCCTTCGGATCCCCAACAAACTCGTCCAGATTTGACCGGAAGAACTCCCTTTTCAAGAAGGAAGGCCCTGCCTTAGCTGTCTGGTTCCCAGCTCTGAGGATACCCAAAGCTCCTACTATCTCCCGGGCCAAGGCACTCATAGCCTGCTGACCCGCTGGCTCGGCCACATTGGCCTGGCCAACTTCCTCCTGCACTGCCGGAATATCATCCGGTAATGGCACTTCCTGCCTCGCAGGTCTACCACGCCTAGCACCTCGTCCTCGTCCTGACATCCTAATAAAGGTAACACAGAACGTTAGCACATTCATATAAATGTGCTGAAACTAAACACTCGCGCCCTAAAACATGGACAACAGTAATTCACTCCACGTAAGCACATAAACACGTAAGCACTTACGAATTTCATTTCCGGATAATGAAAGTCCCGAGGCGTTACTAGAGTTCCGGTTAGAAACATCATTGATCAAGTGCTTTTTTCACAGGACTCCCAGAAACCCAAGGATCCAATCAACATCCTAGAAATCAAATCCCATACCCAAATAATCACATAAACATGTTATCACATAAGCACATAGCATGTTATACAACACCAACGTCTCTATCAAGCGAGACAAACCCATTGTGATCCTAATCACTTCCCACGTACCCTAAGTATTCGAACCCGGTACGCTCTGATACCAAGTTGTAGCGCCCTCAATTAATAACATTAATCCCATCAAAAGAGACATGTATTGACATAATAAAAGTCCACATTCTTATATTTATCTGAATAATTCATTACAAAAGGTATTACATGTTAACAACAAAAGCAAATGCCCTACAGGCTTACAGCTTTCCAAGTTAACACTTGGTTACAACAAAAGGAGCACTAGCTCAATTACACATAAAGCCCTTGGCTTAAATCTACATGTAATACATCAAAATGAAATATGACAACAAAAGTGTGTCCGCCTCTAGCCTCCCAAACTATGTCCTTGGAGGTGGCATACTACCTGTACCTGAAAATGATGTTCCCATAGAGGGTGAGCCACAGCCCAGTAGAAATATACTAAACCAGTTATGAATAATGACTAAAAGATTAACAGTTGATAGATGGTCAACACTTTTACATTCTTTCATAACACATTACAATTCCAAGACCTTAAGGTCTATGTTCATTTCATTTTCCATTTCCTTTCAATTCGCAGTTCATAATCCATGGCTCAGAACCTGGCCAAACCACCCATATGAGACAATAACTCATATTAACCACTTTCCATTCCATTACAGATAAACATATTAGTTATATCATTACTTCCACAAATAAGCATACTAGCCATATCTCACTTCCAAGGATAAGCATATTAGCTATATCACACTCCCAAGACAAGCATATGAGCTCTGTCAACACATTTCTAGATAAGCATATGAGCTCTATCTACGGAGTCCATCCCCTATCTTCTCCCAAACAACATCCGGTTTAGAGGTCCATTCCCTATCTTCCCCTAAACCGTGGAGTACATCCCCTATCTCCTCCAACACACACAATGCATATAAACAATTATTATACACATCAATCCATCAATACATAAATTTAATGTATTCTTTCAACAGTCATAATCAATGACACATTCTAGTGATTAGTTTTAGTTTGCCTAATCATCATGCATTGTCTACAACAATCACGACTATCCTCCACCGATAGCCCAAAGCAGTTATCTCTATACAGAAAATAAATGCAACAAATGGATAATACATCAACATTTCAATTCGGTGAGTAATACGTAATTCAACTATACCCTGCTATTCCACAACCCTCTAATCTCAACATTTCCATTTCGATTTCTCATTTCTCACAATTAATTATACCAATTAATTAATCAATGTAATTAGGGTATTTTTCATAATTAACATTCAACCCTTAAGGTTCCATTTTTTAACAATGATTCCACATTAATCTCATTTCTCTATGCTAAAGATGCATATAGGTTTATTTTAAACAAAACCCCAACTTTTATAAAATTACATAAAAGCCCCAAACTTTCTCCAAATTACACAACTATCCCCAACATATCAAAATGCTAAAATTTAAAGACAAAATCCATAAAGAGGAGTAGGGTATCCCTACCTTGAAGTTTGAGCCAAAAAGGAGATGAAGACCCAACGACCCATGTGCTCCAAATCCAAACTTTTTCCAATTAAAACGAAGCCCTCGACAATCTCTAACTTTTTAACAAAGGACTTAGGGTAGGAAATCACCCTAGGTAGATCAAATCTTAGAGAGAGAGTGCTTTTAGAGAGAGAGAGTCTCGGTTTCTAAGGTTTAGAAATGAAAATGTGATGAAAAAGTGATTTTAAAAACGCTGCTGCCCGCTGATAAAGACAAGCTCGCTCGAGCAAAGGCCTTCTCGCTCGAGCGACCAGACACAGGAAACCCTCACTCAAGCCAAGACAGCCTTGCTCGAGCCAACAACCCGAGCTTCGCTCGGCGGCAAACGGCTTCGCTCGGCGAAGAACGAACATTTCGCTTCGGCGAAGAAAGCTCGCTCGAGCCAAAAATTCCAGTGTTCAGGTCCAGTACCAGACATCAACATTCTCTCGAGCGAAGAAGTCCTGGCTCCAGCGAAGGATAAAAAATACAGGTCTCGCTCGAGCGAAGAAAAGATCGCTCGAGCCAAAAATCACAGCTCTCAAGGTCCAGAACCTGGTGCAATCGCTCGCTTGAGCGAAGCCACTCTGGCTCGACCCACCAAACACAAAAACTCAACGCTCGCTCGAGCGACCAACTCCTCGCTCAAGCGAAGGACCAAAAATCTGGGCAGCAACCCTTGGCTCCCAAACACAACCAACCTGTAACAAACCTGTCCAACACATCCCACAACTCAAATACGAGGTAGTAAAGGATGTAAACAAGAAAATAATTAGCTACCAACATCCACGGACACATGTCCGGATCACTGTACAACAAGGTGTAAACCCGGGATCGCTATACTTTCCCCTACATGTTATAAGAACCTGTTTACAATGTTATAAGAGCATGTTTGAAGATATAAAATGTGAAAGAACCTGTTAGACATTAAACCATCTTTCTTTTAGCAAATTTGAACCATTCATTTTAATTTATCCAAAATCTAATTATACCTTTTAACAAATTTGACCCACTCATTTTAAGATATCTATGCTTTACCATACCCAATCCATCCTCCATTTTCTTCATTTAGTCCCCCATGAATTTTGTTGTTTGTTACTTTTAAAAAACAAAAAATATTTTTTCAATTAAATTTTTACTAATTTCACAACACCATCACCACTATTCTCACCTTCACTATCACACTACCATCACCATAGCCATTACCATCACTGCCGCGATCACCCCACCACTATGTCACAATCTCTACTTTCACCTTCGTTCCATCACCACCACCACCACCACCAAATATAAATAAAAAAAAATGTATTTTTAATTTTTTTTATAAAAATATTTTTCATTAAAAAATATTTTCTATCTAAATAAATGACGCATAACATTGGGAAACAAGCTGATTTCAGTTAAATCTGTTCATAACTAAGAAAAATTCTTTTATTTTAAAAAAACTTATTTAGTAAGACTTTGTATCCCATTTTTGTTTTTCCAGCACATAAATCTTTGTACTGATCCTTTCTAACCAATCACGACTCATGCTTGTTTCGATTCTCTACAATTTCTCTATTTTCAAATACATTCATATATATATATATATATATATGTTGTATAAATTGTGTGATAACATAAAACAAATAGATTCATACTCGTTAATTGAAATTTCAGAACAAGCAAACCATTCTGAAAATTACAATACATAACAAAATAAAATAACATAGAAAAGCAAACCGAAACCTACACTAGACAATGTCCTTAATTTTATTAAATAAATTTAAAAAATTCTAGATATGCATAAAATTTGACAAGAATAATGTGAAAATATTAATTAAAGTGTATTTGATTTTATTGTTGAGCCAAATAAAATAAAATAAGATTGAATGTATATTTAGCTTTGGTTGTGAATCTTAAAAAAAAAAGTTGTAAACCTTAAAAAATAAAAAATAAAAAAAAAAAAAAAGATTGAATGTATATTTAGTTTTGGTTGTGAATCTTAAAAATTTTAAAAAAAATGATTGTGAACCTTAAAAATAATAAATAAATAAAAGATTAGATGTATATTTAGCTTTGGTTGTGGATCATTAATATAAAAAAAAAAAAAAAAAAGGTTGGTTGTCACAAAAGTACTTATGCTGATTAAAAAAAACTTTTTTACAACGAAAATTTTAGTTGATAAAAAGTGTAATATCTTGTAGTATTCTAAAATTCAATTTCTCATATCTGTTTTTGGGTTTATAGACTATCTGGCAGTCTATAAATACCAGACCCATCTTGTTCCATTTTCTTCACATTCTCTTCTATTTTTCCCCACCATAGATTGGCATGGGTGCACTTACCTAAATCAGTATGTTTTTCTCGGGAAGCTCATTGTTCTGATGATTTCAAATGCAAGTTCAAAACCAAGTCATGGCCAAAAAAACAAAAAAGAAAAAAAAATGGATAAATTACAATAGTAGTTTCTTATATTTTGTTTATTAGATTATTTTAATTTTTTTAATTTTAATTAATTCAATTTTGATTCAAAATTTTAAATTTTTTTATCAATTTATTCCCATTGGTAATATCAATTAGGATTTTTAAAGGAAAAAATAGTTTTAGAATTTGTTAAGATTAACTAATTCAGTTGAACAAACTTACAATTTTATTAATAAAAACATAATGCATGCTGCTTACGTGCATATTTTTTTTTATCAAAAAATATTAATAATTGTAGCCAATTAGAGTAAATTAAAAAAAAAATTATATACTTAATATTAAAATCGAATAAATTAAAATTATGAGATCAAAATGATATAAGACTGAAAATATGGAGACTAAAAATGGAATTTGCCCAAAAAGAGAACAAAGAGAAGACAGAGTAGGCAGCTCTGACTCTCCTCCTCACTGGTGGCCCGTACTCCTTCGGCGACTCCCAGCAACCCCCCAGATCGTCGTTCAGTCTCTTCACCTCAGGTTCCTCTTTCCTTCTCTCTTGCTTATGATTCTTCTCTTACAACCATGGAAATTAGAGCATGATTTGCATTGGTTTTTTTGTTTTCTATTTCTGATTGCAAGAATGGATTCAAATCATGTAAAAATACCTTGAGCGTATGGATATCACTATATTTGTATTATATGATATTCAATTCAAAATCTATCTATACTATATTAAGCAAAATGGGATTTTTAACCCCATGTCTTATGGGAGCTCCAATCTCCTAATCTAAATTTCTTGATTTAAAAAAAAAAATAAAATCTTAGCATATATTAACTTCTCCAAACTCCCAAGTCTTACCATTATAATAACACTTTAATGCATTAAGAACAAGTATAAAAAAAAATTTCTTTCAAATCCAACACATTTCAATTTTTTGAAAAGTCTCAACACATATGATTATTATCAAAATATTAAGCTTTAATATAATATAATAATAAAAAAAGACATTTAATTTCTTAAAAATTCCAACACATATGATTATTGTCAAAATATTAAACTTTAAT
This sequence comes from Camellia lanceoleosa, assembly GCA_025200525.1. Lineage (NCBI taxonomy): Eukaryota > Viridiplantae > Streptophyta > Magnoliopsida > Ericales > Theaceae > Camellia > Camellia lanceoleosa. The sequence continues at coordinate 65,561,015 of CM045769.1, read as the reverse complement.
ATAATATAAAAAAGGAAAAACAGAAGACATTTAAAAAAAATTAAAAATCACAATTTATATATATAGATAATTGTAAACACAATCCGTTCATAGCACGGGTGATATGCTAGTATATTATATAAGGAAAATGAGGTTTCTAAAACTTGTGGGAATTTCAATATTTCAATCTTAATTTTCTAATTTTTTGATTAAAAAAAATCACATTTATTGACTTCTCCCAACTCACAAGCGTTTTTAACTTCTCCCATACACTATGGTTACTGATGAAAGAAAAAATTTAAAGAAATTTTTTTTTGCACAAAAGTACTTTTGCTGATTAAAAAAAAAACCTTTTTACAACCAAAATTTTGGTCGACAAAAAGTGTAATTTCTTGTAGTATTCTAAAATTCAATTTCTCATATCTATTTTTGGGTTTACAGACTATCTGGAAGTCCATAAATACCAGACCCATCTTGTTCCATTTTCTTCACATTCTCTTCTATTTTTCCCCACCATAGATTGGCATGGGTGCACTTACCTAAATCAGTATGTTTTTCTCGGGAAGCTCATTGTTCTGATGATTTCAAATGCAAGTTCAAAACCAAGTCATGCCCAAAAAAACAAAAAAGAAAAAAAAAATGGATAAATTACAACAGTAGCTTCTTATATTTTGTTTATTTTATTATTTTAATTTTTTTAATTTTAATTAGTTCAATTTTGATTCAAAATTTTAAAATTTTTATCAATTTATTCCCACTGGTAATATCGATTAGGATTTTTAAAGGAAGAAAAAGTTTTAGAGTTTGTTGAGATTAACTAATTGAGTTGAACAAACTTACAATTTTATTAATAAAAATGTAATGCATGCTGCTTACGTGCATAATTTTTTTTATCAAAAAATATTAATAATTGTAGCCAATTAGAGTAAATTAAAAATATATATATATATACTTAATATTAAAATCGAATAAATTAAAATTATGAGATCAAAATGATATAAGACTAAAAATATGGAGACTAAAAATGAAATTTGACCAAAAAGAGAACAAAGAGAAGACAGAGTAGGGCAGCTCTGACCCTCCTCCTCACTGGTGGCCCATACCTCTTCCGGCGACTCCCAGCAACCCCCCAGATCGTCGTTCAATCTCTTCACCTGAAGTTCCTCGTTCCTTCTCTCTTGCTTATGATTCTTCTCTTACAACCATGGAAATTAGAGCATGATTTGCATTGGTTTTTTTGTTTTCTATTTCTGATTGCAGGAATGGATTCAAATCATGTAAAAATACCTTGAGCGTATGGATATCACTATATTTGTATTATATGATATTCAATTCAAAATCTATCTATACTCTATATTAAGTAACAGGGAATTTTTAACCCCAAGTCTTATGGGAGCTCCTATCTCCTAATTTAAATTTTGTGATTTAAAAAAAAAAAAAAATCTTAGCATATATTAACTTCTCCAAACTCTCAAGTCTTACCATTATAATAACACTTTAATGCGTTAAGAATAAGTATAAAAAAAAATTGTTTGAAATCCAACACATAAGAATTTTTTGAAAAGTCTCAACACATATGATTATTATCAAAATAATAAACTTTAATATAATATAATAATAAAAAAGACATTTAATTTCTTAAAAAGTCCAACACATATGATTATTGTTAAAATATTAAACTTTAATATAATATAAAAAAGGGAAAAAAGAAGACATTCAAAAAAAAAAAATTAAAAATCACAATTTATATATATAGATAATTGTAAACACAATCCGTGCATAGCACGGATGATATGCTAGTATATTATATAAGGAAAATGAGGTTTCTAAAACTTGTGGGAATTTCAATATTTCAATATTAATTTTCTAATTTTCTGATTAAAAAAAATCACATTTATTGATTTCTCCCAACTCAAAAGCCTTTTTAACTTCTCCCGTACACTATGGTTAGTGATGAAAAAAAAAATTTTAAAGAAATATTTTTTTGTCACAAAAGTACTTATGCTGATTAAAAAAAAAAACTTTTTACAACCAAAATTTTAGTTGACAGAAAGTGTAATTTCTTATAGTATTCTAAAATTCAATTTCTCATATCTGTTTTTGGGTTTATAGACTATCTGGCGGTCTATAAATTCGAGACCCAACTTGTTCCATTTTCTTCACATTCTCTTCTGTTTTTTCCCACCATATATTGGCATGGGTGCACTTACCTAAATCAGTATGTTTTTCTCGGGAAGCTCATTGTTCTGATGATTTCAAATGCAAGTTCAAAACCAAGTCATGGCCAAAAAAACAAAAAAGAAAAAAAAAATGGATAAATTACAATAGTAGCTTCTTATATTTTGTTTATTAGATTATTTTAATTTTTTTAATTTTAATTAGTTCAATTTTTATTCAAAATTTTAAAATTTTTATCAATTTATTCCCATTGGTAATATCGATTAGGATTTTTAAAGGAAAAAATAGTTTTAGAGTTTGGTGAGATTAACTAATTGAGTTGAACAAACTTACAATTTTATTAATAAAAACATAATGCATGCTGCTTACGTGCATATTTTTTTTTTTATCAAAAAATATTAATAATTGTAGCCAATTAGAGTAAATTAAAAAAAATTATATACTTAATATTAAAATCGAATAAATTAAAATTATGAGATCAAAATGATATAAGACTAAAAATATGGAGACTAAAAATGGAATTTGCCCAAAAAGAGAACAAAGAGAAGACAGAGTAGGACAGCTCTGACCCTCCTCCTCACTGGTGGCCCGTACTCCTCCGGCGACTCCCAGCAACCCCACAGATCGTCGTTCAGTCTCTTCACCTCAGGTTCCTCTTTCCTTCTCTCTTGCTTACGATTCTTCTCTTACAACCATGGAAATTAGAGCATGATTTGCATTGGTTTTTTTTGTTTTCTATTTCTGATTGCAAGAATGGATTCAAATCATGTAAAAATACCTTGAGCGTATGGATATCACTATATTTGTATTATATGATATTTAATTCAAAATCTATCTATACTATATATTAAGCAAAAAGGGATTTTTAACCCTAAGTTTTATGGATGCTCCAATCTCCTAATCTAAATTTCTTGATTTTAAAAAAAAAAAATCTCAGCATATATTAACTTCTCCAAACTACCAAGTCTTACCATTATAATAACACTTTAATACATTAAGAACAAGTATAAAAAAAAAGAAAAAATTCTTTGAAATCCAACACATATGAATTTTTTGAAAAGCCTCAACACATATGATTATTATCAAAATAATAAACTTTTATATAATATAATAAAAAAAGACATTTAATTTCTTAAAAAGTCCAACATATATGATTATTGTCAAAATATTAAACTTTAATATAATATAAAAAAGGAAAAACAGAAGACATTTAAAAAAAAATTAAAAATCACAATTTATATATATAGATAATTATAAACACAATCCGTGCATAGCACGGGTGATATGCTAGTATATTATATAAGAAAAATGAGGTTTCTAAAACTTGTAGGAATTTCAATATTTCAATCTTAATTTTCTAATTTTCTGATTAAAAAAAAATAACATTTATTGACTTCTCCCAACTCAAAAGCTTTTTTAACTTCTCCCATACACTATGGTTAGTGATGAAAAAAAAAATTTTAAGAAAAAAATTTTTGTCACAAAAGTACTTCTGCTGATTAAAAAAAAACTTTTTCACAACCAAAATTTTAGTTGACAGAAAGTGTAATTTCTTGTAATATTCTAAAATTCAATTTCTCATATCTGTTTTTGGGTTTATAGACTATCTGGCAGTCTATAAATTCCAGACCCATCTTGTTCCATTTTCTTCACATTCTCTTCTATTTTTCCACACCATAGATTGGCATGGGTGCACTTACCTAAATTAGTATGTTTTTCTTGGGAAGCTCATTATTCTGATGATTTCAAATGCAAGTTCAAAACCAAGTCATGGCCTAAAAAACAAAAAAGAAAAAAAAAAGGATAAATTACAATAGTAGCTTCTTATATTTTGTTTATTAGATTATTTTAATTTTTTTAATTTTAATTAGTTCAATTTTTATTCAAAATTTTAAATTTTTTATCAATTTATTCCCATTGGTAATATCGATTAGGATTTTTAAAGGAAAAAATAGTTTTAGAGTTTGTTGAGATTAACTAATTGAGTTGAACAAACTTACAATTTTATTAATAAAAACAGAATGCATGCTGCTTACGTGCATATTTTTTTTTATCAAAAAATATTAATAATTGTAGCCAATTAGAGTAAATTAAAAAAAATTATATACTTAATATTAAAATCGAATAAATTAAAACTATGAGATCAAAATGATATAAGACTGAAATTATGGAGACTAAAAATGGAATTTGCCCAAAAAGAGAACAAAGAGAAGACAGAGTAGGCAGCTCTGACTCTCCTCCTCACCGGTGGCCCGTACTCCTCCGGCGACTCCCAGCAACCCCCCATATCGTCGTTCAGTCTCTTCACCTCAGGTTCCTCTTTCCTTCTCTCTTGCTTATGATTCTTCTCTTACAACCATGGAAATTAGAGCATGATTTGCATTGGTTTTTTTGTTTTCTATTTCTGATTGCAAGAATGGATTCAAATCACGTAAAAATATCTTGAGCGTATGGATATCACTATATTTGTATTATATGATATTCAAATCAAAATCTATCTATACTATATATTAAACAAAAGGGAATTTTTAACCCCAAGTCTTATGGGAGCTCCAATCTCTTAATCTAAATTTCTTGATTTAAAAAAAATAAATAAAAACTCTTAGCATATATTAACTTCTCCAAACTCCCAAGTCTTACCATTATAATAACACTTTAATGCATTAAGAACAAGTATAAAAAAAAAAAAAAAAATTGAAATCCAACACATGAATTTTTTGAAAAATCTCAACACATATGATTGTTATCAAAACATTAAACTGTAATATAATATAATAATAAAAAAAGACATTTAATTTCTTAAAAATTCCAACACATATGATTATTGTCAAAATATTAAACTTTAATATAATATAATATAAAAAAAGGAAAAAAAAGAAGACATTTAAAAAAAAATTAAAAATCACAATTTACATATATAGATAATTGTAAACACACTCCGTGCATGGCACGAGTGATATGCTAATATATTATATAAGGAAAATGAGGTTTCTAAAACTTGTGGGAATTTCAATATTTCAATCTTAATTTTCTAATTTTCTGATTAAAAAAAAATAACATTTATTGACTTCTCCCAACTCAAAAGCTTTTTTAACTTATCCCATACACTATGGTTAGTGATGAAAAAGAAAAAATTTAGAGAAAAATTTTTTTGTCACAAAAGTACTTATGCTGATTAAAAAGAAAAACTTTTTTACAACTAAAATTTTAGTTGGCAAAAAGTGTAATTTCTCGTAGTATTCTAAAATTCAATTTCTCATATCTGTTTTTGGGGTTTATAGGCTATCTGACAGTCTATAAATACCTGACCCATCTTGGTCCATTTTCTTCACATTGTCTTCTATTTTTCCCCACCATAGATTGGCATGGCTGCACTTACCCCTGTGTTTCTCTTTCTTCTCTTTCTCTCTGCCAATTCCGATGAAAGTTCATCATGCTTTTCAGCCATTGCGATTTCCAACTCGGTTGCTGCTCTCTACGTGTTTGGGGACTCCACCGTTGATGCCGGCAACAACAATTACATCCACAACGCTCCAAGGGCTAATTCTTTGCCTTATGGCATTGATTTCAACAACACCCCCACTGGCCGTTTTACCAACGGAAAAACTATTGCCGATTTTATTGGTATTACATTACTTACTACTGTAAACTATACTCTCCCTTTGGTTTGGTTTGGTTTTATTCTCATTATAAGTAGTAAATGTTTTAAATTCAATTTTCTGTGTTGTGATGTGATTCGTGAAGCGATATTATATAATCTTTCACTACCCCCTCCATATTTGAGCTTGACGGAAGCACAAAGGAAGACTGCCAGGGACGGCATCAATTATGCTTCTGCTGGGTGCGGTATCTTCCCCAACACCAAACCACGCAAGGTGAAATATTTGCAACTTTTCTTGCTTCTTGTGAATTCTCTAAATCTGTATTTTTTTTAGACTTTTTGTTTTTAATATATGTATATATTTACAATTTACCCAACCATTGTGGACCGGTGAGAAGCCTCTCCCTAGTTTAATTCCTCTTGGTTTCTCAGAAGGATTGCTGGAGTTTGCAAAAACAGATTGAGGCATTTAACAGGACTGTCCAGGAAGATCTGCCATGTATGATTGAAGATCCACAAGAGCTCGTTGAGTATCTTGCAAATTCCATATTTTTCATCTCCATGGGGGCCAATGACTACATCTTAAACTTTAACACCCACCACGGCCCTGAATATTTTGCAAATTCTCTCTTAGTCCAGTTTAAATGGTATTTGCAGGTAAACTTTTAACTAATTGCATTCAAATCAGATTGTTGATTTTTAACACTATATTATTGCTATTAATCGATGATCAACTGTAATTTAAGTGTGAAAGATGATAGCTTCCATGGCTATGGATTGGGTTAGAGTCTAACCTAACCATCCTTTAATGTTTTCATTATTGCAAGACACTATATAACATTGGAGCCAGAAATCTAGTGGTGAACAACATAGGTCCTCTGGGATGCTTGCCGTCGGTGATAAACATGACAGGAAATGGGCAGTGCGATGAACAGATTAATCAAAATATCATGCCATACAACTCGCAACTTCCTCAGACACTAAAAAATATCCAGGATGAATATCCTGATGCTACCCTCACTCTGGCCAACAGCCATGATCTTTTTCAAGATATATTGGCAGACACTGAAAAATATGGTAACTGTTTTTCTTTTCATTACTTGTTCAATTGACAAATAATTGCTTTCTGGTCATTATTATTATTTTTCTTTTTCTTTTTCTTTTTTTTAACATCATTTCGCCGTAAACTAGCTATTTTCGTCTCCTGCATGTGTGTTGTGTTGTGTAGGGTTTACAGATGTAAAAGATCCGTGTTGCGGAGCCTATGTTAATGGGAAACTAGCTTGCATCCCAAACTCTACACCATGTGACAACAGATGTCAATATCTCTTCTTTGATGAAAACCACACCAGTGAATTTGCAAATTGTATCTTTGTTCGAGACATGCTTATTAAGGGTTGAGGGTTCAACAAGTTTGCTAGTTTAATTTTAATTATGAGTGGTATGGTAGTAAGAGTATGGCATGAAAACAAGCTCTTGTCTCTGCTGAAGTTATTATGGACACTTAAATGATGTGATTAAATAATCTACCCTTAATCTAAACTTCATTCTTCAACACTTAATCTACACTTCATTTTTCTTAGCATCCTGTTATTATTTTATTTATTTGTTTTTTATTTTGATTCTATAAGTTTGCGTGATGTGGGGAAATAATGTCACGTGATATCTTACAAGTATCTAGGAAAATTTTCAAAGTTTAAATGTCAACGGTGAGTTTTAGAAGCATAGAATCAAGGAATGGACACTATATCCATGGGCGGAAACAAAATACTAGTATTAGAGACTCACAATTTGAATTATTAATTCAATCCACAATGATGTGATAAGAGATATAGACTCTACACAATTGAGGAATGACAAACTAAAAGTTTATATGTATCATGCCACACACTGTAGGTCACATTGTGAAAATTTTTTTATGGGTTTTAAACATTTTCCTAGAAGAGAAATTATGTCTATGGAGACCAATGTGATTGTGTGAAAAAAGAGAAAGGAAAAAAGAAATGGTACATTACTGATAGAGAGTAATTTCTCACATGAGGTTTGTGAAAAAATAACTTTATGAGAAAAAAACAAACAAATAAATCTAATAAGTTTCTTCTTTTTTTTTTCTTTTTAATTCTTTTCTAAAGTTGTGAAATATTAGTAAAGCTATTTTGTTGGTTGACAATATCTAGTAAATAAAATGAAATGACATACATCTATTCTATAAATAAAATTAAGTAAATCTTATTGATGCTAAGTAGCATACGAATTAGTTAAAAATCATCTCATTATACATTGTGAAACATTAATGAAATATAAAATTAATAGAAAGATTTTGAAAAAATTAAGAGACAATCCAATGATACATTTTACAAATACTTATGAATATAGAGCTAGTAGTGTAATTTTCCAAAGGCTGGGGTTGGCAATGGCACATTGGCTAATATAGCCAACTTTTTTAGCCTAGGACTTTTTTTTAACCTCGTTTGATTTTTGTTTCGGGATTTTTTTGACTTTTGTAAGAGAAAAAATGTAATGATTATGGGTAAAAAGTGATATTTTGTCTTATTGGCTTATATAGCTTATTTTATCTTTTTGTAATTTTTTAGTCCCAAAATCTTAGCCAAACGAGCACTAACTATATTTTTTTTTTTCTTTTTTGTTTTGTTTTTGGCAATAATTTTATATTTTATGTAGATGATGTTTCTGGGCGACAAGTGGTCTTTAAAAGAGAGAAAAAAAGAAGGTGAAACAAAAAGAGAAAACTACATTCATATCAACTTAGCTATCATGGATCAGTTTTAGTGTTAGAGTTTCTCCAATGGTCACTAGCTAAATTCAATAGCTAAAGTTATATTTAGCAATGAATCATGTAAAAAATTTATAATTTAATTTTTTTTTTTCTTTTTTTCCTTTTTTTATTCTTTTTTTTTTTTTTTTTTTTTTTTTTGAGGAATAATTTAACAATGTTTTTCCAATGATCAGGTTGCTATTCTTTGGCTCAACTAGTTTTGCTTAGATTAATTATCATTCTTTCAACCACTATTTTTTAACCATTACTCTTCCAACATTGCCACCAAAAAAAAACAAAAAAAAAAAACAAAAAAAAAAAAAACAAAGAAAAGAAAATTTGTTTCTTGTATTTTCTATTTTTTTTTTTCGTGGTCCATTCGAAGTCATAAAATTTATATTTTTTTGTGCTTTTTTTTTTTTTTTTTTTTTTTTGTAGAGTTAATTGTGGTATTCTTAATTTTTTTTTAATTTTTGAAAATTTCGTTGAGAGATGTACAATGTTTCATGGCAACTTTGTTGACATGACATATTTCACTATAACTAAACCTTGTGCCAAATTTGACACATGGTATATGTATGTGTATCAATTGGTAACAACTGCGAGGAAATGTTAGAAGATAAAGTCTCAAGGAATTGATAAGAAATCAATGCATGACAAGGAACACAAGGAACAATTAAGTTTGAAACATCTTCAACAATCACACATGATTAAAAATTAAAAATTTTCAAAAAAATAAAATAAAATTTTGGACTTAAGCTCGTGTCTTGATGTTGATGTCTTCTGGACTTGAATGTGAGTCATTGGTGTAAAGGAGTTAAGTCTTCAGTTCACCTCTAAATAATTCAATAATGCTAGTATGCTACACATACTTAAAAATAAAAAAAATTACACTATTTTCTTACATATGAGAGAGAAAAATTGGATTTCATTATCTTACCTTAACAATTATTTCGAAAAACATTAAATATTTTGATTTTACAGTTTTCAAAAATAATTTAAGAGTTTTTAATTCATATTTTTTTTATTTTTAGTGAATTGTTTTTAAATAAATTATTCATTTTTTTTATCCACTTAATCTCAATATATACTAAAAAAGTAGAAAATTTGTGAAATTTTTTTAAAAATTTCACTAAATGCATATTTTTGTTGTACATTTTTGTATTTTTTTTATGTTTATTGAATTTTTTAAAAAAATTTATAAAGATTTTATTTTTTAAATATATTTAAATTATACATTTAAAAATAAAAATAAAACTCAAAAATTCAAAAATTGTTTTAAAAACTCAATTCCAAACTGGCGTTGGAAACTTTTAAACATATAAAGAATTCAAAAATTCATTATATGTTGTTTGCAAGATATAATTGTTATGACAGACATCATTTCCATTATACCAAGTTTTACAGATTCGATAATGGGGAGAACAAATCCTTTTTGTATACATTACTCATAAATGGACTGACATAGTTGCAGATCTCTTACAAGTGGGAATATCAGCCCAATGAACCATGGGGCCATTTTTGTTAGGAATAAACTTCTCTCGATGCTTCTCTTTATATTCATCTCTATTCTTTATATTTTTATGGGTTTAAATTTGGACTTTGTCATGATCCGAATCTATCCTTAGAGATTTAGATCATAATCAGCTAGTAATCATGAGATTATTTACGGTCCCAGATAGTAATCAAATCATATTTAATTATATGGAGTCAAAGGCGGAAACAGAATTATCCAATGTGGTTGTGCAGAAATGGCATAAACAATAACTTTTTATATATTAATAACTCACCCATACATATATAAGAGATTTCACATGTCCAAAATCATACATATGTCATTAACATTCAAAACAAAAACTTATATAGAGACATGGTCAAACATGACCAACAAAAGAGAACAAAAAATCAAAAGACAATAGCCTCATTCGTAAGGCAATCCTTGGCTGAATCCACAAAACTCAGTAAACTTCACAGCTTCACTGGGACTTGACATCCCGCTATTCACCCACATACATATAAATACAAAGTGAGCGAAAACCCAGTGAATAACATCAGAGTAAAGAGGTTATATGAATGAGATCTTATGTAAAAGCAAAATTGTTCTCATCATATTAATTTCATATCACAACGGAACCAACACAGGTCCAATACATGACAGAACGACATTGGATCCAACATATACAGAGATACAGAGCAGAATAGATCATACTTGTTGGAACGACCACTGGTACAATGACCTCGAGTCAAATCAATTATAGTTGTATAATCACCATTGGGTCAACACATAACAAATGTTCAAACTTATTAGATATTCAGAACGACCTTATGTTCATCATATACATTCTTATTTCATCAAACACATTTGTAGATATCATGTTAATCAGGCAAATAGAAACTCATTCATACTTGTAAAATCATAGATTCGGAAAAACTAACCACATTAGGGCATTCATAAAATAGAGTAAATAATAAAATATCTTTATCAAGATATTACTCATAGTGATTCGGTTGCTGACACGTCCTTGCGGATGATCCTACGCAATTCATAAACATATACACATAGAATCACATTGCTCATTTGAATCATTCTCTAACTTATTCAGTTCTCATAGACTTCATTCTAACTCTTTAATTCATTTAGGATGCTCAATTCATGCTTAATAATGTTCAGAAAGGAATGAGAATACATATGTGATCAGAAATATGCCTTTTCAAAATATGCTGAAACATAGCACTTCACTCAAGCGCAACACTGGTCGCTCGAGCGAACCACAAGGTCTGCAAAAGTACTGGACTATTTGAATCTAGGCTTGATGATCGCTCGAGCCAAGCTGCAAAATAAAAAGGCGATCACTTGAGCGGTAACTTGGTTGCTCGAGCCAACTGCAAATGTCTGCAAAAATACTAGATGCAAAAGATGTGCGCTCGAGCGATAGTTTGTTCACTCAAGTGATTTGGTCGAATTTTGGGTTTTCCAGTCGCTTGAGTGATGCGGTCAAATTCTGAGTTTTCCATAACATAGTTGAACTTCAAAACATGTATTTTCAAATCAAAAGCTTGTATGGCTTGTACACAACCTCCCAAACACTTAAAAACTCTTCTATAAACATGGATACAAAACCAACTCTCAAAACTCAAGGTCAAACTTCATGAATTCAAACTCAAATGATTATGCATGTAACATCTAACTCCAAATTCCTTTCCAAAGCTTACAAAACATAGAGATTAGCTTCAAAACAACTTAATTCTTGAGTGAATGTATGATATGATCCTCACTTCAAACATGGATAACAATATTATGCCCAAAATGATTGAAGTCAACAAAATTATTCATGCATATATGATCTAGGCCCAAATTCTTCATTTTTAGACCATTCTCTTGTGATTAATCTCATAACTTCTTGAATACACATATTTGTTAACTTAAACTCATGAATTATGGTTCAAAAGCTCACATAAGCTCTCGAATCAAGCTTTCTCTAGCCAATTTTTGAGCTCTCCCTCACAATTCCACAATCTCCTAACCAATGTTCCAAGTTTTCTTGTTTCTATCCCTCGAACTTGCTATTTCTCTCTCTAAGATGAAATTTTAGAATTGTTGAGTGAATAATGACCTAGATCAACACTTCCTTCATATTTATAGACTAGATTAACTTAATTAACTAATTAAGAATTAAGCTAAGTAATTAAAGCTTAGATTAATTAATCTAAGGCTTAATTAGATTGATTTAATCTAATTAATTTAATTCAAATCAAAGTTTTAATTAAACTTCTTATTAGACTCTAAAAATTATGCCATTCATATTAAACTAATCAATTTCGGTTTCTAACACCATTAAGCCCTTTTCAGATTATAATAGCAATCACAACAAATTTTCCTACGACTAATAGATATAAATTCAAAAATTATATTATGCACATAATTAGCATTCAAATTCTCACTAAGCACTTGAATAACATTCAAAATCTGTAATTAAAAACATAATATGTAACGGGGTTGTCACAGTCTTCCCCCTTCAAGAAATTTGGTCCTCTAAACTTGCGTTACCTTATGTCAAAAATAACTCCGGATACTTTTGCCTCATCTCATCTTCTTTCTCGCAAGTTGCTTCCGTACCATAATGTTTCTTCCATTCTATCTTAACCATAGGAACCGCTTTAGTTCTCAGTTGTTTCACTTGTCGATCAATGATTTGTATTGGCCTTTCTTCATATTCCATATTATCGTCGAGAGCTATCCAACGATAATTAATAGCATGGAACGAATCTCGGAGGTAACCCGTCAACATCGATACGTGGAACACATTATGCACTGGTTCCATCCTTGGCGATAGAGAAATTCCAAATGCAACTGGACCTAGCCTTTCCAAAATCTAAAATGGCCCAATATATTGGGGTGACAACTTTCCCTTCTTGTTGAATCTTGACAAGCCACTCATTGGATCACACGAATGAACACATGATCACTGGCTTCATACTCAAGAGCCATTCTTCTATGATCTACATAACTCTTTTGTTGGCTTTTTGTAGTTTTAAGCCTTTACTGAATGACTTTAATCTTTTTGGTGGTCATTTGCATAATCTCGGGACCAAGCAGAACTCTATCTCCAACTTCTATCCAACAGATTGGAGATCTACATTTCCTGCCATACAAGGTTTTATACGGTACCAAATCGATGCTAGAATGAAAATTGTTGTTGCAAGCAAACTCTGCCAACAGTAAGCAGGTTTCCTAACTTGTCACGACTCGAACCCGCCCCTAGAGGCTTAGGCCATGACCGGCCAGTAATCCCAGATTACTTCTAGCCTCAAAGACAAAACTGATAATAATGATGATATTGGGACGTTGCAGAAGCAATATACAAATATAAACATGTACATCAAGCAGTGCATACATGAAAGTCCGTATTAAATTTAAACTTCAACATTCTCATAGATATAGACACATAGAACGTGAAAACATCATAGCACACTTGTACAAAATTATCCATACACAACAAGTTCCAAAAATAACAAAACAAAGTAACTTGATCCACATGGTTGACATAACTTGCCTCCAATGAGTCCAAGATCGCCCCATCACGGAGGCATTTCCAAAATGGCTTGACTGAATGGTGGACTCCTGAGGTTGCTTTACACTTGACACTCCATTTGCTCACCTACACAAACATATATATATATACAAGGGACGGGGGAGAGCTAAAGCCCAGTGAGTAATACTAGTATAAAGAGGGTAAATAAATGATTTCTATCACTGTACAAAATCATATCACATGAATTCAAAGCAAAACATGAGTAAGCACTTGTTGTATCAAAGTTCACAAATCATATTTATATGTGGTACATCCAAAAGTGCAACAAAGGGCCCGAAGGCATAATGAAGGGATCATATAGGTCTAATAAAGGGACTATATAAGTCAAGCGAAGGCATCACCTCGGTCAACATTAGGGATCTCTAAGTAGATTTCGTTAATCTATCAATAATAACCCAAATAACACTCTTACCTCTAGGTGTTCGAGGTAGACCGACAATTAAGTTCATGGTTATAGGTTCCCACTTCCATTCGGGAATAAGAAGAGACTGAAGCAAACCTATTGGTTTCTGATGTTCAGCTTTCACTTGTTGCCATTAGAGGCATTTGGAGTTATAGTCGGCAATTTCCTTTTTCATGTTTTCCCACTAGTACACTTGTTTCAATTCTGGGTACATTTTGGTATTCTCTAGATGCATAGCAAACATTGACAGGTGCACCTCTTCTAAAATTCTTCTTTTCAATTTTGTATCATTAGGAATACAAAGTCTTCCTTGGAATTTCAACAGTTGTTCTTTGGTGGAGAACCTTAGTTTAGGCTTAGTTTCAAAATCATCGCACACTTTCTTGAGGAACTAATCTTCCCTTTGTTTCTGTTTAATTTCCTCAATAATGGCTGGTTGTGCGGACATTGTGGCCAAAATACTGTCATTTCCATAATACACAACTTCTATCTCAAGTCTATCTAAATCTTGCAAAAGCTCTTTCCAATCAGTAAATAGACAAGCTGAGGGTCCCATACTCTTTCTGCTCAATGCATTAACTACGGTATTACCTTTACCCAGATGGTAGTGAATCTGCAAGTCAAAATCTTTAATTAGTTCAAGCCAAAACCTTTGTCGCATATTTAGTTCTTTCTGTGTAAAGAAATACTTTAAACTTCTATGGTCTGTATACACTTCACATTAGCCCCATACAAATAGTGGCAGCAAATTTTCAATGCAAATATAACGGCAGTAAGTTCTAAATCATGTGTTGGGTAGTTCTTTTCATGTGGTTTTAGTTGTCGGGATACATAAGCAATTACTTTGCCATTCTACATTAAAACACAACACAAATTTCTATGAGATGCATCACTGAAAATTACAAACCCTTCAGTACCAGATGAGAAGGTAAGAATTGGAGCTATAGTTAACCTCATCTTTAGTTCTTGAAATGCGGATTCCCTCTTATCAGTCGACACGAATGGTTCTCCCTTTTAGGTCAATTGTGTCAATGGCACATTAATTTTAGAGAAGTCTCTAACAAATCTCCAGTAGTAACCTGCCAAACCCATAAAACTACAATTTTTGTTACATTAGTAAAAGTAGGCTAGCTAACAATTGCCTCAATTTTTTGTGGATCAACAGATATCCATTCTCTATTAATAACATGCCCAAAAATGTAACCTAATTCAAGAAATTGTTTCTCAAGTAGTTGTTTACCCTTAGTGTTTAAAGAATTATTCTAAGGTTTTGTTAGAATTATTCTAAGGTGTTGTTCATGTTCTTCCCCATTCTTTGAATAAATCAAAATGTCATCAATAAAAACTACAGCAAACTCATCCATAAATGGTTTAAAGATTCGGTTCATCAAATCCATAAAAGCTGCAAGTGCATTGGTAACTCCAAATGGCATAGCTAAAAATTCATAGTGTCCACATATGGTTCGGAAGACAGTTTTCTATGTCTTCAGCCTTAACTTTCAATTGGTGGCATCCCCAATCTCAAGTCAACCTTTGAAAATACCTGAGCCCCCTATAACTGATCAAGCAAATCATCAATCGAGGCAAAGAATATTTATTTTTAATAATTACCTTGTTGAGTTCCCGATAATCAATACATAAACGAAGTGTCCCATCTTTCTTCTTCACAGTGATATGCTTGGTCGAATGAACCCTTTATCAAGTAATTCTTGCAACTGCACTTTTAGTTCTTCCATTTCAATAGTTGACATTCAATACCGAGTTTTGGATATGGGTTGAGTAATAAGCATCACGTTAATCACAAATTCAATTTATCTATCAACTAATTGTCCTGGCAACTCTTCCAGAAACACATCAGAAAAGTCTTTCACAATTGGAATATCAAAAATACCCCTGACAACCATTGTTAATCAATTTACATGCTTTTATGAAACTAGGTATGGTAGGAGAACTACACCTCTCCCCTTAAAATAAAATTCATTTTGTCCTAAAAGTCGGAATATCATATGTTTAGATATACAATCAATGGTTGCATAATATTTAGATAACCAGTCCACACCCAAGATAATGTCCAAACAAATCATATCTAAGGGCAACAAATCAACATACAATGTGGCATTCTCAAGCAAGATTTCACATACAGGGTAAACAGTTGAACATAGTATAGATCTCCCTAACGGTGATGATACACACTGTATATATCTTAAAGTTTCCAACGGTCTATTCAATCTAGGCACAAATTGCATAGAAACAACAGAATAGTTAGATCCTGAATCAATCAAAACATACGCATACTGTCCACAAATAGAGAGTGTAACTAAGACTACAACTTCTGCATTTTGAGTGTCCCCCGATACAAGAGCAAAAACCCTTCTGTCTCTGATTATCCCTTGTAGTAGTCAAAATTGCGGACATTCCCTTGCTATGTGTCCTGTCTTCCTACACTAGAAAGAAGTCCTAGTAGTCCGGTAACACACAACCCCCGTGCTTTCTTCCACAATCCGGACAAACAGGTGCTGAATTACCACTCTGACTTGAACTGCCTAAATTTCCCAACCTTGCTTTCTTAGTTGTTGTTGAGGTTGTCCCTTTGTTCACATTCCAATTCTATCTTTTAGCTTTTCACTCAAAATTTCTGTCACGAGTAGCCAGATTTGTCTCTTCCATGAGAGCTCTGTCTAAAATATCAACATATTTAGGTAGTTTCAACACATTAATTCTGTCAAGAATTACATCACAAAGACCTCTTTCAAATTTTCTGGCCTTTTATAGTCTGTGTTGACTATGTGCAGTGCAAAACCGTGTTAGTTCAGCAAGCTGGGCCTCATACGCTGCCACTGATTTATTTTCTTGTTTCAACTGTTCAAACTCTATTACTTTCCTATCTCGAACACACTTTGAGAAGTACTTCTCGTAGAAAATCTCTAAGAACTGAACCCAGCTAATTCCCCTGTTGGTATCTCGCACTAACATCCACCACCTTCTTGCTTCATCTTCAATAGTAAAGGTGGTTAGCAATACTTTTTGTGTCTTTATGCATGGAAACACTTCAAATAGTTTCTCGATTCCCAATACCCAGGCCTTAGCCTTTAGCGGATCAATTCCCTCATGGGACAAGGGCGGCTTTATCTTTTTGAAATCTTTAGTGAGAGCAATGGTTCGGTCATCTGTTTGATGATCTTGTTTCGGTGGTACGAGCATCGGAGGTGGGGGTGGTTGTTACCGTTGCTGCCATTGCTTTTTTTGTCTCAGGCTCTCAGCCATATCATACATCATTCTTTCCATCCGATCAAGACGGTTAGAGGTAGACTCCTCCAATTCATTCCCTCTTGTTCTCACCATTATCTATATAAAACCTATATTATAACAAATACATTGTATGTACACTTTCACATATACACATTTTCAAAAGTTGTCTCATATTGACATTCAAATGCAAATGAATGCAATTCTTAAGCCTTTTCAAGACACTTTATTGTTCAATGGACTAATGAGTGAGGTATAACTCGTGCTCTAGTGTCTGCTTTTCCTTTTCCCTTTAAGGTCTCCAATTTTGTGGGGCTCAAAGGTGGTCTTTCAATCTCCTCTAGAGAAAAAGATGCTGGCATTGGATAGGAGAGGGACATGCTAGTTGCTGCTGCATTTCAAAAGAAAGAAGTGCAAGGACAATGCTAGCATAAAGATGTAAAACACAAAGGGGATCATAAAGAGCTGAAGACGATTACCAGTAGTAGTAGTGCTAGTAGCTGGAGAACTATAAAGGGTGTGATGTTTAGCAGTTCTACTTTTTCTTACAGCCACTTTTTGTATTGCCTCAGCAATAGTAGCCTCCTCACTTGAGATTCTCTATTGCCTCTTTTTCTCTTACCTCTGGAACACAATGACCTCCTTGGCCCATTCCTTCTCTACTGCCTTAGCTACTGCTTCATGCATAAAATCCATAATAAGTTCGGCAATAGGTGAGATGGGCTTCTTCCTCCTTTTTAGGAGACTCTTCTTTCTCTTCTTCATCTTCTTCTAAAGGAACCCCAAGTAACACTTCTATAGGCTCAAGCTTGAGAGGGGCCTTTCTTTTCTTTAATTCCTGTTGTTTGCCCTTCAGAGTGACAGGGCCTTGTGCTCGCTGAGGTGAGACCTTTTGCAAAGCCCCTGTAGCAGTAAAATGAGCACTAAGGTTAAGAAAATTGTAAAAGAAGGAAAGAAATTCAAAAAAAGAGGTAAAGCATGTACCCTTCTTGGTGGCAGCCCTAGCAATTCTGAGTGAAAGAGCTGAAACAGTAGGGGTGGAAGAAATGGGTATGCCAACCCCCTTAGTTTTGGCTTGCCCACCATGGATTAGCACATCCAGCTCTTTTAGTAAGTCTAGGGTGGAAGTGGCAAGCTGCACCTCCATGTTGGCTGTTTGCTAGTCTTGAAATCTTTGCATGACCCCACCATGGCTAGTGAAGGACACGAATTCAAAGCCAGAAAAGTCCTTTACAAACTTGACCATTGCTTCATTTAGCTTGGTTTTTGGCACCTTCAAATCTTTGGCATCAAGGTCAGAATTGGAGAGGTTCCTGAGAGGGATTGGGATCCCCTGGGTAATCCCAAACTGCCATGCAAGTTGGGCAAGGCAATAAGCCCCGGCGATGCACTTGTAGGCCTAGGGTTTATAATGCCAATGAAGAGCTCCTTTGGAATTAAGATAGAGGTCCACATTTCCTTATGAATAGGCCTGGAATAGGTCACATCAACCAAAAAGGCCCTTAACCATGTCGGCCTCACATCAGCATCGAAGGGAAAAAAAATGAAGGTCAAATAAAGGCTGGCAAGTTATGAGAGTAAGAAAAATAATAAGCAAAACTGGAAGGGTACAAAAAGAATCTGGCATAATTCTCTCTGTAGGTGGCAGGCTCTTGCACCAAAAATTTTAAGCAGCGAGAATGGAAGTCAGTAAAGTAAGCAAAAAGCCAGAGTTAGAGAATCTAAATAGGGTCTCCTTGATTGGGTTCTAGAGACCTTTCACAAAACTGGAAACAAACTCTATATACATGGCCTAGAACATAAGAAGCCAAGGCTATACTCTTCTTTGAAGCCAAAGCCTTGACAAGATGAATAAATTCAGGCATTATTTTTAGGATGAAGTGTAAAAAAGAAATTTACAAAGCCAATAAAGAATAAAAAGAAAAGAATTCTCAGTTGGTCACTGGACCTTCCTTATTATTCTCAGCTTCTATGAACTCATTGTAAGAAGGATTCAAATCAAGAGTAGAGAAGGAAACCGCAAGGTTTGGGTAATCAGGACCAAAGGGGTCACCAATGGATGAGAGCCTTAGAAGATGGCACATATCAAAAATGGTGGGGGCCATCATACCACACCGAAATTGAAAGAAATTGAAAGCGGAATTCCAAAAACAAAAAGTAGCTGGGATAAGGAAGGGATCCTTAGGAATTATAAACCTGGAAAGTCGAAGGGAATCAAGGATATAGAGGTCCTCTAAATCTTGTTCTCTAGCCTCGATGACTCAATCATACCATTCCTCCCATTCTGTCTTCAATATGGGTCAACAGTGATAAGGTCGAGTGGCCCTCCAACCCCCAGTTGAATTTTCCTTCGTAAAAAAGGTAGTGATCCTCCAAACGTGGGTACAAATAGGGAACTACAATAGAAGCCTCAGTAAAGATAGGGCCAAGGATATACTCACCTTTTGCATGATAACGAAGGATGAAGTACCTTCCATCGGTTGCACTATCGCCTTCGTTATATTTGGCTATTTCTTTGTTTATCCATCTTCTTAAGGCCACCGAGGGACAAAGATGTTCAACAACTAGTAGGTTTGTAAAGGAAGAGGTAGTCATTGGTGAGAGTAAAAGAAAGGATTGAAGAAGCAATAGCAAGGGTAGGAGGAACAAGAGCTAAAGTAAGCACAGAGGGAAGTAAGAGTGAGAGTAAGAGTTAGAAATTGACAAGTGAATAGGTAAGAGCACAAGAATTAGGGCTTTATACCTTCTTGTCTAATTTTCCCATTTAACCTAACGGGTCAAGTAGTTCTAAGCTATTTAAGCTTCATTTGACCCATGTGGAGTTAGGGCCCATATTTTAATTTTAAAGGTCTTGAAAGCACATTTTTGGGCTTTCTACCAAGAAAATTTCCTTCAAAAGAATGTTTTACTTTCTTTTGAGGAAGGAAAGTGTGCTTCAAAGTGCTTGACTTGGCTTTAAATGAATGTGTTACTTTGAAGCTAGTATTTGCTAATATGTTAATCAGTTTTTGCATATTAGCAAGTACAAACCATGAAATTTGAAAAGATAAACCCATATTTTAATTTCAGAGGTTTTGAAAGAACATTTTGGGGCTTTCTACCAAGAAAATTTCTTTCAAAGGGAATATTTTACTACCTTTTGAGGAAGGAAAGTGTGTTTCGAAGTGCTTGACTTGGCTTCAAAATTAATGGTTACTTTGAAGCCAGTATTTGCTAATATGTTAATCAGTTTTGAGATCAAAGGCTTGCATATTAGCGAATACAAACCATGAAATTGGAAAAGATAAACCCATATTTTAATTTCAGAGGTTTTGAAAGCACATTTTTGGACTTTCTTCAAAGAAAATTTCCTTCGAAGGAATATTTTACTACCTTTTAAGGAAAGAAAGTGTGCTTCGAAGTGTTTGACTTGGCTTCAAAATGAATGAGTTACTTTGAAGCCAGTATTTGCTAATATGTTAATGAGTTTTAAGATCAAAGGCTTGTATATTAGCAAATACAAACCATGAAATTGGAAAAGATAAACCCATTTTTTAATTTTAGAGGTTTTGAAAACACATTTTTGGATTTTCTAAAAAGGAAATTTCCTTCGAGGGAATATTTTACTACCTTTTGGGGAAGGGGATTTTGCTTCAAAACACTTAACTATGCTTTAGGATAAATGGGTTACTTCAAAACTAGTATCTGCTAGTATAAGAACGAGTTTGAGGTCGTACATATTAACAAATACAAACCACGTAATTGGAAGCAAGAAACCGATAATTTATTGAATAAATAAATGATTACATTGAGGGGCCTATTTCGTTACATTTGCAACTTCGTAAAAATAAGGAATGGAAAAGGTTATGAGGTCATGGAACATAGTCCAACAAAACTCAATGAATACATGTTCTCTCTCTAACCTTTCCTCTATCCTATCTAATTGGGGCTTCTCTAGTTGGTGTGCGCTTATTTGGTGAAAAAGTTGCTGGGCCTTTATCTCAAATTCTGTTTGCTTCAGTGCCTACTCCATCTCATCTATCCTATCCATCCCATCCATATCAGCATCCTCTCTGTATGCTGAATCATGGTTCTTGAAGTCTTCATATTGTTCAAGGAGATTCTCTGCTTCGTATTGGGTTTCAATACGAGTGGTAGAGATTTCTTACAACGATTCACCAGTGGCCAACACATTTTTATGGCAATTAAGAAGGAGAGGGAGTTGGTCCAAGAAGGTATGAAGTTATATTTGGGCCACTAGATTGAGGGTATGGCTTCAAGAGACTATATTACTGTGAGGGGTGTCATTTCAAAGCACTTCGAAGGATAGGTGGAAAAAGGCAGTAAGCAGAGTTTGGGCTTTGTACTGCTGGTAGGCAGTGGGAAAAGCTGGGGCTTGATAGGGGGCAAAATGCCGGTCCTCGAAAAAGGTGAGCTTCAATTCCTTAATCCGGTTAGGATTATAAAGAATGAGAGGTGCAACTAGGTCCACTCCAATGGAAGGAGGAAACTGGGGCTCGTTCACACACTCTAGCCAGTCAAAAGAGCTGAGTTTTGCCTTCTTGGCCAAGTGTGAGGGCCTCAGTCCTAGAGCTTCGATTAAGTGAGGAGTCTTCCACACTATTTTGGTTGGCAAGGTGGAGGTATACCTTGCCGATAGTAAATTGTCTTCGAGGTAGAGGAGGCGGTCAAATGGTACATAGGATTATAACACTAAGCTACGAGAAGAAGGAAGAACCAAAGTAGGGTCATCGAATTCAACAAATCTATGGTGAATTCGCTTGTTTGAGGTTGGGTTGGTTTCGGCCAGGCATTCCAACCAGTAGTTTTGGTAGAGGAGGAGGCAGCCTCATCCCAAGCAAAGACCTTTAGGACAAATGAAGAGCCTTCGAAGTCCATATAAGCAAGTTTTTGTTCTAAAGGTGTATGTTCTGCAAAAACCTCCATAACTTGTATAAATGGAGAATGATAGGTATGGCTAATAAATGCATGAGAGTTCTTTCGAGATCAGCCATCATTGTGCAAAACCTTTTCACATGCCTGATCAATGAATGAACATGTTTGATTAGCAATCAAGGATGAATCAGTCTCTTCGTTTGCATAGATAGTGGAAGTAAGGTTCAAGCACAAGGAGAATTTTAGTGTTTTAAACAATGCTTGAAGGCGATTATACTTCCAAAATAATTAATTACCATGCACGCCCTAGAACGTGGTAGTAGGGCATCAATCCACTAATATTAATGTTGGCCATATATTTTGTATCAGTGAGTCACAACCTGACACGTGGTCTATCAAGGGTAACTTGAGGAATTAGTAAAGGTCTCCAGTCATTAGAGGACACGTGGCAAATCATATCAATGACAATGGATCTACGAAGTACTGGAACAATCAAAAATAGCAAGGTGCCATGGCTAAACGGTTCTTGAAGATTTAAATCCAAATTCAAGAGGGAAGCTTAACTGCAAGAAATGGCATAGTGAAGGCAAAATGCTTGGAGCCATGTCCTATGATCATGGAGGTTACTTCGACAGTTATTATCCACTTCGACAGTTATCAGGCACTTTGATGGTTACTACCAGGGCCTATAAATAGAGAAGAGAGCTGATAGTAGATGACCCAGAACCATATTCAAAAATCAGTTTACTTACTTTATATTTTTCCAATTCTTTACTTTCAAGTTCTTTACTTTTCCGCACTACATTTCAGTTTCTTAGGAGTAGTTCTAAGTTAGTCTATTCATGGCTATAAATTCCTTCGAAGCTGTGGAAGTGTGAAGGTACTATTGTAAACATTTGTTTACTTAATGAAATTTGATTCTAACACTGTTCTCTCCTTCTTTTACTTTTGATTAGTACTTCTAAATTTTCTCCTAAAACAAGCCACCAATAAAAGTCCTCTTCATTGGGGCTAAGAGAATTTTGAAGCAATTGTCAGATTAATTGGTTAACATTTATTATTTTTGTAAGAGTTATAGATCGTTGCTAGCACACTGTAATTACATTTCTAGCCTTCAAAAGCCAAAAAAGCCAATAGTTTTGTATAAAAAAAAAATCGACGATGAGAAAATAAACCATTCATTCAAAATTGATTCAAATTCGTGGTTTCCGTCATTCGATCGACTTATTTTTTGCAAGAATAATATACTCGACGAATCCTAAAATTTAAACAGTTCAGATTATCGCAATAGGGCCCAAAAGTGAACCTATAGGGCCGAACTGGACTATCCTATCCGAATATGGATTGGAGACAATCCAATCTCATACTTTAATTCATATTTTTCCAATTTTATGGTGTATATTTAAATTTGACATGGTGTAAATCACAATATAAAGAAATCTAAAACACTCATTTCAAATTTTGCATATTTTTTGAATTTTTTTTCTTTTTTGGTCTTCAATTTAAGAACCCTAATAATATATATCAATTTAAGAACCCTAATAATATATATTTTTTGAAATCTAATTATTTTTAGAAATTTATGTCCTCCAAAACACATGGTGACAAAATTCTATAACTTTTTTAACTCATTTGAAATTTTGAAAATTCTATAACTTTTTTTTATCTAAGACACTATGTGGCATCCCCTATATTAGCACCTTTTTTTTAAAAAAAAAAAATTTGGATCACATCACCTATACTTTGTTTGCACATCTTTTCGTAAAAAGTTAAAAAAATATACTTATTTAGGGGCCATTTGGGAACATACAAAAAAAAGCCAAAAGTCAACTTTTAACCGATTTTGGGTCACGTCACCTTTCACATAAAAAAGCCAAAAAAAACTAAAAAGACAGCGTTTAACCATCTTCTCAAAACACCTCTTAGATCATCCCAAATACCCTTAAATCTTTGGTTTTTTTTTTTAATTTATAAAATTTGCATTTTTGAAATCATTTCTTCGAGATTTGTAAAACAATATTCATGATGAATACAAAATTCTATAAAATAAAATAAAATAAAAAAATGATGCAATTTCACTAACCTAAGACACGTCAGTGAAATTTCAATTAGTTAGTGAATTTCGATGACCAAGTCTGATTTAGTGAAATTTTGGTTAATCAATGAAATTTTAATGACCAAATCACTGAAGTCATTGAAATTTCACTGACCTAGCCTAGTTCAATGAAATTTTAGTTGATTAGTGAAATTTCGATAACCAAGTCAATCAAAGTCAATGAAACTTCGATGAGAAAACTTGCTTAAGTAAGTGAAATTTTAAAAGTTCGATAACCAAGTCAGTAAAATTTCACTGACCTTAAACTGACCTAGGTTAGTGAATTTCAATTGGTCCACCATGAAATTTCAATGACCAAGTTAGTGAAATTTTATGAATATAATTTTTTTTTTATTTATAGAATTTCATATTACTCATGTATTTTGTTTGAAAGATCTTATCAATAGAATTCTAAAAATATAAATTTTATATTATTAAATTTTAAAGTTTAAAAATCACCTAAACAATATAAAAGATAGGATAAACGACTTAAACTACTAAAATAATAATACTGAGAGATCTTAACTAAAAATGGAAATTATTTCTTGGACCTCTCCTTCTACCAAGATAAGCTCCCCTTCATAACCCATCTGTCTATACCTCTCCACACTCTTTTTATGGGTTTTAATTTGGACATATACTGATGATCTGAACTGTCTATCTTCTAGTCCCCGCAATGAAGGTCATCCGTGAAAATCGGACAATTATAAATATGGAAACAAATCACATTTTATTTTGTAAAATAGATATTTAAATTTTATATTATATTTGCCATTCATTTTATAAAACAAAATGTAATTTTTTTTTTGTATTTATAATTTTCTAATAAAGTTAATTTTTTTGTATAGATAACCTTTATTATTGGGCCTACAAGACAGACAGTTCGTATCATTGATACGGGTTCAGATTGAAACCTATACGAAAAAGCACAGAGAGATATATAGAGATAAGGTATGGAAGAGATCTTATCCCTACCCAAACTATATGGAAGATGTATTACTCTTTTTTCTTTTTCTTTTTTACTTTTTTTTTCTCTTATATATATAGATAACATAAATAAATAGATAAAAGTTGTGTGAGAAAACAAAATCATTAACTGTTGAACTTAAGCAAGGTAGCCCCAGCACAAGCACTGACCAATAAACCCTACACAGTGACGGGCAGTATTAGTACATACCATTGCCTTGGCTTAGGTCCAAATAATATTTGTTCGACAGCCTAGAAAAAATAAATAAATAAAAGAATCAAAATTTGTCAAAAATCAATAATCAAATGTGAAGATTTTTTCATGACAAATAATATCAATTTGAATAGAGGGTTTAAATTCTAGAGTAATGTTACATACCTACACTTCTAATCTATAAATCTATTTACAATGATGTGGTAAGAGGGAGGGGCCCTATATTATTAGATGTATAACAAATTAAAAATTGACATGTATAATATCACATTATTATAGATACACTTGTGAGACTTGTTTGTGGATCTTAAATATTTTCTTAAATTCGAAGTTATTTTCTAGGTTAATACACTTTTAGTGCAGTTAATGGCTGCTGAGCAATGGAAAAGTTTGGTATCTTATAATTAAGGATCTAGATTTTACTCAGAATGAGTATGTGTGGTGGAAATTAAATTGATGAAGTGTGGCGTTTACTAGTGAAATGAATTTGAACCATTGATTATTGTTTCTGGACAAATTCTAGGTAGATAATTATGGATTTGTAGTATTGTTGCCAAGCAATTGTCTAGTTAAACCCACAAAAAAAAAAAAAAAAAAAAAAAGCTAGAAAATACATTGAATGATTGAAATTAATTTTATATGTTAGTTAGTGTTTCAATGCTCACTAATGTTTTAAAAATCAGGTTGGTAAGAGAACCAGAAAAAGGGATCAGGTGGGGAGATCACTAGTTCAATTGTTGAGCCAAATTGAAATCAAACCATAACACCATAATTATTTTATAAATATATTGAAATTTATTTAATAATAACATAAGAATTAGGATACATTGATTTATTTTTTTTTTAAAAAAATTAAGATAAATTTACAATTTCATAAATATATTTATTATATATAAAATACATCAATTATATTAATGATTGAAAGAAAATGTAATATAGATATATATTTACCAAATATAAACAAAAGTTGAATATGGTATGGTAGTTATTTGTCATGCTACTTCCATCTGGTTCTATGCTCAATTCTCCCAAGCAACATAGTTTTGCATATTTGCTTGCGATTTGACAAAATGGGAGCCCAACCGATTTAGTTGAACCGTACCCGGACTGAACTTTTAGATTGGTCGACGGTTCAACCAGCCTATCCAATCCGATTTCAAAATATTGTTACTCACACTAACGTTTTTGATCGGAGAAACAGTACTTTTGGCGACTAACTTTTTAGCTACCAAATGATTTAGTACGGTAGTTATATGTTCAACAACCAAAAGTTTAGTCTCCAAATATTTGTTTTTAATCATTTAGTCACTGTAGTTATATGTTCAAACGGCCAAAAGTTTTGTCGTCAAATACTTGTTTTTGTCAATTAATTCAATTAACGATTTTTTTAGTCATGAATTAAATTCCATGACCACATGTATTCATTACAACAAAACTAACTATTTATAGCTTCAACTTTATGGAATACATCAAATGCATGTCGTAATTAATATACTCTATGACATTTTTTTTTTTAAAGCTATTAATGGTTCTTCAATAACGACATACATGTCATGTAAGTTGTTAATTCATATATTTGTAGCATACAAAAGTATGCTGTAAAAGATATATATTTTCGAACTTAAAAAATATGTCGTACAATATTTACATGTAAGAAGATACACATTTCATGTTGTAAAATATTATAACTTTACACGGCATGCATTAACATGTAGTGAAAATTTCTACCAAAAAAAAAAAAAAAAAAAAATTCAATACGATTTTTTTTATGGCATGCAAAAGCATGCTGTAAAAATGTATATTTTTATAGCATACAAAATATGTCACAAAATATTTACATTTAAAGTGACATACATTTAATGTCGTAAAATATTATAACTTTACACGGCATGCATTAGCATGTCGTGAAAACTTTTATTAAAAAAAAATTCAATCCAATTATTTATTTATTTATTTATTAAAAAATAACTAACAATTGCTAACCAAGCTTCTCACCTTAAATTTTTCTAATTAAGGACAACGTAAAAAATAATTTATACGTTATTTTATAATTTAGTGTCTTCTTTTAAGAGATAATTGCACCCAGTGAAATTTTAGAAAAAAAAATTACATATTCATGAAAAAGTTTATAATTTTAATTATTAATATTTATATTCCTTCTCACTAATTTGTAATTATTGTTTTTTAAATTACCTTGATTTGATATTTTCCCTTCTTTCAATAATTTATTTATATTTTACTTTTTAGATGTGCCTAATCTAGATATAGTTAAAAAGTAAAATATTTATAAAAAAATATAATACATATGAAATGTATTAAATTATATATTTTTTGAATTTAGTATTTTTTTAGAAAATTAAAAAAATATTTTTCTTCTAAGCATATGTAAATTTTTTCAATTTAAAATGTAAAAAAAAATTATTTCAAATATTTAAAAATGTACAATAACTAAAACAAAAACAAAAAAACTCAAAAACATTATTTTAAGGCCCGTTCACCACTCTTCCTCTCATTCTATCTATACATGTTTTTTCCTGAAACCCCCTCTCTCTCTCTCTCTCTCTCTCTCTCTCTCTCTCTCTCTCTCTCTCTCTCTTTAATTTTGCTATAATTTTTTTAGACTTATTTGGGTATATTTATAATTTTATAAAAAAAAAAAAACAACTTTAAAGCTTGTCTAAAAAATTACTAAAAAAGCTACACACACAAACATGAACTATTTTTTGTAACATTAATTTTATTTTTTTAAAAAAACTTATTTTTAATTAATAAAGCCAAATTTCCGAGTCATCCCTAAACAGTCCGCCAAAGCCTTCATTGTCCGGATCCCCTCGAGCACAACCATCTGTGTTCAACTTGATTCGACCTATGGGAGGCAAACACCATTTCATAAATTTAGGACTCACAGATTTCAAAAGAATAGATGATTGAAAGGCTTCAACAATTTGTGAAGTGTAAGTTTGAATAAAAAAACAACTTTGTTGCCAAGCATGATTTTATTTTCAAAATTTTTTAAATTTCTATCCTTCCAAAATCTACTACTTACTCAGCAACACAAATATCATCGGTGGATCTCTCTCCATCATCATTTTCATTTTGTATTAACCTAGGGTTTCTTTCTCTCTCTACATACATCGCGATCCTTCCTCCTCCTTCGATCTGATCATCTCTCTCTCTCTCACTCTCTCTCTCTCTCTCTCTCTCTCTCTCTCTTCAATCAAGTTCTTTAATTCATGGAGTCAGTGGATGCGATTGATGAATTGGCTCAGCTCGCTGATTCGACGCACCAAGCATCTGCTTTGCTTGCCAACAAAGATGTCGACAAAAACTCATCGTCCTCGCGCCGCCCTTCCACTTTCCTCAATGTCGTTGCTCTACTGTGAGTAGATTGATTTCAGAATCAATGATATATTGTATCGATGTTGAAATTTGATGCTTTTGTTTATTGATTAGATCTCTGGATCTAGCTGCATTTTTTGTCTTTATTTTAATTTGAATAGGTGCATCTGAGTCAGCTGTAGAGAGAATTGTGTATCGATTTTTGGTGAACAAGTAGTTAAGAGAGAACCGAGTCAAATCAGGCATTTTTTTGTTTTGTTGATTGTGTAATTGCTTATTGGATATCTTATGATCTTTGGTTATTATTGCTTTCTCAGCATTTTGGTAGTAGTGCCTCAAGTTTTGTTGATTCGATGAATTGAGTAGCATTATGAATGTAATTTGGTATACGAGCTAATGTTGTTGTTCACTTTGTTGTTAGATTGCGTGAATTGTACTGTCCTTGCATGAATTGTAATTGGCATTTTTTTTAATCTTTAATTTTAATTTTTATCTTGTGCTTTATGAACTCATATTTCTATTTTACTGTTTTATTAAAATGTAACATGTATGTGTGTAAGTGAATTTTGTAATGAGTATAACTAGTTTTTATGAAATCTCTGGTGATTCTGGTTTGTTGATACAGCTCTTTTGTTTTATTTCTCTAGCTTACACATGCCACTTACACATTTGAATATTCCCTTTCAAGGATTTTGTAGAAGCCATTACAGTGTAAAGCTAT
This sequence comes from Camellia lanceoleosa, assembly GCA_025200525.1. Taxonomy (NCBI): domain Eukaryota; kingdom Viridiplantae; phylum Streptophyta; class Magnoliopsida; order Ericales; family Theaceae; genus Camellia; species Camellia lanceoleosa. Next base: position 65,531,529 of record CM045769.1, on the reverse strand, counting down.
ATAGACTTTGATTGGACTACTATGGGCAGGAGCACATGAGTAGTTTGTCTAGAAGATTTTAGAGGCTTAGGGTGTATATAATGTTAACACAATACATTCATTACACAATCGAACTCTGAAACTCTGTTGTGTCTTTAGAGGCTTATGTTTTGAGAGTCAAGGGTATTTTGGTAAGTTTGAGATTGCTAGACATCTGTTGTGGTTATGTTTACAAGCATTAATATAGATCAAGTTGTAATTACAACAAAAGTAACATATGGTGATGAAAAGTAGTGAAGAAAATAAACTTCGTCACTAAATAAGAATAATTTGTGACGAATCCTCGAGCGTACTGCTCCACCTCCTCGCGAGTCGTAGGCGCCTGTATCCGAAAATGGTCCTCGAACCACGAATACCTCACGAACCTTGGCCGGGAGAGAGGTGGCCGAGCGCCGAGCAAGTAGATCTGTGCAGCGTCCCACTCGTCCATATCGGTGTCGAAGGGAATCGGATCACCCCCAACTCCGATGCCGGTGAGCATGGAAAAGTCAAAGGGAGTCATCATCATCTCCCATGCAGCAGAAAGGTGGAAGGAATCAGTGGTATCCCACCACCTCTCCACCAGCGTGCCAAGAAGGGGCCTACTCGCAATGAGGCGCGAAAGTCCCATGCAAAAAATGCCGAAGTCGGCCCCATCAACGATATGGCGAACCACATCAGGCAACTCCATTTACCAACCCCGGGCGACGGTATTCCCATACTCCCAGAAGGCATGGGAATCTCCCTGTGTTCAAAGACAAACAGATGCGAGGCAGTGTCAAAAATACAGTGTTTGAATGTGTTCAAAACTGATGAAAATGCAGTGTGTGTGCATGTGTTCGAGTTTGCACAGATATCATGTATGATGGTGCTCAGGGTGGACTAAGCATGTGATCTACAAGTATGTTTGTGATGATCAGTTAAAGAACAGTATCGACTATCAAAGATATACGATCTACATTACAGAAAGTAAGAGAGGAGGAGTATACCTTAGCAGCGCCAAAGGATAGATGCGACTCTGGCTCGCGTAGCAAGAGCTCGAATGGCACACCTCATGCATAGCTCCTGGACTGGCAGATGCTATCGGGAGGCAGTATGTGTATCGCGGGCCGGTATGTCGCCAGGTCGAAAGGTCAAACACTAAGCGGCATGAGCTCGATCTCAGGATACATGTCCATCTCTGGAGGAGTCCCACCTCGTAGAATATCGTCCGCCATCTCGAGAAGGGTGCAAAAATGGCCGAGGGTATGAAAAATGGGTAAAAATGCAAAAAGTCAACTGAAAGTCAACCCCGAGGGGTGAAAAACGGAGGAAAATGCCAAGGCTCAGAAAAGGGCACGGAAAGCAAGGTAAACTCGGGGGAAACAAGCCCCAAGTGGTAGAAATCAAGAATGTGGCACCGGAATCGCGTTTCGTTCGGTTCAAAGTGTTTGAAACGAAAGAGGTTTTGCGAATCGAAAGTTGCGGGAGGCTTGAAAATGGGAGAAAAGGTTGGATCTAAGGGCGGAAAATGACCTAGAGAGAGAGAGAGCAATGATTTTCGACTACGAGGAAGTGAGGAAATAGGGTTTTGAACCCTATATTTAAAGACCCGAGGCAAAATGTCAAAACTGCCCCGAATCTGCCACTTTTGGCCGATCGGCCAAATTGTTAGCCGATCGGCTAAATAGTTGGCCGATGATCTCATTTTGTGGCCGATGGCTTCCCCTTGTGGTCGATGCACCTCCAATGCCCATGTTTGGGTTAGTTATGTTGTTTGGTACCCTCATCTTTCAAGAAAGTGCAAGAAAATACACTTTTGAAGCTTAAGCGGCCTTCGTGGTGGGCCCCAACCGTATCTTCCATGTGCGGCACTCAATACGCGCAAGGTGTATCCTTTTTCGTATCCTTTTGTATATTGCGAGATTCGAAAATTGCTTTGAATATGCTGCATTACAATGTTTGTAATAAGCACGCTTGTTATACGTCTTTTTACTCTTGCATTGAGCATGCCTCGTCTTGTTTTGAAGTTGCATCTCAAACATCATGAATAACATGCCTTTACCATGCTTACATTGAATATGTGCCTCTCTTTGTTGTCACATTGATATGCACACACCCTATGCGTTGTTGCACACGTTTTGTTCGCATTGTTATGCACATCTCACTCTCATTGTTATGCGCACACTCTATGCATTGCCACGCATGTTTTGTTTGCATTGTTATGCACGTCTCACTCACATTTTCATGCACACCTTGTTTGCATTGTCACGCACACTAGTTGCATCGTGATCCACACCATCTGCGTTGTCGCGCATGCCTTTCTCGCATTGTTATGCACATTGCTTGCGTTGTCGCGCATGCTTTACTTACATGTGTTTATGCACCCGTTCTTGCATTGTCATGCACCCCTTTCTTGCGTTGTCGCGCATGTTTTACTTGCATTGTTATGCTAGTCCTAGTTGCATTGTCTTGCATCTTTTCACTTGCATTACTACGCACCATCTCACTCACATTGTATATACATGTATTTATCTCATATTGAACTAATATCTTGATCTAACGATTGAACATGTGTTTCTACTATATTGTACCTGTTGAATTTCTTTCTTTTGCAAGCACGATATTGTATGTACGGTTCATTCAAGAAAAGTTCCGGTTCAGTTTGACTGCTAACCTTTCTCCACTTGCGTGCCACATTTCGACGTACCCGCACTTTCATGTGCATCACGCTTTCTTCCGCAACCTTTCTCCTCTCGCGTGTCACTTTGGACGTAACTTTCTCCACTCGCGTGCCGCGTTTGGACGTACCCGCATGTTCGCGTTTATCATGCGTTCCGCACCCTTTGCCGTGTTTGGACATACTCGCACTGTCTAGTGCATCGCGCTTTCCTGCGCAACCCTTTCTCCGCTCGCGTGCCGCATTTGGACGTACTCGTACTTTCTAGTGCATCACGCTTTCCCGCGCAACCCTTCTCCACTCGCGTGTGTCGCGTTTGGACATACCTTTATACACTCATGTGCCGCATTTGGACGTACCCACATGTTCGCGTTCTACAACCTTTCTCCACTCGCATGCCACGTTTGGACGTACCCGCATGTTTGCATTTATCACGCGTTCTGCAACCTTTCTCCACTCGCGTGCCGCATTTGGATGTACCCGCACTTTTTTGTGTATCACGCTTTCCTGCGCAACCTTTCTGCACTCGCGTGCCGCATTTGGACATACTCGCACTATCTAGTGCATCGTACTTTCTTATGCAATCGCATGTGATGCGTTAGGACATCTTCAGTTTCGAACACTCAAATGCGTTCCGGTGTTCAATGATTCTCTCGCTCCTCTCGCGTTTGACACGCGTTTGGATGACTGCGCTTTCTTGCACAGTCCTTTCCTCTCCTGCATGTGATACGCTGAGAAATGTTGTGTTTGAGACTCTGGGTGTCCTCAGTAGTCACTTTTAGTCTTCTCCGCGTGAGACACAGTGAGAATTGCATAATTTTCTTACATCCTTTCTATTGGAATGAGTAGGATTGCTATTTCTTATTCGTTTGCTTAAACTGTTGTATTTATTTTGCATAATGCTTCATTACAATTCTCTTTGCATGATCATAAGTTATGTTCGACATCATGCATGTCATTTGCATCTTGCCCCTACCTGCCGGTGCATTTCTTTGTTATCTTGTATGCTTGTCTAAGTCTTCGGCCTTGTCAAAAATGGGTCATCTCTGGGCTTTGACATTCACTCTCGTCATCTTATGACTTTCGAGTTCTATCAAAGAGGGGCTACTGTAGACACCCCATTTTTGACCGTCCTCAAGACTTGGACGTCATCGTTTGAACACTCGATGATCATCCATGCTCGTGTTCGTTTTGAGTTCCCGAAGGTCTCGGCTGCGTGCCTTGCCGTAGGATCTCTCAGCTTGTTTGTTTTGTGCTTGGTTGTGGACCAAGGACTTGTGGTTTTTTCTTTTGAGGGAAGAGGGTAGCTTGTTAGCCATCCCTACAACCCATCGGCTAAGGCCTTGTGCCATCGACCTTGTCTTCTTGCCATCGGCCATAAGTGGTGACCGATTGGCACTCCTTTTGGTCAATCAGCCATATTTTCTAGCCGAGACCTTTCCACCTGCTTTTGCAGATATTTTTGTGCTAGCTGTGACAGCTGGTATGCACAATCCTCATCCTCTATACACGTGTATGGAGGGATTGAATCAAGACTCAAGCTTGTTCTACATGCTTGAGAATTGATTTCTATAAGAAGGGAGGCCCCTCTCCCTTTCCAGAGGTTTTGAAAAGTTGATATACAAAACATATATCACTCTCTCTCTATATTTTACCCCTCTCTCCTCATTTGCTCTTGTTTGTGCTCAAAAGTGTAAATTCTTCACACTATTGCACACAAACACCTACTAGAACACCATCCTTTGGTTGCTGAGGTCCTTAGGAGCTGGTGTTAGAGTTTTTGGATTGGTTTGAACTTAGAAAAGCTGCTGGAGTTGTGTTTTTGAAGGTGTTCTTCAAGGGTGAGAAACTAACCTTTTAATCCCCTATTTTGGCTTAAGCTTGTAGAACTATTTGCATGCTGATTTAAGCTTAACTTTATACTGTAAAAAGTTGTAATTTTTCATTCTTGTAATGTTTGTTTAGGACACTTTTGTGATGGGGGTTGTCTACCCCCTCTAAGGCCTTGTTTTGTGCCTTTGTTTTTGAGCCATTGGGACCACCTTATTTTGGCCTTCTCACCACTAAAATTCAGAGGATTTTCAGTAATGGAAAGGTGGTTTTGAGGTCCCAAATAGGAGAGGGTCATCCCCTCTCCTTATGTCTCATATGCTTGTATTGATGGCTCATAAAAGTAACATGTTTCTTAAGCTTATTTTGGTTCCATCTTGGCATCTATTAGACTTTATTTCAGCATGTTATACCTCTATCTAAGGTTGGTTTGATAGCCTCTTGCATGCATCATGCACTTGTAGTGCAATCCTCTCCATTGCCTTAACATGCATCTTGTGTTTGGATCATCATTCTTGCATGTTTTGGCTCAACTCAAAGAAGCTTTCCCTCATGTTTTACCATGCTTGAGCTCTATTTGATGTGGTTTTAGTCATGCATGCCATGCTTTGTATAGCCATAGTGCATTCTAGCTTGTTAGCTTTGAGTTTCCAAGTCACTAGCATACGTTGCTTGGGCTACTATCATGATTTGGCATCATTTGTTGTATAATTTTAGAGCATGTTCCATTACCATGCCCTCAAATTTGTCATCCTTTCAATGCTTTGAAGAGTTGGTGTTTTATGCCTTAAGAGTGGGTCATTGTGCATGCCTCTATGCTTAAGCTTTTGGGATGACATCTCAGTGGTTTTTTGGGCTTATTTTGACATGCCATAAATCTGATTTTCATTGGTTAAGTCATGCCATGTTTGGTCTTGGTAGGTGTGGTGTAACCCTCTTTATTGGCCATCCATACATCATGCCTTATGCCCTTCATGTTGGCTTGTTTTAGCTTTGGCCCATGCATGTTTTAGACTCATTTTGGCATGATCTATGACTGTTTTGGTTGTCCTTGGCCCTTTGGGGTTTGATTCATGTGGCTTTGGTACAAGTTCCTATGCTAGTTTCAAGCTTTGAGCTTTCTTGCATGCCATACTTGTCTTGCTTGGTTGATTAGGCATCATTCCATACTTAATTTCAGAGCATATAGACTTGCCATGCTCCCACTTTTGTCACCCTTTGAGTGCCTCTAAGGGTTGTGTTCTTGTTGCCTAGCTTGTGGACCAATATGTGTGCATATGTGTTTTGCCTTTTGGTGCCTTAGCTTTGGTGTTTTGGCCACTGATTTGGGCATGGCTGAGGTCTGTCCATTTTAGTTTAAGTCCATTTTGGCATGTTGTTGCATGCTTGTTACATTGCATGTTGTTGCATGCTAGTTGCATTACATAACATTCTTGCATATTGTTGCATGCTTGTCGCATTGCATGTTGTCGCATGCTTGTTGCATTGCATGATTCTTGCATGTTGTTTACATGTTTAGGTTGCATTACATGGTGCTTGCATGCTCATGTTGCATTACATTGTTTTCATGTCATTAGCTTTGTTAAGTTATGCTTGCATTGCATTTCATTTGGCATGCTCATGTTGCATTGCATTGCATTCCCATGTTGTGTGCATTGCATTGTGTTTGGTTTGAGTGTTAAGCCAAACACAAGGAACGAGGGACGTTTCATACTTCAAGTGATAAGACGTGTCTCAATTCTCGGTCACCGACCCTCTTGATTATGCATGATAGAGGTTATGGCATTTATGTGTTTTTGTGCATTTCATCCATATTGATTTGTGCAACTTGGCCTCTTTGGCCATCATGCATCAAAATGCATGATTGGTGGCCCAAGGGTCGAACACTACACACCTTTGAGCTTCAAACATGATAAGGGGTGTAGTTCCACAACATTTTCTTGTAAATGTATTGCCATGCCTCTGTTTGTACTCTGCTGCAGCAAAAGGAGCAGTTTGCAGGAAAAGATGGTTGATCGACTACATAGTGTGCCGATCGGCTAACAATATTTGGCCGATAGTCTCCAAATTGGCCGATGACCATTATCCACTGGCGAATGGCTACCTCTCTTGGCCGATGACCTCTCAGAGTGTCCATGAGGTAGGTCAGAAGCATCACAGAAGTTGGCACAATTTTCAGAGGAGCAAAATAGTGCAAACAGAGGCAACATGAGGCATGGCAATAGATTTCCGAGCGAAGCTGATCGAGCATGCATGCATAGTTTTCTTGCGAAACAGATAGACTTTCTTAAGCATGGATTTCACTTACTTAACCTTAATTTCTCTTGGAATTTCACAGCAAACATTTAAAAGCATAAAACAAGGACTGACAATATGTATCAGAAACATGTACGAGGGTCGGGTTATTACACTTTGCGAGATTAGATTCAGAACCGTGACATTGAGTCCGAACTGTAGCTTAAGAACAAAATGAGTTCGCGCCTTTCGCGTGCGGAGCCGTGACATTCGGGCACGTCTACAGTTGCTGAAAGAAGTCCCAATATGCATAAAAATCAGTCTAAAGTGTATCAACAAACTGTTGAAGGCGGATATGCTCAGAATGAAGGGCCTCATAATCAATACGCATCATAAAGATGGATGACAATGGATCAGCAAAGCCGGGGGCAGTAGGGTCGGGGCTAAGATCATCCATGGGAACATCATCACCCAAACCTATGGAGTCAACATGGGCAACGAGAGGTTGCATCTGAAGGTGTGGTAGGCGAGACAAACTGTGGAGCCAAGACTGCTTGGTATACTACAAGACCTCCTCCATGACCTCTTCATCGAGATCAAACTAGTAGCTCGAGTGGTGGTGGAAAAGATGGGTGATCAAGTTGGTGAATGGAAACGACCAAGTCTACAAGCTCTGAGTTTGATTGATTTGCACATCGGTCAAGATCTTCTACATATGGTCCCAAATGAGCCGCAGGACATCCTCCCAAAAATACAACTCAAAGTGGTGAAGTGCCCGAATAAAAGCACCACGACGCTCATCTTTATACCCCAAAGAAATGACATTCCACCAGAAGATGACATCAATCAACCCAAGCTGGGGTGGCAAGCTACGATGGCGAACGAAAGTATGACTGGTATCCCAAAGCATGACTTGTCTCACAATTTGAATATATAGGAAAGTAAAACAGTTGTATGATCATGCATTCTCGATCACAGAAATCCAATACATAAATCGCATAAAATGATTATTTGCATAAAATACCTAAAAATGATCATACAACAATTATCCAATTCCAAAGAAAAACTAAAATTAAAATACAAAATTACATGATACTTGATTAGAGTTTCATCTCAATCCTAAGAAGAAAGCTTGGTAGCTTATGGAGAGGTTGAACACTTCGAATGTTGAAAAGAAAGCCACGGATTGATGATTGTTCTTTCTCTAGCTTCTAGCCATCTTCTCTAGGGTTTCAGATGCTAAAACAGGTACCCAAAACCTCTTTTTATGACCTCTAGTCAATTCTGAGTCAAAAACATGTGCACAAAAAACGAGGCAAATCCGCTCGTGTGGTTTAAATATTTTGGTCGAGCAGATCAAGTTAGAGGTGAAACTTGGTTAGGGAAATCCACTCTTACGGATTGTGAATTTCGCTCATGCGGATTGCGATCCCTTTGTCTCCGAAGTGATATTAACTTGAAGAGGAAGAAAAGCACTTTATTGTATCAAATATCATAAACTAAAAGACTAAAACTATAAAATAGGGAGCCTCAAAGTGTAAAATTTCTAGTCGGATCACAAAGCTACATTTTTTTATAGATCTTAACAGGGTATTAACATAAGGTCTACATGGTTGACGGAATATAAGAACAGCCTACAAAAGATATACGTTTAGATAAGTAAATTAGTAGTTACAAGATCATATCTTAATTTCGACAAGAGCTTTAACACTTACAATCCCAAAACATAATTACTAATTCCTAATTCTTCTAGGGTAGCCATGTGTTTTCAAACGTTTTTACTTCTCCATCGTCTGCGTAAATTTCGTCAATACCTGTCATGAAACCCCATAAGCTTTGAATGCCCAGTAAATGCACACACACTCCATCCTTTTCTCTCATTCCAATACACCATCACAATTATAACAAGTAACGAAGCATTATATTCAAGTCGATAGCAAAGGATTACAAGGTTAGACATTCATAATCTACAAATCCCCCACAGAGATTTTGTCCTCTCAACCGCAAGAATTGGACTCGGATTATTCGATATGCCCTCTCTTTTGCTACTTTGCAGAACTTACCCAGGATGCCTACCAATGATTACATACTGCGTAGCGCCAACCGAGAACCTCAAAGGAGACAGTAAAAATACATAACCTCCTCCACCCTTATCCGTCATAAGTATCTAGGGTCCAAATACAACCAATCCATCGAAGGGTTCTAAAACAACCACTATACTTAACACATTATCATCTCATCATTATTCAAGTGATCGAAAACCCAACACCACTCTATTTAGTTTCCCTTTGGGTTAGATGTTTTAAGTTAAGTTAGAACAACTCATCAAGACAATAATTCTTACAATAGTATGAGAATCATCTAAGCATCATGGTAAATAAATATAGGCCTAACAATGCAAATATCATACCAAAGCATGAATCCGTTGATAATAAGCACATCCATGGAGTTGAGAACATAAATTCACTAACAAAAGTAAACATTCAGATTTGGTGCACTTTAAATATTGCAATTCAAGAGACATTTTTAGATTTTTCTTGAACTTGTCATTCCTATGGTTTTTAGAGAATTTTATTTAGCTTCTACAAAATTTTTCAAAAGTGGTATAGCTTTCTTAGATTTTTAATTAAGAAATACTCCTGCACTACCCAGATTCGTCGACTGTTATAAAAATCGGGTTTTCTCTCAAACCACTCACTTTTGCTCGATAAAATATTTTTTCCATGAAAGCTAACACTTAAAGGTTTTGAAAAAAAAAATGAAGTCTACATTTTTCAATATTTTTTGTAACTTGGATCTAAATACCGGATTTGTCAAGACCCAAACCCTAGAGGTTTTGGCCATGTCTGGCCTGTAATCAAGCCTCAAAGCCAAAATTTCAAAAAAATATTTAATTAATATCGGGGCATGAAGCGGAAGCAAAACAAAATGATATTGTCTATTGAGCTGTGCATACACAATGGACTAAAATATTTAAAACATTCAAACACACTTTTGATATATGCATGTACAAATCTTATACATCTCACACACAAATTTATATCGGATTTTAACAACATACAAAGCTCTGAGGAAAAAAAAAAAAAGAAGAAGCTAAATCCCCACACGGTGGCACACTTAGGTGGCTTGACAAAAGGGCGGACTCTGAGGCAACCTCTAATATCGATCTTCCAATTGCTCACCTACATATATATAATGGAGAGGGCGAGCTAAAACCCAGTGAGTAATACCACAATAAAGAGGTTAATGAATGAAATCCATCATATAATAAAAACATTTATTTTCATTTAAAAAACGAATCTCATATCAATTTTAAATACCAAGCATTTGCCATAACTTACATTTCCAAATATCATATAACAAATTTGAATCAAACATTTTTCATACTGAAATCCATACATTTTCAAATGGCATATATATATATTGAATCCAAATAGAGCGTTTTCCATGTCGAAGTTTAATATCAAAACATCATATCATACTTGGTACATCTAGTAGAGTAATGAAAGGGCCTGTATGCCTAAATCGAAGGGACCATAAAGGTTAAACGAAGGGACCACTTGGGTGTAATGAAGGGACCACTTTGGTGAACACAGAGATCTCTGTAATTCCATTAATCGAAGGGCCATGGCATTGTTTCCCCTGGGCAAGGACCTACTCTATTAATCAAAGGGTCATGGTATTGTTTTCCCCAGGTGAGGGCCTCTCTAAAGGATGCCATGAATACTTTTCAAAAGGGGACAATCATTCATTCATATGAAATAACATTTCAAAATAATCATCACGCAACAATTTTGAAAACATCTTTCAAACATATCTTTATAAGGATATTACTCACAATGAATTTATGCGGATGCTAGTCCGTAACTGTTCTACCTACATAAAACACATAACAAATACACATTGAAATACATAATTTGAACAAATACCTTTTATCTAATACAATTCTCTGTGTTCGATTTTTATCGTAATTAACTCTTAATTAAATTCTTGCATTTCTTTCTTAGCCAATTGACTCTTGTGAATTTTCAACTTAATACTTCTTAATGGGGCCTAAGTCATGCTAAAATATGCTCATGAAAAGATGAGAACAAAAATATGAACTTAAAACAATTTTCCAAAATATGTTGAAACAGAGTAGTTCAATTGAGCGAACCTTTGGTTTCTCGAGCAGTGATCACAGGTTCTCAGTACTTTGGTCTACAAAAGCAAGTTTTGGATGGCCTCAATGTATGCTCAAGCGATAACTTGACCACTCGAGCGATCCACAAATTTTCGATTTTCAAAAATTAGTAAAAAATAGTTTCCAAACACATTTTCAAAACTTAGGCTCATACATGACTCAATTTAAACATGCAATTTTAGTAATAAACATGAACCCATGACTAATTTTCAAATTCTAATACAAAACCTCTTCGATTTGTCAAGATTAAATCAAAAACTTCATGAATATAATGATTTCAATACTTTTCATCCCTTTTTGTTTTGTTTTGTTTTGTTTGTTTGTTTGTTTTTTTTTTTTTTTTTTTTAAACAAGACATGAAATTAAAGCTATAAGCTCTTAGAAAAGTATTTGCATGTCAAAACTTGCAATTGAAATTGTATAATCCTTGGAAAACATTTGGATGTATGAAATTCAAATCAAGCCAATTCTTGATTGCCAAATTTAAATAATAATTTATTTCTTTATTTAATCAAATTTAGATTTAATTCATTTTCTTTATATCAAACCTAATTTCAAATGCTTAAATTCTGAAATATGAATTAAACTTTCAAAATATGATTTCAAAACTTGTGTTCATACATGACTTGTCTAAAAACATAAAAACTCTTTAATAATCAAGAAAATATGATCAATTTTAAACCATTTACATCAAAACTCCTTTAATTTCAAGATTCAGCTCAAAATGTTCACAAACTCCTAATTTTCCAAAACTTTCTCTTCTTATTTAAAAACATGAAATCAATCTGTCAAATCTTATAGAAATCCATGATGCATGTGCAATTGAAACTCAAAATTTGTAGGATTTACTCATGCATGTAAGAATGAAACTCAATTTCATGCAAGACTACAAAAATCAAACCCAAAATAATTAATTTCCAAATTTATTTTCATAATCTTAAACCTAACCCAATTTTCATCATCTTCTTGCTAGTTTCTTTTTAATTACATGAAAATGAACCTAAATCATTTTTTATTTCAAGTGTCAAGTGAATTATTTAGAAGACTTGAATAAGAAATTTACCTCAACTTGTTGAATTCTTGATTTCTCTCCCAATTCTTATTTTTCCCTAATCTTTTTTTTCTTCTTCTCCTTAAAATGAATTGATGAACTCTCCAAGAAAAATGAGATGTTCCTTTATCAATTCCCTTCCGCACACATGAACACAAATGCATCACTTGTAGTCACTACAAGAAATTACACTTTTGGCGACTACTTTTGGCGACAACGTCATTTTTTCGTAGCTAAAAGTATATTTTTGGCGACACAGTGATCAATTTCGTTGGGAAAAGTAGACCTTTACCAACGCAATTTACTATCGTCGCTAAAAAAGCATAACATTGATTAGGCGCCAAAAATATTGGTTGGCGCCAAAATTTCATAAATTTTAGCTACGATGCTTATTTTTTAGCAACGCAATAAGCGTCGCTATTAATGTGCTTACTTTTGGCGACAAGTTGGCATGGGCAAGAAGAGTTAAACATTTAGCGACGATAATACTATTCGTCGGTAAATGTTTTGATAGTGAAATGAGGTGATTTAGTTATTTGTATTTTTATTATAATTTTTCAAAATTTTTTAAATATTCTAATTATTGAATTGTAAAATTAAAGTGATCATCGAATTAGATCACAAAATGAACCCATCAAATCCAAAAACACTCTTAAGTTTATATGGCTAATTTGAGATAATCTAAACTTTTTCAAAGAATCTGGTTAAATTATCAATTTCAATATGTTTGATTTTATTTTCAGAAACTTATTTTAGAATTTTTTTCCTAAAAAACTAAAAAAAAAAAATTGGTGAAAAAATAAAAAAATACTTATTATTTTTGTATAATTTTATTTTTTAGGAGATCATAAATAATTTTTAAAATTTTGAAAATATAATTTTAATTTTTAATGTTTAAATTAGTTTAATTTATTTATTTTTATTTATTTATAACATTCATTCCCATTTTAATAGTCTTGACATATTATTATTGTTCTAATTGAAAAGATAAAGCTGAGAAAAACCAAAATCCCTAAAATTTTGGTGCCAACACTCCCCTGATCATGGACGGTTCCTCGATTCCCCTCCGTTTGGGTTCCTTATTCTTCTCTCGCCTTAGGGTTTTTGAAGCAAATCAATTTCAAAGAAAACTGAAGGTAGTTCTCTCTCTCTCTCTGGATCAATCGATTTATGATATTGTTAATTCATATTCCTTTCGCTCTAAAGACCATCAAAATCTGTTTAATGCACAGTTCACTGATCGCACTGTGTTACTAGAACGAAATGTTGAACCCAACACATTTGATGAGCTTCTTATTAGGAATTGGTTTGATTGTTTGGGTGGTAATGATGTGTTGAATTTTGATGACATAGTGAATAGGTCTTGGGTTCGAGAATTTTATTGCAACATTCATCCTCTAATTCATCATCTTTTCGGATGTATGTGAGGGGTAAAAGTTTTGAGTTTAATGCGGATATTGTTGCTAATATTCTTGGTCTCGAACGGCCTCTTGTGTGTGACTATCCCCAAGATAAGCGTTATGCTTTTATCCCAATTGATTTCAATCTCATTGCCTATACCCTATTAGGTGCTCCTTATAATTGGATTCCTGTGTTTCACTTTCTCACCGTTTCTCTCATTGCTCCTTATAGGATCTTGAATCTCATTGTCTCACACAATGTCACTCTTACATTGCATTTTTCTCGATGTGTCATATGATGAAGGGTACTTCCTCTATGCCATTAGCCAAAACTTGTCAATAGATTTTTCGATACACCTTATAGATAGTCAAACATTAAAATGCATTAACAATTACATTTGTGGATCATTTTTATTTTGCTTTCTATAAAAAGCAAAAGGACTTTTTTTTGTTGCCATTCATACAAATTATTAATAACAATTGAATGTGAGACCTCACATCACAAAGTATGCTATATAACCACTAGAAAACATTACTTTAGAAAGTGTTGTTGGGTCCACAATGAAGTTCAACTTTTCATTGCTTTGGTGGTTGACAAATAGGAAGTCAGAGTGTGTATTAGCATCAGTTGCCGAGGTTTATAAGGAGGTCCGGGTTTTAGTCTTTCCTCGATTGGTGGTTCTTTGTTTCCCTATCTATCTGTCCGATTCTCGATAATTGTGCTAACTTTGCTTCCGAGGTTGGGATCTGCTGGTCCGCTAAGCTCTACTCTTGTGACAAGCTTGGCTTTAGTCTCAAGTTGGATTCATGTGTGTCGAGCTATGATATTAACCATCGATTTTGCACAAAGATACTTAAGACCAGTGTCCGATTTTGCTTTACAAATGGTGGTGAGCTAGTGTGTAGCTGTCTGCCGTGATGATCTCTAGTGTAGTGTGTCGCTCACTGGAATGGTCTCGCCATCGGGTCTAGGGAGTTTGTCGCTATCTCTTGTGATGGTCTCTCTGTGGAGCTTGTTGTCTTCTCGGTCTGTCCTAGTTGAATGTCTGTGTTGGTCTGCCGACCAGGCTTCCTTTTTTTTTTTTGGCTTTTGCTTTTGGATCTTGCTTCCTAGATATATAGGATTTCAAATAGGTAGCAAGAATTGTGCATAAGTTTCACCCACTTCCAATGAAATGGAAAAATGAGTAACATTAAAAAGAAGGTATGTTGATAAACATGTCGGTTTTGACATTCACAAGAACTAGAATTGGAAATGTAGTTAAATGTAGAGAGAGACACAAATGTCCAAACACATGCAAGCACAAATTGTATGAATGACATATATTAGCTTCATATGAAGTATAAATGGCCTGACTTGCATGTCAACACAGACACAAGCATGCATGATCTTCATTTATTGTTTTCTTTTATTCTTCCCTCCCTCCCTTCAAGATGGTTTCACAAAATTCATATGTTGGTATATATTCACGTACTATAAATTTTATAAAAAAATTAAATATTACTTAATATTATTTTTTATAATATTTTTAAAACTAATATTAAAAAATATATTTTTAAAAATATTATCGCAAATGTCATATTGGCAACTATATTAGCGTTTGTGCGTATGTGGCATTTTATGAAAAAGATAGTAATATATATAGCATTTTTGTTTTGAAAATTGGTTTAATTAGTTTGAATGATTAGTTAAAATAAAGAGTATGATTGGAACATACAATAGCTAAACTAATTAGGTAAAACAAAGAGTGTTCCTTTTTGTACTTTAGCTAGTAAAAATAAAGAGTGTCGTTGGAGTTGCTCTAAGAGTGTAAATCTTATGATCAAGTTGCATGACAAGAAGTACATAGGTTCATTAGTTGAAAATTTAGTTGTCAAACATTTTCTTAGTGCCATACAATAGCTCTATGACACTTGCAACAATATCACCCATAAATAGGTTTCTGTGGGGGTTTTCTTGTGGAAAGACCATAGATTAAGGGTCTAGAGGGTGTGAGAAATTTATGGCATTTGCAGATAAATTGGTTGCAAGATTATTAGTTGCTAAATTAATGGTCAAAGAGTAAGAAAAAAGGTTAGGTTTGCCAAACTAGGATATTGGGATGAAAAACTAAAGAAATTAATTGTTGGTTGAGATGGTATAAAGAATAATTGTTAATCTCAGTGTGAAGAATTGGCTTTGCAAATTTGTGACGGTACTAAACTTTGCTTGTGAATGATGATATGTTTTTATCATTGTATGACATGTTAAACCAATAAAAATCAGTTGAAGATGATGTCTTTATATATTTTGGCAATTTGACGTATGTGACATGTATACTGTGAAAATCTTGAAGGTTATATACCTTCTCTTTTGTTAACTTACAACCGACACATACTAGAGAGAATGTACATTATTTTAACATCTCATAGATAGAAGGATTTGATAACCTTCTTTTGAATAAGTCATTTGTTTGTGAAGAAGGGTTGATTGTCGCCGTTTATTTATATTGGGCTGGGGTGGAACGTGTTAATTCCACATCAATAGGTCCAATGTTTATGTGATCATACTATTCCTTGAATGTATGTGCAAGTTAAAGTGGCATGTTTTAATACATGACAATTGTTATTCATATTTATTTGTCGACTTATAATGTAATGTATAGTATATACATTTATGGTTCATTGTGCATCTTTGTGTCAATTAGTGATGTTCCTGCATGGTTGTGTGCTTATGCATCTCCATTACAACTATATATGTTGATGAATTTGTGCACACCATAATCATTAAGTGGGATTATCGTCAAAATTTGTAGCTTGAAATCATTAATTGTTCTCCATAAATTGGATTATGTGCTTTTCACGCCTTGTGGAAGAATTTGAGACTCTGCTGCTCAAATTTTCAAAGTGATGCAATCTTCTCATTTTTAAGCCCACTAGTTCAATGGTTTGAGTATGTGACGCCATTATATTTTTTGTTGTATTTGGTGACTGACATTGAAACATTATGGCTAAGAGTGCAAGAAAGATGTCTGCATATGTAGCTTCGTTGGTATTGACTCCCATTATTGTGAGTGATCATGATTTGGTCTCTTATATGTGGTTGTAGACTAGAACTATGCTTAATTGAGATGCCCCATATGTTGCTTAGTTTTATAATATATAGGCTTGATAGAATAAGCATGGTGATTTTGTAGATTCATATTCTTTATTGTTTTCTTTTATTCTTCCCCTACCTTCCCTTTCAAGATGATTCCACCAAATTCATATGTTGAAATATATTCACATACTATAAATTTTATAATAAAAAAATTAAATATTACTAAAACTTTTTTTTTGTAATATTTTTAAAACTAATATTAAAAATTATTATTTTTAAAAATATTACCAAAAAATGTCACATTGTCAACCATATTACAGAGTAGGTGCAGATATAATAGAATTTTAAAGGATTTGTAGGTCGAAACCTTGATACAAAATTAAAAAAGCCTATAGGTAGATGCACATTTATTGACGATGATGTGTCATATTAACTACTTTGTCTTCATGTTTAAAGAATAAATAAATAAATAATAATAATAATAAATAAAAGGTTGTGTCCTATTGGTATTAACTATTATCTTATGATCAGCTATGTACAGAGTTGGATGTTAATTTCGATAGATTCAATACCATATGTAGATGGGGTGAACTCATTTATTGAATTTGCAAAGGTTCATTTGGGTGAGGGTAGGGAGATTAAGTGCCCATGCATCAACTGTTGTAACTTTTATAAGGTGAGTATGATATTGTGAAGGCCCATTTGCTCATAAGTGGGATGATAGTATCATACACCACTTGGTTAGAACACGGTGAACTTCCAGAACACAATAACCTTGATGAAAGCAATGGTGAGAATGACGAGGATGAAGATGAATATGATGAACTAATAGAGGACTATCAGAGGGGGAATTTTATGGAGGGTGATACTCTACAAAGAGAGGATGTACGACATTTTGATGAATTGTTAGATGCTTCCCAATGTTGCTTGTACCCAGGTTGCAAAAACTTGGATACTTTGTTATCATTCGTTATTCAGATGCTACATGTGAAGGTAGAAAATAGGTGGAGCAATAAGTCTTTTGACAAGGTTTTGGAGATACAAAGGCGATTCCTTCCAGAAGGCCACGTGGTGCCAGGGTCAATCTACGAGTGCAAGAAGTTACTACGTGACTTGGGCTTGGGGTACGAGCCCATCGATGCATGTAAACATGATTGTGTACTATTCTGGAAGGAGAATGCTCACTTGGAAAAATGTCCCACATGTCAAGCATCTAGGTACAGATTAAATGATAGCAAGGGTAAGAAGATCCCTCACAAGATATTGCGTTACTTTCCATTGACACCTAGGTTGAAAAGATTGTACATGTCTAGGAAGACGGCAAAAGACATGAGATGGCATAGTGATAAGCGTGTGGATGATGGTGTAGGAAGGCATCCGGCTGATTGTAAAGAGTGGAAGGAATTTGATTTGCATTATCCAGAGTTTGCCCAGGAGACTCGCAATGTTAGGTTGGGCCTAGCCACCGATGGGTTCAACCCTTTTGGGAACATGAGCACTTCCTATAGCATGTGGCCTGTCATACTCATGCCCTATAACCTCCTACCTTGGCGATGTATGAAGGCCCTTTTTCATGATGTCCTTACTTATTCTTGGACGTAATCAACCAGGGACTGATATTGATGTCTACCTAAGGCCATTGATTGATGAGTTGAAAGAGTTGTGGGAGAATGGTGTGATGACTTACGATGCCTCCACTGAACAGACCTTCCGGATGCATGCAGCTGTAATGTGGACCATAAATGACTTCTGATATGGTGACTTATCCGGATGGAGAACTAAAGGTTATTTGTCTTGCCCTCCTTGTAATGATAATCCGTTGTCACGCGGTTGATCAAGAAGATTGGGTGGGTCATCGAGCTTACTTGCCCGATAACCACCTTTGGAGGAAAGACAAGAAGTTTGATGGTTTAACCGAGCTTAGAAAGAAATCCTTGGATTTACCGTGGAAAAGTAATGGCTCAATTGGATCAATTGCGGGAAGTCAAGTTTGGAAAGGATCCTATCAACAAGAAAAGACCACGAGAGTCTCAAGAATTGAATTGGACAAAGAAGAGCATAATGTGGAGCTACCGTATTGGAAGAAATTAAACCTCCGACACAATCTTGATGTCATGCACATTGAGAAGAATATTTGTGAAAACTTTTACGGACAATGTTGGCCATAGATGGGAAAAACAAGGACACGACAAAGCACGTGATGATTTGCAAGAAATGGGCATAAGGCAAGAATTGCATCTACAGAGGAAAGAAAATGGATCCGTTGTAAAGCCCTGCAGCCTACACATTGGATTCTCGACAAATAGATGGTTTTTGTGAATTCTTGAAGTCTATTAGTTATCCAGATGGCTATGCAGCAAACATCTCAAGATGTGTGACTTCTAAAAATGGAAGATTATCGGGCATGAAAAGCCATGATTGTCATGTCCTACTTCAGCGACTTCTACCAATTGGCATGCGTGGTTTTGTGAACAAGGAGATCTGTACAACACTATTTGAGTTGGGCAACTTCTTCCAAGAACTGTGCTCAAAAACATTAAGGCAGACTGATTTGGAAAAAATGGAGGAACGAATTGTGCTCATACTTTGCAAGTTGGAGAAAATTTTTCCTCCAGCTTTCTTTGATGTGATGGTACATTTGGCTGTTCACTTGCCCCGTGAGGCCATGTTTGCTGGACCGGTGCAATATCGATGGATGTACCCGATCGAAAGGTAATCATTATGAACATATGGTTATTTATTAATTTGTTATAACTAAACTATTGTGCAAAAATCCACCCATAAAAGACTATTGTTTAAGAAGTAATTTTCTTGCATCAAGAAGCATATTTTTCATTGTCAATTTTTGTTGAAGGTTTCTTGGGACTTTGAAAGGGTATGTCAGTAATAGAGCACATCCAGAAGATTCTATCACTGAAGCTTACATTGTCAGAGAGCGTCTTACTTTTTGTTCAATATACTTAAAAGGGATTGATAAACCCAAACGAAATGATGATAGTGGTGAACGTGGTCCTAGGATGAAGGTCTTCACCCAAAATGCTCGTCTATTCTCACTTATCACAATGGCTTTTGACCCTTTGCAGAATGAACGAGAAATGGCTCACTAGTTTGTGTTGTACAATAGCTCTGAAGTGGAGCCATATATTGAGTATGTATTTCAATTTAATTATGTTTATGCATAATCGTCCAATTTTGTTTCAAACTCTCTAAGTTAATTACGTGTATCACATTTCCTTAGGTAGGGAGCATAAGAATATTGTACATAATCTACAAGGACGTGACATAAATCGGGTACAACGAGAAGAATTTCCAAAATGGTTCAAAAATCGTGTAAGATATACTAAAGAAAGTAACTGAATACTATTGTTGAAACTTTCAATTCACACTAACTTAGTACACTTGTTATATGGTGTCTTATGTAGATGAATGATTTATGAATCTAAAGGGTCACTTGAAGCAACCGATTTAATTGTGGTCATTAGCAAATGGTCCTGGATCGGTAATTGACTTTTATTCGGTGTATCTACAATGGAATTCGATTCCATACTAGAAACCGTGAAAATCGTCGTACCTGCCAAAATAGTGGGTTGGTCGTACAAGGGGACCATAATGGGAATCAAATTAATTTTTACGGCTACTTGTGCAAAATATGGGAATTGAAATATTTGCATGGGGGTACAGTGGTTTTGTTCCAATGTGAATGGTATGACACCGGTCACAAGAATAGAATATACTCCGATGAACATGTCACAAGTATTGATGTTACAAGACTTTGGTATAAAGATGACCAATTTGTTCTACCTAGTCAGGTAAGACAAGTATTCTACGTCAATGATACCAACAAAGGCAAAAATTGGAGAGTCGTTGAACGTGTTAAGCATCGAGGAGTATGGGATATACCAGAGCGGGATGATGTCTCTAATGATGCTTTTCAACAGGATGAAACCACTGATGGTGTTGGGGTAGTGATCGAAGATAATGATGTTCAATACAGCAGGGATGATATAGATCCTGAGATCATGTTTAATGATCAACTAATGGCAGAGAATTTAGTTCACAATGATGACGAGGATGACACAATCATAGAGTATAATGATGATGAAGATGATGAATTGCATAGACAACCTGATGTTGATGCAGATCCTGATATAGATCTTGATATAGATTATGATATGTAGTGTTTGATTTTTAATTATATGGACAAGTGTTATAATTTAATAATAAATTGCTTGGTTTACATTGCATGGCATTGTTTTTCAAATTTCATAGCATTGTTTCTTATTTCATTTCATTTAATTATATGCCATATGTACAGTTACAAAGATGTCCAGAAACGGTAAATCATTTCTGAAGCCCGGCGGCTTAGTCCAGAAGATGACGAAATATGAGAAGGATAGGAAAAAAACAATCCAAAAAAATAAAATCAGATTTGATGCTCTAGGGATAAAGTCCCTCAAGAATTCAATGTTTGGTTCTATTGAAAAGGACAATAGTGAAAGTTGTAGGGTGGGAAAGAAAAAGGTGGGTGAAACTGATAATGACGAGGACTATCAACCACTTGCTGATGATGAAGGACTGAGTTCTTCAAGTGATAATGGCGAGCCTTTTGATTCTCAAGTGATTGAGGTAATAAATGTGTGTTTAAAAAGTAATTTCTCTATTTTTTTTCACTTGTTATATTACTTGTGGTATGTTTAGTTATTTCAAATTTATTTTTTATTAAACAACTTTAAATTATTGAAAATGTACTAACAATTCTTTTTCTATATTATGTCAGGATATTCATATGGGTCCCGGTAAGAAAACGAATAGGTGTGCAACTCGCCTAATAGCTTCACAAACACCTAGGGAAAAGAGAAGTACTGTTGATGAAGATACACTTACTCATCCGAGACGACCTGTAGCTACACAAGTTAATCATTCAGAGAGCACACCTGAGGTCTCGACCCAACCTATCCATCTTCCCGCCTTACATACTATGCCCGATCAGCTCCCTACCTCCGCCACTCAACCTGACCACCTTTCAAGTCCAGTGCATCAGGACTAACAAGGAGGTGAGAGATAAATGACCACTTAAATGAAATGATTATTTCTTATCTCAATATTTATTTAGTGCATTTATGTTTTATGTCGACTAAATTGAATAAAATTTTGGTCATAATAGCATCAATTCCAGTTTTGGGCAAGAAACGTGTATGAGGACCGACCCGAGGAAAGAATGTGGAGAAGATTAGAAAGGAACGTGGTGATCGACTACCCGTTACACTTAACCGTTTGACCAAAGCAATAGAAGGGGATTACGCCACACCGCTAGCAGCTGCTCTTGGTCAACAAATTCGAGTTCATGCCCCAGTCCGAAATGATGGATGGCTACAAATTGCCTTTGGGTTAAGAGAGTCCATTGTTACAAGAGTTGGGGTAATTTGAAATATATGTGTTTTATATTTAACATGTTATTTATGTTAATCGCAATGATATATAAAATATATTGAATTTTATTATTTCCAATTGCAGCAAACTTTTGACTTTGGGGACTACAATAATGATGTGGATGTGAGATGTATTATTGATCATAAGTGCCAAACTTTGTACAGTGAATGGAAAAGTAGATTACACACACACTACAAATCCCTTAAAGAAGACAATGTATCTGACCTCAAAAGTCAGATACTATATCCTTGTACAAAGGATGATTGTGAATGGATGATTGACAATCTATGGGAAACTGATGATTGGAAGGTATTTATAAAAATATTTACTAAAGTAACATCCTCCTGTATATTAATACCTAATTTTTTTTTAAATTTGTAGGTAAAGTCAGAGAATGCGATGAAAGCGAGAGGTTGTGTGAAGTATAATCATACGAGCGGCTCGAGATCATTTGCATCGCGAGCATCTATCATTGTAAGTGTAGATTTACAAATTTGAACATACTAAATTATAAATACAGAATTATTGATTGACTATAAAATCTAATGAAATGAAAGGTACAAGGAAGCAAACCGAGTATTACGAAACTATTCGAGGACACCCACAAACGTCACCGACATGGGGGAGTGTGGATAAATAACACACCGAGGAACATCATGTAACCATAACTATTTCAATTTCAATAATAAATGTTTGCATTTTGATATTATGTTTTAAGCTTATTTATGTTTCATTCATAGGCCACTATGGTTTCAAAGATCGCTGAGCAATCTCAACCTAGTGTCACACATCCATTGTCTGAGGAGCAGATTTCCAGAGAAGTACTTGGGAAGAGGTCGGCCTACTTGAAGGGATACAGGATCTGCAAGGACAGTACTTCATCTTCTACACATTTTGAGGCTCCTAACTCCGAGGTGATTGTTCTTCAACAGCAGTTAGTTGACCAGCGACAACAATTAGCTGAACAAGGAAAGCAGTTAGTTGACCAGGCTCAAAACATGAGTACAATGCAAACTATCATTCAAATGTTGGCAGCAAAAAATGGGATAGATCTAGCAAACATTCCGGGGTTAGTTCCAAGCAACAATGTCGGGGAGGATGCATCGGGTGTAAGGGAGGATGAAACTTCTCTCGGTTGAAATAGAGGTAAATTTGACACCTCATTAAATTGATTTACTTTATTTAACCAATCCTAACATGTGTCAACAATATAAAATTATATAAACTTTGTATTACAATCCTAGCATTACAACCTTTGTATACAATAGCTTGATAAAACAATAGCTTCACAACAATTTTCTGATTAATTTTAACTATATTTGTATATTATTGTTGAAGTTAATGCATTAATAAAATACTCATGTTTTTATCCTTTTGTTCACAGGTTGGTGATGGATGTTCGTGGTTCAGTAGTGATATATATCGTTTTGCACGTTGGCATTCATTTAATTTTTGAACGTTTCGTTTTATAGGTTTTTCTGTTGAAAGTTTATATACTTTTTGGAATTATTATGTTTGGGATTGTTGGATATAGTTAGACGCATTTTAGGATTCTTATGTTTAGTATAGTTTGATATTTGAATAAAAGTATAGGGTGTCAATGTGTCTTATTTTATCTTGCATTGTTTAATTTCATTTGCAGTAACTTGTTTTCAAATTATTTTTTTGTTCCCAAAAGAAATAAAAAAATGGCTTCATCTTTAATTCTCATTGGTTGCTTCTTCTTTCTTGCTGTGGTGGTGATGCTTCTTGTCAGCTGATGATGTCTTGCAATGTTGTCGTGAGGCTTGCATTCAGCAGCTTGTATGGAGTCTCTCTCTCTGTTGAAGCCTCTCTTGTTGTCGCTAATGGGGTTTGTTGCTAATGGGGTTTGTTGTGTCTTGCTCTTATGCAACGCCTCACCTGGGTTGCTGATCTGGTGTTTTTTGTTGTTCTGTTCTGGTCTTTTTTGTTCTGCTTTTCTGTTCTTTTGTTCTGCTATGTCGCAATCTTTTGTAGGTTGACACGCTACAAGGGTTTCAAGGAGGGGCACAAGAGGATACTTGTGGCAACAGATCTGGTTGGTAGGGGAATCGACACCCAAGTGCACTTCAGATTGCTCTATTTCTTGACAACATGCAGGTTTGCTCTTCATTCTGCATGTCAAATATTTTGTTACTCGTCTTTGCCTGTAGTATGATGTGTTGTAGTAACGTATCTTTTAATGTGCTTTATGACCTCCCTGTTGGACCTGATATCCTGTACGGTATGGAATCTTGTCCCTTGCTTGGAAATAATTAGTCATACTGCTGTTCACTTCTTGTTACTTTCTTGGTTTGGATGCCGACTGTGATGTTATTTTATAGATAGGTTTTGTACAAGACGTAAATCTGTGGAGTTAAAGTGTTGTATTTTGAACTACATTCGCACCTAAATGGAAACATAGCAGATCTCTTTTTAGAAGCTTCATCCTTGAATTGTTTTACTGTTGTTGCAAGTCATCAAGTTAATGTTTAGTTTTAATTGATTGCAGATAGTGTTTGGTTATTGATTTCTTTCATACAGGGTATTACTTTTCAGCTTGATGAAGAGATGGCTGCAGATGACAACGAAAGGGAGGCATTGCAAGAAATTATCAACAATACTAAGTTAAGTGAAGGTTATCTTACACTTGCTCAGGTAAAATTAAAATGAAACAGCTTCAAATTTGAGTAATAAATCTTCGATAAATAACATTAGTAATGGTGAACTAATTCACAATACCTTATGTTCTTCAGGCGGCTATAGAGACAATTTATGTTGCAATCCAAACATTGGTCTATGCTGTTATCCTTTATGTAATGATTGGATTTCCATGGCATGTGGAGAAGTTTGTCTCGTTCTACTACTACATCGCTATGTGCTTTATCTACTTGACATTGTATGGAATGATGGTTGTAGCACTCACTCCAAACATTCAGATTGCTTCCATTGCCATGTCGTTCTTCCTCAGCTTCTGGAACCTATTCTCCGGTTTCCTCCTCCCTAGGACGGTATACATAATTAAAGCTGCAAAGTCTAGCATTTAGGGTAGGCAATGAATCTAATGAGATCGTGTGAAACATTTTCTGAGAGAAAAATAATAGGTTATTACAATCACAGATAAGTGAAATATTTTCCACAAAATTTCTAATGATATGTAAAGAAAATGAATTAGGAGATGACAGTAAAATGGAATAGTACTAAGAAAACCAATCAATTTCATATTATGGAAATAAAACACATCCATTCTAAATGCTATGATGAATTAGAAGGATTGCTTTTCAAGTTCATATATGTTTCAAGTTCACTCTTGAAAATAAATAAATAAATAAATCGACTTTTTGCTTCAACCTTTTAAATTTGCAAAGAAATACCCATATGGTGGAGGTGGTACTCTGGCTTCACCAATAGCATGGACTATCTATGGCCTTCAGGGTTGGGTGACAAGATGAATCGATAGATATACCTAAAATTGGTAATATGCGAGTGAAAGATTACTTCAAGCGGAATCTTGGCTATGATTATGATTTCTAACTGCTGTCGTGGTTCATCTTGGTTGGGTACTCCTCTTCTTCTTTGTCTTTGTCTATGCGATCAAGGTCTTGAACTTCCAAAGGAGATAAGGAACCTTAGAACTCGAGAAACATTGGTGTACAAGGTTTTGCGGCAATAATCTGATTCTAAAATAATTTGTTCAGATTCTAAATTTTTTGTTCAAAGGTCAAAGCCGATAAAGTCATTACATGTTTGTCATTGATTGTTGTTCTCCATTCTAAGTAAAAACCGATTTGCTTGTGTGGATGTCCATATTTACTTTTCTTATGTCCAACCACTTTTTTTGTTGCTTCAATATGGTTTTGTGGTGGAATGTCCACAAAGAGCATAATCCATGCTTTAATGATTTGTGTTGGCCACTTGGCCCTTAGTTTATCATCTCATAATGCACAATGATTCTTTTAACTCTTTATGGCGTTGATGTTTTTCTTCATCGTGACAACAATTTAATGCCCAAAACCCAAAGAAAGATGGAGTGCATGGAATTTTCTTGGAACTATGGATAACAAAGTATGTGTGACATATTGGCTCAATGTGCTCCAGGTTTGTAACACATTCTCCTCATGTGAACTGGAGTTGTTTTTATATTTTCATCAGTACATGACATTAGAATGTGGTGATGCCGCAATGCTGATATGTTGCAGAGCAGCTAATATGCTCAAGATTTTTTGATCCACCATAATATGTATTTAAGCTAAGAGAGTGTTTGGGGTGCACTACAAAAGTGCACTTTTTATTTTTGATCTTTTTATCTTGGGCGAATTATACTAACGGTGTCTATAGTTTAAGGTTTGTGTCACTTTGGTTCCCGACTTTTCAATTGGTTCATTAATAGAAAATTTAGAGGCAGTGGACTCCTCTGGCTGCTGAGGTTATTGGCTGACTTGGGTGGAACTCCTCTGTTGCTATTTCAACTTGCTTCTGCTCTGTCCTCCAGGTGTTGGTTGGGAGGAGGATTGTTAGGGTGAGTCAAGTGAAATGAGTTCCAGATCTGATCTGTTGATCAGCAGATTGCATAGTGTAGATGGTGGTTATATCAGAGAGCTGGCTGAATTGGTATGCTGTTTGTCTGACTTGTTTGTCTTAACAGACCAAACAGAGATCTGATATGTTTCAGCTTGCTTCTGCAGTGTGGACGGTTGGGGGGTTTTGTCTTGTCAAGTATCTATTAAGCTTCCCTTATGAAAAACGTATATGTTGGGACATTATTTAAGTCAAATAGAGAGGGTGGCAAAAATTTAAGTGATCGATGCTTTGGTTGATGTCTCACGACAGTGCCTATTCACCGCCATAATGGTGGTTGAATTTGATTTTTGTTGTTTTGATTTTATTTTTTTTCCTTTCTCAAAGTTGTTGAGCGGTTCCAAGAATTGTTCGCTCGCACAAAGTATAAGGAGGTCACAGAACTTGCTGCAGAGTCACCGCAGGAATTCTCCGCACTTCCGACATTAATTGCTAAATTTCGTGTTTTATTAACATGATATCAGCCCATAACCATTTGTCTTCAGAATGTGTAAATGTCAAGGTCCTCATTTACTCTTTATGCTTTGCAGAGTGTTCCAGTGCAAGCTGGGCAAACACCTCCTTTGCTGCAGTACTTTGGAACTCTTTTAACTAGGGGAAAGCTCAATGCTTTTGAGTCATTGGAACTATCTCGTCTTGTTATAAATCAAAACAATAAGAATCTTTTGGAGAATTGGTTGGCAGAGGACAAACTTGAATGTAGCGAGGAGCTTGGAGATCTTGTAAAGGTTTGATTTGGAAGATTGAACTTTTCATGATGTTTATTGTGCTATAGTTCTTATACAAAACTTTTCTGTAATCCTTTATTTTTAATCTCTGTTTCAAATTTACTCATTGTTTAAACTATACTTACAAAATTTACCAAATGAAAATAATTTCCCAAAGTCGCTTGTTCTATATTATTTATCGATCCGTTCTATTGGAATTTCGATGTAATGAATCCTGTTTCTATTGCGCATAAAGGTATAATGACCTTGCATTGAAAATTTACATTAATGCAAGAGTGTCTCCAAAAGTTGTTATCAAGGCTTTGCTGAGAAGAGGGAGTTTGACAAAATTTTCATATACTCAAAGCAGGTGACATGCTTATGCAATTACAATCATTCAAATAATTTCATATGTTTTATTTTAAATTCACATGTTCAAAATATGGATACTAAAGGTATTATTTTTATTTATCATGTTATAAACTACACATAAACTAGGAGTACCATTATTTCTGTCATCATATCATCTTTATGATCATCATCATTTCTCATGGTTATTTGTGTGGACGGTCATCACTGTGAATCATTTTTTCAACAATGCAGGTTGGATACACACCTGATTATTTATTTCTTCTACAAACAATTCTGCGATCAGATGCCCAGGTATGTACAGTTTTATAGGTATAATTTTGGGCGTGACATTTGAATTTTTTTCATTTTTATTTTATAAAATTAATAGTTTTGATGGATATTTTATGCTGTTTTGGTAAGGATATTTAATTTATCTTCTTCATTTAAGAAAATGCCTCTCAGGAATAGTTTTGATGGATTCTTCTCTCAAAGTATATTATTAACAAAAAATGAGATAATAACTACTTATATGTGACATCTTTTCTTATAGTCGTAAAACTGAGGACTTTTTATGGTAGGTTCGATTTACTGTTTTGGAGGATTGCAATCCATTGGTAGACGAGAAGTTCAAAAAGGTCATCAAAGAAAACTACTACGCAAGGAACAAGTTCGATTGCCAACTGACCTCAGAACAGGTCTGTCAGAAAATAATAACATCAAATTATTTGGGTTTGGTGTACATTCTTCTGCAGATCATCGAAACTAATAACATTATATATTCTTGATTAGGTGAAGAACTTGTGTAAGCTTTTTGTTGCTTCCAGCAGAGGAAGCTCCAACTCTAAGAAGTTGGGCAGAAATCTTAAAGCAGAAACCCATACATATGCAGATCAAGACAGAATCAGATGGCCAGACCCACTTGGTGAGCATCGTGACCGCCATCTTTTAGATTTGGATCTAAGGCATCGGGATGAGATCGGAAGCCGTGATCTCTACATCTCATACAGGGAACCTCTTTCATACCGCAATCCTCTGTATTCTGCACAGCTACCACCACCAGAGTACGCTTCCTAGATCAGGCGAATACCGCCTCTTACATCCGAGTACCGTTATCATGAAGAAGCACCATCCGAGTATGGTCCTCTTGAACCATGTATCGGTACTAGAATTCAATGTTGGAAAATTAGAAAATTGTGTCATTTGGGCGTTTCTCGTATTTTAGTTCCTTTGCCGAGCTTTATGTTGAAGTTTGTGTAAGTCCCGATTTGACATGTTTTTTAACTTGATTAGTCGAGTTGTGTGCAAACTAGCCCGTCCTGATACCCAATTATGAAAAAAGAAGAAAAAGTCCTGATTTGGGCATGTTTTTCAGCTTGAGATCAAATTAGTTGGTTTGTTTTCTTTAAGCAACATTTGGATTACATATGAGAATGAAATTAGCAGGAATTGTGTAGAAAGTTATCTTTGGAAGGCTTGATTCTCTCTGTACATGACCTGTACCTTATAAAACTTCTATGGAAAAAATTTAGACTTCTCTTTTCTGCCCAGTGTTGCATTCCTTGTTCCAATTTGCTCATAGTAGCTTTAGGCATGTTTGTTTAGGCAGGTTAGATTGGATTAAATTAGTATTCCAAAGACGGTTAGTCTGAATATGAATCCCTTTGAATTATGGATCTTATCTTGTGTTTGAATTGGCCCAAAATTATCAATACAGATAACCTGAGGATTGGTCAAATGGTAAAGACTTGAGAATGAGCTTCAATGTCTGGAGTTCAAGTCATCCCAAAGGGCTATTGCCCGATTGTTAATTTCAAGGCCTCAAGATTACTTGATGTGATTGATTGTCAATAAAAGAAATTATAGCAAAGGGTCGATAAGATTTTATCAATTTTGTAATTTCGTCAATTAGTTTGAATCTCTTTTTAGTCCTCATTTTGTATGTATTTTGTTAGATTATTAATTCAGTTATTTATGAGATTATGTCCATCCAAAACACACACGTTTATGATTATGGCTAAGTTTGGTTAGGATGAAAATGGTCATGCGATTTCTCGGCGCGTGAGAAGAATACATGATTCAGTTTAGTTGAACACCTGAATATGGGCACTTTTAGTTGCACACCCGAATAAGGGTATTTAAATTGGTTCCAATCAGGGAGAGTCCAATGAGTTATGTTACTCATTAGTGATTTAAAATGAGAATTAACAATATGTCCCCCAATATATATTATAGAAGTATATATATCCAAAATTTTTTTTTTTTTTTTTTTGTTCCAGATGTGTTAGCTACACTTTAAAAATGAAGGTACAGAGTATAATAGTTTCTCCATTTGCAGGAAGTGTAAAGACGTTTATAGAAGGATGCCCTTATTGGTGATGGGCTGGTGTTGTTTTGGGTTATTATGGACAACCTTTGCAATATTTGAATGTGTAAGGATGAAGATAATTGTGCTTTGTGCTAAGAAGAAGGCAAGCTATTAATTGAATAGAATATGGGTGGTCTTCATAGCCTCTATGACCACTTCGTCAAGCTTATCAAGTACTTGGTATGTATTTGCAATATGATGGCAGTTGTTTTATGTGACTCGTTAATGGGATTTATCAAGTGTTCACACTGATTTAGTTTCATTTTTCATTGTACTGACACATTAATACAAATGCCAGTAAGAGGCCTGATGTATTACCGGAAAGCTTTGGAACTTCAGGCCTTCCTTTATATGGCCAAGAATGAAGGTACTTGCTCGTCCATTTGGAGAATTTGGGATCATTGATGTTATGCAGCTCTTCACTTTGGTGTTAATAAAAATGCTAGTATTCTTTTTATTTGAATGAAAAAATTGTTATACATCAAGATACTCTTAATGCACTTTTGTTACTTGATGACTACCCATGATCAGATTTAATGGAAGGCTACAAGGCTGTTGAATTAAATATGGAGGATCAGATTAAAGGAGAAAGGTCATTGTGGGCACAATGTCAAGCAGTGGCCGATATGAAGTTTACATACGTGGTCTCATGTCAGCAATATGGGATTGACAAACGATCTGGAAATCCTCGTGCACAAGACATTCTAAGGCTTATGACAACGTATGTGTTCCGGTATAGTCTTTTGTGGATTTGGTGATTGTCATTATTTACCATTGTCATATTTCCTTGTCACAAGTATTCATCTCTTTGTGTAGCTTACATTGATGAGGTTGAAGAACCCAAAGAAAGATGCATCTAAAAAAGTTAACCACAAGGTTTACTATTCTGAGCTAGTGAAGGTTGCTTTGCCTAAGTTTGCTAATTCTTCAGAGGCAGTACAGAATTTGGATCAGGTAAAAACTAAGGCTCTATTTTAAAACAGACTTTGGATCAGTAGTTTTAAATTTAATAGGAGATAAGATAGTCTAAACCAAATACTACTCTACTTGATAGTGCTTAGATTGCTTACTGAGGTCATGAGATTGCTGGAATTGATCGGAGGCATTGTCACTCCTGTAACTGATATTTGCCACATCATTCTTCAACCACACTCTCTGATATGGTGAAAATGAATTACAAAGTAAATAAACCATGAATTTGTGACAAGTTATTTACTTGAAAGTGTTGCTACCCAAAATCGCTTGGAAGAATCTACTGTTGCACATAAATAACTACTATGCTCTCATAAGACACACTTGAAAATTATATAGATTTCCACATTTAATTAATTTGAGTCTCTTCCCAAAGAATAATGCTTCTTTATCTTTAATTCTGCTGTACTAGATGCTGGTCTGTTGCTGCTGCAATTTTCTTGGTTGGTCATTGCTTCTGACAATGTTCTTTGTGAAGCGGGCTGCTACTAGATGCTGGTCTGCTGCAAATTTGGGTTGTTAGTTTCATGTTTTTATTTTGTTATCTGCTGTTTTTACTATGGGTTCACAATTTGGATGTATTTGAGTATTTTAGTGAGTTTACCCTTTTAGGTTTTATACAATGTTTCCAAAAGCATATTTTTCAGCAGTGTTTTTTTGCCTACACATCAACTTTAGGTGATTTAATATTAATGCTATTAGTTTGTAATAGTAGTGCCTGAGGGATGCCTCTTGTAAATATGTAAATCTTATAAAAAAAATATATATATGATTTTCAATTTTTTTTCCCGCTACAAATTTGTCGTTGCCAAAAAGTAAAGTTTTCTCGACAAACAACTTGTCGGTAAATGTGTAACCAAAAGTTTATTTTTGCCTATTCATATTGTGTTGCTAAAAGTGTATTTTTTGCCAATGTCAATTTGTCGTTGCCAAAACTAAAGTTTTGTCGACAACCAAATCGTTGGCAAATGGCAACATTTACCGACGTAAATGTGTTGCTAAAAGTTACTTTTGCCCACTCATATTGTGTTGGTAGAAGTGTATTTTTTGCCAATGCTAATTTATTAGTCGCCAAAAGTGAAGTTTTAGCGACAAACAAATCGTAGGCAAATGACAACATTTACCGACGTAAATGTGTCGCCAAAAGTTTACTTTTGCCGACGCATATGTTGTTGCTAAAAGTATATTTTTTGCCCATGCAAATTTGTGTCGCGAAAAGTGCCACACAATCATCATATTTTAATGACTTTTACCAACGCAAGATAAATTGCCGACGATATATGGAGGCTTTTAGCGACGACTATGTTCGTCGCTAAAGGCATTACTTTTACCAACGCAATCATAATTTCGTCGGCAAAAACTTTTGCCAACTCACTTTTGGCTACGGGTTGCCAACGTAGCTTTGTGTGTCGGCAAAACTCTTTGCCAACGAATTTTCCCTTTTAGCAACATATTTTGTTGCGTTGCGAAAAATGCAATTTCTTGTAGTGTTAGCTTCTGCAAACCTGGACACGCCCCTTACGGCCACATCTTTTACGGCTCCCAACGAATGCTTAGCAGTAGCTCGTGCTGTCAGTGACACCTCGACAGCTCCCCTCCTTTAGCCGACGGCCAACTGACAATTGCACTGAAGTGGAAAAAGCGGTATCCTTGCCCCCCATGCTTGAGCCTGCCTCTACCCTACCCCCTTGCGCAACAACAAGGGGTCTTCCTTCCACCTCTTACCTTTCCAGCACCTCCCATTCAGCTAAAGGGAAGCCCACTGTTGGCTCAACACTATCTATTTTCTACTCTGAGGGGCAATACTCCTTTTCTAAGTCCACCATCTCTGCCAATGGGAAATCACTCTCTTCTCACTTGGTCGCCATTCCTGGCCTTGGTCCTACAACCCCCTTCACCGATTGTTCTGCTTCCCCTTTCCCCTTCTTTGCCTTCCTCCTCTCCCTCCTCTCCCTCAGTGCCCTCCTCTCCTCCAACATTCGGTCCACTTCCGCCTTGCTCTTTGCCTTGATCGGATCTACAGATGCCATCAATGGCACAAATGTTTCCCAATCCTGCTCTTCCACCCCCTTGGGACACGGTAGGATAAACCTCTTTGCAGTCAGCTTTGGGACGGGCCCCAACTCCTTCTCCTTATACCTTTCTACCGCCACCAACACCCACCGTTCCTTTCGCCTCTTGGGATTTTCTCCTAGCCTCTACCTCCATAGGCATGGGATCTCCGTTGATGGGTTCTAGCCCTAACTCCGCTACAAACAATGATGATGGTTTCACCAGATCATCCCACTTCACACCATCTTTCTCTCTCTACACTCGTATCTACTTCACCTTACTCTCCGCTAATGCATCCAGCTTCGGCTCCAGTGACTTTGTGGGAACTTTCCACATCGTCTGCACCCCTCTCCCACCACTTTCCGATACAAAGAACCACTTCGTTTGCCAGCCCTTCACAGATGAGGGCAATCCGGTGACCAACCCGCTACCTACCACCGCCTGCAAGGTCACTTAGGTCTCCTGCTGACCTGAGGCTTTATAACACGAAAAGAATTCCTCTACCGTCATTGTATTCCCATCGGTTGCCCGCGGCCAAGAGACTACGCACGCCAGCAAGATCTTCCATGCATTCGACATCAACTGCCAAGGCGCCACCTTTAGCCAATTTAGAACCTCCACCACGATCTGAGGCATGAGCAATCTTAATCCCCTTTGGAGCGTTTCTTCATAAAGTGTAAACTCTGAAGGGCTTACATCTGATGCCCTCTATTTTCCTGACGGTAGCCTCAACTCCACCTCTGCTGGAATCTGGTATTTCACCCGCAACTCTTTCAAGTCCTCTAGCGCCAATGTCAATTTATCTACCTTCGTGTGCCAGTGGCCGAAGGCCACTTGACTCACTGGTTGCACAGCCGATATCATTGTTCTAGACGACGATGGTGGTCGTCTCTTCCCTCCTATCTCCCCCCTTATATTCCTCCGCTAAGGCAATCCCATCATCCTCTCCTAACGCATCAGGTGTTAATGCTGACGCCCTCTTTTGTGCCATTTTATTCACGTTGTAGTAAATCGCTTTAGCCGTGGGGGCAAGAAACCTCGCAACGTACAATAATGGTGAATCAGACGACAGGAACGAAGTCAGTTCTGGGATCTTTCGGTTTCTTCTGATTAGAGCCGAAAATCGCACAAGCCCAAACGCCCAAGGTTTGCTTGTGTTCCATGGATCGTGATTGAACTTTGCCAGTTTAAACCTTACCGCCCAAATAAATTCCCACCTTTTTAAAATCCCCCGCTATAAATCACCCTTTCACTTTCTTTTCATCATTTCGTATTTTGATCCAACGGTGCTGATAACCCCACACACCCCCACGCGCTGTGCCGCCACTATTAATTATCCTTTACTTTCTTTCTTTTCCACTTCACGTCGTCATGTGCTATCTTGCCCCTCGAGCCCCACGTGCCTCATTGTTCTCTTATTGGTTTGCGCACCACGTGGTCCACCAGTGCGACAGTCTTCCCTCCCAATCGGCTTACCTCATGGTCAACTAGCCTAACGGTCTTCCCTCCTAATCGGCCCACCTTGCGGTCAGCTAGCCTGATGGTTTTCCCTTCCAATCGGCCCACCTCGTAGTCGACCAGCCCGAAAGTCTTCTCTCCTGATCGGTCCACCTCACGGTCGGCCAACCTGATGGTCTTCCCTCACGCTTGGCCCATCTCCTAGTTGGCTAGCCTAACGGCCTTCCTTCACACTCAGCCCACCTCTCCGTCGACCAACCTGACGGTCTTCCCTCATCTTTCGGCCCGGCTTAGCGGTCCTTCTTTCGATGAGCCATTCTAACCTTTGCACCCCTCATCGGGCTTTGGGGACTCCTCGCTATTATTCCCTTCGTTGGACTAAAGCTGCACTCGGGAATGGGGGACTACTGATACCAATGGGCACCCAAGACTGGCACAACTAGCACCCAAGAGGGCCTAACCCATGGATCAGGGCCCAATTTTATACCCCAGTGATCAAAGCCCAATAACTCCAATAAATCAACACTAGGCCCAGACCAACAAAATTCAAACACTTGCCAAACAGAAGCGTAGCCATGTAGGCAGACAAAGATCCTGCAAAGTTATTGCACCCATACATCAACCATTAATGAGGCTTTAACAGCATTAAATATGACAACCCTCTCACGTCGGAGAATACAGGCACATCATGAACGATGCGAGCTAGAATATAGACTTTCGGCCAACGCAACAGGATGGAATGGATAAGGAAATGATGAGCAAAGGATATAAGGAAGCTTCTGAGATGCGTAAAAGGGTAAGTTCTTCATTCCCTTCTTCTCTCTAGACTCAATCAATCTATTTTATTCTAACTCGATCGTCGGAGGGTCCGCTGGGGGATTACCACCCCCTTTGGACCGTTTTGCAGGCACATCCTGTGGGCTTCAAGACCAGCAAACCCGTTAGAAGTGTGGATCAGTCCGACCCACCCTCTGTTGGAATTATCGCATCATCAAGATTAAAAATAAATATTATTTAACTCAATTAAATTAAATGTAATAAAAAAAATTATTCTAATTTTTTTAGTAACACTTTAAATAAAAATGAGATGTTTTTAATTCCTCGAGCGATCTTTGAACATTATTATAGTAGTGTATTTATAAAAGTACAATCTATTATTATAATTTTTTTTTCCAAAATATCTATAACATAAATATATGAATTTGTACAAAAAAAGAAAATAAAAAATCTCTCAGAATCTATGCCCAGGGCCACCCACCCCTTGTACATATATATATATATACAAGATGGTTTGGGATGTTCTAAATAAGTGTATTTTTTGACTTTTTATAAATAAATAAAAAATGTGTAGAAGGTAGAGAAAGTGGGTAGAAAAGTAGAGAGAAAATGTTGATAGATGTTGATTGATGTGTCTCAAATAAGGGTATGTATGTAAAAAAAGTGCACTTTTTTAGTTCATGCCAAACACCTATGTAGTGTACTATTGAAAACAAAGTTTATGAATTCATGGAAGAAATTTTGACCAATGACCATAAATCATGGAATTGTGTTTGTACGTTGTTTCAATCTAGTTCTATATTGACTAATCTATAACTAAATTATGTTTTAACACATAATCTGACCTCCTAATCAACCTCCATCCCATTACTTTGCAACTAAACCCAAAACTATTCCATTCCATTCCAACCAAGGATATTTTAGATTTTTCATCACAATTTTTCTATAAATAAGACCACTCTCCTAGCAATTTTGCACATCAAACACACGCTTATGCGAGCGCGCGTGCGTGCACACATGCACAAACACTCATATATTTCAGCAAGGAGGGAGAGAGATGAGAGAAAGTGTGAGCTTGGAGGAGGAAGGAAGAAAATTAGAGCAAACTTTATCCAAGTCTTAACAATCTAACAACTAAGTAGGGCACAACACAACCTATTCTTTTCTTTTTTCTTTCAAATACATGATATTAGATGCTTAGAATAATATTTTCAGATGTGTATGTATGGTTTTTCTTGTGTTTGAATAAAAAAAGTTGAGTCTTGATTGCTACCTTACCTGTATTTTCTCTTTGTTGAAGAAAAGTCACATATTTCTACTTATATCTTACATTATTATTAAAGGAACACCTTCAAACTAAAAATTTGAGTTAGTAGTATATTATTTGGCATGTTTTCATCACAAGAGAAGTACAAAATTACACATAGTTGCCCCATTTTCTTACAACTCTTTCTATTTCAAGTTTTGTGCACCAATAACTAGTATTTTCAACCCATTTTCAAAACTTCTAGAAATATGCAGAAAAAACCCTTGGAACTCATTTTTGTATGAAAATCTTCCTTTAAATGCTAGCTTTCAAGTAGAATTAGTTTTGTTAAAGTGAGTGAGCAGTTTGAGAGAAATCAGATTTTTGTAACAATCGACGAATTTAGACAGCGTTGAAATATTTCTTTAATAACTAAAAATTTAGGAAAGCTATCCTATTTTTGAAAAATGATCTTGAAACTAGATAAAATTCTCTACAAACCCTAGAAAGGGTGAGTTCAAAAAAAATAAAAAAAAATGTCTCTTGGGTTGTGATATTTAAAGTATATCGAATCTGAAAAATTATTTTTTGTGAATAATTCATGTTCTTTATTTTTTGAATGTGCTTTTTATCACTTGTTTGTGTGATGCTCCCAAAATCGGGAACATCAAGGAACATATTAACAAATAAATACATAGTTTATCTAATGTTACAATCCAGGAAATGTCACTAATGAGTCCTTTAGTCAATAACCAAGTAAGATCACATGAAGATTGGAGGAGTCAATACAGCCTCCCATCAAAGTCCAACCACCTTAGATAGTAAAGCTACATTTTTGACAGATCTTAACAAGGTATTTAACACAAGGTCCACATAAGTCGACAAGAAAATAAGGGATAGGTAATACAAAAGATATGTATAGATATATAAGCAAAATAATAAAAGCAAAATAATAATTACAAAATCATGTCTTAAATATAACAGGAGATTTAACACTTACGATCCCAAAACACATTTACAAAACTAGTTTTCAATTCTCCTAGGGTAGCCATACGTCTTCAAATGCTTCAGTGTTGCCTTTGACTGGCTAATAGTCTTCAATACCTCGCATGAAAGGCCATGAGCTTTGAATACCCAGTAAATGCACACATGCTCCGTCCTTTTTACCCCAATCTAGTACACGATAATGGCATGATCATAATAAATAGAAAAAGTAATAATCAAGCAGAGTTTATAATAAATTTCAATTCTCAAGAATAACGATCAATCAAGTTAGTTCTAGGCAACTCCCTGCGAAATACCGTTCTTACCCAACCACTAACACTAGCCACGGGCAATTCTGACTACCCCTTGGTTAAACAAATACCAATGAATCACTTATTGCGTAATCGCCAATGTGTCATTTACCGCACAATTACCAGTGATGCCCATGTACCTAGGTTATATACTCGAGTGGTGACATAACGGCCTGCCCCATGGGAACGGGCTTCCAGGGATATACTCTCCTTGTGTAAGACCCTCACTGCTACCCTTATACCTCCCAATTGCGTTATGCAGACAGAAGACCTCCCATGCCATGTTAGGGTTTGAAATCACACTTGCGCAATAATTAACCCCGAAATAAGGAACACATCTCACCAATCACTTGAAATCAACATGTCATTATCTCATAAAATTTACCTTAGTGATTGAAAACCTAATATCACCCTTATTAAGTTCCCCATTATATTATGTGTATTATGTGAAGGTTAGAACAACAATCGAAATAACATTTACTATACAAGTATAGGCATTTTAGGACAAAAATATAAGGAGATACAACTAAAACATACATAGATGTCATATAAAGGCTTGAACAAACAATAAGAGGCACATCCAAATAAATAAGAGCATTAAAATTTACAAATTTCCAGATTTGATTTACTTCAAAGATAACTGTCAAAATGGCATTTTTAGAACTCGGCCTCTTTAGGGTCGGTAGAGAATTTTTTTTCTAGTTTCAAAATCAATTTACGGAAGTAGGCTAGCTTTTTCTAGATTTTTTAGTTATTAATAAAATCCTCCAGCTCTATCCAGATTCGTTGACTATTACGAAAATCGAATTTTCTCTTAAACAACTCACTCTTATTCAATAAAACCATTTTCCTTGAAAGCTAACACCTTAAAAGAAGTTTTGATATAAAAATGAGATCAAAAATATTTTCCTACATTTGTCTATAATTTTTGAAAGTAGGCTAACAATGCCGGTCTTTCTTGCATAAAACTTCAAATAAGAAAAGTAATAGAAAAAGAAGGCAATCATAAGAAATTTCCACTTTTCTTATGATTATGAAATATTATAAAAATAGCTCAGATTTTTAGAAATGAGGTATGCCTTTGGAAATAATGTGAGAAGTGGACAAAAAAAGATAGTTTTGCTTCCATTAACTGAAGATACAAGTAAAGAAAGAAACAAGGCTCTACTTATTCTAGTCAAACACAAGAACACTATGAATACACATTAGAAATTGTTACTTTAAACCTCTAAGATCATATATTTAAATGAGAAAATAAAAGAGAGGGTTGTATTGTGGCTTACTTGAATGCCTAGTGAGGTGTTGTGTCACACCCCAAAATTAATTACAATAATTCATCTATAATTGACTAATACCAGATGACATAAATAGAATAACAAACTTTCATTAATCAGAGTTAATTTACAAAAGTGACACATGAGATATATATTCATAAGCTCTACCCTGAATCTATAGCATGTGATACCAGCTTAATGGTCAACAAAATAGGCGCCCTACAAGCTTACATCTTTCCAAGATTGTACTTGGTTACAACAAAAGAGAGTGTCTTAAGCTCCATACAGATAAAGCCCTAGGCTTGTACAAATATTAAATAAATAAATAAAAAGGAGCCTTTAGCTCCCAAGTCCTCCCAAGCTAGGTCCTCAGAGGAGGCATGTCATACCAGCACCTGAAAATGGTTTCCCAAGTAGGGTGAGCCAAAGCCTAGTAGAAACAATCTAACACAGTGTATGAATATTAACAAATATATAAGTATGATGCACACGTTCAATTCCCAAATGACAGATCTTTTACAACCTTTTTCAACACCATGTTATACTCAGCTTACATCTCAATTCATTTTATCCCAGTTCATTAGGTATACCCACTTTATTTAACCAATCAAATAGAGGATACACCTCACAGGTCTCCAACCAATACAATTATCATGCAAATACATTCACTTGCCATTTTAAGGAAGTTTCGTCGGGAATTGGCACCCATTTATACGCACAGTTTTTGGGACTTTCACCCTAGACACACAGGCCAACTTAGTTTAATGGAGTCCATTCCTTTTCTTCTCCCAAACATGGAGTACATCTCATTTCTCCTTCCAAACATCATACATATACAATGTATATACATCATAATCATTTTCAATGTTAACCATTTTCAATGTTAACCGTTAAGAGATTTGTTTCAATTTGCCTAATCCATATGCAATTTCTACAACAATTATGGCTATCCTCCACCGATAGCCCAAAACAGATATTTCTAAACAGATATAGAATCTTTGAAACAGATAAATTATCCAAATTTCCATAGGTGCGAGATAATGCATATCTAATTCCACCATTTATATAAACACCCATCTAATTTTATATTCCCAACACCAATTTTATTATTTATACAAAATAATTATTTAAAAAATTTAAAGCAAAAACCCCCCTTTTCCCAATCTCATGCCAAACACTAAAATCAACCATTTTAACCCAACATAAGCTCATATCTACTCCCATAACCATTTCCAACACTTTAATTCAAAAAAACCCCTTTTTTGACTTTAACCTAAACCTTAGGTTTGTCCAAAATCACAACAAGTCTCAACATTTCTTACCCATCAACAAATAACCAAATTAAAACTCATAGAAGAGTGTAGAAAGTCCCTATCTCAAAGTGAGAAGATGGGCAAAGCAAAGGGGAGACTTCAAAGACACCGAAACCTACTTTTGTTCGGATGAAAAGAGAGCCCACGACGTGCTTTACCTTTTTAACAAAGGTACAAGGGTGGAGAGATCACTAGATCTAGGTGAAAAAGTAGAGAGAAGGTAAGTTTTAGAGAGAAGGTGTCTCAACTTTAGGGTTTTGAGAGAAATAGATCTAAAAAAGTGTGTAAAAAGTCATTTTCATGAACTGATATACGCACAGTCTGCTCAAGTGCAAGAAGTGATGCTCGAGCGCCAGATACAATAAGTTGCTCCACTCGAGCACAATAAGTGACGCTCGAGTGCCAAGACACAAAACAAAAGGGCATTACCACTCAAGCATAAGAAGTAATGCTCGAGCGCGGAATACACACATCTAGTAGTTTTGCAGACAATAGACCAACGCTCGGGCGCAAGAAAGGGACGCTTGAATGCCCACCCGCTCGAGCGTAGGAAACGCCTCTCGAGTGTAGAATGCATCCTCCTAGTAGTTTTGCAGACTTGCAAAAGTACTGACAGTTCACAAAGCCCGCTCGAGCGCAAAAAATACCGTTTGATCGTAGGACCAAAAATTTGGGCAACAAAAGTTTGGAAACTAAGCAACCTTCCCTAACGCAACCATAACAATCCAAAATCCAAACTTAAGGAGAAACAAGGGAAAAAAGATGTAAACGACAATATGAAACCATCAAACCCGAGTCCAGGATACAACAACAGTCAGGTCAAAACTGGAATCGCTATATGCTGCTTAAGAATTTTCTTCCTTTTTCTCTCCTCCACCACCATTGCTTTTGCTTCCTCTTCTTTCCCTTTCTAACCGTGTGAGTTTGTGTGTGTGTGTGATGTTTGATTTGTGAAGAAAATACAAAGGGGTGGTGGGATATTTATATGAAAAATGGTGTGAAAAGTCTATAATGCACATTGGTTGGAAATGAATTGAATAGTTTCGATTTAGTTTGAATTCAATGGAATATAGGATGCTTAGGGACGTTAATTGCATCCTTAAACGTGATCTAGTTAGGATTAGAGCCTAAACAAACTAAAGGTACAAACAAAGTTCCTAATTTTTTGGGGTACTAGAATTTTCTTTTCCCCCATGATTTCATAGATATTGTTTCGTCATGTACACTACAAGAATCCTCTAGGAGTGGAAGGAAATGTGGGCTTGGATTTAAAGAAAATTTTGTTTGATTTTCAAGTACAAATTGTATCTAATTAGAAGATATCTGTGTATAAAAAAATCTAAAGGTACAAATGTTTAGCACTAATTGGGGCCAAAATGTAATTAAATTTAAATATGAGAGCTAGGGCTTTGATTTATGATTTAAAAAATCTATTCAAGTGTAGAATTTACTAAAATTAGAGTTTGAGAATTTAGTTTGGTTAAAGTTTTTCTGTTTCGAATTAAATGGCGATCAATCGAATGAACGTAATGTGAATCAGAACTAGTGTTTTGAGTGACCAAACCTTAATTAGGGAGTTAATTAATTATTATTGGGGCATTAGAAATGATTTCTATGTTATCGATACTGGTTAGGGTTCGAACGATTTTGATCAGGACGCTGTAGATCGCCCGAACTCGCTCCGTGCGCGAGGGCGCGAATTGGGTTCTAGCTACTACAGTTCAGACTCCTGTCACGGTTTTGAATCTAATCTCACAAAGTGAAATGTGAGACTGATAAATCACCAAAGAGTCCAAATCTGGCAAATCGTTTTGGAAAATCGATTTTAATCAAAAAGCACCAAACATGGACTGCTTTGCCAGATTTTAGAGTCACCACCTAAATATTTTATTTTTGGAAAATTTAGGAAATCCTAACTCGTGCCTAAGGCCACGTGTCCGTTATCACCAAAGTTGCCTCGGCTCGGGAACTTGGGTACGAGAGGGGAAGGTCCTGAAATGAGCACCCCCGATCGCCTGATCAAAAGATCGGCCTCTACTAACATGATATGTTGTTTTTGAAAACACATGTGTTCTTATTCTGATTTATTAATCTAAAATTACTATGTGATGTGCACATCATACAAGTATAGACTAAATCGCTCAAATTGGAACAAAACATCTCATGTTTATTTTTCGAAAATGGTTTGAAGTTGCTACCCTCAAGTAGGCTAAAATGCGGATTTGCCACCCTTAAGTGGGCTTAAAACATGATTTGCCACAAACAAGTGGGCTTAAAACACACATTTTGATGAATTGTTCCAATTCAAGCAATGAAGCCTTCATCCACAGGCATTCATGCAGTTAATCACTTAACCAAATAGCCTCATGGCAAGCATGCTATCATGGCAGTCACTTACACACATGCAAGGATGCTAAAGCATAAACACTTACAGTGTACTCCGAGCCAAAACAGAAGCTAATTAGAAATCAATTCATGATCCTAACTATACAGAATGCCTAATGCAATACATGCAAAATGACATTAAATAGGCTCAGCTATCTAAGATGGCATATGAATGCAACACTTGATAACATGCTGTGAAACACGTATTCAAGTTGGTATATTGAAATACAATGTAGTTTGAATGATCCGTCAAGCCCGGTGCATGCAAGACAAATGAATGATGCACACATGTAAGCATAAGGATGCTAATTAAAATATGCCCATTGAAATATGCCCTAAGCTAACCATCAAAAGCTGATAAGTAAAAGGGAGAAAGAAATGGAGGGTTGGAAGACATGCACACACACACGCACACTTATTACAAAATTGTGCCCTCTCGACGAAGGGTCTAAATGAAAGCTAAGCTATTCTAAGCTAAGCTACTTAACTAATCTAATAATCTAATTAGACTAATTATTACATAACCAAATTGAATAACTAGCAGACACTAAGCTATTTATTACAACACTTTAACTAATTAACAAATTAATTTACAAAACCAACTAAGCATACAAAATATCTAAGTTAGGCTGCCTCAGCTCTGCCTTGATCAATGACGGATGCATGCTCTCGATTGCCGCCTCGAAAAACTCTCCGGTTTGCTCTATAGAGGCTTTGTTTGCAGGGTGTCCTCCAGAGCTTGCTGCTGAAACTTACCAAAACAGTGCTGGGGGAGTGCACCAGTGGCCTGCC
This sequence comes from Camellia lanceoleosa, assembly GCA_025200525.1. Lineage (NCBI taxonomy): Eukaryota > Viridiplantae > Streptophyta > Magnoliopsida > Ericales > Theaceae > Camellia > Camellia lanceoleosa. The sequence goes on along the minus strand of CM045769.1, from coordinate 65,488,079 downwards.
AGCCATGAGAAGCTTCTACCGACCCCCCTGCTGGCCAAGGATGCATTCTGCCAGCCAATGATGAAGGGGTGCCGACCAACAATGAGAGGGTGTCGGCCACTAGTGTGCTGTGACACCAAACTGCAATAGAGCACAAAACAGAGGAAAGAGAGGGTCTTCCAAGAATATGTATGTACTATGCCCCTCCATATCATCTCAAAACATCAAGGGAGAGGCATCATTGGATCTAAAACCATCAATCAAGCATCGCAATGAATGATGGCCAAAGATCCAATTTGTACAAACTCAATAAACGTAATGCAAACAAGACACTTAGAACATCTCCTTATCATGAGAGTGAAAGGCAATGGAGACCAAGGGAGATTGGCCCATTTCATCACTCCAAGTATGAAATGAACCAATCCACCTTGTGTTCAACATAACGTCGGGTTGAACACGATGCACTGCAAAATGCAACATGCTCATCTACCCATGCTAAGGTGGCATGCACAAGACTCTATCATGGAAGCAATGCATGCAAAACATGTTGTAGAGCCAAGAGCACTAAAGCAAGTGAAGGACCTTACTCATGAGGCATGAACTATCGATCTCGAATGGTCAAACCAGCCATGAACAGACTTACATTATGCCTAAACAGTGGCAAAATCATGCTGGAAATGAAGCACCAAAAGCTACAACAACATGCCCATGCATTGGCTCGCAAACTAGGCATTAAACACAACTCTCAAACACAATCAAAGAGTGATATGCATGAGAATATGGCAATGCTACATGCTCTGAAATCAAGTGTTTAATGATGCCAAATCATGCAAACATCACAAGCAAAGCATGCTAGAGGCCCTAAAACTCAAAGCTAGTTAAGGCACTTGCACTATAGCTATGCAATACAATCCTCAAAGGCCTAACCTTTCAAAACAGTCCTAAAGCATGTCAAAACAAGGCCAAAAATATGCTTGAACATAGCCAACATATGCTAGAATAAAAGGCCAAAACATTAAGTAAGTTAGGCCAATGAGCATGGTTACACTACAAGTGTAAGAAGCAACCAAAAACAGAGTTTAAGCATGTTAAATAATGGCCAAAAACATGCTGGGGTGGAGCCAAAACATGTTAGAATTATAGGCTAAAACATGAAGCATGTTAGGTTAGCAAGTAGGATTACACTACAAGTGTATGAAGCATAAAAGAGGTGACCAAACCAGCCAAAAATAGAGTTATAACAGGTCCTAAAAGTCACAAAAACATGCTCAAACTAAGCTTCAAGAAGGGAGAAATACATGCTCATTTGATAGGCCAACAATACATGCTAACAAGACAAGAGGAGGGGGGGACCAGCCCCTTCCATTTTGGCCCTCAAAACTACCTTTCCACCATTGAAATTCCTCTGGACTAGTTTTAAGGCCAAAAGTAAGTTGTTTGAAAAGCTTGAAAGATAGCTCAAAAGGCCTTACAAGCCAAGGAGCAAAAGGGAGGAAACACCCCCTAGCCAAACAAGGCTTAAACCACCATTTTTATGCCTTAAAAACAGAGTTTCTAACATTTGAAAACCAGCCCCAAAATAGTCCAAAACAATGGAAAAAGGATGGTGAAGCAAGCATGCAAAATAAGCTAAAAGGGAGAGAGTTCTTACCCTTGAAGCACAGCTGCAAAACAGGTCCAAATTCCGAGCTAAAACCACCTTAGAAGCTCCAAATGATCCTCAAAGAACCTCAGCCCAATGGTGGTTAAGTTTGATCAAGGGTCTCTTTGCAAAAGTGTAGAGGATTCTAAGCTTAAGGCTCAAAACAAGAAGAGAGAGAGGCTTCTAGAGGGAGGGGCTGGAATTTTTGCTCTTTAAAATTCTAGAGAGAGACTTTAGAGAGAGAGGCTTCCCAAACTTGCCAACCCTTCAATATATGAGATATGGCTCAATATATAGCAATATATGAGCATTGGTCGAAATATCTCAATTCAGAAATATCTAGGATAGTCTGGAATAGCTGGAGCAGAATATCTATAGATTCTGGGCTTTCTGGGAAAAAAGTGGTCGACCGACCACCTCCACTAGTTGACCGACCACTTTTTCTAGTCGACAAGGATCATTTCTGATCAGCATATGGTCGGCATGCTCCATTTGTGGTCGGCACACTCCCTTAGTGGTCTGCAGCTCCTGGTCCCCAACTTGAAGCAAGCCTAACTCCTTCATCTGGATGCCTTTTTAGGTCATGCTTGTGTGAAAATTGAAGCCCCGGAAGTATGCTTTCCAATGGTGGCAGTCTCACATCAAAATTCCAAATGTGCTAAGAGATATCCCTCTTTTAATAAAGACTGCTCAATTTCGGTCCAACCGGATTGATGCCCTACTTCAACCAACTATATCTCCCCCATCCGGACTTGGCTTTAGGGGATTCTTGAGTGCAAAATGAAGCCCCAGAAGTCTTATTTCCAACGGTGGTGGCCTCATAGCTTAAATCCAAGTGTGCAAATGGATAGACCTGATTTAGCGAGGGCTGCTCGACTCTTTCTTAGCGATTCATGCCCATCTTCTTCTCTAGCTTGGTTTCTTTCCTCTTCTCCTCTTTTCTTCAACTCCAAACCCCCAAATAAGATGTTTTGAAGAGTTTTCAAAGAGTTCTCCTCTCTTTAATTCATTTCCACTTCGTCCTTGCTTGGTTTACCGAAAAGCGCAACATTTAACAAAATGCGAGCCTCAGAACATTGTAGAAACTTCTTTTCAAAAAATATTTTGAAAGAGAGGGTTTTAAGGCATAAAAACCATTCCAAATAGTTTTGGTCCAAAAATGGGGTGTAAGGTTTGGATTTGACGCTCCTCTTGCCGAAGAAAACGAATCTTTGCACTGCACATTTTCATCACCAAGTAAACCATCAGTAGCGCCCAAGTCTTGAGGGCGGTCAAAAATGGGGTGTCTACAGATGCGTTCTTAATTCTAGGGTTAAAATTTCAAGTAAACGAGGGAATCGAGGGTTCTTATTGAAATAGTCCAAAGGTAAGGGCCTTAAATGGAAATAAAAAAGTCAAGGGTCTCACAGTTTGAGCCTTAGTATGACATTTACATATGTTTGTAAATATATTTATTTACAATGGTACTTTAATGATACTCACCCTTGTATATAAATTATTGTCTCAATAACTTGTTCTAACCTTAACTTAAAACATATAACTCAATAGAAAACTTTATTGGGGTGGTAATTGGTTTTCGATCACTTGAGTAACTTCATAAGATAATGCTTGTGTTACATTTGAATTAGTTGGCAGGACGTGTTCCCTATTGAAAATAAGTGTTGCGCAAGCGGTTATTTCAGAACCCATGAATGGATCGGTTGTATTCAGACTCTAGGTGATTTTGGTGTGATAAGGTTCGAGGAGGTTATTGGCAAGGCCCATATTTTTATCATCTCTTTTGAGGTCATCTGTTGGCACTACGCAATATGTAACCATTGTAGGCATCCGAGGTAAGGTCTACAAAGTAGCAAAAGAGAAGGCATACTGAATAATCTGAGTCTAATTCTTATGGTTGGGAGGATGAAATCTCTTTGGGGGATTTTTAGATTACTAACATTTGACTTTATAACCCTTTTCTTGTTTACTTGAATATCATACTTCATTACTTGTTTTAATTTTAATTGTGTATTGGATTGGGAAAAAGGGGCAGGGTGTGTGTGCGTTTACTGGAGATTTCAAGTTTGTGGCATTTCATACCAGGTATTGAAGACTATTAGCCGATCAAAGGCAATTACAACAGAAGTAACCTATGGTGACGAAAATTAGTGAAGAAAACAAATTTCATCACTAAATAAGAATAATCCATGAGGAATTATAAATTTTGTCATGTATAATAAAAAAAAATAAAAATAATAGGTGACAAAATTTATTTCCGTCAATAAATACTTCTTTTAGGTGAGAAAAAATTAAGTTTCGTCACTGAAACTTTTCCCACTAATTTTTTTCGATGGCGCCAAAATTTTGAAACTTTTGGTAAGAAATTTTTTTGTCACCAATTAAAAAATTATTAATGAGGAATATATTTTTGTCACCAATAATTTTAATTTTTTTTTGAGAAACTTGATTTTAAATATTTTAAGACCATTTGGTGACAAATATATTTCCGTCACTAATAATTTTTAATATTTTCAGGCCTTTTAGTGAGGAAATTAGTTTGTCACCAATTTTGAAGGAAGAATTTTGACATATTTGGCGGTAATGAAAAAAAAAATAGTCTACTATTTTTCCCCTTTTTTTTTTGGGATAAGTTTTCCTCTCTCTCTCTCTCTCTCTCTCTCTCTCTCTCTCTATTTTTCAAAACAAAGCACAAGTGCTGTGTGTTTTGTTTATTGATGAAACTAAACACACACTCAATTTGTTCCTTTAGCACGCACCCCTTCAGTGTGTTCTTCTCTAGCGCCACTGCCGACGTCTCCGTTCTCCTCCTTCAGTGGCGCCACAGACGTCGCATCTCCTTTACTGTTGTGTGTTCTCTTCCATCAGCACCTCTTATTACTCGATTTCTCTGTTTTTATATTTTCAAGCATGGATCCCCCCCTCTCTCTCTCTCTCTCACACACACACACACACACACACACACACACACACTCACTCAATTTCTCTATTTTTCTATCTCTGTTTTCCCTAATTTTGGAAACTAATTTTTAGAATTAATGCTATATTTATTCTTTACAGCAAGGTTTCTCTTCAATAAATTGTGAATGTGTAAATTGTAAACTTGGTCATCCTCATTTCATGTCTTTTGCTTGTTTCTGCTATAAACTTGAGAATGAATGTCCTATTGATTATAATTAACAGTTTGAAATTAGTAAAAGCCCTTGACTAAATGTGAATATTTTATATGATTTGGATTGATTGTATTTTTAATAAAATTAGGGTTCAACTCCTCTCTATATTTGAATGTTTGTTTAATATCTATTTATTTATAGGTTTTTCAACATAGGTTATTCATAAAAAAATAAAATTGATTACTTAGGTTATGATTTGGATTGATTCCTTTGCTTCTGTGATCATCCTTACTAGCTGGACTAGCCTCGGAATTCTTCTTGGATACCATGCCTAGCTATTTGAGGATCCTTGTAGATGCCTGATGCTCTACTTCTGCCATTATTTCTTACCTTTGTTTTAGTTGGCTGTGGGCATCTTCTCTTTGAGTAGTTCCTCATTGCAGGCTGTTTTGAGGTCTCCTTCTATTAGCAAGTTCACAGACCTTATCTCTCTTTATTTATGTGGTCTCTAAACTTGTGTGGAGTTTTCTTTCTATTTATTTTCTTTTCATTTAGGCTTACCATATAACATACATAGAAATAGTTCTATCTACTTCACTCCAACTATGGACATGAGAAACAGAAGCTTGTCATTGGCTTCCATAAGATCAGATGGTTGGTTTTTATATGAGACAGGCTTAGGTAGGTCTACTCTAGTGAAGATGTAGATAGCTTTTAGTTCCTCCACGCACGTTGCATGGGGTGCAACTTTATATCCCACTATAGTTCTCAATGCATCAGTCTATTCCCATATTTTTTCTTCACTTAGTAGTACCTACTACAACAATGGCAGAGGTAGATCCTATTACAAACATTTCTAATAATGCAAATTTTGACAAAGGAACGATTAGATATTAATAACCGAGACCTACACAATCAGAATAGTCCATAACAAGTCATTATGAAATCAACTCATTGGCCTCATATTTTTCCAAATGAAGAAGAGGTTAGATGATACAAATACAATATATCAATGATAATTGAACCTTTATTGTTGTGTGCTTCAGGTTCCAACCATCTAAGAACCCATGAATGCATGTGGGCTACACATGGATTTAGTTTGTTAATCTTTGCTTCTCTTAGTCATGTTCATAACCCATCTTCCGTTAGGTAATCCATGCCTATGGCACTGCTAGTTTAAGTTGCTTGTTTGCTGCTGCCCATTTGCCTTGATTTCTTGGATGTGCTAGCTGCTGGATGTAGGAAAATGGGTCTTCAGTTGGTCATGTCCTGTCTTAGGTAGGTTTGCTTGGCTGCTGCTATGATTAGTTTGGCCTGCTGTTTGGCTGTTGTGGTGTTGCTTTTGGCTACTACTTGGGCTTGTTGAGAAGGCTTGCTCCCTTGGTTAGCTTCTCATTTTTGTGGTTCTATTTTTTTTGTTTGGTTTATTTATTTTAGTTTAGTAGTGCTTTGCTAGTGTTTCTTTGTAGGGAATTGAGTTCTGTATGTTAGGCTTTGTTTTGTTTGTTGTTTTCCTTGGGTTGGTTGCTTAGTTATTTTTTTTGGCTGGTTCTTTTCTCTAGGGTTAGCTTCTTATGCCTCTTTGTTTTGGGTTAGTTTGTTGTTTGCTTGAGGAATGCCTCTTGTAATCTTGTATGCTTCTTTGTTTTATTTTATAACTTACTTACCCTAAAAAAAAAAAAAAAAAAAAAAAAAAAACATTGCCTAACATAATAATGACAAAGATGTGCACTCCAGAGAGAGGAGATATCCACTCTATTGATGGCAAATAGGTAGATTCACGAGGGAGGGGAGATAGAGATAGGACCCAATTTTTATTTTTCCTAAATTGATAGTGAATGAGAAATTATTCAATACTTTTGGAACAATACCCTATTTCATTTGCAAGTAACACACACCACAACACATATAGGGCTCAGTTCACTCGACCCACAAAGGAAGAGGCACTCAACAAAGATATATCCTAAATTCACTCAACGCACAACCAAAGAATTCCCTCACCAAAAGGCCAGCTTGACAACCTGTAGAAAAAACAATTAGTAAAAACATATGTGCTCACTTTCACTCAACCCACTTATAGGAATTCACATCACTCAAATATCCAAGAAATACAGTAACCTAACATATCTGGCCTCACCAATCTCAACGCTCATTCTCCCTACAAGCAGTACTACATAGACACTGCAAAGAAAACAATTAGATAAACATATGAGAACAATGCATATGGATAAGCATTTTGGGCTCACAACACTCAACCCTCAACCTAAATATCACATCGCTCAACCCTCAGCATCCCTGAAGAGGTGCCAGCAAGGCCTGCAAAAAAGCTCATTAGAGGAAATAAGGAGCAGCTCCAGCCAACAAGCACCCACAGCCTAAGGAGATCTGCAAGAGTAGTAAGTCCAAGCATACAAGATTCAAAGTGTTAGTGCCATAGTCATAAGAAATCACCCCAGTTTCAGTATAGAGGAAGGGAGCCTCTATCTGTCCATAAACCAATCACTAGTGGCATTCTTATTAAAGTTCTTTACAGAAAGAATTCTAAACCTTACAAGATTGACAAATCTTTTCTAAATCACCTCAACAGGAGAGCTAATAGATTGAAAAATTGTAGAGTTTTTTTCCTACCAAATACAATAAACAGATAGGTTATTTGTTGTAGATAGAAAGGGAAAAAAACAAAAGATTGTCAATAGATTTCTAGCAAAGGTTTATTAGCTGACGCGGCTTGATTATGCTAGTCCAACTCAATAAATTTGTTATCTATTTAATTACGTTTACTAATATTAAGTAATTGTGCAAACTGTTTTGTTTCCCTAGTTTTCCCATCTTGAGAAATTTCCTTGTTATGTTGGAAAGTTTTGACTGGCTGCTTGGATTCAGGTAGTTTTATGAACCTGCGTATTCTTGCAAGCTTCAAATTTAAGTATTTTACTACGTGCTAGATTTTGGCACTTAAGACTTCATTTGTACAAGTAATAGGAAAATTGATTTTGAACTTAAAGTTAGTGTCTGGAAATGATTTTATGGTGAATTGATGATCAAGACCCTATATCTGCCCATTTACTACTTATGTTATTGAATAATACATTATAGTTATAACTGCATTTGATAAGAGAGGAAACACTCTTTTTGGCAGTGAGATATATACATTTAATGAAAATTGGAATATTACACCCTTGAAATTAGCATATCTTGCTTTAACTTCTTTGGACTTCGTATATAGTTGAGTAAAGAGAAAATCAAATAGAGTACGAACTGTAGTAACAGGCCATACGTACTAAATTTTAGTCTTGAGGCATTCATTGGAATTGTCGCATGTGGCAATCAATTCTATTGGCATCATTCATTTCTTATATGCATAGCTCCTTAAGTACATTATTTAGTTCCTCTACAGAATTTAATTACATTTTGTTTATTGAGTGCAATGTGAGCCAGATTAGTTATTGTTTCCCAAGGTATTATTTTTTTCAATATGCCAATTTAGTTGATAGATGTGTCAACTTTGGTATTCGAGGCATATATATAAATATATATATATTTCCAAATACGTGCAGTTCAATCATAAGATTTTGCATTTGGATATTTGAGTACTTAAATTGTGGGTTTTCTTTCTGTGTCATGTTATCTGCTTTTTACTCTCAACTCACTGCTTTATAGGTTAAATGTTCTCTGAATTATGTTATTTGTCTTCTTATTGATGGTTATTTTGCTCTGGGTTATGTTTTGGTTTTGAATACTTCTCCTGTTTATGCTAAATTACTTTGGCTATTTCCTCGTATGATTTATGTGTGGTTGTAATTTATATAACTTAGTATAATCATTGGACTACAACTTTTTTTTTTAAATTAAAATATTTATTTATTATTTTTTATATATAAAATTTGTCCTATTCACCTAACTTTAATTAACTTGGCATAGTCAGACATGGACAAGAGTTGGATTGCACTAGGTAGCACAGTTGATGGAAGGATAAGAAAGGCATATTATGATGGGGTAATATCATTTCTTCATTTTGCAATGGCGGTTATCGATCGAGATGGTAAAATTTTGTGCCCTTGTCGAAAGTGTGTGAATGTTGTTTGTCAAAATTTTCAAATTGTTCAAATTCATTTGCTGGAACATGGGATTATTCCAACTTACACTATCTGGCAACACATCATACAGTGGGACCATTACTGCATTCATTATGGTAACACATCATACAGTGGGATCATCACTGAAGAGGTTGCTCTGTTTATGTTTCTTTAAATTACTTGATTTTTTGTGGTTGGTTTTGTGGTTATTTCTATATCTGTAGAATTACCGATATAACATATGGTTGAATGATTGAAGTACCTCAGGAGCAATTTGACAGGATCAGAAACTTGATCATCATGGGCTGATAGGCCAAGTGCTACTGCGTCCCAAACAAGCAATGCTGGCAATGACACAACAATTCCAAGCACAACTGAAGCCCTTATCCTCTGTAGATCACCTCTCAAATAAGCACACACAACTGCAAGAAATCACATATCATAAGACTCATTGTCATCACTGTTTGATCAAAATCCAAGATCAAAATTTGTGTTCACTAGGAGCTAGATCATGATAGACCAAAGAAAATATAATCATATGAACTGTAGCCGGAACTTTTCCCCAGTCACCATCTCCCTCCAATCCCGACCACCCTCCGAACACGATCGCTAGAACCTTAATTGCTAGTAGCAAACCTAATCCATATCAGTAGTTGAAATTTGTGAATGTGTATGTTTGCTAAATAGGTCGAACAAGTATACATCTGTTTAAGGAGTATACCTATCATGGAATGTGTATGTTTGCTAAATAGATAGAACCCGTATACAACTGTTGGATGGAATTTTTCTTTGCAGGTAGCAAAAGGCATAAGCATTATAGGGGCAACAAGTAAATAAAGAAAATTATGAATATTCCTGTATGTTTTCCTAGAAAGTAAGGTAAGAAAATTAGAGAAGAGAGTGAGAGAAGGGGGTTACATCATACATGGTGGATTTGAAGCTTAGTGTAATGCTCTGTTGATGATTTATTGTCCATGATGAACTTATTTATGGATCTCTATGCCTATTAGGATATAAGGAAGAAGGCAAACATTGTATATCCATGAGAGAGAGAGAGAGAGAGAGAGGAATGAATGGACCATAAATGCAAGTTTTCCTATATATCTTGAAAATGAATGGTCCATAAATGCAAGTTTTCCCATATATCTTGGAAATGAATGGACCATAAATGCAAGTTTTCCCAAATATCTTGGAAGTGGACCCTAAGGACTGAGATTCATTAGGGCCTGGGGAATGCCCCTTGTATATCTCTATATGTTATCATTTTATTATATGTCTTATTCAAAAAAAAGAAAAAAAAAATACTTATATTGCTTTTATGATTTCGCTTTAAATAATTACTAACCAATGTTATGTCTTTAAAACAGTGCCTAGTAGACACCCTCGTGGCTTGACACGTAGGTTGAAAGTTCAAGTAGTGGTTGAGAAAGATGGAAAGCTCAAAGCTTCCATACCACTTGCTAGACTTTAGCATTCGCAGGTGGAAACATGTCAAGAAAGAAGTTACGGTACTTATGTTTTAGCGTCTAACGGTAAAAGTTTTACATAATTGATTGAATTCATGTAATATAAATAATTATGACTTACAATATTTGTGGTTGTTGCTAGGATCAATTTGACATATAAGGTGAATCCACCGATGTTAGTAAAGCAGTGGTAACAAAGTGTGGATGGAGCTTGAGGACCCACACGTACAGACTATGAATAAAATACCTAGACCTTAAGAGTGCTAACGGAGAGGAGTACGCTAGAAGCCACCCGCCGCTTGAATATGACCTCAAGAAATGGAAAAACTTGATTGACAGGAAGTGGAATGATAGCAAATGGCTAGTAAACTTTTCTTATGTTTATTTATTGTTGACAATTACCTTGTCTCCCTAGTAGATATATTTTTCTATTGGAACTTGCTCCTTGTAGAAGCAATCAAAAGCTAACATTGACAATAGAAATCTATTGAAGACGAAGCATAGATGTGGGTCAAAATCTCTCATAGTTAGGGTACACGAGGCGGTTCACCTTCTTTAATTTTTTTCCTTTTTTTTTTTTTTTGAAGATGAGTCTACTATGATCATTCTTATTTAACTTACAAGTTGAAGAACAAAAAAAAAATAAAAAATAAAATCAAACAAGTGCAAATGGGGGCCAACTGCCAGAGTTGCCATGTGTTTACAAATCCACATACTTTAATGATGTCACAAAGTAGTGGATTTCTCCGTAGTAAAAAAAGAATTATATATGTATATTTGCCATGATGTCACAAAGCAGTGGATTCTTATTTAATGATGTCACGAAGAATTATGATTGAAATTTTTATTGTATCTTTATTCACTTTTCTATTTTTTTTTTTTCAAATGATAGGATAATATGATAAAGATCCAAGCTGAACATTACTCCCAACCTTGGTGGTTTCAATTACTCCGAAGGAGCTATCTATGAATGTGCTCAAGCGACTGTCGGGATATGTTAAAGAACTTGGGTTGAGGCCTTCCTTCTCTATCAGGACTACCAGTTCTTCGACTAATAGTGGCTATGTGAGTCATTTAGAGATGGAAATACAAGAGCAAAAAGAGGAAATTCAGTCACAAAAAAAGGAAATTACAACACAAAAAATGAAATTCAAGCACAAAAAGAGGAAATTCAAGCACAAAATAGTGTGATAGGAAAGAAAAATGAGTCGCTTGAGAAGCATTTGAAGATGACATCAAGCATCATGAAGTTTCTTAAGAAGCAAGGTTTCAAAGGACAATTTAGAGGATGAGTGTGACAACCCTCACCACTGTTTATTGATAATACCACTAATTACTGCTAAACTATGACTGAACCTGATTAAGTAACTGATTTGACTGACATTCTGAATTGATTGATTGAGTGTATTAGTTTAAATGCATTTCTATCTGTTTGACTGTTAATTGATCTGTTCATGTTTTAGCTTCGAACTATAAATTTGAAGGCCTTTCGACAGCCGAATCTAAAATTGATTGGTATTCTATGTTAATTAGAATTTATGTGATTTTATGGTATATTTAAGTAAAATTTGATTTGGCATGATTAAATTAGATTAATTAATGATAAATTACAAAAGTTGGACTTATCTACAAATTTGCCATCTAGTGGTGTAATCTAGGCTAACCCCTCTCCACTTCATACACTTTTAACACAACATTTCTTCAGCCATTTTGAGAGTAAAAACCGTTTAAGAGAGAGAGAGAGAGAGAGGTAGAAGGGACTTGTTTTCATTGAGAATTTCTTGGAGACTTAGAAGATTTGAAGGCTAATTGCATAATTGAGCTTCTACACTTGAAATTCAAGGTTTAAGGTAGGGAGTTCATCCTCTCATTTATGTATTTAAGTATTATCTTGCATGGTTCATGGAGATTTGGAGTTCAAAGTCAAGATTTAATTTGGAAGAGTTGAATAGTGAGCTAATTCATGCATGCATGTACATGTTCTAGCATTTTGAGATTGTTTTCATGGAAATTGTTACATGCATGTTCATATTTTTTGCTTTGGGCTATGAATTCATCATGTTTTTGAGGGATTGGACTCTTTTGAACAAGTATTTGAAGCTTTGAATTTGGTTGAATACATGCATGTCACCTTTAAAGTATGTTCTTGAACTTTGGAATAAAATTTTGTCTAATTGAACTACCTTTGGGCTTTGATTTTGTAAATTGATCTTTGAAACATGTCATATTATGGGTTTTAAAGTGTTTTCCAGAAAATTAGCCCAAAAGGATCGAATTTGATGCTTTAAAAGTTGAATTTGAGCTTGGAGGTTCAATTTAGAAATTTCTGATTTGGACCACGCCGGCGTAAGTCTTCACGCCGGCGTACCACTCTGAAATACATGTAGCCCGCTCGGCGAGAAATGCGCTCAAGCGTGAAATGCGTGTATCCAGCACTTTTCATATGTTTACAGTCCGCTAGAGCAAGGGAATGCATGCTCGAGCGAGGACTTGTATCTCACGCTCGAACAGAGGTTGAGCGCCCATCGAGCGTAAATTGCATGCATCCAGTACTTTTGCTTGAGTTTGCAGTCTGCTCGAGCGGGGGAAGTCACGCTCGAGCGGGGGTCCTTTGTTTGCATGTCCGCTCGAGCGTAGAAAGCCACGCTCGAGCGGGACCCCTTGTAACAACGCCCGCGGGGGACCTCGCCACAGCTCGGACTCGATTTTTGTGTTGCGGTTCTCAATCTCGAACCAAAGAGTCCAAATCCGGCAAATCGTTTTGAAGAAAAAAACAGATTTTTTGAAAGAAGTGCCAAATATGGACTGCTTTGCCAGATAACAGAGTCGCCACCTAAATATTTTAAAATGGGAAATTTAGGAAACCCTGACTCGATGCCGAAAGGCCACGTGTCCGTCATCACCAAAGTTGGCTCGGGAACTTGGGTACGATTAGGGAAGGTCACATCGTGAGCACCCCCTCTCGCCCGGTCAAAGACCGGCCTCTACTAACCATGATATCGATTTTGAAAACATTGTATGCTCTTATTCGATTATTAGCCTAGGATTACTATGTGATGCTCATGACAAACAAGTATAGATCGGGCCTCTGAATTGGAACAAAACATTTCATGTTTGTTTGTTTGAAAATGGTTTGCTACCCGCAGGTAGGCTTAAAATGTAGATTTTGCCACAATCTAGTGGGCTTAACAAACAATTGACGAATTGCTCCAATTCAGATAACTCAACCTCCACCCACAGGCATTCAAGGCAGTTATATCACATAAGCAGTTAGCCTCATGGCAAGCATGCTATCATGGCAACACTCACACGCATGCAAGGATGCTAAAGCATAAAACTTACCGAGTACTCCAAGCCAAAACAGAAAAACGATTAGAAATCATGCATGAATCCTAAATATGCTGAAATGCCTAATGCAACACATGCAAAAATGCAAACTATAGCAGGCTCGGCTATTCTAAACATGGCACATGGAATGCAACAGCTAACATGTATTCAACTTTAGAATTGAAATACAATGCAGTTTGTATGATGCGCCGAGCCCGGTGCATGCAAAACAGATGAATGAATGCAAACATGCTATCATGCTGTATGCTAATTGAAATATGCCCTATATCTAACCATTCAAAGCGGGTAAATAAAAGGGAGAAAGAAATGGGGGTTGGAAGACATACATCACACTCACCCACCCTTATTACATTTATGCCCTCGCGCAGAGGGTCCGAATAAAATAATAATACAGACCCAAATGGAAGAATATTACAGTCCGAAATAATACAAATCAATTAACTAAGCGAAAAAAATGGCGTGCAAGCGAGGGCGCCTCGCTTTTGCGAATGATGTATCTTTGGAGTGTTTGGCGTAAATCCTTTGGGATGTCCCAATTAGCCTCTGTTTGCAGTATTTCTCGAAATCTGGCGTCCGACTCAAAGTTGCTAAACTCAATTTTCTTTAGCGAGAGCGGGAAAAGGGCAGCGATGTATTTCACAAATATATGCATGCCTCGACCTCGTGCCACCAATCACGCATATCGATGCATGATGGCCGAGGCCGAATTGCACAATTCAATGTAGGGATGAATGTAGAGGAATCGGATACGGAATGTACCTCGTTTCCGTCGATATGCTTGATATGCATGAAATGCAACTAATATACAACCTAGCATGCTCAATGCTATGAAAATGAGATGGAAATGAGACGCCTCGAAAAGCGCGCACACAGGCACGCAAATCGAGGCGATGATATGAAATGCAAATCGGGTAAAACCGAAATGCCTCGCAATGCGTGCACACGGGCACGCACCCCCAGGCGATGATATCAAGTGCAAATCGGATAAAACCGAAGTGCCTCGAAGTGCGTGCGCAGACGCATAACCGAGGCGATGATGAAATGTAAACCGGATAAAACCGAAGTGCCTCGAAATGCGTGCACACGGGCACGCAAACCGAGGCGATGATGTACAAGCATGAAAATGGTACAGAAATGCAATAATGGGCTTATACCAACATGAGAGGGCCTCAGCCACACTCACATGGGATGCCGGAATGACATGCGAAATGTAACGATGGGCTTATACCAACATGAAGGGGGCCTCAGCCACACTCACATAGGATGCCTGAATGAAAAGAATGAGGTGCCTCGAAATGCGTGCCCACTGGCACGCAAACCGAGGCAATGATGAAATATAAATCGGATAAAACAGAGTGCCTCGAAATGCGTGCACGCGGGCACGCAAACCGAGGCGGAGGCATACGCAATGCAAAACCGAATAAAGCAGAATGTCTCGAAATCGTGCACGCAAACCGAGGCGAGGCATACGCAATGGCAAGCGGATAAAGCAGAGTGCCTCGAAATGCGTGCACGCACACGCACGCAAACCGAGGCGAAGGCATACGCAATGCCAAGCGGATAAAAGCGAGTGCCTCGAAATGCGTGCACACGCGCACGCAAAGCGAGGCGGCATACGCAATGCCAAGCGGATAAAGCGAGTGCCTCGAAATCGCACTGCGGCACGCAAAACCGAGGCGAAGGCATACGCAATGCCAAGCGGATAAAACGAGTGCCTCGAAATGCGTGCACTGCACGCACGCAAACCGAGGCGAAACGCAATGCCAAGCGGATAAAAGCGAGTGCCTCGAAATCGTGCACACGCACGCAAACCGAAAGCGATGATGCGATGCAAAATCGGATAAAAGCGAAGTGCCTCGAAATGCGTGCCTGCACGCAACGCGAGGCGATGATGAAATGAGATGAAATAGCATACGGAATGCAACGATGGGCTTACACCAACATGGGAGAGCCTCGGCTCACTCACGTGGAGGCGTCAGCGTAAAAAAAAAGCCATTTGCACCACGCAAATCGAGGCAAAGCATCAAGGCACAAAATGACATGCAAACATGCAACATGGAATTTCAGCACTCGCAAATGATGTAAAACAGCCCCGAAATGATACGAAATGACAACCGAAGCATGCAATCATCCCGAAAATGTGAAATTAAGCCCCGAAATGGCCTATAGCCATGCTATACATGCAAAATATGATCATGGCTGCAATAACAGTAGCAAGGCAGTCCCAAATATGGCATTCTTCAGTAACAAACATGGCCAAAAAGGAGACATAGATATGGCAACAAAATCATACAAGATTAATGGCCAAAAGAGCATTACAATGGGAGGTGGTATATACAAACACCAAATGGACAAACTTTCTTCTACAATATTGAAGACGAGATAAAAATAAGCCCAATTGCAGAAGGTGACATCCTCAAAATCAGAGTACAAACATGCTATAAAATCCATGCAAAGTAGGCTTCCAAATACGCTATATCATGAGACATGCAATGCACACACCAAATGACAAAACTTTCTTCATGAAATATGTAAAGGGGGTCAAAATAAGACCCCTTTCAGTTCTGACCAAAGGCCAAAACCAAAAGCACAAGAGGCTACAAAACATGCAAGAATACGGTAAATTTGATGGATTTCAAAGGAAGTACCAAAAATATACACCAAATGGCTTAAGGCCCTCAACATAACATGAAAACGAGACAAAAACAAGGCTATTTCTAAGCCTGATGAAGGCTGAAATCCGGAGCCAAGTAAGCCTAACAAAGCATGCAAGAATTAGGGGCTAAAGTGAATTTCCAAGAGAGGTGGTATATAGAATGGCCAAATGAGGTTGAGCCCTTCTACAATGTTGTAGAGGGGCTCAAAATAAGCACAAAACCAGTAGGGGTCAGGCCCAAAAACAAATGCAAATAGGCTAAAACTAGCATGCAAATTGGTGACATACAAGATGGATATTGAAGGAAGTGTATCATGGAGACACCAAATGAAGTTGAGCCCTTCTACAAAGTTGTAGAGGGCTCAAAAAGCACAAAAGCAGTAGGGTCAGGCCTAATTCTCAACCAAATAGAGTATAGAAATGGATCAAGAAAAAGCCCTAAAAGTTGGTTTTGAGGACTTACCCTTGAAGACTTGTCTTTCTTTGATTCTTGGCTCTGATTTGTAGCTTCTCAACCTCTGAAATTCACTTCCTAGCTGCTGGAATGGTAGTATGGATGGTGGAGCTAAGGGTTGATGAAGAAATTGCCTTTGACACTTGAAGCTTTTTTGGAGTTTTTAGCTATGGAGATGGAGGTTTTTGGAGAAGTGTTCTTGAAGCAAAATTTTCTAACCTTGAAGAAGGAGGGGGAGGGGCCTTCAAATAGGCATGAAATGGGGTGTAAAAGGGGAGGGAAAGCACCCAATCTTTCCCTCCCGAAATATCCCCCGGATGCCCCGGGATATGTTGGAAGATATCCGGACAGCTGGGACAGGCTGGAAAGCAAGAATCTGGCCGGCCAGGTAGTTTTGCTCAAGGTGGCCGGCCAGCCACCCACCATGGCCGGCCAGCCACCTCAAAAAACCAACTTCAAAATTTCTGGCCGACCACCATACAAGAGTGTCCTCCCAAGTGTGTAGGATAAGGCCCGGGGTTGGAATCGCAACACCGAACCGAAGTCACAACATAGAACTTGAAAGAGAGGCTCAAAACTGAAATGCACCATTTCTGGCCGACCACCATGCCAAAGGGTCCTCCCAGATGTGTGGAACAAGGTTCCAAGGTTGGAATTGGGCAACACTGAAGCAGGAGCCACAACATAGAGCTTGAAGGAGAGGCCCAAAAATGAACTCCATAATTTCTGGCCGACCAGTATACCAAAGGGTCCTCCCAGATGTCCTGATCACAGATATGTAACTTTGGTTGGAAGAAAATACCCCCAAGGTGTTCAACATTGGCCCGGAAGTGAGCAAAACGGGCTCCGGAGGAGCAAAACGGGCTCCGGAGGAGCGAAACTGGTTATCTGGGATAATTGCTGGCCTCCCACCCCCCAGTGATCTTCCTGATGTTGAAACAGAGGTACCTGCCAAGTTTGAACAAAAACTAATGAGAAATGAACGTTCGGGGCCAAAACCGAGCAAATCGGGATCCCGAAAATGAAACTGGGTCAAGGAAGTGGTGTTGGCGGCGAAGTGGGTATCTGCGACCCAGTGTCCTCTGGAATGACAAAAGCAGAGGTACCCAAAACCGGAGAAGATGGATGCGAAATGAATGCTCGGGACCAAAACCGCTCGGTTTGGGGTCCCGAAAACCGAAAGTGGCATCTGACCTGAAGTGGGCATCGGGGGCCCCAGGGTTCCTCGAAATATTAAAACAGAGGTCTCCGCCAAAACCCGGAGAAGGCTGATGCAAAATGAATGCTCGGGACCAAAACCGCTCGGTTTGGGGTCCCGAAAATGGGTCGCCGGGCACCGGAAGTGGTGTTCGGCTGCGAAGTGGGCATCAGGGGCCCCAGTGTCCCTCGGAACACTAAAACAGAGGCACATGCCAAAAACCGGAGAACTCGGAGATGGTTGGGCGGTCCCGAGCCGGCCGACGGCAGCTCAGCAGGAACCGGGCTCCGAAATGGGCAAAATGGCCTACGAACACGAAACGTAGCTCACGGCCACCGGGAGATAGTCTACGGGACCACTCCCTTCCCTCAGGAGAGAAAACAGAGAAAACCGAACCTGGTTCGCAAACCGAGACAAGGTAGAGAAGATGGTTCGGAAGTCCGGAGGCAGGGCACGCGGCCGTGACTCTGGGACTTCTGAACAAGCACAGTATGCAATATCACCGAGCGCTCAACTGGTGACGTCTGAGTCTTAAGGTCGGTCAAAAATGGGGTGTCTACACCCATGTTTCAGCAAAAATTTGAAAAATGTTTTTTAAGTGCATCTTTGCATCCTCATTCCATTCCAGGCATTCCTAGGTCTAGTTTAAGGCATCTTAATGAGGATATTGATGTAGAATCACACTGAGTCAAGATAGGGACTAAGTCATTGAATCCCAAGTGTGTAACTTAGTGTGTGTTCATTCTGTAATTGTGTAGGGTTGGCATCCGTGGACGCTCACTAGCCTCTCTGTAGCCCAGTACTCTGTGAGTAACAATGTTGTAAAGATATATTCAATCATGAATACTTTCTGAATGATCAACTGTACTGCTTTCTGAAATGATATTTCTTACTGAATGAATGTTTGTCCTATTTGCGAACTGTATTTGTGGCATCCATAGCAATTTACTATTGCTGTACCGTTACCGCTACTGTTACAAAGATCTCTATCGGTTCCTATGTTTGGAACCACTACTGTTTACTGATATGATGGCCATCAACTGACTGTTCGGTCTGTTAAGACCTACTGTACTGTTTTGCTATTGGATGTACCACTTATGACTGCTATGATCGAATAACTGATATACTGTTCAAATGACTGTTTTAAATACTGAAAGGACATTCATTCCTAGCCTCTTTACACATATGTTATTCACTAGGCTTTAGCTCATTGTTTATATTTATATGTAGGTGTCCAGGCACCGGATCGGAGCTAGGAGCATTGGGTTAAACTCCCTTTTTGTCAAGCCAACCGTTGTGCCTCACTGTGAGGTTCCAAGCCTGATCAAGCTAAGGCTGCTTTGGGGTGTTTTAGATTCACCCTTCCTCTTTTTTTTTATGTATAGACTGAGTGATACTTGTACTGTACAGTTATGTTGAAGGGACTTGATCCCTAACCTGGATGTTATGTGCACCTATTATGTAGATATGTTTTGCTTACGAATGTGAATGTATATTGAAAAGTCTTTTTGCATACAGACTGTCACAGCTCATTGGACATCTTTTATTACTGTTTTGGCTTCCGCCAGCCCCTGTACTCTGTATTACTGTCTTTACTGTTAAGCAGGCCTTCGGTAATCACGGATTACTGGCCGGTTACGGTGCTAAACCCATAGGGGCGGGTTTGGGTCGTGACAGAGTGGTATCAGAGCGATATTAAACCATGATTTATACCACACACATGTGTCCAAATGAGCTATAGGATGTCCTAGAAAAATAATTAGGGCATTGCATGAGCATGAAAAGTGTGTGTGGCCATGACATGATTATATGTGCTAATGTGTTAATATGTTTAAAGTATGCAACTGCCTATGTTTATTATTGCCATAATTGCATATAGTAAAATGGACAATTCAAGGACTACTGACGAAACTGAATCATCTGATGCCAGAATAGCGAGATTAGAAAGAACAGTTGAACTGCTGACTGAGGCCTTAAGGCAACAACAGAACCAACAGCCCCCACCTCCTCCGGTACAGCCGAAACTGAATGTGAATGATGACATAATTGCTCTAACACAGAAGTTTAGTAAAATGAAACCTCCATCATTCCAAGGAGGCCTTGAACCATTGAAGGCTGAAGCCTGGGTTCTTGAAACAGAGAAATTATTCGAAGTGTTTCCGTGTTCTGAAGCACACAAGGTCCTATTGGCCACTTTTACCTTGCAAGAGGAGGTGTAGACACCCCATTTTTGACCGTCCTCAAGACTTGGGCGTCATCGTTTGAACACTCGATGATCATCCATGTTCGTGTTCCTCTTGAGTTCTCAGAGGTCTCGGTCGCGCGCCTTGCCTCAAGATCTCTCGACTTATTTGTTTTGTGCTTGGTTGGACCAAGGACTTGTGGTCTTTGCACCTGAGGGCGGGAAATGGCTTGTTGGCTATCCCCACACCCCACCAGCCTTGGCATGTTGCCACCGGCCTTGTTTTATTGCTACCGGCCAAAAGTGTTGGTCGGTCAGCAATGTTTTTAGCCGGCCGGCCCTTTGTGTTGGTCGATCGGCCTTTTCTACTGGCCGAACCCTGTTCATCTACTTTATGTAGATATTTAGTGCCAGGTGGCACAGTTTGTATCCTCCATACACGTGTATGGAGGATTTGCACCTTTGTTTTAGCTTCTTGAGGAAGCTTGAACCTTTTGAACCCTTGTTTTAGCTTCTTGAGGAAGCTCGGACCTTTTAAACCCTTGTTTTAGCTTCTTGAGGAAGCTTGAACCTTTTTAGCTTCTTAAAGAAGCTTGAACCTCTTTAGCTTCTCCAAGAAGCTTGAACCCTCTTGTTTCTCTATAAGAGAGGGCATCCCTCTCCTTTAGAGAGGTTCCAAAAAATTTGTTTAAGGCAAGAGGCATATATCTCTCTTTGTCTTTATAATTTAGGCTTAGAAAGTGTTTGTTCTTGGCCTTTAACACCACACCTCATAGCCATACACCTCCACCATTGATCTAAGGTTCTTGGAGGCCATTCTTGGAGGTTGAAAAGCTAATTTTTGGTCCAAGAACTTGCTGGTTTTGCAGCTGTGCATCAAGGGTGAGAACTACCCTCTTTATTCCCCATTTTTGCACGCACTTTTAGCCTATCTTTTCATGCTGTTTTGAGCTTAACTTATAATTGATAAAAGTTCTTTTTTTGCATGCTTTTGAAGTTTGTTTAAGATCACTTTTGTGTTTAGGGTTGTTGACCCCCTCTTAGGCCTTGTTTGGCCTCATTTTTGTGCGTTTTTTGTGAGCTTCGGGACCACCTTGTATTGGCCTTCTCACCACTAAAATCCAGAGGGATTTCAGTGGTGGAGGTGGTGTTTTGAGGTCCTAAGAAGGAGAGGGTCATCCCCTCTCCTTGTTGTCTTCAATACTTGTTATATTTACCTCATATGTGAGAACCTTTGTTAAGTTCATGTTGGCCATGTCTTAGCTAGTATTTGTGGTTATGTTTCTGTCATATGCCACTGTTTTTGCCTATCTTGGTCATTCCATGCATGGTTTATACACTTGTAGTGTAAATTTTGCAAACGAGTCTTGTATGCCTCATGTTTGAGCATGTGTTTTTAGATTGTTTTTGGGCCATCTCAGTAGATTTTTGGTGTAGTTTTAACATGCCTTAGATATGTTTTTGCTTGGTTTGGTTGGCCCTTGCATGCCTCATACACTTGTAGTGTAAATCACACAGACTAGCTTTGTATGCTCCTTGAAGTAGCATCTCATTTTAGTCTATGTTGTGTCCATTTCAACATGTTCTTGGGCTTATTTTATCATGTCATACCTTTTTTTTAGGTTTGGTTTGGTTAGCCCTTGCATGCTCCATACACTTGCCATGCAATCCCATGAAATTGCCTAACATGCGTCATGTTGTGACATGTCTTTTTAGCATGCTTTTGGCTTGACTTCAAGAAGATTTTATCCATGTTTTGGTATGCTTGAGGCCTGATTTTGGTTGTCTTGGTCACCCATGACTTGTTTTGCATAGCTTTGGTTCAATCTTGCTTGTAAGCTTTGTGTATTGAGTCATTTAGCATGCATTACTTGGCCTATTTCAATGATTTGGCATCATTTGTAGTGTAATTTCAGTCCATGTTTCATGGTCATGCACATGCATTTATCACTCTTTAAATGTGTTTGAGAGTTGTGCTTGTATGCCTCATTTATGGACCATTGCATGAGCTTCATCTTTGTGCATTTTGAGCCACCATCCCAGCATATTTGGCCATTGATTTTGGCATGCTTGAGAGCTACCCATGTTAGTGTAAGTCCATCTTACCATGTTGTTGCATGCTTGTTTCATTTTGCATCTTGTTGTATGCTATATATGTCCACATGTTTAGGTTGAATGCCTATTGCATATTGCATGTTAACATGCTCATGTTGCATTAGATTTGTTGCACACTTGAGTTATTTGCATGCTTGCTTGCTTGCCTAGGTTGCATTGCATTGTGTGCGCATCTCTTGCCTCTTGATCAATCATGATAGAGGTTGGGGCCCATTATGTGTTTTGTGCATTTCATTCCATATTGAGTTGCACACTTGGCTTCTTTGGCCATCATGCATTGAAATGCATAATTGATGGTCCGAGGGTCGAAAACCATACTCCTTTGAGTCTTAAACATGATAAGGAGGGTGGTTGTGCAAACATTACTTTGAAAATGCATTGCCATGCTCTGTTTGCCTTCTGCTGCAGCAAAACAGGATCCTGTAGGAAGAGATGGCCGGTCGGCCATCTTCAGTGCCGGCCGGCTATGCATTGTTGGCCGAGAGCCTCACACATGGTCGATGACCAGTTTCCCATGGCCAGTGGCCTTGCCTTTTGGCCGGTGACCTTCCACAGTTCTCAGAAGGTGGTTCAGAAACATCCTGGAGACTTGTGCAGTTTTTAGAAGTGTAGAGCAGTGTAAACAAAGGCAGTATGAGTATGGCAATGGATTTCCAAGCAAAACCGAACATGCATGCATTCATCCCTCTTCCCGAGGCCTCTTTACTGCTTTCTTAGCTTAATTAATTCATTTAATTAGTTAAGTGTTGTGTAATAATTAATTAGCTTGTTAGTTAGTTAATTTGTATTATTCTTTCGGTCCCTCCGAGAGAGGGCAAATTGTGTAATAAGCGTGCGTGTGTGTGATGCATGTCTTCCAACCCCATGTCTTTCTCCCTTTTATTTAACCGCTTACAATGGTTAGTTTTAGGGTACATCTCAATTAGCATGCTTATGATAGCATGTTTGCACACATTCATTCGTATTGCATGCACCGGGCTCGGCGCATCATGCTAATCGCATTGTATTTCAATTTCAATTTGAATACATGTATCAAGTTGCATTTCACATGACATCTTAGAATAGCCGAGCCTATATCTAGTTGCATTTTGCATGTGTTGCATTAGCCATCTTAACATGAACTAGGATCATGCATTTGATTACTAACTAGTTTCTGTTTTGGCTCGGAGTACTCGGTAAGTGTTTATGCTTTAGCATCCTTGCATGTGTGCTAGTGACTGCCATGATAGCATGCTTGCGACGAGGCTATTTGCTTACGTGACATAACTACCTGAATGCCTGTGGGTGAAGGTTGGATCATTTGAATTGGAACAATTCATTGAAATTCGTGTTTTAGTCTACTCGCGAGTAGCAAACTTCAAAACATTTCCAAACAAACGGATATGTGATGCTTTGTTCCAAATTAGGCAATCTAGTCTATACTTGTATGCTGTGTGCATCACATAGTAATTCTAGGCTAATAAACTGGAATAAGAGCACATGTGTTTTCAAAAACAAGATATCATGTTTAGTAGTGGCCGATCTAAGATCGGGCGAGCGGGGGTGCTCATAGTTGACCTTTCCCAATCGTACCCAAGTTCCCGAGCCGAGGCAACTTTGGTGACGACGAACACGTGGCCTTAGGCAACGAGTCAGGGTTTCCTAAATTCCCCAAAATAAAATATTTAGGTGGCGACTCTGTATCTGGCAAAGCAGTCCATGTTTGGCACTTCTTTACAAAAATCAGTTTTCTAAAACGATTTGCCGGATTTGGACTCTTTGGTGATTTATCAATCTCACATCGCACATTGTGAGATTAGATTCAGAACCATGACATTTGAGTCTGAACTGTAGTGACCCCAAATGAACAAAATAGGATTCCTTTCCGGGACGTTTGGGGACGTCCACAGGAGGCCAGAAGGTGGTGGATGCTGGTCCGCGACGCCAATACTGCCATGAATTGGGCTCAGTTTAAGGGAGCCTTCTTTGAGAAATACTTCCCTCAGTGTGTCAGGGACCGCAAAGTGACTGAGTTTGAACAACTGAAACAAGGCACCATGTCGGTAGCAGAGTATGAATCTAAATTCACTGAACTCGTCAGATATGCACCACACATGATTGATACTGATTACAAAAAGGCCAAGAAGTTCGAAGGCGGCCATAATGTTAAAATACTTGACAGAATTAATGTTCTGAAACTACTGAAATATGTAGATGTTCTTGACCGAGAAATAATGGCCGAGTCAAATATCGAGGCACTGAAACAGACTGAAACACCAGCGTCTGAGTGGCGCAGGAAGAGACGGGGTTTTAAGTTCAAGAAAGGCCGAAATAATTCATCGAACAAAAAGCAGAATACAGGGTCAACAACCAGTTCCAGTCAAGGGAGTGGCTCCATACCGTCCTGTTCAGAATGTGGTAAAAAACATAAAGGGATTTGTTATAAAATCTCAGGTGCTTGTTACCGGTGTGGCAAGGTGGGCCACACGGTCAAAGATTGCCCTTTTACTCCTCAGGGCAATAGTAAAGCTGCAGCCAGCGCCGCAGTATCAACTGTTGCACCGAAACCAAATCCAAAAGCTACTGGAAAAGAGCCTATGAGGCAAGGCCAAGTGTTTGCACTCGTACCGGGAGATGTACAGAATACCGAGACCGTTGTGTCAGGTATACTCTCAATTTGTGCTCAAAATGCTTATGTTCTGATTGATTCGGGGTCTACACATTCATATGTATCGCATGCTTTTTCGCAAAAATTAAATAGACCACTGGAACCTATGAACTATCTGTTAGCTGTATCTTCACCTGTTGGAGGATCTATGACTTGTGCTTCTATGTACCCTGCATGTGAAATTATTGTTGAGGATGTTAATTTGTATATTGATTTACTGCCTTTGAATATTGATCACTTTGATGTGATATTGGGAATGGACTGGTTAACGAAATATCATGCTACCATAGACTGTGTAACAAAACAAGTTGTTTTTCTTCCACCTGGACTGCCTGAATTTGTGTTTAACGGAGTTGGAGTAGTACCTCCCCCGTATCTGATTTCATCCATGAGAGCTTTTAAACTGATTAAAAAGGGGTGTAAAGGGTATCTGTGTTGTGTATTGACTGTACCTACTGATGCTAAAACTGATGTGAACAGTATTCCTATAGTCAAATAATTCCCAAATATTTTTCCAGATGATTTGCCAAGGGATTTGATTGATAGGGAGATTGAATTCACCATTGATGTGATTCTGGGTACACAGCCAGTATCTAAAGCTCCTTACAGAATGACACCGACTGAATTGAAAGAGTTGAAAGTTCAGCTGCAAGAACCGTTAGATAAGAAGTTCATCAGGCCCAGTACTTCACCGTGGGGCGCACCGGTCTTATTTGTGAAAAAGAAAGACGGCTCATTAAGACTCTGTATTGACTATCGTGAACTGAACAAGGTAATAGTGAAAAATAAATATCCATTGCCTCGTATTGATGACTTATTTGACCAGTTACAGGGTGACTAAGTGTTCTCCAAAATTTACCTTAGATCTGGATACCACCAGTTGAAAGTCAAGACAGGGGACATTGAAAATACTACCTTTCGAACGAGGTACGGACATTATGAATTCTTAGTTATGCCTTTCGGAGTTTCCAATGCACTTGCTGCATTTATGGATATTATGAACATAATTTTCAAACCATTCCTAGATGAATTTGTAGTTGTTTTTATAGATGACATTTTGATTTATTCCAAAAGCACGGAAGAACATGAACATCATTTGAGAATTGCCTTGCAAACCCTAAGAGAACAGAAACTGTATGCTAAACTAACTAAATGTGAATTTTGGCTTGATAAAGTGATGTTTTTGGGGCATGTGATCAGTAAAGATGGTATTACAGTTGACCCGCAGAAAATTGAAGTAGTAGTGAATTGGCCCAGACCATCTAATGTTACAGAAGTTCGAAGTTTCTTAGGCTTAGCCGGGTATTACAGGAGATTTGTGAAAGACTTCTCCAAGATTGCCTTACCATTGACTCAGTTGACACAAAAGGGGATATCATTTGACTGGACCGATCAGAGAGAATCAACTTTTCAAGAGTTAAAGACTCGACTTGTGATTGCACCGATTCTTACCCTACCCTCAGGTGCGGATGGTTTTACCATATTTAGTGATGCTTCTTATAAGGGTTTGGGATGTGTTTTAATGCAGAATGGTAAAGTGATTGCGTATTCTTCTCGACAACTGAGACCGCATGAAAAGAACTACCCGACCCATGACTTGGAACTTGCTGCAGTAGTGTTTGCACTAAAAATTTGGCGTCACAACCTTTATGGGGCGACATGTGAGGTGTATACAGACCACAAGAGTTTGAAATACTTCTTCACACAGAAAGAACTGAACATGAGACAGCGGAGATGGTTAGAACTGATAAAAGACTAATATCTGCAAATTTTGTACCATCCGGGGAAAGCTAACACCGTTGTTGATGCACTTAGCTGGAAGTCAGTTGGAAATTTAGCCTGTTTCCTCACCGGACAGAAAGAACTTCTATGTGACCTTGAAAAACTTGAAGTTGAGATTGTTTTGCGTGAACAAGGTGGAACATTGGCTGCTATTTCTGCTCAACCAGCATTGATTGAGGAGATTAAAGAGAAACAGCAACAAGATGAATTTTTGAAAAAGGTCATTGATGAACGGGAATCGAAACCGAGGCCGAACTTTAAATTTGAGAACAATGTGTTGAAATTTCAGGGAAGGTTGTGTGTACCGAATGATTCTGAACTGAGGAGGCGAATTTTGCAAGAAGGCCATAATTCAAAACTGTCTATCCATCCAGGAAATACGAAAATGTACCAAGACTTGCTGATTTTGTATCGAAATATCTTCATTGCCAACAAGTTAAAGCTGAACATCAACGACCCGCAGGCTTACTACAACCCTTACCAATACCGGAGTGGAAATGGGAACATATCACTATGGATTTCATTGTCGGTTTACCTCGCTCTAGTAAAGGTATGGACTCAATTTGGGTTATTATTGATAGATTGACTAAATCTGCTTACTTCTTACCTGTCAAAACAATTTACAATGCGGACAAATTGGGCATAATTTATATTGATGAGATTGTTAGATTGCATGGAGTGCCTGTGTCCATTGTTTCTGATAGGGACTCGAAGTTTGCATCGAGATTTTGGCAAAGTTTGCAAACAACATTGGGTACTGAACTGAGACTGAGTAGTGCGTACCATCCTTAGACAGATGGCCAGTCAGAAAGAACCATCCAAACTCTGGAGGATTTACTGCGAATGTGTGTCCTTGATTTCCAAGGAAATTGGGAAAGCCATTTACCTCTAGCTAAATTTGCCTACAACAACAGTTTTCACTCGAGCATTAGTATGGCGCCTTTCGAGGCTTTATATGGCAGAAAATGTCGATCTCCTATCTGCTGGGCAAAAGTTGGAGATGGGCCTTTGCTTGGGCCCGAAATTGTACATGAAACCACTGAAAAAGTGAAACTGATTCAACAGAGACTGAAAACCGCACAAAGCTGACAGAAAAGTTATGCGGATGTCCGAAGGTGAGACAGAGAGTACGAAGTAAGCGATCATGTCTTTGTTAAAGTGACACCAATGAAAGGGTAGACCCATTTTGGGGTTAAAGGCAAGTTAGCGCCGAGATATGTCGGACCGTACGAGATTATTGAAAAGATTAATCTGGTGGCGTATCAAGTAGCGCTTCCTCCTGAAATGGAACATATGCATAACGTGTTCCATATTTCAATGTTGAGGGATTACCTCCAGGATCCCTTCCATGTGATTGAGCCTACCCGTGTGGTGCTGAGTGATGACTACACTTATGAAGAACGACCTATTCAGATTGTAAACCGACGGATCAAGAAGTTAAGGAACAAAGAAATTCCATTAGTGAAAGTTGATTGGCAAAACCATGGTGGCGTATGTGCCACTTGGGAAAGGGAGGACGATATGATAAAGCGGTATCCTGAACTGTTCTCTCTAGATCCGGTATTCTTCCAAAATGAAGGTAATTCGAGTTTGGAAGACCAAACCCTTTGCAAGGATGGGAGACTGTGACAACCCTTACCACTGTTCTTGATAATACCAGATTCTGACTAAGCGTGGTGAACCTAATTAAATGGCGATTTGGTGACATTCTGAATTGATTGATTGAGTGTATTAGTTTAAATGCATTTCTATCTGTTTGACTGTTAATTGATCTGTTCATGTTTTAGCTTCGAACTATAAATTGAAGGCCTTATCGTCAGCCGAATCTGAAATTGATTGGTATTCTATGTTAATTAGAATTTATGTGATTTTATGGTATATTTAAGTAAAATTTGATTTGGCATGATTAAATTAGATTAATTAATGATAAATTACAAAAGTTGGACTTATCTACAAATTTGCCATCTAGTGGAGTAATCTAGGCTAACCCCTCTCCACTTCATACACTTTTGACACAACATTTCTTCAGCTATTTTGAGAGCAAAAACCATTTAAGAGAGAGAGAGGCAGGAGGGACTTGTTTTCATTGAGAATTTCTTGGAGACTTAGAAGATTTGAAGGCTAATTGCATAATTGAGCTTCTACACTGGAAATTCAAGGTTTAAGGTAGGGAGTTCATCCTCTCATTTATGTATTTAAGTATTATCTTGCATGGTTCATGGAGATTTGGAGTTCAAAGTCAAGATTTAATTTGGAAGAGTTGAATAGTGAGCTAATTCATGCATGCATGTACATGTTCTAGCAATTTGAGGTTGTTTTCATGGAAATTGTTACATGCATGTTCATATTTTTTGCTTTGGGCTATGAATTCATCATGTTTTTGAGGGATTGGACTCTTTTGAACAAGTATTTGAAGCTTTGAATTTGGTTGAATACATGCATGTCACCTTTAAAGTATGTTCTTGAACTTTGGAATAAAATTTTGTCTAATTGAACTACCTTTGGGCTTTGATTATGTAAATTGATCTTTGAAACATGTCATATTATGGGTTTTAAAGTGTTTTCCAGAAAATTCGCCCAAAAGGATCGAATTTGATGCTTTAAAAGTTGAATTTGAGCTTGGAGGTCCAATCTGAAAATTCCAGAATTTGGACCCACACTCGAGCGTAAGTCTTCACGCTCGAGCGTACACTCTGAGTACATGCAGCCTGCTTGAGCGGGGGAAGTAACGCTCGAGTGTGAAATGCGTGTATCTAACACTTTTCATATGTTTACAGTCCGCTCGAGCAAGGGAATGCACGCTCGAGCGAGGACTTGTGTCTCACGCTTGAGCGGAGGTCGAGCGCCCATCGAGCATAAATTGCATGCATCCAGTACTTTTGCTTGAGTTTGCAGTTTGCTCAAGCGGGGGAAGTCACGCTCGAGCGGGGATCCTTTGTCTGCATGTCCGCTCAAGCATAGAAAGCCACGCTCGAGTGGGACCCCTGTTTCAGCAAAAATTTGAAAAATGTTTTTTAAGTGCATCTTTGCATCCTCATTCCATCATAGGCATTCCTAGGCCTAGTTTAAGGCATCTTAATGAGGATATTGATGTAGAATCACACCGAGTCAAGATAGGGACTAAGTCATTGAATCCCAAGTGTGTAACTTAGTGTGTGTTCATTCTGTAACTGTGTAGGGTTGGCATCCGTGAACGCTCACTAGCCTCTTTATAGCCCAATACTCTGTGAGTAACAATTTTGTAAAGATATATTCAATCATGAATACTTTCGGAATGATCAACTGTACTGCTTTCTGAAATGATATTTCTTACTGAATAAATGTTTATCCTATTTGCGAACTGTATTTGTGGCATCCATAGCAATTCTTTATTCTTGTCTTTGTTACGCTATTATTCAGAGATCTCTGTCGGTTCCCATGTTTGGAACCACTACTGTTTACTGATATGATGGCCATTAGGAATGGCAACGGGGTGGGGCGGGGCCGGGGATGACCATCCCTGTCCCCGATCCTCGACAGTAACAAAATCCCCAGCCCCGCCCTCGATCCCCGACGGGGAACCCTTCACTTACCCCGTCCCCATCCCCTAACGGGGATCGGGTTTCCCCGATCCCGAAGAATCCCCAACAAATCTGTTCAAGTTCAACACACATACAAACACAAGAACAAAGAAAAAATAAAATAAAACTAATCTGTATATATACAGATCTGTTCAACACCCACACAAGAACAGTTGTAATATGGTTCATCAACAACAACAGACAAAAGATATAATATAGATAAGAATTGGAAAAAAAAAATTTGTTTCATCAATCAACAAACAATAGATATATATATATATAGAGAGAAGGGGGCTTCACGATCGGTGGCTTCAGGGTCCTGTTCACGATCGTCACTTCAAATCGGTGGCAACGGAGGGATCGGTGGTGGTAATGGCTTCAGATCCGTGGCGGTAATGGCTTCAGATCTGTGGCTTCATCGATCTGTTCAGATCAGTGGATTTGGATGATGTTGATGCTGATAAGAAATGAGAGAGATGAGTGTGTGAGGGAGAGAGTGATGAGCGAACTGGTGGTGAGACTCAGAGAGATCTGAGACAGACAGTGAGTGAGGGAGAGGGAGATGAGAGACGTGAGTGAGGGAGCGAAGCCCTAACACAATACAGATATATTATATATATAAACGGGGGTATATTAGTAATTTCATTTCGGGGAACCGGGGTGGGGATCGGGGCCGGGGATCGGGGACGGGGTCGAGCCGGGCCGGGGCTTGAACACTGATCACCGTCCCTGGCCCAGAACAGATTGGGGATTGATTTTCAAATATCGTCCCCTCCCCGTCGAGAGTATTTTTCAGGGAAAAACCGCTTAAATCGGGGTCGGGATCGGGGATCCCCGTCGGGTCGGTTTCAAATTGCCATCCCTAATGGCCATCGACTGACTGTTCGGTCTATTAAGACCTACTGTACTGTTTTGCTATTGGATGTACCACTTATGACTGCTATGATCAAATAACTGATATACTGTTCAAATGACTGTTTTAAATACTGAAAGGACATTCATTCCTAGCCTCTTTACGCATATGTTATTCACTAGGCTTTAGCTCACTGTTTATATTTATATGTAGGTGTCCAGGCACCAGATCGGAGCTAGGAGCGTTGAGTTAAACTCCCTTTTTGTCAAGCCAACCGTTGTGCCTCACTGCGAGGTTCCAAGCCTGATCAAGCTAAAGCTGCTTTGGGGTGTTTTAGATTCACCCTTCCTGTTTCTGTTATGTATAGACTAAGTGATACTTGTACTATATAGTTATGTTGAAGGGACTTGATCCCTAACCTGGAAGTTATGTGCACCTGTTATGTAGATATGTTTTGCTTACGAATGTGAATATGTATTGAAAAGTCTTTTTGCATACTGTATCCTGACTCATTGGACATCTTTTATTCTTGTTTTGGCTTCCGCCACCTGTACTATGTATTCTTGTCTTTTCTTCATAGCGGGCCTTCGGTAATCACGGATTCTTGGTGATTCTGATGCTAAACCCATAGGGGCGGGTTTGGGTTGTGACAATGAGGTATCCCATGAACTTGTAGATTGCCGTTTTGGTATGTTTCTCTTGTTTTATGTTTTTCTTGTTCTCATATTGGTTAGTATATACTAGTTAAAACACAACAATTTCACTAATTATTAACTAAGATTTAACAAGTTTCAAGATGTATTTGATGAAATAGATTCATTAGTTACTTCTTACTTAGCATAACCCTTGTTAAAATACACACTAACCAAAGTAGAGACAAAACTATGGGTTTACTTTTTTGTGTATTTTTGTTAGGAAGTGTTGGAGTTGCTCTAAGTTACTGATGCAATTAATAGGAGCTTGCCATGTACAAAGGAACTTCTGGTTGTTAAGCTAGACTCATTGTGTACACAATTTGTTAAGCTAGACTCATTTAATGCAAAACAAGACTCAAATGACCATCACCCTATCATGCATGATCAAGGGCAATGGAGACCTAGGAAAATGGCACATTTCATCACTTTTGAGTATGAAATGTCCCATTTTTCCTTGTGTTCAAATTAGTGTCCGATTTGAACACATGCAATGCAACACAAAGGATGCTTATCTTACTTCTTTTACTTGCCAATTTTGTTTACACTTTTTAATTACCAAATCATTCCTTAATCCATTAGTCCATTGGTGAGTGCCCTCTAATGGAAAGGTGGCCCAAACCAAAGGTTGTTTTAGGCATGAAAGAGACTTCATGCCATTGGTAATGAACCCCCAAAGGGATTAAACCATTAAGCACAAAATACCTCAATTTCATGCTTTAAACAAGAAAATGGTTTAAACCACTTTCAAAACAAAGATAAAACCAAGAAAGGAGGGAGGTTGCAGATATGATTAGGTGCTGAAAATGAGCAATAAAAGCACTAAAACATGCAACCAACTCAAACCAATAGTGATTAAAGCCTTAAAACACCAAGCTAGTGAAGGAATTTACACTACAACCATGCCGTACAAGGCTAAAATGAAACAAATAGCCAAAAATAGAGGCAAAATAGCCCTAAATATAATTTAAAACATGCTAGACTTGAGCCACAAAAAGCTAAAACAATAAGCTAATACATGAGGCTAACTAGGCATGCAAACAAGACACAAGGAGGTGAGGCTAACCCCTCCAATTTTGGACTTCAAAATAAGGTTTTTACCACTGAAAAATCTCTGAAATTCAGTGGTTAAAAGGCCCAAAAAAGTTGGTTTGAAAGTGATGAATAAAGGAACAAAAGCTTTAAGAACTAAGATGCAAGAAGGGTGGCCCACCCCTTAACTAAAAATAGCCTCAAACCAACACTTTTAAGCCATAAAAACATAACTTTTTTTAGTTCAAAACTAGCCTCAAAACAATTGAAAAGGATGGAAAAACAAGTATACAAAACAAGTATAAACAATGCAAGTGTTATACCTTTGAAGCAAAGCACAAGTTGGCCACTAATCCAAGCCAAAAACAACCTTTTAGAGCTCAAAGAAGGTCCCAAGTTACCTCAGCCCAAAGACTAGCAACTTTGGTTAAGGTAGTGTATGGAATAGTGTAGAGAAAACAAGCCACAAAGCACAGAATTGTAAGAGAGAGAGATAATTTTGGTCCAAATTTTCTAATCCTCAAAAATAGGAGAGGAACCCCCCTCTATATAGAAAAACATGCCTTGACCTTTGGAACATCCTGCCATACACATGTAGGGAGATGCAGCTCAGTGTGCTAACAGCTGGCACAACTGTCAACAAATATCTAGAAAAGTACACTAGTGGCCGACTGGCCACACCAATGGCCAACAAGCACAATCCATGGCCGATAGCCTACGGTGGTGGCCGACAGGTCACCAAGAGGTTCCAGACACAAAGACAACAAGAATTGGTCCAAAACCAAGCAAAGAAAAGACAAGGTTTAGAGGCTCAAAGACCACGCGTTCCGCCAAGGACTTCGGGCGCTCAAAACGAACACAAACAAACACAATCATCAAGTGTATAAGCAATGACATCCATGTCTTGAAGACGGTCAAAAATAGGGTGTCTACAGTGAGGAAAATATTTCCTGACAAATATCTATAATGATGAAATTAGCTCTTTGGAGACAAAAAAAATTCATCATTCAAGACCCAACTTGTTGTAAGTTGAAGTATTTGAAGACGTATGGTTACCCTATAAGAGTTAGAAACTAGTTTTGTTAAATCCCTTTTGTAACCATGTTTTGGGATTATAAATGTTAAAACTCTTATTGTAATTAAGAGATGATCTTGTAATTATAATTTTACTTATATATATTTTGTAATCTACCTTTTATTTTTTCTGCCGATTTATGTAAACCTTATGTTAATACCTTATTAAGATATGTAAAAAATGTAGCTTTGCTATCTAAGGAGATTAGACTTAGAATGGAGGCTATTTTGACTCCTCCGATCTTTTTTAGATCTTACTTGGTTATTTATCAAAGGACTCATTAGTGATGTTTCCTAGACTTCAATGTTAGAGTGGATTTCGGGGCGTCACACTTGTAACCAAGAAAAATCCTGTATTTATTTGGTAATATATTCTCTGATGTTCTCAATTTTTAGGGTGTCACAACTTGGTATTAGAGTTTAGGTTCAACCCTTACCCACCGTTTCAACTTGCGATTAGAAACAACTTTGCTACTGATAATATTATATCATGATAACACTATCTATTCTATTAACTAAAAGATATCAAAAATTGAAACCTTTTTGACCTACCTTAGGAGGTCTCTTCAGATTTCGGCCACAACAACATTGATTCGTGAGAACATGTTTCACATCCTGAATCATCGCGTGTACCGACTCAAAATGATTTGACGATCACCTACGAAGGGAAGTGATTTAAACTCTAAACAACGCGTCGTGTATTGTATTAGATACAA
Organism: Camellia lanceoleosa; assembly: GCA_025200525.1. NCBI lineage: Eukaryota > Viridiplantae > Streptophyta > Magnoliopsida > Ericales > Theaceae > Camellia > Camellia lanceoleosa. The sequence goes on along the minus strand of CM045769.1, from coordinate 65,453,497 downwards.
TATAAAAGTGGGGGTACTATTGTTTCTACGAGTCTTCTATCGATCGTCATATCCTTATCTCATATGTATAACCTTTGCTTGATGATGTTAACCTTTAAAATTAAGTCATTACCATCTAGTCTTATTATGTATTTTTCAAATCTACTATTTATTAACTTTACAATCTTTGAGCCTTCATTATTCTATCTAGTATTTACTCGATGATGAATCTTGGATATTCAGTTTAAAACGCATATGGCCAATGCAGTTTCCGATTAGATATCTAGTTTAGTCATTACGTCCATAACCTTGACTACATTAAAGTCTGAAATCGTAATGTCTTCCATTCCATTACCTCATTCATCTGCATTTTAGTTGATCATTATGTTAACTGATGCTATAACCGCTTTGTATTCTTTCATCTCCATTTCATGTTCCTTCCATTAATCAAGTCTTGAAACTCTTGTAGTTATTATTTTTCTTATATATATATATATATATATAAAGTTGTGTTGTGTGTTTTTCTATATATGATATTTACTACTTGATCTTATTGATTCAAACACCCGGATAATTAAACTCTAACTCTAAGATTAGTTAAATTACTCTTAAGGAATCGCCTCTGTAATTAGAACCAACTTATGCCTCACTGAATTATAAACAGAAAAATGGTGGACCACATTCGAGCCAATGACTACATCAAGACTAGCAATAACACATGAAATCGCGATTGTAACACTACCAGGGGGGGTACCTGTGCACGTTAACAGTTCGGACCCTCGGTCTCTTTGATCTAGTCTCACAAGTGTAATGTGAAACGTAGATGAGAGTCCACATTTGACAACTTTTATAAAATTCTTTTTATTGCACAAATATTTGATAGAAATGGACTACATCATCAGGAGTTGCCACCTATATTTATTTTGGGAGAATTAGGAAACCTGAGACTTGTGCCAAGGCCACTGTTTGTTGTAACCAAGGCTGCATGGCTCGGAACATTAGGTATGAAGGGGAAAGGTCATTAATTGAGCACCCCCGCTCACCCGATCAAAAGATTGGCCTTTACTAACCATGATATGATTTTTATTAGCTTCATATGTTCATATTTCGATTATTAATTAAATCCTAAAATTTACTATGTGAAGCAAACAAATATAGATTGTGTTGTCCAATCTGGAGCAATTAGATTTCATTGTTTTGCATGATGCATGATGCATAATGCAATCATGAAAATCAATTTTATTCCAAATCAAATAATACAACCATCACCCACTGGCATGCATAGAGTTGTATCAAATGAGCACATAGTCACATGGTAGCATGCTAAACATAGTAGAAAAATATGCACAAGCGGGATGCTAAAGCACAAAAACTTACATATTTACTGGCGTCTCGCAAATAGGCACAAAAACAAAATTAGTAATATGCATGATCCTATATACAAGATCCTAGTGCAATTCACTCATGAAATGCAACTATAGATCCGGCCTCTAGTATGACATGTAAATCATCTCAAAACATGAGGTAGCGCACAAAATCACATAATAATCAATTAAACTCTTAAATGCAAATTTTAGCTAGATCTTAAGGCATAAAACATAGATGCAAGACATGGATATGATGAAAAGCATGAGATACTACATATTTACAGAATATGGAAAGAAAAATAAAGAACGGGCTAGAAAGAAATGTGGTGGGTAATTATTACATCGCTTTGAAATAATACAAATCTGAATAAGAGGAGAAAGGAAAAATATTACAACAAAAAATAAAAACTCATAAACTCTCTCTAATTAACATAAAAATAGTAAAAACAGTAGCTTCAGGAGGCCTCAGAGACCATCGGAGACTATTCTGTTTGACACTAGGAGGCTGTTGGAGTTCTATCTAAGAGAAGAGGGATGGCTAGCCAAAACATGAGTTGGCCGACCAAAAAGTTGGCCGGTCGGTCCATAAGACTAGGCCAAACTCTGTTTTTCTTTAAACACTAGAAAACAGACAGAAAATATGCAAGTGGCTCAACTAACCACTTTTAGTTAGCTTACAACAAGTTTGTAATATGAAATTGAAGAAAGAAAAACAATACAAGAAAGAAAATGCAAAAAAGTAGAAGAAAATGGAAAGTGTGCAAAATTTACCTTCTAAGGAAGGATTTGATTTCCAAACTTCCTTATGATCACCCACAAGCTTATGGAAATGTGTTCTCAATTCTCAAATTGAAAGTTCGAAATTCTAGTTAGAATGGCATTTTTGGGTGGTTTAACAGTGCGTATGGGGAAGAGTTATACAACTTTGTTTTTCTATCAATTTGAAGACACTCACTCTCTTTTGATCAAAACTATGAGAATTAGGCTATCTCAAAATTTATGGAATGGTTTTGGTGTATGGAAAGATAAAATATCAGTGTGTTCTTGAAGTTTTGCTCAAAATTTATGTTTTTTTTTTCCTCTTTTTCTCTTTTTCTCTCTAACTCTCTTTTTTTTTTGGGGTGAATAAACTCTCTTTTTCTTTCTCAATTCAATTCTCTTCTCCTTATATTCTGATTGTAGAGACCCTAATTTTTGTAATTACCTTTAAATCCCTATCCTTGAGTTTCTTTTAATAAAGCCCTTGAATTTTCACTTAATTGCATTTTAAACTCTAGAATCGGAAAGAATCACGGATTAATCTGAGTAAACCCTAATTGATCTAGGTAGATTAATAATCACCTTTAAAACTTAGACCCTATAATTATAGAATACTCACTTTAAAATTTTAATTCCCTGTAACGCCGTTTTCGCTCAGTTTCTTGCCTTTCTTTGTGTTTTAATTTAATGGGACCCAAATTTATTATTTTTACTATTCTAATAATAGTATATTAATAACAAATATCAAGGTTTCCTAAATTTATACTAGGTCCCTACATACTTATATTTTATTTCTTGCCAAACCTTAATTGTAATATTTTATTAATTAATGTACTTGTGCCTATTATTTCATATTTAAATACAAATATCTCCTATATATATATATTTCTTAGAGCCCAAGTAGTTGGTCATTTGATGGATAAAAGGGCCTTAATGGCTTTGATGGACAATTTTGACAAATTTGCACTTGGAAAACTTAGTCCCTAAGAAACCTCCCAATCCTTTCTCTATATATATGCACACTTCTCTCCCTCATTTTACACATTTTTCAGCCATGCATTAGACGAGTGAGAGAGAGTGATCTTAAAAGAGAGAGAGAGAGAGAGAGAGAGAGAGAGAGAGAGAGAGAGAAAGAAAAAGAAGAATTGTGTTGAGTCTTGTACAATAAAAGTAAACCTATATCACCTCTTCTCTCAAGTTCATTTACCACTTGTTTTTCCCCTCGTAATACATGCTATTAGTATATATATATTGTAGTCTAGGCCTACACTCTTGTATAAATGTGTAGTAATCAAGAAATTGTGTGCTTCTTTTTCTTTCTTAAATTTTCAGCAGTAATTTTTTTCACTCTCTTGAATTTATTTTCCAATCAAAACTCTATAAACTCAAAATCTGTTTTTATGGGGTACTATATGGTATGTCTAGAGTATGTGATAATTTTGGTAGGACTTAAGGATGTATTTTTATAACGTAAATAAGTTTTCAAAGTTTGTTACTCACAGAATTAGAAAACAATCAACTTTTTCTATTTTAAGAAAATTCCAGAAAAATAATCTTGAGTCCAATTTTATGTCAAAATCTTAATCTTGGTGTTATATTCCAACTAAAATTTGTTTGAACTCAAGAGAGTGAGAGGTTTGAGAGAAAAATCAATTTGTGTAACATTCAACGAATCTGGATAGATCTTGATAGTTCTGAATTATCTTAAAATCTAAAATACCTATCCTACTTTTGTAAATTGAGTTTGAAACTAGAGTCATTTATCTACAAACTCACATGAGGCCAGGTACTTAGGGCCGATAAAAGTATTTTTTTCATAATTATTTTCTAACTGGTTCAAATCTGGAATTCTGGAAATTTGTGTTTATGTATTCTTAATTGGTTTGCAACTCTTGTGTGCTATGTTTCTTAAATGTTTAAGTCTTGATATGTAAACTCTGATAAATTATGAATTTGTTTTACCATGCATAAATTACTTTATGTTTAGGTTGGATTTGTAATTATCATGACTGTGCTTTGCAATAACCGAGAACATAATGCACTTAATAAAGGAGAAATCAAATGGGATGGTAAAGGGTTGCGATCATTGTAGTAAATTTTATGAGATAATAAACGAGGGATTCAAGAGTATAATATAGTGGAATGTGTTCCATCTTTGTAAAGTCTTGCGCAAGTGTGTTCTCGAACCCTAACATGGCACGTGAGGTATTCTAACTGTTAAACGGAATTGGAAGGCATAAGGGTGCAGTGAGGGTCTCTCACAGGGAGAGTATCCCTATAAGCCCGTTCCCTTTGGGGAGTGTGACAACCCTCACCACTATTTACTGATAACACCATTGATTAGTGCTAATCTATGATTAAGCATGTTAAATGACTAATTGACTGAACTCCTGAACTGATTGATTGAGTGTATAGCTTAAGTGCATGCCTATCTGTTTGACTGCTAAATTATCTGTTCATGTTTTATGCTTTAAATTGTAAATTGAAGGCCTTATCGGCGGCCGAATCTGAAATTGATTGATTTTTTGTGCTAACTAAGATTTATATGATTTTATGGTATATTTAATTGAAATGCGATTTGGTATGATTAAATTAGATTAAATAATGATAAATTATAAGAGTTGGACTTATTTTCACATTTGCCACCTAGTGGACTTATCTAGGCAACCCCTCTCCACTTCATACATGTTGATACAACATTTCTTCAGCCCATTTCCTTGACAAAACTGACTAGAAAGAGAGAATTAGAGAGAAGGAAGTAACTTCAACAAAATTTGCTTGGAGGCTTAGGGGTTTTGGAAGATAATTGGCAAATTGAGCTTCTAGACTTGTAATTGAGAACCTAAGGTAGGATATTCAACCTTTCATTAATGTATTCAAGTTAGTTCTTGCATGGTTCTTGATTTATGGATGAATTGAGTCTTGATTTAGTCTAATAATGTTGAATTGGAGCTTAATTCATGCATGCATGTGCATGGTCTTGCATTTGAGGTTGTTCTTCATGAAATTCCACATGCATGTTCATATCTTGAGCTTAGTCCATGAATTCATCTTGTGTTTGAGGCAATTGAGCTCATTTGAGCAAGTAATTGAAGCTTTGAATTTGATTGAACACATGCATGTTACATTTGAAGTATGTTCTTGAAGTTTGGTTTGAAATTGGGTTTAATTGACTCACCTTTGGGCCTTGATTTTACAAATTGAGCTTTGAATCATGTTGTATTATGAGTTTTAAAGTGTATTCCAGAAAATTAGCCCAAAATGATCGAATTTGGTATATTGAAACTTGATTTTGAGCTTGAGGTTCAAATCTGGGAATTCTAGATTTTGGACACCCGTTCGAGCGGGGTAAGTGGCGCTCGAGTGGGAAATTCGTGTATCCAGCCCTTTTGTTGTGTTTACAGTCTGCTCGAGCGGGGTTTTGCATGCTCGAGCTAGTGTCGAGCATCCATCGAGCATGATTTTCACACATCCAGTACTTTTGCAGTCCGCTCAAGCAAGAAAGTTTACGCTCAAGCGTAGCCTTTTGTTTGCATGTCCGCTCGAGCGGGGGAAACCCACGCTCGAGCGGGACCTCTGTTTTCTAAAACTTCTGAAAATGTTTTTAAAGTGCATCTTTGCACCCTCATTCTATTCTAGGCATTCTTAGGCCTAGTTTAAGGCATCTTAATGAGGATATTGATGTAGAACCACACCGAGGCAAATTAGGGATTAAGTTATTATTTCCCAACTGTGTAGCTTAGTGTGTGTTCCCTCTGTAACTGTGTAGGGTTGGCATCTGGAGATGCTCTAGCTTATCTGTAGCCCAGAACTCTGTGAGTAACAATGTTATAAAGATATGTTCAATAATGATTATCTTCTGAACAATTGAACTGTGCTGTTTTCTGAAATAATACTGTTACTGAATGAATGTTTGTCCTATTTGTGAACCGTATTCGTGGCGTCCATAGCAATTTACTGTTACTGTACTGTACTGCTACTGTCACAGAGATCTCAGTCGGTTCCCATGTTTGGAACCACAACTGTTTACTGATATGATGGCCATCAACTGACTGTTCGGTCTATTAAGACCTACTGTACTGTTTTGCTATTAGATGTACCACATATGTCTATTATAGTTTCTGAATGACTGTTATGGCATGAAATATGAGCCACAAACTGAATGACTGATATACTAATAAATGACTGTTTTCAATACTAAAAGGACATTCATTCTTAACCTTTTTAGGCATATGTTATTCACTGGGCTTTAGCTCACTGCTCATATATATTTGTAGGTGTACAGGCACCGGATCAGAGCTAGGAGCGTTGGGTTAAACTCCCTTTTGTCAAGCCAACCTTTGTGCCTCACTTCGAGGTTCCAGAACTGTTCAAGCTGAGGCTGCTTGGGGTGTTTTAGTTCTCCCCCTTTGTATATGTTCTGTATAGACTGAATGATGTTGTGCTGTACTGTTCTAATAGGGATTAAGTCCCTATCCTAAATGATTGTACATATTGTACATACTGTTTGGTACTGATTGTATATGCGTCTTGAAAAGTCTTTTTGCATACAGACTGTCACAGCTCTATGGACACCTTTTAATTACTGTTTTGGCTTCCGCTAGCCCCTGTACTCTGTATTATTGTATTATTGTTAAGCAGGCCTTCGGTGATCTCGAATTACTAGCCGGTTACGGTGCTAAACCCATTGGGGCGGGTTTGGATCGTGAGAGAGTGGTATCAGAGCGTTATTAAACCACGAGTTGTACCGCAGACACGTGTCCAAATGAGCTATAGGATGTCATAGAAAAGTAATAGGGCATTACATGAGCATGAAAGGTGTTTGTGAACATGACATGAATATATGTGCTAATGTGTTAATGTGTTTAAAGTATGCAACGTCCTATGATTATTATTACTATGTTGCATATAGTGAAATGGACAATGCAAGGACCACTAATGAAACTGAATCATCTAACGCAAGAATAGCAAGACTAGAAAGAACAGTAGAACTGTTAACCGAAGCCTTAAGGCAACAGCAACAACAGAACCAACAGCCCCCACCTCCTCCAGTACAGCCAGAACAAAATGTGAATGATGACATTATTACTCTAACACAGAAATTCAGCAAAATGAAACCGCCATCATTTTAGGGAGGTCTTGAACCATTGAAGGCCAAAGCGTGGGTGCTAGAAATTGAAATTTTTTTTGAAGTCTTTCCATGTTCTGAAGCACACAAAGTGCTATTGGCCACTTTTACTTTACAAGAAGAGGCCAGACGGTGGTGGATGCTGGTCCGCGACACCAACACTGCTATGAATTGGGCTCAGTTCAAGGGAGCCTTCTTTGAGAAATACTTTCCACAGTGTGTCAGAGACCAAAAAGTGACTGAGTTTGAACAGTTGAGACATGGTACCATGTCGGTAGCTGAGTATGAATCGAAATTCACAGAACTTGCCTGTTATGCACCACACATGGTGGATACCGATTACAAAAAGGCCAAAAAGTTTGAGGGTGGCCTTAATGTAGAAATACTCGATAGAATTAATGTACTGAAACTGCTGAAATATGTAGATGTTCTTGACCGAGCCATCATGGCTGAATCAAATATTGAAGCACTGAAACAGACAGAAACACCCGCAACTGAGTGGCGCGAGAAGAGACGGGGTTTTAAATTTAAGAAAGGCAGAAACAACCCATTGAACAAAAAGCAGAACACAGGGTCAACGAACAGTTCTAGCCAAGGAAACCATTCTATACCGCCCTGCCCCGAATGTGGTAAGAATCATAAAGGGGTTTGTTATAAAATTTTAGGTGCTTGTTATAGGTGTGGCAAGGTGGGCCACATGGTCAAAGATTGCCCTTCTACTTCACAAGGAAATAGTAAAGCTGTATCTAGCACAGCAGCATCAACGGCTCCACCGAAACCCAACCCCAAAGCTACTGGAAAAGAGCCTATGAGGCAAGGCCGAGTGTTTGCACTCATACCGGGAGATGTACAGAATACCGAGACCGTTGTGTCAGGTATACTCTCAATTTGTGCTCAGAATGCATATGTTCTAATTGATTCGGGGTCTACACATTCATATGTATCGCATGCTTTTTTGCAAAAATTGAATAGACCACTAGAACCCATGAACTATCTGTTAGCTGTATCTTCACCTGTTGGAGGATCCATGACTTGTGCTTATATGTATCCTGCATGTGAAATTATTGTTGGGGATGTTCATTTGTACATTGATTTACTGCCTCTGAATATTGATCAATTTGATGTGATATTGGGGATGGACTGGTTAACAAAATATCATCCCACCATAGATTGTGTAACAAAACAAGTTGTTTTCCGTCCACCTGGTTTACCTGAATTTGTGTTTAACGGAGTTGGAGTAGTACCTTCCCCATATCTAATTTCATCCATGAAAGCTTTTAAACTGATTAGAAAGGGGTGTAAAGGATATCTATGTTCTGTATTAACTGTACCTACTAATGCTAAAACTGATGTGAACAGTATTCCTATAGTCAGAGAATTCCCGAATGTTTTTCCAGATGACCTGCCAGGGGATTTGATTGATAGGGAGATTGAGTTCACCATAGATTTGATTCCGGGTACACAGCCTGTATCTAAAGCTCCGTAGAGAATGGCACCTACCGAATTGAAAGAGTTGAAAGTTCAGCTGCAAGAACTGTTAGATAAGAAGTTCATCAGGCCCAGTACTTCACCGTGGGGCACGCCAGTCTTATTTGTGAAGAAGAAAGACGGCTCACTAAGACTTTGCATTGACTATCGTGAATTGAACAAGGTAACAGTGAAAAAAAAATATCCATTGCCTCGCATTGATGATTTATTTGACCAGTTACAGGGTGCCCAAGTGTTTTCCAAAATTGACCTCAGATCTGGATACCACTAGTTGAAAGTCAAGACAGGGGACATTGAAAAGACTGCCTTTCGAACGAGGTATGGACATTACGAATTTTTAGTTATGCCTTTCGGAGTTACCAATGCACTTGCTGCATTTATGGACCTTATGAACAGAATTTTCAAACCATACCTTGATGACTTTATAGTTGTGTTTATAGATGACATTTTGATTTATTCCAAAAGCACGGAAGAACATGAACGTCATTTGAAAATTGCCCTACAGATCCTAAGAGAACAGAAACTTTTTGCAAAACTAACTAAATGTGAATTTTGGCTAGACAATGTGATGTTTTTGGGACATGTGATAAGTAAGGATGGTATTACAGTTGACCCACAGAAAATTGAAGCAGTAGCAAATTGGCCTAGACCGACAAATGTTACTGAAGTCCGAAGTTTTCTAGGCTTAGCCGAGTATTATCGAAGGTTTGTCAAAGACTTCTCCAAAATTGCCTTGCCACTGACACAACTAACTCAGAAGGGGATATCGTTTGACTGGACCGATCAGAGGGAATCAGCTTTTCAGGAATTGAAAACTCGACTAGTGACTGCACCGATTCTCACCTTACCCTCAGGTACGGATAGTTATACTGTACATAGTGATGCTTCTTATAAGGGTTTGGGATTTGTTTTAATGCAGAATGGTAAAGTTATTGCACATGCTTCCCAACAACTGAGAACGCATGAAAAGAACTACCCGACCCATGACTTGGAACTGGCTGAAGTAGTGTTTGCACTGAAAATCTGGCATCACTACCTTTATGGGGCGACATGTGAGGTGTCTATAGACCACAAGAGTTTGAAATACTTCTTCACACAAAAAGAACTGAACATAAGGCAGCGAAGATGGTTAGAACTGATAAAAGATTATGACCTGCAAATCCTGTACCATCCAGGGAAAGCTAACATCGTTGCTGATGCACTGAGTCAGAAATCGATTGGAAATTTAGCATGTTTACTCACCGGGCAGAAACAATTGCTATGTGACCTTGAAAGACTCAAAATTGAGATTGTTTTGCATGAACAAGGTGGAACAATAGCTGCTATTTTTGCTCAACCAGCACTGATTGAAGAGATTAAAAAGAAACAACAACAGGATGACTTCTTGAAGAAGATCATCGAAGAACGGGAATCCAAGCCGAGGTCGGATTTCAAATTTGAGAATAATGTGTTGAAATTTCAGGGAAGATTGTGTGTACCAAGTGATCCTGAATTGAAAAGAAGAATTTTGCAAGAAGGCCACAATTCAAAATTGTCTATCTACCCCGGAAATACAAAAATGTACTAAGACTTGAAACTGAATTTCTAGTGACCGGGAATGAAGAAAGAGATTGCTGACTTTGTGTCAAAATGTCTTCATTGCCAACAAGTTAAAGCCGAACATCAACGACCCGCAGGTTTACTGCAACCCTTACCAATACCGGAGTGGAAATGGGAACATATCACTATGGATTTCATTGTTGGTTTACCTCACTCCAGTAAAGGTATGGATTCAATTTGGGTTATTGTTGATAAACTGACTAAATCTGCTCACTTCTTACCTGTCAAAACAATTTATAATGCGGACAAATTGGCTATAATCTATATTGATGAAATTGTTAGACTGTATGGAGTGCCTATGTCCATTGTTTCTGATAGGGATTCGAAGTTTACATCGAGATTCTGGCAAAGCTTACAGACAGCATTGTGTACTGAACTGAGACTGAGTAGTGCATACCATCCTTAGACAGATGGTCAGTCAGAAAGAACCATCCAAACTTTGGAGGATTTACTGCGGATGTGTGTTCTCGATTTCCAGGGAAATTGGGAAAGTCATCTACCTTTGGCTGAATTTGCCTACAATAATAGCTTTCATTCGAGCATTGGTATGGCGCCTTTCGAGGCTTTGTATGGAAAAAAATGTCGATCTCCGATTTGCTGGGCAGAAGTTGGAGATGGGCCTTTGCTTGGGCCCAAAATTGTATATGAAACTATTGAAAAAGTGAAATTGATTCAACAGAGGCTGAAAACCACACAGAGCCGACATAAAAGTTATGCGGATGTCCGGAGACGAGACCGAGAGTATGAAGTAGGTGATCATGTTTTTGTTAAAGTGACACCGATGAAAGGCCAAACTCGTTTTGGAGTTAAAGGCAAACTAGCGCTGAGATATGTTGGGCCATACGAGATTATTGAGAAAATCAATCCGGCGGTGTATCAAGTAGCGCTTCCTCCTGAAATTGAGCACATGCATAACGTGTTCCATATTTCAATGTTGAGGGATTACCTCCAGGATCCCTTCCAAGTGATTAAGCCTACCCGTTTAGTGCTAAGTGATGACTACACTTACAAAGAACGGCCTATTCAGATTGTGAACAGACGGATCAAAAAGTTGAGGAACAAAGAGATTCCATTAGTGAAAGTTGACTGGCAAAACCATGGTGGTGTGTATGCCGCTTGGGAAAGGGAAGATGATATGATCAAAAGATATCCTGAATTGTTCCCACCGAATCGTGTTTTCTTCCAAAATGAAGGTAATCCGAGTTTGGAGGACCAAACTCTTTATAAGGAGGGGAGACTGTGACAACCCTCACCACCGTTTACTGATAACACCATTGATTAGTGCTAATCTATGATTAAGCATGTTAAATGACTGATTGACTGAACCCCTAAACTGATTGATTGAGTGTATAGCTTAAGTGCATGCTGATCTGTTTGACTGCTAAATTATCTGTTCATGTTTTATGCTTTAAACTTTAAATTGAAGGCCTTATCGGCGGCCGAATCTGAAATTGATTGATGTTTTGTGCAAACTAAGATTTATACGATTTTATGGTATATTTAATTGAAATGCGATTTGGTATGATTAAATTAGATTAAATATTGATAAATTATTAGAGTTGGACTTATTTTCACATTTGCCACCTAGTGGACTTATCTAGGCAACCCCTCTCCACTTCATACATGTTGATACAACATTTCTTCAGCCCATTTCCTTGACAAAACCGACTAGGAAGAGAGAATTAGAGAGAAGGAAGTAACTTCAACAAAATTTGCTTGGAGACCTGGGGATTTTGGAAGATAATTGGCAAATTGAGCTTCTAGACTTGTAATTGAGAACCTAAGGTAGGATATTCAACCTTTCATTAATGTATTCAAGTTAGTTCTTGCATGGTCCTTGATTTATGGATGAATTGAGTCTTGATTTAGTCTAATAATGTTGAATTGGAGCTTAATCCATGAATGCATGTGCATGGTCTTGCATTTGAGGTTGTTCTTCATGAAATTCCACATGCATGTTCATATCTTGAGCTTAGTCCATGAATTCATCTTGTTTTTGAGGCAATTGAGCTCATTTGAGCAAGTAATTGAAGCTTTGAATTTGATTGAACACATGCATGTTACATTTGAAGTATGTTCTTGAAGTTTGGTTTGAAATTGGGTTTAATTGACTCACCTTTGGGCCTTGATTTTACAAATTGAGCTTTGAATCATGTTGTATTATGAGTTTTAAAGTGTATTCCAGAAAATTAGCCCAAAATGATCGAATTTGGTATATTGAAACTTGATTTTGAGCTTGAGGTTCAAATCAGAATTCTAGATTTTGGACACCGTTCGGCGGGGTAAGTGGCGCCGAGTGGGAAATTCGTGTATCGATGCTTTTGTTGTGTTTCTGATGCGCTCGGCGGGGTTTTACACGCCGGCGAGACTGTGTTACACGCCGGCGGTGTCGAGCGCCCATCGAGCGTGATTTTTACACATCCAGTACTTTTGCAGTCCACTCGAGCGGGAAAGTTTACGCTCGAGCGTAGCCTTTTGTTTGCATGTCCGCTCGAGCGAGGGAAACCCACGCTCGAGCGGGACTTTTGTTTTCTGAAAATTCTGAAAATGTTTTTAAAGTGCATCTTTGCATCCTCATTCCATTCTAGGCATTCTTACGCCTAGTTTAAGGCATCTTAATGAGGATATTGACGTAGAACCACACCGAGGCAAATTAGGAATTAAATTATTATTTCCCAACTGTGTAGCTTAGTGTGTGTTCCCTCTGTAACTGTGTAGGGTTGGCATCCGGAGACGGTCTAGCTTATCTATAACCCAGAACTCTGTGAGTAACAATGTTGTAAAGATATGTTCAATAATGATTATCTTCTGAACAATTGAACTATACTGTTTTCTGAAATGATACTGTTACTGAATGAATGTTTGTCCTATTTGTGAACAGTATTCGTGGCGTCCATAGCAATTTCTTTATCACATCTTGTATTACTCTTTATTATAGAGATCTCTGTCGGTTCCCATGTTTGGAACCACTACTGTTTACTGATATGATGGCCATCAACTGACTGTTCGGTCTGTTAAGACCTACTGTACTGTTTTGCTATTGGATGTACCACATATGACTATTATAGTTTCTGAATGACTGTTATGGCATGAAATATGAGCCACAAACTGAATGACTGATATACTGATAAATGACTGTTTTCAATACTGAAAGGACATTCATTCTTAACCTATTCATGCATATGTTATTCACTGGACTTTAGCTCACTGCTCATATATATATGTAGGTGTACATGCACCGGATCGGAGCTAGGAGCATTGGGTTAAACTCCTTTTTGTCAAGCCAACCTTTGTGCCTCAATTTGAGGTTCCAGAACTGTTCAAGCTGAGGCTGCTTGGGGTGTTTTAGTTTTCCCCCTTTGTATATGTTCTGTATAGACTGAATGATGTTGTACTGTACTGTTCTAATAGGGATTAAGTCCCTGTCCTGAATGATTGTATATATTGTACATACTGTTTGGTACTGATTGTATATGCGTCTTGAAAAGTCTTTTTGCATACAGACTGTCATAGCTTTATGGACACATTTTAATTACTGTTTTGCCTTCCGCCAGCCCCTGTACTCTGTATTACTGTATTACTGTTAAGTAGGCCTTCGCTAATCTCGGATTACTGGCCGGTTACGGTGCTAAACCCATAGGGGCGGGTTTGGGTTGTGACAGGGAAGCCGTGATGTCACCACTTGGGTATGCAACCTAGGTGTGTGAGCATCATTGGTAATTGTGTGATAAGGGACGCACTGGTGGTTATGCGGTAAGCGACACCTTGGTATTGTATTAACCAAGTGAGAGTCAGAATTGCCTGTGGCCAGTGTTAGTGGTTGGGTAGGAACGACATTCCGCGAGGAGTTGCCTAGAACTAACTTAATTGACTGTTATTCTTGAGAACCAAAATTTAATTATAAGCTCTGCTTAATTATTTCTTTCACCGTATGTTATGATCGTGCCGTTATTTTATTTGTGTATTTGGAATGGGAAAAGGGATGGGGTGTGTGTGTTTACTGGGCATTCCAAGCTCATGGCATTTTATGTCAGGTGAAGGCGAGTTTTACACTGAGAACGGAATTCCTAAAAGCTTTGAGGAACCATGGCTACCTTAGAGATTAGATTTTAAATTTCCTGTATTTTGGATAATCTTTTTATATCAAGAAACTGATATGTATTTAATGATTTGAAGAATTTTATCTGTAACTATTATTAATATTTTCTTTTAGTGTAATTATTTATATTTTGTGCTTAATTATTTGTATAATGTTGTGTAGTCGCTAGTTAATCCCCGCTACATTGTTGTATTATATTACCGATGTTCCCAAAATTTGAGGCGTTACAACTTGGTATCAGAGCTTATGTTCAATCCTTACCCACACATTTCGACTTGCGATTAGAAAGAACCTTGGCACCAACTATATTATATTATGATAATAGTACTTATTTTGGAAGCTAAAAGGCATCAAAACTAAACATTTTCTTGACCAACCTTAGGACTTTTCTTCGAATTTCGGGTATGACAATGTCGATTGGTGAAAGTATATAGTTATGAGCCGATGATTCCAGTATTTGTATTGGGCGCTGAAGAAAGCCTTTTAGATAAGGGCAGTGGAACTAGAATTTCATAATGAAGAAATGTTAAGTTCAATCAGCGAACTGAAACATGTAGTTGCCCCAAAGCAACCGAGAGTGGTGATGGAGTCGATGGTTGAGTAAGACTACTTTATGTGCTTATTAGGTGTTACTTGGATTGTGTTTAATTAGAGCATTTCACCTTAGTAATTTCCTTGACTAACCGCATTAGCAAAACCCTAAGTTGACTAACCACATTAGAAAAACCCTAACATGCGCTTAACTGCGCATTTGGCAGATGGTGAACCATACAAGAGCAAACAATTACGTAGGCAACAACAATGCCGCCACCACAACGATGATGCCAATATAAACAGGAATGGGGCACTTGGGGTCAACAATCACGATCACGCTCTTGCACCCACTATCGACTAACCCGGGAATGTCAAAAATCAAATTTTGGAAGAATTAGGAAGGCTGAGGAGAACACATCAAAATGAGAGGACACATCTATTCTCTAAATTTCACAAACAGAGACCGTTGATCTTCACTGGCGAACCCGTTCTGAAATTACTGAAAACTAGATCCGACAAATTGAAAAGATGTTCAATACGATGGGAATAACTGAACACATTGATAAGATTGCTCTAGTAGTTTACCAACTAGAAGGGGAAGCAAATCATTGGTGGGCCCTGATTCGGTAATCCAGGGACATCACCACAATGACATGGGCTCAGTTTAAGGAGTTATTTATGAGGAAGTACTTCCTGAACACAGTCAAACAAGAAAGAATCTGTGAATTTCAGAACCTAGAACAAGGCATGATGACGATGACCCAATATGTGGCAAAGTTCGAGGAGTTGGTGCGTTATGCAACTCGATATGTAGCAACTGATGAAAACAAAGCACGAAAATTTGAATGTGGTCTAGACCCTACAATTCGAGGAAGAGTTTTGCCTATGTAACTTCCCACTTTTGCAGATGTGGTTGACACAACGCTCTATTCAAAATAGGAGGTGGTAGATTCCAAGAGGATTTGGAGTTTGAGGAAAGAAAACAATCAATCCATTGTGGGACTAGAAAGGAATAGTCAAAGGCATGCAGCACTGAAGTCGTATTCTATGGAACCCCAACAACCCCACCAATCGCAGCAACAAAATCTGAAGGGGATTTTTCAAGCAAGACCAGCTAGGTTGATCCAGTGTTATCATTGTCAACAGATGGAATACAGGAGGTTTGAATGCCCCCAACTGGTTGGAAATCAAGGAGAGCGCTCGGGACCAAATATGCATGTTATTGGCGAGTAGCAACCATGGGTAACTAAGTTGGGAACTACTAGGCAACAAAATTACAAGGCAGAGAGCAATTAGAAATCTGGAACGGTTAACAATCAGATGCCACTAGGCAGAATATTTGCACTACAAGGAGAGGAGAAGAAACTGAACATCTCACTAAGTAGTACCTTGCGTAAGAGCAGTACACCACATATGAACCTAAGGAACCGCAGTATGAGCCATGACTAACTTAGGAAAAATGTAACTAGGATGTTAGTTATAACTCTTTTGGATGACAACAGATAAACAAAATGAAGCTCTTGCCCCCATCTTCCCAAGCTACTACCTTGTAGGAGACATCTCACCAGCACCTGAAAATGGGTTTCCCACATAGGGTGAGCCAAAGCCCACCAGAAATAATCCAACATAATATATAAATCTTAACAAAGATACAAGGGTGAAATGCATATGCAATGCTTATAACCAAAACGTCTCATTTCTCTTTCCAAAACCATGCAATGTCTAGTTTATATCATAGTTCATCATTCATTTCATTTACATTAGAAAATAGGGCCATGAATCATAACTCTGGGAATCTCAAACTACAACCTTTCATGAATATTTCATCCGCGGGAAACTGTAACCAGCACCCCTGTAAATGTAGGTTATACGAGCACTACTATTGCCATTTTATGGATATTTCGTTCGCGGGAATCAGTACCAATGTATACGTGTGATTTTTGGGACTTTTACCCTGGACACACAGGCCAACTTAATTTAACGGAATACATCCCTTTTCCAGATTCACCCATTTTTCTCAAAAATGTGATACATGTACAATATATCAAGATGTGATAATGTTCAATTCAAATGGAAGATAAATTAGTTTTAATTCACCTAATCCTCATGCAATTTCTACAACAATCATGGCTATCATTCACTGATTGCCAAAAATAGATATTTCTAAACAAATAAAATCTCCAATATACAGATAAACTTTTCAAATGTCAAGATGTATGTGATAATACATATCCAACTCCACCATCCATACCAATATCCATCCAATTTCACATTTCCAACGCCAATTCCATTTATTTATACAAGATAAACATTTGAGACATTTAGAGCAAAATCCCTTTTGCATCCAAAATCCATTTCAAGTATCAAAATCAATAATTTTATCATAAACCAACCTCATTTCCACTCAATCATCAATACAATTCACAAATTCAAATTCCCAAACTCAATCTCATCTCATGGCACAACTTAGAATATCAACAACAAAAGTTCCATCGCAATTTCTTACATGAATTTTTCCAAACATTTTCAAAATTCAATTAAACATGGATATGTGCAATTTAACGCCTCAACTTGATGATGCCACTTTCAATTTAGGAAAAACCATCAACCATCTTTATGAGCCAAACTAGGGTTTTGGAAGAAATTGAAGCTTTTCACAAAAACACTTTTTATTCGAACTCTTCTAGTCATCATTCACCCAAAATCATAACCTAACCCAAAAGGTGAACCCCAGAACATGAAACCCAAACCCCCAATCTCATGATTTATGACAAAATGCATAAAAGATAAATTTTGTATAAGGAAAAATACCACAAATCTATCCATGAATGAAAGTATTGAAAGAGAACTAGAAATCTCTACCTTAAAAGAAGGAAAGATGAGAAAAACTCTAAATAAACGGCTTAACACTCAGCGCAAGACCTACATATCACATATAGCATGTACATGAAGATTTAGAACATAAACGATGTAACAAATTGCTTAAACCTATCTTCAACTTTATGCCTAGCCCACAACATTGCTAACATGCTCTTAGAGTGCTAAAATGCAAGTTCTGGATGTCCCAAAGGGTCCCATATGCAAGAAAACTTGAAAAACATGGTTAATTGAAAACTTAATCCATGAATCAAGCCTAATTTAAAGATTTATACTTTGTAAATTTGAACATAAAACTCATCTTCAAAGTAATCTTTTCAAACTCAAATTAACCAACCTCAATAGAGTCTCAAAGCTCAAAAAATAAGTAAAATAACTTCAATTGAGAGAAGTATCCAAGATTCGAAACAATCTCCAAGTTTTCTTATTCGTAAATTTTACATAAAAACTCATCTGTAAAAATTATCAACAAACTTCAAATTCCTTTCATAAAATGAGGCATAAGGTTCTAAAAACATGTTAGATAACATCAACTAAAAGCTTTATTCAAGAATCAAAACAAAAACAAAATTTCAAAATTTCTTATTCGCTATTTTAAATATGATGAAACTTTCTTGAATCTTCAGATACACATGCAATTGATCTTAGAAAACAAGATTGGTACATGATTTCTGTCATAAAACCATGAAAAATGCAAGAATATAAGGATGAAACACAAGATAGATGCATGAACTCATCAATCTCAAACCCTAGATTGCAAAAATCCATTACTTCTCTACAAAACCAAAAATACAAGTTCTAGTATGTGAATCGATGCAAAACAAGATCAAGACATGAAAATATGGAGAAATCTTACCTAAAGTGATTTCAATTGATGAGTTCCTTGATGATTTTCCTCAATTTTTCCCTTCTTTTCCACACTTTCCTTCTTTGATTCTTCCTTGAGGTCAATTATCTTATTCTCTTCACAATTTTGGAACTCTCTCTCTCTCTCTCTCTCTCTCTCTC
Source organism: Camellia lanceoleosa (assembly GCA_025200525.1). NCBI lineage: Eukaryota > Viridiplantae > Streptophyta > Magnoliopsida > Ericales > Theaceae > Camellia > Camellia lanceoleosa. The sequence continues at coordinate 65,434,659 of CM045769.1, read as the reverse complement.
ACAGTTCTTTGAGTTTCTCTCTTAGTTCTTTGAGCTTCTACCAAATCAATTGAAGCAAACCCTCTAAACATTACACATATACATCAACCACATGTACACACTAACACAGATTTCTCAGCACACACATAATAGTTCTCTGCATACCCACACCCACACCCACACCCACATACATCCTCAAATTCTAGAGCATTCTACAATTTAATTTATGATCAAGATTAATTTAATTAAGCATCACTTAGTCTTAATAAATCTTGATTAATACATAATTAAATTAATCATAACTAATCACAAATCTCACTTAATTTAATTAGTCTAATTTGACTTCCTTTAAAGCCTAATTAATTATATTTAATTTTCTCATTCTAAATTAGATTTTTAATCAAAGTCCCAAAAGGTTCCAAATATCAAATTAAACTTATTTCCATCATCAATTTTGCTTTCCCAAATCTTTAAGGCCTTTAATTTCAAATAAAACTCAAAATTTCCGTCAATAAATTACATACTCAAATTGAACATCTCATAAATAAATTTAATCCATAATAATCTTAATTCCCAATCCTCATAACTTAATTAATTTCAATTTGGACCCAGTTGATCAAATCTTAATTTCACTAAACTGAATCAAATATTTAATTAAATTTCCATATGGTCTAATACTCGAAATTGAACTGATTCAACTCATCAATTTCCCCTTCTTAAGCCATTTAGGCTTTTAATTTCTAATTCCAAAATAAATTCTTAATCAAATCATATACGAATCAGATTGAATAATTCTTATAACTACCAAATTAAATCAGAATAATGACTAATTAAAATCCGAATCTCTTAATTAGTTAAATGCCAAATATTACACATGGCGGGATCGTCACAGAACCATTCATTTGCTACCTTTTGAGATGGTAACATTCAACGGACTGAAATAGACATAAAATAGAGAGAACCATTATCATTTTATCAGAGTCATTATTTAAGATGGTGTAATTGATTTCTCAATTTCTTATTAATTTATTTATTTTTATACCAGGATGTATGTTAGCTCATTAAATTATTTACTTTATTCCATCTGCCATATATCAAGTTTGAATTGTTTAAGTTGGTCATTAAATTTAAGAGGATAAATTGGGTTTATTGGATCCATTTTTGAGTCGATCTCGATATGTTGTCCATTTTTCTCAGACAAATGTAATTCAAACATATAACTATTGATATCCAATCATCTTAATTTTTTACGTAAATATTCTTTTTCATGAGTCCTAAAAGTGAATGGTTTGAATTACCAAAATTGACCCCAAAACGGATGTAGTAAACTCAACTATTCTATCAAGTACGAACTTAAAAGAATCCAACCCATTTTAAAGAGTCATTTTTGAACAATTTTCATCATGATTCTTTCTTATCAAATTATTGTATTTTTGTTCAAAAAGAGGATTCTGGAAAATATATTTAGCTTGGATTCAATAGGAACAAATACTCTTCCTTTTTAATAATTACCTTCTTGCTTGTCCTTCCAACTATATTCAATTTTTTAATCTTATACATTTAAGTTATTGAATCTTGTACAGATAAGTAATCAACCTCAACCCCAGTACTTTGAATTTAATCTAAAGTCTAACTTGAATCAAATCATGTATTTGCTTGAAATCAACACTTCTCTTTTGGTTCAAGGTACAACATTTAGAAAAATTCTATCATGTTTTCAAATTATGATATTTTGCAATATTTCATTATGATCCACTGTGAGATTGCTTATGATTTAAATATAATCTATTATAATATTATTTATATCATAATTATAATCTATTGAGATTGTTATTTGAATATGATTGAAGAAATATTTGATTATAATACATTACATTGTTGGCTATAATTTGGTTATTGTTGATGTTGTTTGATTATGGCTCATGTAAAATTTTGTTATATTTATTTGATTATGACTAAAAATAGTTTGATTATGATACAAAATAATATCAACAGCCCAAAATATTATAACTTATGAGAGTTTGTAATGTGGAAAGACCTCAAATTTTTTATTTTTATTGTTTATATTGCAATGATAATTTATTGATATAAATAATATGCAACATATGGAATGGAATGAAGGAAACTGCTATTTAAACATAAAAATTAAATTATCTCAATCAATACTTTTTTAGTGTAATCTAACCTTATAAATGATTGATTGCCCAAAATCCTCTGTTTATAGAGTTTTTTTTTTAATTTATTATTATTATTTTATTATTAATTTTGTTTTTTTGTTTTTGGCCAAGATTGTATTGTAGGATGTTAAATTGTTAATAAAAAGTTAGATTACAACTAAAGAGGTCACCGCTATTCCATCAACTTGAACCATTGACCTTCCCTTTACCACCATACCTTAAAATGGGGCTATAAAACCGCTATACTAAACCCAAGTGCTCTAGATAGATACATATGCTTAGGACATTAAATTATGAGTAATATTACAAACTTGCCCTTATCAACTTAGAAATTAATCCCTACCACACTTCACACAGATCTTTGATGGATTCCACAATACACAAATTAATTTTCAACACACAATCATCCACCCAAATATTCCGAGCAAGAAAGTCTGGTCTCCAAACTTTCCTTGAAATTATAGGTGACATAAAAGCATTACTCTGCAATTCCTGGGCTCCCATTTCTATTTTTAATAATTGTGTTTTTGGTTTGTCTCATTCAGAATGCTTTATAAAATGTGAAGCTCTCCACACAAACGTTAATTACCTACTTCCAATTGTAGTCTATGGCATAATAATTGCACCATTTATTGGGCTTAAATACACAACCACTTGAACTGCTACTAAAACATTGAATCATTATAGATATAAGCCCAAAAAGAATATGAACAACACTTCGGCAGCAAGAGCCAATAGCAACACTTCAACAACAAAAGGCAATAAGTATCCACTTCTAATTGTAGTATATAGACATGATAATTACATCATTTATTAGCTTTGAATACACAATTTTGTTTTTCGATGTCCACATTACTTAGAATGCATATACAAAATGTGAAGCTCTCAAACTAACAGGGCAATAATTATCTACTACCAATTGTAGTATGTAGGCATGATAATTATAGCGATTCTGGTTTAAACCCGACCCATTTGATGTTTTGAATCCAGATTTTATTGTTGTATATGGGTGTTCTTGTCTTGTTTTCCTTTATTTCTCTTTGAGTTTGGCTTTTGAGTTGTGTTGGTTGTGTTTGTAATAGGTTGGTAGCTTGTTTTTCAAACAGTTGTTGCCTAGAATTTTGCTTCTTTGCTCGAGTGACACTTCTTGTGCTCGAGCGGTCTTTGTGAACTCTCAGTACTTTTGCAGGTCTGTAAAACTATTAGGAGGTTGTATTATTCGCTCGAGCAAAGCTTCTTGCACTCGAGCGATGGTTGGCTATCTGTAAAACTTCTAGGAGTTTGTATTCTGCGCTCGAGTGGTGAAACTTATTGTGTCTAGTTGCTCGAGCGACCCATATTGTGCTCGAGTGAGCTATGAGTATATCAGTTCATAAACAACCATTTTTGAGGGACCCATATTGCGCTCGAGTGAGCTGTGAGTATATCAGTTCATAAACAGCCATTTTTTAGTCAGTTTTTCATCTCTCTCTCTCTCTCTCTAAACATTTCAAAACCCTATTTCCTCTCACTCTCTCTCTTTCTAAAACTCACCTATTTCCCTCAAATACACCTAGATCCATCAATCTTTTCACCCGTGTGCCTTTGTTGAAAAGATAGAGCTTGACGAGGGCCTCATTCTAATTAGAGCAAAGTTGATTCTTAGCGTCTTTGAGTTTCCTACACACACTCTCTCTCGTCTCCTAAGCTTGAGGTAGGGATATCTCAACACTTTTTATGAGTTTTAACTTAGTTATTTGTTATTTCTAAATAATATTGAGATTTTGGAAGAATTGGAACAAATCTAGCATTTTTGGTAAAAATCAAAAGAGGGGTTTTTCAAATGGATCCGTGAAAATGTAGCATTTGTACTCTTTTTAAAACTGTTGGGAAGTGTATTTGAATCTTTTATTTTTTTTGGGAATCTTTGGTGTTATTGAATGTTGGTTTTGGAGGAGTATAATCCGATTTAATCTTGTTGGGTTTGGTTGTTCGTGTTTGTTCTGGTCTAAAGTTCCTTGGAAACTTAGAAATTTTGCCTTGGGGTCGACATTAGCCTTCCTAAGGGTCAACCCTTGCATGTTGTAATGCTTCTGGAAGTGTCGCTGGAATATAGGGTCGACACCAGCCTTAATGGTGTCGACACCTGCCTCTTGTTGCTGTCCACAAGGGTAGACACCAGTCTGAGAAAGAGTCGACCCTCTTGTGTTACAGAATCTGTGTATGTTGGTGGCTAGAAAATAGGGTCGACACCAACCTTGGTGGTGTCGACACCTGCGTGTTTTTTTTCAAATTTTTGGGCTGGTTTGGGCCCTACCTTTGGGGGGGGGTTTGGGCCTATTATTTTATTGACCTTGGGGCTACTTATCTACAACTATAATATAGCGATCCCAGTTTTCCCTTTCTGTGTTGGTTGTATTTCGGACCTTGGTTTCGTGGAGTTGGTGGTTGTATGTCTTCTTGTTATCCTTTAATTCTATATATTTGAGTTTTAGGAAGTGTTGGGCTTGGTGGCTACAGGTAGGTTGAGTTTTGGTCTCAATTCTTGTTGCCTAGTTTTTGAGTGGTCCGCTCGAGCGGGTTCTTGTGCGCTCGAGCGGAGATTCCATACTTCTAGTATTTCGTGCCTCTGCAAAACTTCTGCAGGTGTGTTTTTACGCTCGAGCGGGTTTCTTTATGCTTGAGCGGTCGCGCTCGAGCGGGTATGTTGGCACTCGAGCAGGTAGTGCTTTGTCTGTGAAAGGTCTGGGAGGGGGAAATCTATGCTTGAGCGGACTGGTTTTTGCGCTTTAGCGGATGTACTTTATTCTTGTGTCTTGGCGCTTGAGCGGGCCTTATTACGCTCGAGCATGTCCAGATTTTTGTGCTTGACGCTCGAGCGTTCTATTCTACGCTCGAGTGGGATAGTCGTATATCAGTTGACAGCTAGGCTATTTTAAATCACTTTTTACTTTCCATTCTCTCTCATACTTTTCGAAAATAGCCATTGGAGAGCTTCTCTCTCTAAAAACTTACTTTCTCTCTAGGTATTGATCTAGTAGGAGTGATCCTTCATCCTTTGGCCTTTATAAGAAGTGTGTTGATCATCGAGGGCTTTGTTTTGATCCAAAAAGTTTGGAGTTTGGAGCACTTTGAGTTTGGTCTTCTTCTTCCTTTGAGCTCCGAATTTGAGGTAGGGATTCCTACTCACTTTTATGGGTTTTGACCTAGATTTTGAGCTTTTGTATAAATGGTTTTGGGTTTTGGAAGTTAGGGCTTTAAACGTGTAATTTTGAAAAGAGGGTCATGATTATTTTGAACCATAAACATGTATTTGGGTTTAAAAATGAGTATAATGATGTTGTTGGTGATATTTAGACCCTTGGGGTTAATATTGAGAGATGAGGGAGAAAACCCTAAAATTGTGCAGAAATTAATTGGTGTAATTAATTTGGAAAAGTTATGAGTTTGTGAAATTGAGTTGACTATAACGAAATTGGCTCATTATGAGATGGGATAGTGGAGTTGGATTTATTAATCATTCACTTTTGAGAATGCGGATAATTTATCTGTTAGTGCTTTTAATATCTGTCTAGAAATAATTGCTTTGGGCTACCGGTGGAGGGTAGTCATGATTGTTGTAGACAATGCATGATGATTAGGCAAACTAAACCTGATCAATCGAATATGTCATAGAATATGACGGTTGAAATAATACATTAACTTTATGTATTGATTGAATATGTATATGATCTATGTTTATGTACATTGTGTCATGTGGGAGGAGATAGGGGATGTACTCCACGGTTTAGGGGAAGATAGGGGATGGACCTCTAAACCGGGTAGTGTTTGGGAGAAAATAGGGGATGGACCTCTAAACCAGATAGTGTTTGGGAGAAGATAGGGGATGGACCTCTAAACCGGGTAATGTTTGGGAGGAGATAGGGGATGGACTCTGTAGATACAGCTCATATGCTTATCTATTGAAGTGTTGATATAGCTCATATGCTTATCTATTGAAGTGTTGATACAGCTCATATGCTTATCTGTTGAAGTGTTGATACAGCTAGTATGCTTATCTATTGTGATGTAGGAAATGTTTAATATGAGTTACTATCTCATTTAAATTGTTTGGCCGTGTTCTGAGCCATAGTTATAAATTGAGAACTGGAAAGGAAATGGAAAATGAAATGAAACACGGACACATTTGTCATGTAATGGAAATGGTTTGTGAATTGATTTATGTGAGTCAAACTTTTATCAATTGCTAATGTCTTAGTTACTGCTCATATTATGTTTAGCATATCTCTACTGGGCGTTGGCTCACCCTATATGGGACATTATTTTCAGGTACAGGTAGCATGCCACCTCCAAGGACATAGCTTGGGAGGCTAGAGGCAGATGGACTGTTTTGTTGTTTTGCTTTCTTTTGATGTATTACATGTAAATTCAAGCCAAGGACTTAATATGTATTTGAGTTAGCACTCTTCTTTTTGTAACCAAGTGTTGACTTGGAAAGCTGTAAGCCCATAGGGCATTTGCTTTTGTTGTTAACATATAATACTTTTATAAGAACTACTCTGATGAATAGAAAGATGTTTATTTCTCTTATATCATTGCATGTCTAAGATGATGGGTTTTATGTATTATTTTGAGGGCGTTACATATAAGTAGGTCCCAAACATAATTTCATTTCACTTTTCTCCTCTTTTCTCTCTCTCAAATAGTGAGCTCACCTCTCTCTCTCTCTCTCTCTCTCTCTCTCTCTCTCTAAAATCAAGTTTTTGGCACTAAGATCTATAGATCTACTCACCTAGAGTGATTGTTTCACCATGGTCCCTTGAGAAAAAGTGTAGATCTCGACGAGGGCTTCCTCTTGGTCCGATTGGTTCGTGGTTTCATCGTCATTGACTTTTGGGTCGTCATCTCTTAGCTTCAAGAGGTAGGGATTTCTTTGATTCTTTTCAATGCCTCTACTATAGATAGATATGTGGTATGTTTTTATTGCATAAAAACCATGTGCTATGGATTCATTTTCGAAAATCATGTAAGAGGGTATAAGATATGGGTGTAGAGATTGAAATTTCATGAGGAGGGGGATGTTGGGGTTAAATTAGGGTGTGATTTAATATATTCATGAGTAGAGAGTCAAAGCCCTAATTTTTGAAGTAATGTCTAATGGATAAAAAGGGATGGAATTTGTGAAATAATTATGCTATGAACTTATGAAATGAGGTTAATGTGTTGGAATTTGATTTAAGGTTTAATTGGATCTTACGATTTGGGTATTATTTTAGTGTTGGATTGATTACGTTTTAATACGATAAATTAATAAATTTGTTAATTGTAACAGGGGATATGATCGTGAAATTAGATTAGAAATGAATTACATTACAATTAAATAGAAATGATGTGAATTATAACTTGCCGCCATGATAGAAATCTCCTATTTAAAATGATAGGAAGTGAATTGGTCATATTTTTGTGAAAGGAAGAAAAATTGGATTTAAGGCATAAGGTTGAGAATGTTATTGTAGAAGAAAAAGGTAATTGATTGTGTAGTGGAAGGAATGAGACGTTAACATAATATGAGTCCCAAAGACTTACTTGAGTTTGGATCACTAATGCTTTACTTCTTTGTTATGGATTGTTGGACTTAGAACCTCATGATAATTGAATTGCTAAAACACATGCGTTGAAAAACAAACACAAAGAGGTTTTGTCCTTGGTCATCGGTGGAGGATGACATTGTTGTGTGGAATGGTTACGTGTATGTTTTACAATTGAGTTGGTTGCACTCTATTGTGGTTGCGTGTATGCATTGCATTTGTTAGTTGTACCTTGTCATGTTGTGATGTTCGAAAGGGGTGTAATGCGCTGAGAATCAGAGATACCATTACCTTCTAGCTAGCGCTTGGAGAATTGGCTGCGCTGAGAATCAGAGGTACCATTCCCTTCCAGCTAGCGCCTGGTAAAATGGAGCAGAGGTACCATTCCCTTCCAGCTGGTGTCTGGTAAATTGGCATGTTGTTGTTGAGAGGTGAAACCATTGGCTTATTGTGCTTCAGGCAAGTAGAGCGGAGAATTGTTGTTATTGTTGTCTTACTTGGTTATGTGTATTATGTGTTGTGATGATCATGATTCGGCGAGAAGGAATTGTCTTATATGTAGTGTAGATGTGTTTGAGTATGTTTGGACGTGTTGAGAGTGGTTGAGGGAGTTGCCTACCAACAATGAATTATTGAAAATATCTCTTTAACTTGAACATAAGGTTGAGATGCAATGAATGTGTGGAGTCAGACTTGGGTTTCTATTTTGAATTGATAAATATATGAGGGCATTGGTTTTGGTGAACGTATTTTCAAAAATATAAAGTGGGTATTATGGGTATTTGTCACAAATGGAAACATGGAAATGGGTCAAAGTTGTTCATTGGGAAAAAGGGTAGTAAAAGTGGAAATTGATGTTGTTAAATAACTGAATGATTATGAGAATAGCACATATATATATACTTTGGTTATAAAATGTCACATTATTTATATGGTATGAGATTAGCATTCATGATCATAACTATCTGTAAGTTGTTATTGTTGAGGATCAAGTTGAGATCCCTACTGGACTATATGTTCATCCCACATTGTTGAATCTTTTTCAGGTGATAATCAGGATGTGCTACAAGATTTCAGATATTCTTTATTTGTTGGTCACGGGGCCTCTTTATGTGTAGGCGGAATGCCATTGATGTAAAAGGGTTACACCCCTTTTTTTGATTTTTAAATGACGTAAGCCTACGGGCAACTTCTTTAATTGTCTATTCATGTTGCATTCATTTTATCCGACTAAGAGAATTATGTATATATATTCCTTGAGAATATTATGTGCTTCTGTATGCTAACTCTGAAATAGAATGTATAATAAAGGCTTGGTAATAGTAATCCGAGTAATAAAAAGTGGGGCGTGACAGAAAATGACTTTGATGTGAAAAATAATGTTGAGCTGGGAATAAATGGTTGATTTTAATATTTGGGATTGATTTTGGAAAGAAAATGGGTTTTCCCCTCAAATGTTAATTTTATATAAATAATGAGATTGAGATTGAAGTAGAGATTGAGATTGAAGTTATGAAATTAGAATCATGTTGATGAGGATAGTGGAGTTAGATATGTATTATCACTCACCTCTTGAAAATTTGGAGAGTTTATCTTTATCGAAAATTGTTTATCTGTTTAGAAATATCTATTTTGGGCTATCGGTGGAGGATAGGTATGACTGTTGTAGAAATTGCATATGAATTAGGGGAATTTGTAACACCCCACTTTTAAATTTACAGATACCATTACCAAATTCGTTGTTATATTACAATTTCAAAGATAACTTTTGAAACTTCAATACATTAATAAGGACAGTTAGGTAAAGGTTCTCTCATTCAAATATATAATGAATGCAACATGAGTTAGAATCGAATAAGTTGACTATAGGGTTACATTATCACATATAAAAGGAAGGGTCCAACCCTTTTACAACAATGGCATTCCGCCAACAAATTAAAGGCCCCGTGACCAACAGATAAAGAAGATCCTCGATCTTGAAACACTTCTTAATGTTCACCTGAAAAAGGATTAGCAACATGGGATGAACATAAAGTCCAGTAAGGATCCCAACATGATCCTAAATAATAACAACTTATTAGTCTCATACTATATAAATAATGTGACGATTTATAACCAAAGGATATTTATATAAGTACTTTTCCTAAAATTATTCAATTCCTTCAACAATACAGACAGTTCACATTTCTTTTTCATTTCTCATTTCAAAAATATCTCATAACAACTATTTTGTTTTGGAGTTTGAAACATGTTCATAAATCTTTGATTTCCTTCGCATTATTTACAAATTCAATACATGGTCTACATCATTTTCCAATACGTTCAAATATACATATATACATCTAACACGAAAAACGAAAACAATAAAAACCCAACAACTATCTACTCAACATATGAGACAACTCGGCCTTCCTAAACCATAACAATCACAACGCATGATATACATAGGTACACTTAGATAATAATGATAAATAAGCTCTTCTCTACTTGCCTTAAGCACGGTAAGCCAAGGATACACATTTTCATAACGAAATGCCAATTTACCAGACACCGGCTGAAAGGTAATGGTGTACCTCTGCCATGTTCTCCAGGCACTAGCTGGAAGGTACTGGTACCGGTACGTCTCATTTTAAGCACAGCCAATTCTCCAGGCACTAGTTGGAAGGTACTAGTACCTCTCATTCTCAACGCAATATACATTACCAATCATCACAACATGACAAAGTACAACTAACACAAGTGTAATACATACACATAAACTATTCACACAACAATGTCATCCTCCACCAATGACCAAGGACAAAACCTTTTAATGTATATACTCAACACACTTAATATAATAATCCAACTCTCATAAGATTTTAAATCCAACAACAACAATAGTAAAATAAAATATTCATAATCCAACCTCAAATTCATTTTTGAAATTCACATAGTGTTATGATTTCCTTCTTTTTTTCAAAAATCAATTTTCTTATTTTCCAAGTTAATATACTCCAATCTTTATCCCCAATCCATTCTTTTTATTTTACAAACTAAATGCATGGATATCAAAGCAACAACCCAACTTAACTAAATATGATCAATCCAAAATAATTCCAATGCCATAGTTAATTCTTCCTTTTAGCTATTAACACATTTACACAACCCATAAAAACAATTCACAAACATTATTCAACTTTACCCCTTTTTAATTCACCAAGTCAAAATATTAAATTAGGGCATTTTCTCCCTTTTAATATAAACATGTTAGGCTACTCCCCAATTAATCCAAATTACAATCAATTTAACAATCTTATTCACAAATAACAAACCCTAGATCCCATTTCATGGCTTTCAAAGAAATCCATAATGGATATGATTTTTATGCAATAAAATCTACCACATATCTATCCATAGATGAGGTATTGAAAAGGAGTAAAGAAATCCCTACCTCAAGCAATGAAGAGAAGAAGCCTGAAAATCCAACTGTAACGAAAACACGATCCATTCAAATTAAATGAAAGCCCTCGTCGAGCTTTACATTTTGGTATATGGAACTAGAGGTCAGAGATATGTAGAAATAGATGAAATCAAGGCTAAAAAGCTCGAAAACTCAAAAATGGTGGAAGGAGAGAGAAAATGGAGTGAAAAGTGAAGAGATTTGACCTAAAAAGTGACTTTTAAAGATATGATTCTGAATAGTTCGCTCGAGCGACGAAAATTGCGCTCAAGCGAAGAATTGAGGCTTCTAGTATCTCAAGCAATTTTGAAAAACAGAGCTGGAAGGGTCTATGGCTTGCTCGAGCGAAGAAAGTTGCGTTCGAGCAAACAATGCACACAGCACAGATTCACAAACTTCAAATAGGCATAACTCTCTTGTCCGGACTTTGTTTAAGGTCATTCTTGTGCCCAAATTGAAGCCCCGGAAGTAAGCTTTCCAATGATTCTGGCCTTATATCAAGATTCCAAGTGTGGAGAGAGAAAATGATGGAAGAGTGAAAATTATGCAATTACAATTATTCAAATTTGGAGTTTATGATTCAATCTCACCCAACCACTATGGTAACACCTCAACCAAGGATCAAATATCAACTAAGGAGGTTCTCAATCAAGATAATCAAAGATTCAAATATAGTTCCATTATAATAGGAAGCATAGAGTGCTACAACCTCCCCACCTTAGGAAATTTTATCCCCGAAATTAAGAATACACCAAAACATAAGGCAATTCGACCACAAAGCACTCAACACCCAAGCACTTAGGAAAAGAAAGCTATTTGTAGCCTGACTTTTTCGCCCCCCTTTCAGAAGTTCGAAATAAGCCTTATAGTTCAGACTCCCGCAGTTCTAAATCTAATCTCACAAGTGCAATGTGAAATTGATAAACACCAAAGGTCCAAATCGGCAAATCGTTTGGAAAATTGATTTTGAATCAAAAAAAAAAATAATGCCAAAATTGGACTGCTTTGCCATATACAGAGTAGCCATCTAAATATTTTATTTTCAGAAAATGTAGGAAACCCATGACTCGTGCCAAAGGCCACGTGTCCATCATCACCAAGATTGTCTCGGCTCAGAAACTAAGGTACGAGAGGGAAAGGTCAAGAATTGAGCACCCTCACTGGCCCGATCAAAGATCGGCCTCTACTAATCATGATATGAATCTTATGTACATTATATGCTCTTGTTTCGGTTTATTAGGCTAGAATTTTACTATGTGATGCACACATACAAGTATAGACTAAATCGCAAGAATTGAAACCCTTGATTCATGTTTGTTTTGAAAGTTGTTTCGAAATGTGTACCACTTGGAAAAAGTGATCGCATATAAACATTACTCAAATTATTCCAATTCAAGTAATAAACCTTCATCCACAAGTGTACAAGTAGTTTATCATTTAAGCATTTAGCCTCATGCCAAGCATGCTAGACATGGCAACATTGACACTCATGTAATTATGTTAAAGCGATTAAAGGCTCACCTAGTACTCCAAGCCAAAAAAGATAAAAGAGTTAGAAAAATGCATGATTCCTAACTATGCAATATGACTAATGCAACGCATGTGAAGAATGCAATCTAAATAGGTTCGGCTACTTAACATGGAATATGAATTGATTTGATAACATGCAGTCTAAGAACGTATTCAAAGAAGTGTTTAAACTAACAATGCAGTTAGAATGATGAACCGAGCCTCGGTGCAAGCAATACGAATGGATGCAAACATGAAGTATGCTAATTGAAACATGATGTCTCAAAACTAACCATCATAAGCAAGTAAATATAAGGGAAAAAGATGTGGGGTTCGAAGACATACACATTATTACAACATTTGATGCCTCACGCATGAGGGTGCGAATCAATGTCTGAAAGTCCAAATTAAACTAACTATTACAAAACTGGGAGAAGGAATAATAATTAACTTAACTAAGTTAATTAACTACTTTATTACAACAGTTTAACTAGCTATACCAAGCTACTTAGCTACTTTATTACAACAATACTAATTACAGTGAGATTAATTTACAACAATGATAATTATAACACTAATGAAACAATTAATTACATTCGGCAAAATACATAAGTGAAGATGGATGAAAGTTACATGCACAGCGCCTGAGAGCTACTCTGTCTGCCCAAGCCAACTCTATTTAACCTTCACCATCGCCTGCTTTTTGCAAAAGCCGCACTGTGGCCACAAGACTGAGGGTTGGTCGTGTACCCTTCGATGGTCGACTGTCTCTGAGATGACCGGTTGTGCCTTAATTTGGTGCACAACTCTATTTTTGTGTGTTGAGGTGAACCAATGCAGACAAAGTGTCCTCAAGCCCTATTTGTCCCTTTCTTCATTCTCTGTCACGGGAAAGCCTCGAGAGAAGGTGAAATTGATTCCAAAGCCATCAATGAGCAAGTTGATTGCTTGATGGTCTCAGATACATTTTTGGACATAAATCAATGAAATGCAAAGAATAAGACCACCCCTCCCTCTTATCATGGTATGAACTCAAAGAGGGAGGTTGCAACGCTTTAAGAATCATCAAAATGCCATGAATTAGCATGTGATGACTCTTGATACAAGGAACTTGGCATAACGTCCAACCAAGTTGGAGCAATTTTAAGCCATTTTCTTTATATAGGTTGTTCCAAGTTTTAACCCAATTTTATGAAGCCTTTCCATTCTTTAGTCCATTTGTCCCAAAATGATGTTAAAGTCCTCTAAACAAGAATTAATGTCCAATGAGAGGTTCTTCCAAAGCATGTGAGAGAGAGAGAGAGAGAGACTATACCGTTGGCAATGAATCTTCGAAAAGATTAAGCCATTAAGTAGGAGTCTTTCTTACATGTTTTGAGCAACCTCAATCGGTTGATATCATTCTCAAGAATGAAAGAGATGGATGGTGGATTGATTATTAAAATTAGACTCTTAAACATGGAAATGAGTAAAAGAAAGCTTAGAACAATATGCAACAAGTTATGCAGGCTAACCTAAGAGACAATCGCTAAACTAAACAAAGCATGGATCAATTTAAAAGGCTTGGACACCCTTTATACATGAAAAATAGAGGCTCAAAGTTAATGAAAATAACCTAAAAAAAAAACTAAATAACAAAGAGAGGAAACAAAGCTAGTAAGCAAGAACAAGGGGGGGTGGCTAACCCCTCCACTTTTGAAACCTCAAAACATGATTTTTAGCCCCTTTTTAACTCTGAAAATTAGTGCAAGGAGCAAAGAAAAGGAGTGTAAAATAAAGGTCTGAGCTATAAGTAAAGATATAGAAAGAGTGTAAACTCTCTCTACTCTTTTGGTAGCTATTCAAACTCAATCTTAAATACTTAGAATAGACTCAAAGTAACAAAAAACAGTAAGAATTATGTAACAAATGAAAGAAATGAAGGCAAGAGAGAAGATAACAAGCTTATACCTCTCAAGGGGTAAGTTTTTTGTTTGTGATCCAAACTTGGTCTCAACCCACTGTCAAGCTTGACTTATGCATCTCCAAGATCAACCAAGGCCCTAAGATGGTGAGACAAGGTTGTGTATGGTGTATGGAGATAACACACTGTCTCGACCCAAACCCGCTCCTACAGGTTTAGCATCGTAACCGGCCAGTAATCCTTGGATTACCAAAGGCCTCTGAACAGATTAACAAGATTAAGGGGCTAGCGGAAGCAAATATATAAATATAGTTGTCTAATGAGTTGTGTTGACTTATATGAAACAGAATATTTAAAACATTAAACTTTACATACATAACTGGTAGTCAACCATACATTATACCCACACACATTACAGTATTTTAAGTTCAACCAACTAGATCAAATCAAGTCTTAAATATACAACAGAACTTAAACACAAGACACTTCGGGAACCTCCACGTGAGGCACAATGGTTGGCTGACAACAGAACACGGATCCAGACAAAAGCCTTCAGGCTCGAACTCCAGAATGCTCACCTATACATATATATATATATATACAAACAGTGAGCTAAAGCCCAGTGAATAACATTAAGGTAAAGGGGTTAGTGAACGAAATCCGAACATATCATAAGCGGAAAACAAATCATAGCATAATCATCCTCATATCAGAACATAATAATGGTACATCCCATGGAACACATTACAGAACATCTTCCGACTAGAGTAATCGGTTACGGATACCGATAAAACACATATCACCACAATGAAGTGGCTAACGAGATCTCGTAAACTTGTATGTCATGGACCCGCATTTTCATGCCGTCCCCCATGACTTGGGACTATCTATGGATGCCATAATAGATTTCAAACTTGGGATGTTCGTTCACGTAAACAGATATCATATCAGAAATCATAGCTTATCACATTTCATTTAGAACATAATTCATAAAAACGTATCTTTACGATAACGTTACTCACAGTGGTTCCAGTAAGCGGTCAATCAATCCTTGAGTCTTAACCTACAACCATAAAATACATAACACAAGCACGTCTTATTATTACACATTCATATGGTCAACACGGCTTAGCTTTCATTACGTTGCTTCTTGTTCTTTCTTATCACAATGCTTAAACACACACACACACTTGCAATTCCTTGACTTAGTACATTCATTCCTTAGTGTGTTTCTAATCCATAACCTCATTATCAAAGCTTAATTAGGTCTTAGCAATGCCTAAGATGCAATGAGGATGCCAAAACATGAATTGGGACACTTAGTAAAATTTCTAAAAGTAAGGTCCCCGCTTGAGCGTAGCTTTCCTCGCTCGAGCGTACATGCAAAATGAGAGGGGTCGCTCGAGCGCATATTCCCTCGCTCGAGCGGTCTGCAAAGATATGAAACTTCTAGGAGCTTGCAATTCATGCTCAAGCGGACTTTAGGTCGCTCGAGCAAAAGCGCACGCACTCAGAGTGGTCGCTCGAGCATAAACTCCCACGCTTAAGCATATATGCAAATTCTGAAATTTCTAGATTTGATCACCAAGCTCAAAACTCGAATTCAACCTTCCAAAACACATCTCTTGGGCCCCAAAACTTGAGATAACATAGTACACTTGTAAAATATGAAGAATTAAGGATTATTTCATAAAATCGTGGCCTAAGGGTTTGCCAAAAGCTCACATTTCATCTTGAATTTCAAGAAGCAAAACATGCATGCAAAATCTTTCAAGCTTTTTTCTTCAAAACTCATGAAACTAGCAAATTGAGCTCACAAGCTCCATGTATGTAAGAAATTCCTTCTCAAAACATGTATTCAAGTGATTAAGCATGGTAATTCCAACGTGGATGATATAAATCATGTTCAAAATGATGAAAGTTAAACTAAACTAAGCATGCATGTATGAATTAACTCTAAATTCATCATCTTTGGTCCAATTCTTGTACATAATCACAAATTCTTCTTGAATTGATCTACTTGGTGGTTAAAACTCATAATTAAGTCTTAAATCCTTACCTAGAGTCTTGAATTACTCTTGTTCTAGCACAATCTTGATGAATTCAACACAAAACCTTCAATTCTCTTCCTCTCTCTCTAGAATTGCACTCTCTCTCTCTCTAAAATGAATCTCAGATTTTTTGCACTAAGGGGGTAAAAGAAATGAGCTCAAAATGAGCTTAAGGCTCATATATCTAGCTATGATGCTGAAATACATTAATTAGAATATAAGGTTTGCCAAACGTAACTTAATGAATCAGATTGAATCAATTTTTAATAAAATTTGCCAAATGATTCTAAAAATTCCAAATAACACATTCATGTAACAAATTCCGATTTCGGATGCCGATAAGGCTTTCAATTTACATATTAAAGCGGAATTCTAAACAGATATTTCTACGAGTAATAGATAGGAAGCCAAAGATCATGCAAATTACATAATAAACCATAATTTATTTTATCTACTAAATTAACATCCTTGATTACTGATTAGTGGCTAATTAGGGATCGGGGTTATTATAGTCTCCCCACCTTAAAAAGTTTGGTCCTCCAAACTCAAGTTATCTTATATCAAAAGAAATGATGTCCATAAAAAGTATAATTGCAATTCTTTACAAAATAGAAGAATAACCATATTCATAAATATGTTCATAACCTAATCTCGACCTTAGCTTCGTACAAAAATGGAATCATAAATCATATACAGAGATTAGGGTTCATATCAAACAGAGTCTTATGCACATTCAGACTTTTTAAGTCAAGAACAGAGTCAGATACGTGTTCCTATTCATATTCTTGTCCAGATCATACACAGATGTCACAAGTCTTGCTTAAACATACGTGATACATCCCTTAGCATTAATAGAGCAGATACAGAACAGATATAGACACGTGAGGGTTACGAATAACCAGTTCCATAAAGGAACCTCCGAATCCAGGTAATAGAGAATACACACGCTGAGCCCCATAATGGAGCCTCCGGTACGGGTAACAGAGTATAGACAGATTAAGTTCCATAATGGAACCTCCGATACCGGGTAACAGCCAACATATATCACATTATGCTAAGGATGTCACGAATACATATCATAAATTGGACAATCATTCAGCATATAGCATATAGCATTTCAGAAAACAAAACTTATTCTATCACATAGAAAATAAATACAGTTGGACATAACTTTATTAAGTTATTACTCGCGTTACTTATATCAAGTACTTATGGGACGTCATAGATTCACACTGTTTCCCATTATTAAGCCATAGAGACTTGATTTACTCACTCCCGAGTCATCCATCCGGTCTTTGTCCGATTTGGTTTTCAATCTGGTAATCTTATTATAGTTAATCTAGGTCATTCTAAAGTTATTAGGAATACAAGGTAATTTCGTACATTGACCCCATAGCAGTAAACGAAATTCTGAGGTAATCACTCATATACTATTCATCAGCCTCAGTTCCCACAAATTCAATCGTACAATGTGTCAATACAGAAGCAGTCCTACTGATTACATATACCCCCAGATAGTCAGAGTTTATAATCAAACCAGTCTGTTGTCACAATTCCCATCAGGTTTGAAGTATAGTAACACCAAAACAATCATTCTCTAGTCAAACTAGTTCATGGTCAAAACGATAATACCGGGTAATTAATCACATGTCATATATACAGTATTCCCATATTCTCCAAGCATAAGTTACCAAATTCCATAATCCCATTCACGTGTTTCCAATCGGTTATAAGCGTATGGTAAAAAGTCATCTATAACCACGTAGTCTGTTGTCGAGGGTTCACATTCTTCCTAAGTGTTCGAGATTGATTCAAGTTTTCATTCGGTTAATTCCCTTAGCAACACAGCCCTGTCATTCAATCATAAGCAATTCACAATCCCCCATAATATGATCAATCAAATAATAGCTCTCAATAAGGGTCTCCTCAGCTAAAATCAATGAAAGTTCAACCAGGTCATATCAACTAAAAGTTCTAGCCAGTCATTTTAAAAGCGTGAGTCATCAAACAGAAGTTCCATCAGTTAGGCAAAGGTCTCGTCAAACCACGGTTCTATCAGGTTAGATCAGGTAAAAGTTCTATCCTTATCATTTCCAAACGAGGTACATTAGTTCTATAGTTCATACTCCATTTGCTTAGGTACATAGTCAGTAGTTTCACAATTAGTCTAAGTTCATCAATTTTCAAAGTCACATCAGAGTCATGTATCATAATACTTCATGTTAAAAGTGTTTTAGGTCACATACGCTGTGTTCTCTAAATAAGTTTGCATGTGGGTGTACAGGCATACAGTTGTTCATACCAAGAGGTAAACATTACGATCAATATAGCAATTTCCCAAACGAGTTTTTCATGTAGCATACGGTACACAACAACAGATTGTTATACAAAAGTTTCAAATTGGTCACACAGTCATTAAAGCATGGGCTCACTGGTCTAGTCAAACAGTCTTGTCAATGTTCAACAATCACAGTCCACAGTTTAGAGGTTATCACGTGGGGTCTTTACTTAGTCATAGAATCCCAGAGTCGTAGTCCTAATGGTCAAATTATCAAAACAAATAACATATCAATCATTCTGAGCAAAGGTACAGTCATATATGTGTATGTCCAAAGTCTAATAACATCCACAAGCATTGGTATGCATATACATAAGTCCAAACATTCTCCATAGCATAGATAGTTGTTAAACAAAAGGGTCTAAAGCGTCACACATAGTTCACATCAGGCAGTAGGTCTCAAAGTGTACAAGCAAGGACGTATGTATACGAACATGAGTCTAGAATCAATTATCGTTTAGGCATTCGTTCTCAAATTCATAAGCAAAATTCATTCTTCCAACTTACATAAGTTCTCAATTTCAGAAGTTCCACACTCAAACAGTTCACGTATGTCATTCGAGTTCATGGGTCTAATCATTCAATGATGTCAGTCAATATATAACGGTTCAGTTTAAGTCATGGTCATACAGATTTTCTCAAATTATAGTCAATCATAATGTATTCCCATGTTCGATAGTTGTAGCATAGTTCAAAAGGTCGTACCTAATAGTTCACATTGAATTGTTGCACTACGGTACAAAGATCTAACCCAGCAAGTCCCAACAATTCTCATAACACAGGTGATTCGTTAAGTTCATAAGGTCCCGAGCATCTCACATAAAATTTACATTAAATAGTGAGTCTTCAAGATAGTCAATAACTAGGGTTCACAATTTTGATAATTCAATTGGTCCAATCAACATGTCCACAATCTATATCAGGTTAAGGAGTGTACACTTTCCACACAAATTCCCATATAAACAATTGCACATAATTAAGGTAATACCTACGTCAGTCATTTCAGTATTCCGAGCATTTTCTGGAACTAGGGTATAAACCCTTCCTTGCTTCTAGGTGTTGCTCGGTTGAGCTCGTGAGCAAGATTTTGCTAAGTGTCCTTTCCATCCACATCTAAAACAAGCTCCTGATAGGTGGCGACAAATGCTCCAATGTTGTTTCCCACATTCTTTACAATTAGATATATCATTGTTCACATTGCTTCCCCGACTTTCTTTGTTCACAGTTATTGCCCTAGGTTTTTCATTCGCAGAGGTCATCGAATTACTAATCATTTCAACTTTCTGTTTCTTCTGTTTCATTCTTTCTGATTCAGTTGATGATATTGATTTTGATATTTTCAATGCTGCTATATTTGCCTCAGACATTAATGCTCTATCAAGGACATCTACATACTTTGACAGTTTTAAAACGCCAACTTGGTCAAACACATCTAGGTCAAGCCCACCTTCAAATTTTCTAGCCTTTTTGTAGTCAGTATCTATCATGTGGGGTGCATATCGGGCTAGTTCAGTAAATTTTTCTTCATATTCTGCCATAGTCATATCACCTTGTTTTAGTTGTTTAAATTCAGATACTTTCCTATCTCGGATGCATTGGGGAAAATATTTTTCAAAGAAAATTTCTTTAAATCTATCCCATGTCACACCCTCATTACCATTTCGTACTAACATCCACCATCTCCTAGCCTCCTCTTTAAGCGTGAATGTTGCCAACAAAACTTTCTGTGCCTCAGTACACAGAAATACCTCAAATATTTTCTCAGTTTCTAAGACCCAAGCCTCGGCTTTTATCGGTTCAATACCCCCTTGAAATTCCGGTGGTTTCATCTTATTGTATTTCTGTGTCAGTGTTATCATATCATAATTAGCTGGTCCAGGTACATGTATTTGCCCTTGTTGCTGTTGTTTCAGATTTTCGGTTAAGACTTTAACCATTCTTTCTAACGGGCTAATTTTAGCTTCAGAAGATTCAGATTCGTTTATATTCCTTGTTCTTTCCATGGGCTACACACAAGTAGGGTGCTTATTAATATAAGGAAAGCTCTCATTGATTCCACATTTCATTTCAATTCAGATACGGTCACATGATCCTTTACTTCAGTACGTTCATGTTTACATAGATTCCATATTCGGTATTGACATTTACATTACATGTTATTTCACTTAACTTCTTTGATCATGCTCAAAGGTTTCATTTCATTTCATTTCCAATAAGGACGTGTTCATAATAGCTCACATACTTACACATGATAATGCAATGTCTCTATTTCATTTCTAGGACATCATATAGCTCATATGGACACGTGTGTGCGGTATAACTCATGCTTTGATACCACTCTATCACAACCCAAACCCGCCCCTATAGGTTTAGCATCGTAACCGGCCAGTAATCATTGGATTACCGAAGGCCTCTGAACAGATTAACAAGATTAAGGGGCTAGCGGAAGCAAATACATAAATATAGTTGTCGAATGAGCTGTGCTGACTTATATGAAATAGAATATTTAAAACATTAAACTTTACATACATAACCGGTAGTCAACCATACATTATACCGACACATATTACAGTATTTTAAGTTCAACCAACTAGATCAAATCAAGTCTTAAATATACAGAAACAATAGAACTTAAACACAAGACACTTCGGGAACCTCCACATGAGGCACAATGGTTGGCTAACAACAAAACACGGATCTAGACAAAAGCCTTCAGGCTCGAACTCCAAAATGCTCACCTATACATATATATATATATATACAAACAGTGAGCTAAAGCCCAGTGAATAACATTAAGCTAAAGGGGTTAGTGAACGAAATTCGAACATATCATAAGTGGAAAATAAATCATAGCATAATCATCCTCATATCAGAACATAATAATGGTACATCCCATAGAACACATTATAGAACGTCTTTCGACTAGAGTAATCGGTTCCAGATACCGATTAAACACATATCACGACAATGAAGTGGCTAACGAGATCTCGTAAACTTGTATGTCATGGACCCGCATTTTCATGTCCTCCCCCATGACTTGGGACTATCTATGGATGCCAATCGTCC
Organism: Camellia lanceoleosa; assembly: GCA_025200525.1. NCBI lineage: Eukaryota > Viridiplantae > Streptophyta > Magnoliopsida > Ericales > Theaceae > Camellia > Camellia lanceoleosa. The sequence goes on along the minus strand of CM045769.1, from coordinate 65,412,627 downwards.
ACATAAACAGATATCATATCAGAAATCATAGCTTATCACATTTCATTTGGAACATAATTCATAAAAATGTATCTTTACGATAACGTTACTCACAGTGGTTCCAGTAAGCGGTCAATCAATCCTCGAGTCTTAACCTACAACCACAAAATACATAACACAAGCACGTCTTATTATTACACATTCATATGGCCAACACGGCTTAGCTTTCATTACGTTGCTTCTTGTTCTTTCTTATCACAATGCTTAAACACACACACACTTGCAATTCCTTGACTTAGTACATTCATTCCTTAGTGTGTTTCTAATCCATAACCTCATTATCAAAGCTTAATTAGGTCTTAGGAATGCCTAAGATGCAATGAGGATGCCAAAACATGAATTGGGACACTTAGTAAAATTTCTAAAAATAAGGTCCCCGCTTGAGCGTAGCTTTCCTCGCTCAAGCGTACATGCAAAATGAGAGGGGTCGCTCGAGCACATATTCCCTCGCTCGAGCGGTCTGCAAAGATATGAAACTTCTAGGAGCTTGCAATTCACGCTCAAGCGGACTTTAGGTCGCTCGAGCAAAAGTGCACGAACTCAGAGTGGTCGCTCAAGCGTAAACTCCCACGCTCAAGCGTAGATGCAAATTCTAGAATTTCCAGATTTGATCACCAAGCTCAAAACTCGAATTCAACCTTCCAAAACACATCTCTTGGGCCCCAAAACTTGAGATAACATAGTAAACTTGTAAAATATGAAGAATTAAGGATTATTTCATAAAATCTTGGCCCAAGGGTTTGCCAAAAGCTCACATTTCATCTTGAATTTCAAGAAGCAAAACATGCATGCAAAATCTTTCAAGCTCTTTTCTTCAAAACTCATGAAACTAGCAAATTGAGCTCACAAGCTCCATGCATGTAAGAAATTCCTTCTCAAAACATGCATTCAAGTGATTAAGCATGGTAATTCCAACGTGGATGATATAAATCATGTTCAAAATGATGAAAGTTAAACTAAACTAAGCATGCATGTATGAATTAACTCTAAATTCATCATCTTTGGTCCAATTCTTGTACATAATCACAAATTCTTCTTGAATTGGTCTACTTGGTGGTTAAAACTCATAATTAAGTCTTAAATCCTTACCTAGAGTCTTGAATTACTCTTGTTCTAGCACAATCTTGATGAATTCAACACAAAACCTTCAATTCTCTTCTTCTCTCTCTCTCTAGAATTGCACACACTCTCTCTCTAAAATGAATCTCAGATTTTTTGCACTAAGGGGGTAAAAGAATTGAGCTTAAAATGAGCTTAAGGCTCATATATCTAGCTATGATGCTAAAATATATTAATTAGAATATAAGGTTTACCAAACATAACTTAATGAATCAGACTGAATTAATTTTTAATAAAATTTGCCAAATGATTCTAAAAATTCCAAATAACGCATTCATGTAACTAATTCTGATTTTGGATGCCGATAAGGCTTTAAATTTACATATTAAAGCGGAATTCCAAACAGATATTTCTATGAGTAACAGATAACAAGCCAAAGATCATGCAAATTACATAATAAACCCATAATTTATTTTATCCACTTAATTAACATCATTGATTACTGATTAGTGGCTAATTGCAGGTCGGGGTTATTACACACAAGAAAGCTAGGTTAGCTCAAAGGTTGCTTGTTATGGAAGACGGAGTAGGGAGGAGCTCTCAAGGTGTATATAGGCTTTCTAAATTTTGTTCAACCCTCAAAACAATGACATAACTTCAATTTTATAGAATTTGAGCTCAAAAGGTGATAAATATCTTAAAAAATGGACAGCTGGCGGTTTCCCGCCCAAAACAATGTTTTTCGCCACCGAGGCCCGGCCGACCATTCATAGCCATGGCCGGCCATCACTGATGCATGGCCGGGCTTTGATGCCCTCCCCTATTTTTTGGTTCAAACTCAGCTCAGGGTGGCAAAAGGTTAAAAAATGAAACTCACAAGTTCAAACAAGGTAAATGTTAAAGATTTGAGGTTATTTCAAGAGCCTGACTGAATCCGAATCGCTGTGAATTCAAAGCACATAATTCAAATTTCATCATCGAGTGTATCGAACCAAGCGCCTAAGTCTTGCTGGTGGTCAAAAATGAGGTGTCTACAGCTACCCCTCTTTGATAGAGCTCAAAGTCATGAAGTGATGTGAGTGAATGTCAAAGCCCGTAGATGACCCATTTGATAAGGCCACAAGGCTTGGGCAAGAAAGCAAGACATAAATTAAATTGGTTGCGCTCACAAGCTGCCTACGTATCCCTTTGCAAGGAATCAAACCAACGTAGTTCAGTGGCAAGATGCAAATGATTTGCATGATGCAACTTTGAAAGACGGACTGGCATGCTTCGCGAAGCCGGCTATTTTGAAAACTTATGATCATGCAAGATGATGCAATGAACAATAATAAGCACAATACACAAGATAACGAAATAACAACACATGAATGAATAGATTCAAACTTAAAGTGAAAAGATCCAAAACACACTCTACCCACGCCAAAATAGAGGACGAGGAAAGAAAATACCGCTCAGGGCTGCGTTTCACACATTATGAGAAACAAGAAAATGAAAAGTGCTCTGAGTCATGTTTCACACGTCTCGGGATGAGAGCAAAACAACTTTGGGTCACACTTCATGCGTCCTAAGATAGAAACAAAACTGCTTGGGATTGTGTTTCACGCGTCCCAAGATCAAACACACCCAAGGCCACATTTCACGCATCCTGAGATAGAAGAAAAAAAAATGATCGGGGTCGTATTTCACACCTCCCAAGGTAAAACCCGCCCAGGGCTGCGTTTCATGCATCTTGAGAAACAAAAACCACTTGAAGCCGTTTTTCACACGTCCCGAGATAAAACCCGCCTAGGGCCGCATTTCACGCCTCTTGAGAAATAAAAACCGCTCGAGGCCGTGTTTCACACGTCCCGAGATAAAACCTGTCCAGGGCCGTGTTTCACCCGTCCTAAGAAACAAAAACAGCTCAGCATTATGTTTTACACGTCCCGAGGTAAAACCCGCACAGGGCCGCGTTTCATGCGTCCTGAGAAACAAAAATTGCTTGGGGTCGTGTTTCACACGTCCTGAGATAAAACTCGCCTAGGGCTGCGTTTTACGCATCCTGAGAAACAAAAACTGCTCAGGGCCGTGTTTCACACGTCCCGAGATAAAACCCACCCAGAGTCGCGTTTCACGCTTCTTGAGAAACAAAAAAGAGGTTTGCAATAGATGCGCGAAATGAATAAGTACGATAGATGCACAAAGTGAATGTGTGCAATAGATGCACAAAATGAGCTTGTGAAAGTGTGCAATAGATGCACTCATGATCTTAGCTACAAAGCTATACAGGTTCTCCTACTGAGACACGAATGACTTATCTGGAACTCCTCAGAACGAACTGTACATACAATATCGTTTGGTTACAACAAAATGGAGCGAACTATGAATTAGACAAAATAATTAAAACAAACAAATAAAATCAAAGAAATACGTTCTCTTTTGTTTGTTTTCACTTTTCCTCAACTTCTTCTTTTTTTTTCACTCACTGTTGTTGTTGTTTTTTTTTTTCACTCATTATTATTATTATTATTATTATTATTATTATTATTATTATTATTATTATTATTATTATTATACACCCAAATTAAAACTCAAACAATACCAGAAATAAAATAATAATAAACTAACATAACATAATGTAAATAACAAACAACACACAACAACAAAACAAAAAAACAAAAACAAACAAAAAAAAACAAAATTGAATTCACCAAGGGCCGGCCAAGCCTCGGTGAAGCACGACCGGGCTTCGATACAGTCGGCTGGCCTTCGATAGTGTCAAGGACAGAATCGGGAAAGCCCCGACCTATGGCTATTTAAAACACATTCCAAGCTTCAAATCACCCACACCCTAGGTCAAAATCCTTCCCCCTTCCTTTCTAAACTTCATCTCTCTCTAGATTTCCTCTTTTCTTGAGTTACCCAACAACTTTTGCAAAATGTTTCCTTGAAACCCTCTTGATCCTCCACCTTTTGAACCGATTCGATTTTGGTTTGGTGAAGTTTTGAGTTTTCGCTTGGTTTTTCTTAGATTCTTACTCATTTTCCCAAACTTTTTCCCCTTCTTCCTTTGATTTTTTTTTATCTCCTCTTTATTTTCTCTCTCTTAGGGTTTTAGTTTTGTGATTTTCACTCCAAAAACACCCAACCACTCATTTTTTATTTTTTTTTTCACTTTTCAACTCCTCTCTATGGCTAGTGACGAAGTACCTATTCCTGACCCCACCACAGGTATCAGTGCTGCCCTTGGTGTGAACATGGAGGCAGAGGAGGCTACTATATTGCTTCCCTTGCCGAGAGGCCTTTTGATGTGGCTACATACCAGCCGCGTACACATGTGCCACCCCTAGGCAGCATCTTGAGAATTGAGGGTTTTATTCCAGGGATGGATGGGGACAGTCTACTACGAGAGTCCATGGAGCATATATCTGCCGACTCGTCCATGGTATGCAACTTTTACCCTATTTTACTTTGCACACATGTTGAAATATTGAAACTGATAAACAAACCACTCATCTCTGCTGTACATATACTAATAAAACTTCCAATTGATAGGTGATAGCCAGGAGGATAGATGGCTATGGCTCCATATCTGGCTCTCGGCGTTGGTACGAGCGGCTCCCCGCAAAGGTCCGTACTTTAGTTAATGCTGCTGGCTTTGGGCCCTTCTGCTCCAGGCTCATACAGATGAGGGCCGAGTTTTGGCTTTATGGGGCCTTGGTAAAGAGACGATGGGACACCACTGACTCATTCCACTTCTCTTCGACCGGGGAGATGACTTGACCCCATATGACTTCTTGATGTTGACCGGTTTGCGGGTTAGGGTCGGCGGCCTAGTCCCCTTTGATCTGGATATGACCCAATGGAGAGATACACAGCTCCAGCTTCTCGGGGCGATCCCAGACACTACCAGCCACGGGATGGTGCGCTACAGTTAGTTTTTGGAGTACTTTTCTAGCACTCAGCCAGCTACTACAGATGAGGTTGCCCAATACACCCACGACTTCCTCATATATCTTCTCGGTACTATCTTGTTTGTGAACAGGGAAAATGCCATGGGCTTATACATTCTAGGGGCACTGGTACACCTTCTCGAGTGGTGGAGTACGACTGGGGTGGTGCTGGCTTGGCCACTTTATACTGTTATATGAGCTCTATCTCCCGCTGCAAGACGGATTCTCTCAGCGGCTACTAGAGGGTTTGGGAGGTATACCTACTCACTTTTCTGATATGCTTTACATTCTGTTCACTATTGCATTTCTTGTTAATCTAGCTTTGGGTCTACACATATTTCACTTCATTGGCTCTAGTCCTAGTGAGGCCGATCGAGTTGTCAGTACCTCGCTCCCGGTACTACAACTTGTGGTTCGAGCGACGCCGCCTTGTAGACCGAACCTTCCCGTACTTCTGCCACTTTTTTGACACGATTACGGCAGACTAGGTAAGCATATTGCAATGTTTTCCAAACTACACGGTCACTCTCATGCCATTGCATTTGTACCATATTGACATTCTCATACTACACTGACTTCTGATATTGCACTGACATTCTCATCCGACACTGCACTGCCATTCTCATCTAACACCGTGCTTTTCTTTTCTCATCTTGCCTTGATCTAGCAGACCTTTGCATCTTGCCGACATCGACCTTTGCGATTTCATAGGTTGATTGGCACTCTTGGGCGGGCATGTCCCAGGTGTCGAGGATAACCTATACCGCTGCCTGGCATGCCTCTACAATGAGGATTATGTTCGAGGGCCCCTTTGTTCAGGCGTACTACCTTAAAGAGAGGTTCATCCGCCAAACGCAAGGCGTTGCTGACCTCGACATTCCACATCCTCCTCCTCTTCCCGGCATGAGGGTAGTGAATGATCTACAGGACGGTCCTGAGCTTGACCTCTTGATGATGGGCGAGGACGACGATCGTCATCATGAGCCTGGCGATTTCACTACCTTCTTACACACCCGAGTGATAGTGCCTCTTACCCTACGCATGGCTCGAGCTGTGCCAGAGGTTGCTGCTGTTGGGGCTAGGGATGCACCTACTAAAGGTACCCCTGTCGTTGCTCCCATTCTTGGATTTCCTATTATCCCCATCGAGATCATATACATGCGTCCAGATGGAGTGATCGAGCAAATCCCACTTGAGCACATCGAGGAGAGGGACCGCAGACTTGTGTTTGGTCCTGGCGTCGAGCAGGTACACATCCCTTTATGCTAGTCCATATCGCACTTTAGATTGTTTTCTGCTATTTCTATTCATTGTTCTACGTTGTTTCTGTCTACCTTTTTCATATTCTGTTCTTTTGTAGATACCTCGGGCATTTGGTGACGAGCTCCTTCAGACAATCAACCAACTACTCCTCACGGTACGGAGGAGACAGACTGCCTTAGTCATCCATGGGATCGAGGTACATTCTATTTGTAGTCTACTGTTGTTGCCATACTGTACACTTCTGTTCACTCTTACTGATATCTATCCTCTTTTCAACTTAAGCCGACACCAGCAGTGCCTGTAAGATCTTCCGCATATAGTAGACTGAGACGGGGCCCAGTGAGAGGCCGAGGAGGAGTTGATCGGGGGAGAGGTTGAATGAGGTAGTGCTCACCTTCCGAGAAGTCTTTTGATAGGTCCGCGACCCCTGATGTGATAACCCTGCTCCGTATTATGCTAATTAGTCTTAGTTATGATTGTGAGTATGTGTTTGGTATGATTTTGGATGCCATTTATGTGATTATATATGGTTTTGAATTTCTATTTGTTCATCGTAGGAAAATATGTTCAACTTACAGTTGTAAACTGAAAATTGAAGGCCTTATCGACCACAGAAACCGAAATTGACTACGCCATTGTGATTAGCATAATTTTTTTGAGACTACGGTAAAATTTAATTAGAAATTGATTTGGATCAAAATAATTAGATTTAGAATGACTAATTAAGTTCAATTACTTAGCCTAATCAAATTTGATTAGGCAAACATATATAAGGGCCTTCTTACACTTAAACTCTTCATTTTGTGAACTCAAAAATCTGAAATCACACTCTAGAGAGAGAGAGAGAGAGGGCCGGTTCTAGAGAGACAAAGAAGGAGAATTGTGTATCTTGGCTCAAAGTTTGTGAATTTGGAAGCTTAACTCCAAGAATTAGCTAGAAATTGGGAGCTTGGAACTCCAGGGTGAGTGTTTGAGCATTGGTTCATAAGTTGAGGTTGTAATTTTGAGAATTTGATGTTAGATTGTAATCAAGAGTGTGAGTTGAGTTGAATATGAAGTTAGAATGCACATGCATGCATAGAATCACCATGAATTGCCATGAATTATATAATCTAACATGTAGCTTGCTAATTATGAAAAATTGAGTGTTGGATCATACTTGCAAGCATGGTTTTGATGAGTTTCATGTGTGTAAGCATCACTTGAGCCATTTGAAATGGAATTAGAGTAAAAAATTAACATGCATACTTGATTAATGGAGATATAAAGCTTGTATGGGGTTTGAATGCATGGGTTTTGATCATACAAGAGAAATGTTGATTAATTTAGGAATTAGATCATGATTTTGAACAATTGACTTCATATTGGTTATGTTCTCATAGTATGTAATGTGTTTATATGTTTTTGTGTCCAAAAACTTGAGTTTTGAACCCTTGGACATTGAGTTGGAGCTTCAACAGCGATTCTGGAAATTCCAGAATTTGGCATGTCCACTCGAGCGGGGAAAGGGCCGCTTGAGCGTGAAATGTTAATTCCTAGAACTTTTGTAGACTTTGATGTCCGCTCGAGCGGGGAGATTCACGCTCGAGCGCCAAGCCATGTAGTTTGACTTTCAGCTCGAGCGTCCGAAGTCACGCTTGAGCGTAAAAATGAGGCTACCAGCACTTTTGCAGACCTAACGGGTCTACTCGAGCGGCGGTAGCCACACTCGAGGAAGGAGCCCTGTTTCAGAAATTTTGTAAAGATGTCTTTTGTTTCATTTTCCGTTCTCTTTCATTTTTAAGCACTCTTAGGCATGCATTGAGCATTATAAATGAGTTAAAAGAATAAGAAAGAAGCCTAAGAGGGATGTATGAATTAAGAACGGATTGAATCATTTGTGACCCATTATGTTCATGAAATGTGTAAGGTCAAGCACGAGAGCAAATCCACCGGCAGATCACTGTGAGTAATATCTTAGTAAAGATATTTTGAAGTATGTTATTTGTCCAATTGCTTATTTCTATTTGAACTTCATAAGTTTGTCAATTTGAATTATGGACAAATATTTGTTGTGCCAAATGATTGGGCCAAAGGCCATCGGACAGGAATGATTGGGCCAAAGGCCGTCGGACATGAATGATTGGGCCAAAGGCCGTCGGATATGAATGATTGGGCCAAAGGCCGTCAGATATGAATGATTGGGCCAAAGGCCGTCGGACATGAATGACTGGACCAAAGCCGTCGGATATGAATGATTGGGCCATAGGCCGTCGGACATGAACGAATGGGCCAAAGGCCGTCAGAAATGAATGGATTGGGCCTGAGGCCATTTGATACGTCTGGATCTGTAGTCACTTGATACACTAAGTAGAAAGATGAATTGGGCCCAAGGCCGTCTGATGTATTTATTTTAAACACCGTTCATGTACCTCCTTTATTTGATATTATTCACTGGGCTTTCACTCACTCTCATTCATGTGTTTGTAGGTGAGCCAAGCAATGTCCAAACCCAGCCTTAGTGAAGTATGTGGGAGGCAGTCAGAGTTTTGAGGAGTCAGCCCTTACGTCTCATGCACGAGACTTGTTTTCGCCCTTTTGCCCTTTTGTATATTTTTGCTATGTTTGGCGAAAACGTTGAATTTCCTTTGTATATAAGTTTTGTTTAGCTGACTATATAACTGAAAGTTCCTGGATAAAGATTAACCTTGTGAATATGTGTGAGTTATTATAAAATGTTCGTGGAATGATTTTATCATATCATGTAAGCACAGCTCTATGGACAAAGTTTTAAATTTTGCTTCTGTTTTGGCCCCTTGACTTTGAAGAGATATGTTCTATTTGGTTTGAGGCCGTAGGTAATCTCCTGATTATTGGCTGGTTATGACCTTAATCCATGGGGGCGGGTTCGGGTCATGGCATCTGAAGACAAGGAAGAGGAGATTGACTTACAGTCGAGTAGCCCTAGTGATGACAGCGATGCACCTTCTCTATAGCCGAGGAGGAAGAGAGCTAGGATGGGCTACTGATGATGATTTGCTATTTTGTTTGTTTTTCTTTCTTTTTTTTTTTTTTTTGCTATGTAGTTAAAGACTAGCTCCGGATAGACTTTTTGTTTTTGAAGACTTTTCTTTTGTTTTGTTTTGTAAAACAATGATCGGGGCTGGACCAGCTAGTTAAAAAAAGTCAAGTTTTGTTGACTAATCTCTTTGCACAATATGATGAACAGCATTTGAATGTGATGAATGGCATAACCCTTGCACGGTAACTTTACATAAGACTCGAAACAACAACTGTTGATTCTTACATTCATTCTTGAATTGGATAAAAACCCACAATCGGATAAAATGTAAAATACAACTCGATAATAGAAAAACGAAATGAAAAGAACTCAAAAATGATAAAAAGCACTTGGTACAAACAAAAAAAGATTCAAATGTACAGTTGTAGTGCACCCAAACAAAGGCCAGCTTTTGCTACAATTGCACTGAATTGGACCAGCACCAAGACCCAGCCAGGTTTCACTGATGCACGACTGGCCATTAGTGTGATATCGTTCAGTGTTATCCAGCCGTCATGCATAGCTCCATCTCAAACTCTATAAATAGTACCCCCATGCTATTTTTCTGGCAGACTCACAAGTCTTTGATATTTTTCTCTCAAGATGGAGATGTTATTTATCAATAAGCTTCGAGACTGGATAACCACTTTGGATGGCTCAGGAAAGGTGAATTTCTACGGTTTCGGCCAAAACGCCCTTTTTCCTTTGAGCTACACTTCTCTTTGCTTTCCATTCCTCTATGCCGCGGTTCGATATTGGAACTCGGTCACACATGTATTTAGCTTCGAGGGACAAGAAATATGCTCAACGATTGAAGAATTTCAGGCACTAATGGAATCCCGGTGCGATGAGGAAATCATGCCTCAGCCCCATTTTAGCCATGCCCAAGCTTTGGATTGGATGTGTGGACTCACTCTACACGAGGCTCAATCTCTAGCCCACGACGGAGGACTAGACATTCCCAGTTTGATTCATCAATTTTCCGATGTCGGTGACCAAGGCGACCTTCTCTGACGAGGCTTTCTGTAACATGCCCTCTGCTTGTGTATGCTTTCTCATTTCCTTCTTGCCCCTAGTTTCAGCGGGTCAAGCATTCGATTGATCAAAGTGGCCTAAGGTTTGAAAGAAGGCAAGAACAGCATTGGTTTGGTGCTGGCCGAGACTCTGATGGGCTTAGATGCCTTTTATCGACCGGAAACTACTAAATTTGCGGGGAGTCCACTACTTCTGCAGGTAATGTTTCCCACCCTTTCTCATATGTGTTTCTCACATCACTTGGCACTCATGCTCTATTTTTCTCTAAAAGCCCTTTTCTCACTTTTCTCTCTACATACATCTCTCTATTCTTTAATCTTTATTTTCTTTCATCCCTTCCCAGGTGTGGCTTTTGGATAAGCTGAAGGTAGTGGACTCTTGCCCTAAGTACTCAACACGAGGCTATTTCTTTCACCACCGACTAGCGAATTTCCCGAATGAGGGATGGTGGTGCCACTGGTTATGCAACAGATCTACTGCTGACATTGCTTGGCGTTGCCCCCTGGCTTAATCTGACCAAAATGAGCTATAGCATGACTCGACAACCTGGGATTCAGCTGATTGGCCTCACACACTGTGTATTCTACTTCCTTTTTTGGTTCAAACATCAGTTTGGGCATGATCGGATCAGCCCAGAGGAAGGGGTAGGGTACCCGGTTTCATTCCCTATTTGAGGTTCACATTTGGCTAGGTACCTCACTGCTTTGAAGACGAGAGAGCTTCAGGCCCCTGTCCCTAGTTTCAGTTAGACCCTTTTTGGTGAGTGCCTGGCTTGGCTCGAGGATGAGGCATAAACCAGGCCCACTTTAGCATCAGAAGCTTCCACAAGCACGAGTAGGGGACGTAGGAACACCTGACTCATCTATGCCCCTAGTTTATTTGCTTTGACCTTTCTTTTCAAGTTTTTATGATATAATAAAAGCAACTTTGATTTGTATCAAAGAGTTGGAGAACTTTTATGTTGAAATCAATGAAATTAAAGTTATAAGCATTGAAAATTTTCCTTTTGGTCCAAAATTGGTCTAAGTTGTAAAAGGTAAAATTCGAAAAAAATCAACGTTTATTAAAACTTTCCAAAACCATTTTTGAAAAGGATCATCACCTGACACACACGGAATCAATCTGTCACACCCCAAACTTGCCCCTAAAAGTTTGAGCAAAACCGACCCGAAGATGGGTCTCAAAACCAAATAATCATATAGCATGAATACCTTATATAACACTGGGGCTTGAGCGGAAGCAATTAATAATCTAATATGACATCTATTGAGTAGTGTTTAAATGCCAGGATCATAAAACATTTTCATCACATAACCCAACATTAACGTAGTATATACATAAGTTACAACTACATACATACATATATAACCCTAACCCCCTAAATGGAGTGTAATCAAAACATTCAAGGGTGAAAAGTTATACATATTAATTAACATTCCACAACAGCACTAGTGACCCAACATTTGCTGCCATGAAAGGAACTCTACAAAAACAAAAAGACTTCACTTAAATTAACTTAGCACAATAGGGTTGACAAAAGAGCTGTTGGAGTTGGACTAGGACTGGCCTCCCGTCTGATTACCTACATAGATATACATAGCACGGAGTGAGCAAGGATCAGTGAATAATAGCATGTAGAACAATTCGTATGAATGAACAGAAATCACATTGGATGTAAACATATAATTCACATGCTTGTCTTTGTTCTGCATTCATTCCTAAAACGGCCTCGAGCCTAATATCATATAGAACAGCCTCAGGCCCAACATATTCAACAGCTGTTTAGAGCATTGAAGGGTAGGTTGAACATCGACATGTACACTACCTCTCTCGGCCTTAGGCCATGAGTCCTAAATAATTCGAATCATATTAGGGTCGATGAGACATCGGCATGTCCCCACCTCCTTTGATTCTAGGCCGCCAACAATAAGTAGCTTATATCTGAACGGCTTCGGACCCATTGATAGCAAAACGAAACAACCTCGGGTCCATAATAATACCATTGCTCAACATTACCACACAAGTTTTTCTATTGTTCAACATATCGAGACATAACCCATTCATGAGTAATAGTATATTAACGATAATCATTAGAAATCATCAGAAGTAAGTAGAACACAACATTGCACTACTATTACTCACAGTGCTGTGGAGGAGCAATAGTCCCTTTCTGTATGTGACCTACACATAGCATACAACCCACAAGTCAATTACTTTTCTTAGACAATATCAGATTCGTTCAACTCTTATTTACTTTCAAGCATTTTAAAAGGTTTAAATACACATTTCAATAATTCCAGAGGGTCTAACAGAAGAAAAGAAACACACTAAATTTTTCCTCTTGGGCCGCACGTGCGGAAGTCCTTTACCGCACGTGCGAAAATATGGACCGCACGTGCATTTATTACAAAACCTCAAGTTTTACTCCCTTGTTTTCTGCACGTGTGGCTGTGAGCTCCACACGTGCGGTGGTGCTTCCACGCAGCGTCATGACCGCAAGACGCGTGCGTCAGAACTCTATTTTGAGCAATCCGAACCAAGGCAAACATCCAACTAGGTATACACATCATAAGGTACAAAATATGAGAAATCAACTCAATATTATGATACAACATCACAATAACATGAATCACAAGTTTATAACACCACAACAAATATGAATCACAAGCTTAATTAGATCATCATCCCCTCCAAACTCATATACACAACTCAATTCTCTTTTTCTAGCTTTATGTGGCTAATCATATATATATATATAACCATCTAGTTGCATAGGTGAGTTCAAACATGCAAAACTAAAGAATAAGTTGTAATTCTTCTCCATATAGCTCAAAATAATTCCAAAACAACCTAAAACAAGAAGTATTCTTTCAATTAACCAATTACCATACACATGACTTTAATTATAAACCCTAGCTTATATGAATGTAAAAGAAGTTCCAACTCAAATCAATTAAAGAGGTTATTCTTGGTGGGTTATATCTACCTTGAACTCAAATCTCTATAATTCTTCTTAATTCTTCAATCTCCCCTCTTGTTGAAGCCTCCTCTTCTCTCTCTCTCTCTCTCTCTCTCTCTCTCTCTCTCTCTCTCTTACTCTCCTTCTCAGGAGATATTTTCTATGTGATGGAAAGTTACCAAATTAAGAGTCTAAAAGGACTATTTAAGGGTTGACTACATATTAATCAATTTAATCATTACGAATCAAATTTTTATAAAAATTCATATTATGATCTAAAAATCATGCTCATCACAATTATAAGGTCAATTTCGGGTTATCGCGGTTCTAAGGCTTCCAATTACTAATCCAAACATCACAGTTGTAACAGATTTTTCATACAATTGACAGATATAAATCCATAGTCATATAATTCACACAATTAAACTTAATTTTACATGGAATTTCACATTAAGAATATAGTAACACATATAATAAGAGACTGAAAGCATACCAGAAAGCATATAAGAGGGTTGGGTTATTACACAATCCTCAAGGTGTACGACCCTGAATCAAAAAAAAAAAAAAAATCACAAATTGCCCCTTGACTGAATAGCACTGCTCAACATTGTACCCAGCTCTTGTCTCAGAGTAAAGATCACAACCGAACTCTCAGGTAAAGGACAGATAAAGATGACTTGATCAGACACATGGACAGGACAGTTGAGTTAGTAGTGATTACAGCCGGACTTCAGGACGAAGTTGCCTACTTATCTCAAAGATGAGAATCAGGCCTTACGTAGTTCGGTTCAGGTTCACTCGAGTATTAACTCTCTCCTTTTATGCTCTAAGTTTTGCCAAGGCCGCCCTTTAGGGTTTTCAACCTTGCAAGCTCAGTTTTTCTTTATTTCTAATTTTTTTTGTGCTCTAACTTTTGCCTAGGTCGCCCTTCCGGGTTTTCGGCCTAGCAAGCTTCTCAGGGATAGTATTTCTTCAACTTGTCCATGTTGATTGGTTGGGAAAATTCTAGGCCATCCAGGTTCATGAGAATAATAGCCCACCCGACCAGATAGTTTTGATGATGTAAGGACCAGTCTAATTGGGCCTGAACTTGCCCCTAGGGTCATGGATGGGAGTTTGATTGTCTTTCAGCACCATATCTCCTTCTTTGAGATTCCAAGACTTAACTTTCTTGTTAAAATCCCTAGCAATCCTGCTTTGATAACTCTGAACATGGTACAATGCTTTCAGCCTTCTCTCGTCAAACAACATCAACTCTTTAAAGTTGCTCTATTGCTAGTTCGTCTCTGCTATCTGACACTCAGCCATAACTCACAGCGATGGGACTTCTATTTCAATTGGCAAAACAATTTCCATACCATAGATAAGAGAATAAGGCGTTGCCCCTGTAGAATCAGAATTGAAGTTCTGTAACCCCAGAGTGCAAATGGCAATTTGTCTGGCTAGTCCCTGTAGGTCTCAACCATCTTCTGCAAAATATTCTTGATGTTCTTGTTGGCGGCCTCAATAGCTCCGTTGGTTTGTGGCCGGTAAGTAGATGACATATGAAAAGCCACATTGTATTTCTCCAACAAGTCCATTACCTCTTTTTTGAAGTGGGAGCCATTATCTGAAATGATCTCGTTTGGGACTTCGTATCGGCAAATGATATTATTCTGGATGAACTTAGCCACATGTGATGCTTTCAACATGGCATAGGACTGACGTAATCAATTGCTACCAGAATGTATTCATGCCCATTCGACCCTTTTGGTGTGACTGCGCTTATGACATCGATTCCCCAAACTGAGAAAGGCCATGGTGAAGTCATGTTGTATAGTTTTGACAGCAGGATGTTCATGCAATTAGAATGAATTTGGCATTTGTGGCATTGTCGAACAAAACCAATACAATCCTCCTCCATAGTAGACCAATAGTAACCTTGTCTGAGAATCTTCTGGGATAACATTACTCTGTTCATATGCGCTCCGCACTCTCCTCCATGGATGGCTTGCATCAGGCACTTTGATTCCTCTTCTCGACACACAACTTGTGCATTCCCAGATGACCTCTTTTGTATAATTTACCTCCGCAGATGATAAATTAGACTGCCATTCACCATATTTCCCTTTTATCCTTGGCATTTGCCCCTGGTGGACAAACCTCATTTTCCAAGAAGTTCCATATATCGTAGTACCAAGGGTTTTTGTCTTGCGCTTCATCTATTGCAGCGATGGTCTCATAAGCTGGCATGTATCTCTGCTCAATGATAATCAGACGCATCCAGACTCCAAGTCGGATGTCTATCATGGATGATAGAGTTGATAAGGCGTCAGCGAACCTGTTATTCTCTCTCAGTGATGCGTAAAAGTCAACTTTTCAAACCTAGGAATCAGAACGTCTAGGGTCTGGTGATAAATCTTTATCTTTTCTTCCTTGACTTTCTAGTCTCCATTTGCTTGCGAAACAACTAGGTTTGAGTCCCCGATGATGTCCAACCATTTTGCCCCTGGTTCCAGGGTAGCTTCCAAATCGGCGATACACACCTCATACTCTACTTTGTTATTGGACACCATGAACCGAAGTTTGAAGGCTAAGGGTATATGGGAGTCGTCAGGTGCTATCAGCAACACACCTATCCTATAACCATATTGATTGGATGCCCTGTCAAAGTACATTGTCCAAATCTCCTCCTCAACTTGCAGAATAACTTCATTTGGAAACAGGTATTCCATCACTTTATCCCCTTCTACTGGGTGATTTGTCAAGAACTCCGCTGTAGCTCTTCCCTTGACCGGCTTGTGGGTAACATACTTAAGATTGAATTCGAAGAGAATAAGCAACCAACGGGCTAGCCTACCTGTAAGCGCTGGTTTCTCAAAGAGATATTTGATGGGACCTAATCTCGAAACCAGAATTACAGAGTGAGCTAACAAGTAGTGCCTCAACTTTCTAGTAACCCATACCAAGGCTAAGCAAGCTTTCTCTAATGGAGTGTAACGGGTGTCATAATCTAGCATTTTCTTGCTCAAATAGTAGATGGCTTTCTCCACCCTATCCTCAGATTCCTGAGCAAGCATGCATCCCATTGTAGTGTCTGTTACTGACAGATACAGAATCAAAGGCTTCCCCGGCTCTGGCGGCGACAACACAGGCGGATTCTGAAGATACTGCTTAATCTGCTCAAAAACGAATTGACATCGATCATCCCATCGGAATTTCTTTCCTTTCTTTAGGAGACCAAAAAGTGATTCACAAGTCAAGGTTAATTTGAAAATAAACCGTCTTATGAATTGTACTTTACCCAGAAAGCCTTGCACCTCCTTTTCAGTCCTTGGTTGTGACATTTCTAGGATGGCCTTGATTTTGGAAGGATCTACCTCGATGCCCCTTTGTGTGATCAAAAAGCCCAATATTTTCCCTGCTGTTACACCAAAAGTACACTTTTGTGGGTTCAACCTCAGTCTGTATCCTCTGATCCATTAAAAGAATTTCTTAAAGGCGGTGTAATGGCCCTCTCTTTCTTTGGACTTGACAATCATGTCGTCCACGTACACTTCGACCTTTTTATGGATCATATCATACAGAATGGTGGTTGTAGCTCTCTAATAGGTAGCCCCGACATTCTTTAGCCCAGACGGCATAACCCAATAGTAGTAGGTTCCCTACGGCGTAGTAAATACAGTTTTCTCTCTGTCCTCGGGCGCCATCAAAATCTGGTTATACTCAAAAAATGCATCCATGAAAGAGAGCAACCCATGGCCCGCAGTAAAGTCCACTAATTCATCGATGTGCGGCAGAGGAAAGTCATCCTTCGGATTGGCTCTATTCAAATCTGTGACGTCCACCACACCCAGATTCTCCCATCTTTTTTTGGCACTGGGACGATATTGGCCAATCAAGTCGGATATTTAGATACTAACAAGAAACCTACCTCGATCTGCTTGGTGACCTCCTCCTTGATTTTCAACGCCCAATACGGACGGATTCTTCGTAACTTTTGCTTGACGAGTTGGGCCTCAAGGTCAAGAGGGATCCAATGATGTACAATCTCAGGATCGATTCTAGGCATGTCTTCGTAGGATCACACAAAAACATCTTTGAAATCTTTTAATAAAGTGACTAAGTGCTCACGCTTCTTCAAAGACAATGTGGACCCGATCTAGAGATGATAAGGTTATCCCCCAAGCTCTCTGAGTCGGCCGGAGAATCTGAAAGAAGATACGCCAGTGCTGTCCTGTCACGCCCCAAACCCGCCCCTGAAAGTTTGGGCATGACCCATTCGAAAACAGACACTAAACCTACTATATATATCATACGGGGCCTGAACGGAAGCCTTTAATAATATAAAATACATAAAACATCATCCATTGAGCTACTACTACCATGCCAGGACCGCACACATTGCACTAAATAAATATTATAGATAGTTTACACACATAAGACTTGACTCAGCCCCAAAAATAGGCACATAACAAAAATATAAATGAAGAAGAAATTATACAATCAACCCAAAAATATACATCTAATGCATAAGTCGGAACTCGGCAGAACTTTACAAAATGAACAATTTCGTGGTGCCTGGACGCCTCAAGGTTAACAAGAGAAATACAAGCCTTAAAGGTTGGGATGAACTCCCGATTGGTTACCTCTGTAAATGCATGCACAAAATACGTAATGAGCGAACTCAAGTGAATAATAGTACATAACCAATATAATGATTAACTTGAATAATCACACATAGAATCGCAGATATATCTCGATTAATTACATTCCATAATTATTTCTAAAAGTCATGGGTCCTACTTCCATAATGAATAGCGTTAAACTCGCCTAAACAGAATCACACAAGCCTACAGATGCAAGACGACCAAAGGTCCAGATATATCGAACGCCACCGCCCATAAATAATGTATAGTAAGGATAACGAAATAATGTACATAACAAGAATAATGTAAATAATGCATGTAATAAAGAATATCGAGATAATGCATCGCATAAAGCGTAATTAGCAGTACGCATATAGCGTGGTAACAGAATAACGGATGTATGGATTCAAGAGGTGGCTCACGGATTCCAGAGGTGGCTCCCACCAAAGTGTAGCACTTCGCTGACAAAGACTTTGCTCCATACCAGAACATTACGGAATGACCTAACGGTCCAAAATATCAGAAATATAATCTTGTCAGAAACAGAGTCTTATGCTCTTCCTGATCCCAAACCATTTTCATAATCATTTCCATATTCAGATTTTGCATAAGATCATATGTGGTACACCCATAGTCCATCAGGACAGGTAGGTCCAAAGGCCACAACAGGAAGGTCCTAAGACCACAAATGTAGGTCCAAGACCACATCGTAGGTCCAAAGACCACAACAGTAGGTCAAAAGACCACGACCACGGTATTGTTACCCGGCGAGGCCATTCGGACTAAGGGTGCCACAAATACTTTTAGAAAACTCAACGCTCATTCGTTTATTCCCAACATATCATAGCTTTTCATAAATCAGTCATTTCGTTTCATAGCATACTGAAAATACATAACATAAGTTTAATAGAACGTTGCTGACATTTATTAGCAAATGTTGAACATATGTCACAGATTGAACACTTTCAGAAATACAAAGGTACCATGGTTCTATACTTTAAATCAATAGAACTCGGGATACATAAGCATCATTGTTCTATTTACTCACCAATCTACGGATAACAGAATGTTAATAATGTTTCTTAATGGTAAATCAAACACAATACTATATAAACTATAGTACATTACCGATAACCATTAATCATGGACGGGATACAGAATAGTTTCAGAGCCATCTCAATAGATGCCAAATCCTTCTATGTTCACACTGATTCTCAAATACAACCATGTTAGCATAATTGCTATGGAAAATAGAATATGCATAATCATAATAAGATTGATGTACATATGTAGTACTATTACTCACAGAGGTACAATGGAGCGCTTGTCCCTCCCGGAGTGCATTCTGCACACAAACATAACTTACAATTTAACGCCCTTTCCCTTTTTAAATCATTAAGAAATTCTTTCCTGAATCATTATATTCGTATGAATTATAATCATCTTAAGGTCATCAGAAAAATATTCTAAAAATACCAGAGGGTCAAGCACGCAAAGCCGAACAAATACATTTTTTGTCTGAAAATAAGCCTCTCGCCGAAGGCCACTTTGGCCGCTCGAGCGGACTGAACAAATTATAAAACTTCTGGGAGGTGGATTTTCCCGCTCGAGCGGGCCTTACTCCGCTCGAGCGGACACGCGAAAATTTAGAAATTCTGAACTTCTCATTTCGAAACTCAACTTCATTTTCATGCCATTTTCATGCAATCCCAAGTGAAATTAATGCAATATAGTGACCCAACTTAACTATAACATGGATTATCATTTGAATATCACAAAATAAACATGATTAGAAGCTTCATCAAGTCATACTAAATTCCATCTTTTGATCCAAGTTTCTTACATCCATAAAACATAACATAACCCATAACTATAATTCCATGAAGTTGGCATAACAATCAAAGCTTGAAGTATCAATACCATTCCACACCCAAACTAGTTCCAAAACAACTAATTGATGAGAAGCCCCTTAATAATCTAACATAATTTATGATCAATTTTCCATAACCCTAAACCATAACCATAAGGAACCCTTTTTCACAATTAAGAGAAGAAGTTGTATGTATAATAAAATGTAATATACACTCTTTTAACATTTCAATCATAACCATAACTTTCCAAAATCCTCCTTATTCAAACCCAAACTTCCCAAAAATCCCATAATTCTTCTATTTACCTCAAATAAATGGAATTTACACAAATAAACAATGGAAACAACTCAAATCTAAGTGTGGATGTAAATATTACTAACCCTTACCTCAAAATCCAGCAAAGGGTGAGTTTGAGAAGGAGCCTTCAAATTTTCAAATTCTAATCGGGTAAATATGTTGATCCTTCCTTAGTCTTCCTCCTTGATACCAAAGCTATGGTGGATCATGATCAAAGTGAAGGAATTTAAGTGTTTGGGGCTTAGGGTTTCGGACTAGGGAGAAGAGGAAAGAAGAAGGGAAAGGGAAATATCAAAAGTGCTCCAAAATCACGATTTTAAAGCTGCTGTCTCGACACCTCCGCTCGAGCGCACCTTTTCCTGCTCGAGCGGACCTACTCACAAAGACAGATTCCAAAACTTCAAACAGGTGTAACTTTTCCATCCGGACTCGTTTTAGGTCATTCTTGTGTCCAAATTGAAGCCCCGGAAATAAGCTTTCCAATGGTTCAAACCTCATACCCAAATTCAAAATGTGGACAAAGAAAAGGGCAAAAGAGTGGCAGCTGTTCGTAAAATAACTATCCAAATTAAATTCTTTGGTTCAATCTTACCTTACCATCATATTACCATCTCAATCAAAATCCCCAAATCCAAAAATAAAACATGAGAGTCCCCACAAACATTCTCCAAACCTTTAATAACTTTCCATTAGTTCAATTCCAATAGGTATAGTTGAATCTACGCGTATTGGGGTCGTTACATTTCTCCCCACCTTAAAAAGTTTGGTCCTCCAAACTTGATTCACCTGGTTAAGTCTAGTTCCGTCCTGAACATATAACAGTTTTCAATCATTCTCAATCATGTCATACACCATCAAACATAAATCCAACTTAGTGAGTTCACAAGTAACTCCCATTATCACAATTCCTCAAAGGTATAAACTTCTTATAACAATTAGATCTATAAGTGCTAAATCAACGACTTCGGCACTCCAATTCATCCCATGCATCAGACTTATCGGTTCAAATCAATCTTTAACAGGCTCAAATTTAAAGCTAATACCGGCTTAGCTCAAAGTCAACATTTTGACATCCCACACATCATACATTGTTCAGAGGTTCAGACTTTTCAAAAATATCAGGTAATGGAATAATTCCCACTAGTATTTAAATTGACAAACCAACTTACAACAAATAACATAGATAAAACAGAATAGCCTGAAGCTCAGTATAGCACCGTCATCAATTATCAATTGACGGACTTATTCATATATAGCAAAGTATTTCTTTCAGAAAACTCGTCATCTTGAAAAAAATTATCCAGAAAACTTATCATATCAAACGTTTTATAACTTGAAACATAAATTTCCTTAAACAGTGAATAACATAGTTATAGTCAAAATCATTTATGTCAAATCAATTCATCAGTTACATCAATATCAAAATTAGCATTATATACTCTGCGTGGAACATAAAATACAAAACTGTAGAGGCATATGATTGATTACATTCTGTAATTATTTTCAACCAGGGATCTAATTTTCTTAACAGAGTGAGTTTTAACCCAACATGTATCAAACAACCATAAATCCACAGATACAAAACGGCCATAAGCCCAGAAATATGTACATACATGTAATCACAGAACTCAAAAAGTTACTCCGATACCATTGTATTTTGAGCGGCCTTAGGCGGGAAATAACAGAATGGCCCTTAGCCCAGAATGTTACAGAGTAAGTTACTAAATGCACATAGGCTTGTATCACGGAAAAGATTTCTCAATTTCAGATTCTTAATACATAGAGGTAAGATTCCGATTCCTGCAGCAACTTATTAGAGTACCACTCATTCTGGTTTAATGTCAAATTAGTCAGTAATTATCTATTGTTTTACAGGGGTTATATGGAAAAGTCCCAATTACAGATTGCAGATTATCCATAAACAGAATAGATTACAGATTACGGATTTCGCCAAATCACATATTACAGGTCGAATCACGAGTATAGTACCGGGTACAGATTCCCATAATCAAATCCCAATTACGCATAATCATACTCATTAGGCACCAACATTAATTTCCTATCAGAAGTCGTCGGTAATTCCTTAGTTCACAAATTCATATCGCTTACATACAATCTCAAGGTCAATAGCCAATTTCCCTAGCATAAATCATAATGCATAATAGTGTATTCATAGAAACATATGATCTAATAGTGAGTCTGATATTAATTTACTTCCAGAACGGTTTTTGGTCCAAGATACGATTATTACGAAACGCCTATTGGCCCTGAATAATCGAACGACCTTCGGTCCGTAATAGCCTTATGGTCTTAATAGCCTTTTCGCCTCTTGAAATCATCAACCGTATAATTTCACAATTTTACAAGAATCATTATATACAGAATTCCTTCTTATGGCCGATCATACGTAATACAATCTTCAATTATTACATAAAGCACGTCTTACCAAAATATTTTAACACAGGTTTCTCGATTCTCGATTTACACATTGTTACAACAAGGAGATGTAATGCACTATAAGATAACACACATATAATATTTCCTTTACTTTTACTTATATCCGATGCTTAAAATTTCGTCAATGCACTTAAATGGGTGTAAAATAGCACGATTATATCGCCAAAGATATATATATATATATACTGACTTACCGATCGTCAATTCTTACCACAGCTCAGAGTGCAATATGCACATTGCATATTTTGCATTCTTCACCAGCCTATATAAGACAGACAGAGACAATAAAAGGACATGCAACAGGTATAGATTATAATCATCAGAGTTAGCACCAGACAGTTAACGTTGCCATCATTATTTTCTCTTCATGTACATGTAGGATATCATGCATGATGCCTAAATCTTTCTAGACATCCTAAAGCTCAATGGATTCGTGTGTGAGATGGCAACTCGTGCTCTGATACCACTTGTCACGCCCCAAACCCGCCCCTGAAAGTTTGGGCATGACCCATTCGAAAACAGACACTAAACCTACTATATATATCATACGGGGCCTGAACGGAAGCCTTTAATAATATAAAATACATAAAACATCATCCATTGAGCTACTACTACCATGCCAGGACCGCACACATTGCACTAAATAAATATTATAGATAGTTTACACACATAAGACTTGACTCAAATTTCAAAAATAGGCACATAACAAAAATATAAATGAAGAAGAAATTATACAATCAACCCAAAAATATACATCTAATGCATAAGTCGAACTCAGAACTTTACAAAATGAACAAATTTCGGTGGTGCCTCGGACGCCTCAAGGTTAACAAGAGAAATACAAGCCTTAAAGGTTGGGATCGAACTCCCGATTGGTTACCTACGTAAATGCATGCACAAAATACGTAATGAGCGAACTCAAGGAATAATAGTACATAACCAATATAATGATTAACTTGAATAATCACACATAGAATCGCAGATATATCGATTAATTACATTCCATAATTATTTCTAAAAGTCATGGGTCCTACTTCCATAATGAATAGCGTTAAACTCCTAAATGAATCACAAGCCTACAGATGCGAGACGACCAAAGGTCCAGATATATCGAACGCCACCGCCCATAAATAATGTATAGTAAGGATAACGGAAATAATGCATATAACAAGAATAATGTAAATGTAATAAAGAATATCGAGATAATGCATCGCATAAAGCGTAAGTAGCAGACGATATAGCGTGGTAACAGAATAACAATGATGTATGGATTCAAGAGGTGGCTCGACGATTCCAGAGGTGGCTCCCACCAAAGTGTAGCACTTCTCGCATAAAGACTTTGCTCCATACCAGAACATTACAGAATGACCTAACGGTCCAAAATATCAGAAATATAATCTTGTCAGAAACAGAGTCTTATGCACTTCCAGATCCCAAACCATTTTCATAATCATTTCCATATTCAGATTTTGCATAAGATCATACGTGGTACACCCATAGTCCATCGTAATGTAGGTCCAAAGACCACAACAGGTAGGTCCGAAGACCACAACAGGTAGGTCCGAAGACCACAACAGGTAGGTCCGAAGACCACATCAGGTAGGTCCAAAGACCACAACAGGTAGGTCAAAAGACCACAGCCACGGTATTGTTACCCCCGGGCGAGGGCCATTCGGACTAAGGGTGCCACAAATACTTTTTAGAAAACTGAACGTTCATTCGTTTATTCCCAACATATCATAGCTTTTCATAAATCAGTCATTTCGTTTCATAGCATACTGAAAATACATAACATAAGTTTAATAGAACGTTGCTGACATTTATTAGCAAATGTTGAACATATGTCACAGATTGAACACTTTCAGAAATACAAAGGTACCATGGTTCTATACTTTAAATCAATAGAACTCGGGATACATAAGCATCATTGTTCTATTTACTCACCAATCTACGGATAACAGAATGTTAATAATGTTTCTTAATGGTAAATCAAACACAATACTATATAAACTATAGTACATTACCGATAACCATTAATCATGGACCGGGATATGTAATAGTTTCAGAGCCATCTCAATAGATGCCAAATCCTTCTATGTTCACACTGATTCTCAAATACAACCATGTTAGCATAATTGCTATGGAAAATAGAATGTGCATAATCATAATAAGATTGATGTACATATGTAGTACTATTACTCACAGAGGTACAATGGAGCGCTTGTCCTCCTTGAGTGCATTCTCACACAAACATAACTTACAATTTAACGCCTCTTTCCTTTTTAAATCATTAAGAAATTCTTTCCTGAATCATTATATTCGTATGAATTATAATCATCTTAAGGTCATCAGAAAAATATTCTAAAAATACCAGAGGGTCAAGCACGCAGTTTAACAAATACATTTTTTTTGTCCGAATAAGCCTCTCGCCGGCGCCACTTTGGCGCCGAGCGATCAACAAATTATAAACCTTCTGGGAGGGGGATTTTCCCGCTCGAGGGGGCCTCCCTCCGCTCGACCGGACACGCGAAAATTTAGAAATTCTGAACTTCCCATTTCAAACTCAACTTCATTTTCATGCCATTTTCATGCAATCCCAAGTGAAATTAATGCAATATAGTGACCCAACTTAACTATAACATGGATTATCATTTGAATATCACAAAATAAACATGATTAGAAGCTTCATCAAGTCATACTAAATTCCATCTTTTGATCCAAGTTTCTTACATCCATAAAACATAACATAACCCATAACTATAATTCCATGAAGTTGGCATAACAATCAAAGCTTGAAGTATCAATACCATTCCACACCCAAACTAGTTCCAAAACAACTAATTGATGAGAAGCCCCTTAATAATCTAACATAATTTATGATCAATTTTCCATAACCCTAAACCATAACCATAAGGAACCCTTTTTCACAATTAAGAGAAGAAGTTGTATGTATAATAAAATGTAATATACACTCTTTTAACATTTCAATCATAACCATAACTTTCCAAAATCCTCCTTATTCAAACCCAAACTTCCCAAAAATCCCATAATTCTTCTATTTACCTCAAATAAATGGAATTTACACAAATAAACAATGGAAACAACTCAAATCTAAGTGTGGATGTAAATATTACAAACCCTTACCTCAAAATCCAGCAAAGGGGTGAGTTTGAGAAGGAGCCTTCAAATTTTCAAATTCTAATCGGGTAAAAATGTTGATCCTTCCTTAATCTCCCTCCTTGATACCAAAACTATGGTGGATCATGATCAAAGTGAAGGAAGTTAAGTGTTTGGGGCTTAGGGTTTCGGACTAGGAGAAGAGGAAAGAAGAAGGAAAGGAAATATCAAAAGTGCTCCAAAATCACGATTTTAAAGCTGCTGTCTCGACACCTCCGCTCGAGCGCACCTTTTCCTGCTCGAGCGGACCTACTCACAAAGACAGATTCCAAAACTTCAAACAGGTGTAACTTTTCCATCCGACTCCGTTTTAGGTCATTCTTGTGTCCAAATTGAAGCCCCGGAAATAAGCTTTCCAATGGTTCAAACCTCATACCCAAATTCAAAATGTGGACAAAGAAAAGGGCAAAAGAGTGGCAGCTGTTCGTAAAATAACTATCCAAATTAAATTCTTTGGTTCAATCTTACCTTACCATCATATTACCATCTCAATCAAAATCCCCAAATCCAAAAATAAAACATGAGAGTCCCCACAAACATTCTCCAAACCTTTAATAACTTTCCATTAGTTCAATTCCAATAGGTATAGTTGAATCTACGCGTATTGGGGTCGTTACATGTCCCTACTCCAAGTTCGATGTTGTCCGAGTCACTTTCCATGCTCTTTTTAGCTTCAGCACTTGGTTCAGCCTTGTTTTTGGCATCACTATCTTGCAACTGCAGGTTAAAGAAGATTTCGAAACCGGGGGCACGCTGCTGTGCAGAATTCATCTAGGGCTCAAGAAAACTGCAAAAGGGGAAATCTTCTCCGTCCCGAACAAAGTGGCCATTCAGCGTTCCCCAGATTAGCCTGTGATTAAGCTCATAATGTTTCCTAGTTTACTTTTCTCTAGCTCTGCTGTGCGGGAATGATAGACATTTATAGCCGAATCGGTGTCTATTAATACCACCGATACTCATTTTTCCTTACACTCAACTAATATGTACAGGGGTTTGTTGTATGCCGAGCCTTCTGGCGAAAGTTCCTTGTTAGTGAAGATTAAAGTTGGCGTAGCACCCCCTAAGAAGGCCAATCCCATAAGCTGTTCAGGAGTAGTGTCAATGGACAACTTAGCTTTGTCCATTGCTGATAGTATAGCCTGTCGATGCACTCGAGAAGCCACAAGTAGCCCCCAGATTGAAATGTCGGCTTGAATTTTTTTCAACTGCTTTAGCACTACCACTTCTTCCAAATGCTTTTCTTTCTGCTTCTCAACCTCTCTATCTTTCCCGGATGCCTCAGCTTGGTCTAAGTATGGTGGCTTAAAATACCACCCACTTCTTGTCATGTGGTCAATCTCTTCAGCGTACCACATGTTGTGTGAAAGGCTCTCACCCCAATCTTCATTGGTGTGAGCCAGATATAGGTCATCATCGTCCCACCACACACCTTCGGTAGCCGACAAACAGTTGTCTGGCTCTGTTCGGATCAATTTCTCATCACAAGTATCCCTCGTAGGATGTTGAGCCATTACAGCTATCTAGTTGCCTTCACCGCTTTCTCTTGCAAACTGCTTCAGTGCAGCTTCCTGTTTTGTGTTCGCAGTACTCACGACACCCAGTCCCTGAGCTGATTCTCCACACTGGTGTTCTCCGGCAGGTGTCCTTTTTCATTGGCCATTCCGGCCACTGCAGCAATTCTCGCTCATTTTTCCTCCGGTTTCGTTTCAGTTCCTTCTTCTTTGTCTGGCTCGTCACTGAGCCACCCAGAATAGTCCATTGATCCATTCAAATCAAACTAGTCAATCTGCACATCTCATTGATCTTGTTCGTCATAGAACTGCAGATTGTCTAAGTCCTTCTCTAGTTCTGCCAAATCATCCAATCCTTGACTGGGACCATCCTCTCTAACCACATTGACCTCCACTGCTGTTGGCAATACCAATTCTGATTTGGCTTGATCAATCGATACAATATACCAGCACGGGTCATACACCCCATTTGGCAAATCCTTAGAGCTCTCTGGCAATGGACTAACACTTTCCTCCAAAACCAGCCTCTCTTCTACTGCAACTGTCACCACCACAGGTTTAGGTTGAAGTGCGGATGTATCTATCATGCACAAATCTATGCTTTCAGGAATGAACACCATCAGTCTTGGTAGGTGGGAAGGGATAATATATACGTTGGGGTCGTAGAGGATGGCCAGTGTATGGATTAGGTTTAGATTGTGAAGTGAGGAAACTTGATTGTGGGCCGGGAGAGGGTTGGTAGTTACATTTGATTTTTGGGGTGGTGCGATGACCTTGTTGTCAATGAGGTCTTGGATCTCATGACGTAGCCTAAAGCATTGGACGGTGTCGTGACCGTGCTGCTGGTGAAACGCACAGTACTTAGCCAAGTTGTGTTTAGGTAGGAGGGGATCAGGTAGTGGGTAAGGCTCTAATGGTCTAAGGTGCCCATTTTTTATCAGCACCTTCATAGCTTGGGATAAAGGCATGTAGAGTGCGGTAAAGGTCCTCTGAGATCGGGCCTGGTTGTTTGAAGTTTGTGGAGTTGTGCTGGCAAAGGGATTGACAGTCTTGGTTGTGGTGGTGACAACGCTCACATCCGAAGGTCTCACAGCTGTGCTACCATTGGTGGTTGCATTGGAACTGCAACTGAAAGGCCTCTTCGCCTGCCCTTTCTCATTGGTAATCAGCCCTTATTTCATGACGTCTTCAATCTGAACACCTATCTCATGGAGCTCAGTGAATGTGAAGAGCGGTAGGACGATCATTTTCTGCAACAATTTTTCGTGCAGATTGCGGACTACCATCCTTATCTAATCTTTCTCTGGAGATCATGTGGTCATCATTGAAGCCTTGGCCATCCACCTCGTTACGAATTCTGAGTAGCCCTCCTTTGACTTCTGGCACGTTGCCTCGAGATCATGAGTTGTGACCTCGATTTGCGTGTTATAGGAGTATTGTGCAACAAAGGCCTCAGCCATTTCCTCTCAACTCTGTTTCATAGAATCCTCCAGCTTCGCATACCATATGGTGGTTATACCAAATAGTGTCCGGCCAAAGAGTGAGAGCTTCTACAATCTGGTCAAGCCCATCGGCCATAGAATGTCTAAAAATAGCCGAAGATGAACCATGGGGTCTCCAGAGCCATCGAACCAATCGATGTGTGGCATTTTGAACCAGTCTGGCAATGTCACCGCAGAGTCGGTATACCTGTCTTCTATGTCGGGAATAGAGTTCACACCCTACGCTCTCTTGAAGAGCATCTCTAACTTGTTGACTTTAAGCACAGCTAGGTCAACTTCAAACTCGAATGGAGCCTCGATTTGATACACGGGTGCTTTGGAGGCTTGTGGTGGGATCGGCTCTGTCGGATTGCCCTGATTCTTAGCCTAGGCATTAGCAGTATAGACTGTGGATCGCGAAAGTCGGATGCTTGTAGGGGTGCATAAGATGCGAAGTCACCGCCGATCGTGGTTATTGTTCTTTGCGTGTATTTATTACCTCTGTCTGGCGTGCTATGACCTCGGCTTGACGAGCAACGTCTTACTGAATGGTTTCAACTGTTTACTGAAGGTGGTGGATTAGGTCCTCCATGCTAACTGGGTGATATTGTGCCATCGGAATTGGCGAGTGATCTCGTACTGGACTGGATGTAGAAGACTGAGCTTGACTAGATGTAGATGAAGTGAAAGGTGACTGCTAGATTGGTGAATTGTGCCTAACTCTTTTTTGCCTAGTAACCGGGGGAAGCGAAGCAAAAATAGGATGTCCCCTAACATGATCTTTGAATCTGTAAAGCCTCCTAACACGGGTCCAAAGTGCTTGAGGGATATTTGAACTGTCCGAAGCTATGATGTTATACTACCTAGCAAAAAGAAAGCAAAAATCATAAAACGCACAGCACCTCAACTCAGATGTTAACAACACACATATGTAATCAAAGTCAGAGGATCAGACTCAACACCTAATTCTACCCCAAATCGATACTCAACTTGCAATCGATATGCATGTTCTGCATGCCATCAAGAAGCATATACTAGTCAAATGAGAGCCAAAACACCCCTATGAGGGGGTAGGGTTACCCTGTCCTAGTTTTGTCAGAAACTAGGATTCAATATTCAAACAAAGCAGCTTCACGCAATCTTGTATTCAGGTGAGCATCATGTCCTAGTTTAGAACAGTCTCTATGGCTTCCAATATGCAACTAGACCAAATGGTCAAAAAGGGTACCTCAGCAAGACTACCTAATATACCTCTCACACCTAACACCAAGAAGTGGAAGGGGGATCAAATGGTATAGCGGTAGTCCAGATCCAAGGGTTGTGTTTCCAACATGGCAAAGCCCGTAACCGGTTAGCCTTTTGGCGAGCTTTTAGGCAAGCCTCCGGTAAACCGTCCAGGAATAGCATATGGAAAACACAATGACTTAGGCGCACCAATGCAAATGTAATGCAAAGAAATATATAAGTGTAGATAAAATTTCATATGATGAATTTCAAGTCAAGTTCTCTAATTTCTCCAGTGGAGTCGCTAGAAACTGTAGCCTAACTTTTTCGGCCTCCCTTTCGGAAGTTCGAAATAAGCCTTACAGTTCGGACTCCCGCGGTTTTGAATCTAATCTCACAAGTGCAATGTGAAATTGATAAACACCAAAGAGTCCAAATCTAACAAATCATTTGTAAAATTGATTTTGAATAAAAAAAATGTCAAAATTGGATCGTTTTGCCAAATACAGAGTCGCTACCTAAATATTTTATTTTCAGAAAATTTAGGAAACCCAGACTCATGCCAAAGGCCACATGTCCATCATCACCAAGATTGTCTCGGCTCGGGAACATAGGTACGAGAGGGAAAAGTCATGAATTGAGCACCCCTACTCCCCCGATGAAAGATCGGCCTCTACTAATCATGATATGAATCTTAAGTACATTATATGCTCTTGTTCCGATTTATTAGGCTAGCATTTTACTATGTGATGCACACACACAAGTATATACTAAATCGCAAGAATTGGAACACTTGATTCATGTTTGTTTTGAAAATTGTTTCAAAATGTGTACCACTTGAAAAAGTGATTGCATATAAACATTACTCAAATTATTCCAATTCAAGCAATAACCCTTCATCCACAGGCATATAAGCAGTTTATCATTTAAGCATTTAGCCATATGGCAAGCATGCTAGACATGGCAACATCAACACTCATGCAATTATGCTAAAGAGAGTAAAGGCTCACCCAGTACTCCAAGCCAAAAAAAGATAAAAGAGTTAGAAAAATGCATGATTCCTAACTATGCAATATGACTAATGCAACACATGCGAAGAATGCAATCTAAATAGGCTTAGCTACTTAACATGGCATATGAATTGATTTGATAACATGCAGTATAAGAACGTATTCAAAGAAGTATTTAAACTAACAATGCAGTTAGAATGATGAACCGAGCCTCGGTGCATGCAATACGAATGGATGCAAACATGAAGTATGCTAATTGAAACATGATGTCCCTAAACTAACCATATAAGCCAGTAAATAAAAGGGAGAAAGACGTGGGGTTGGAAGACATACACATTATTACAACATTTGATCCCTCACGCAGGAGGGTGCGAATCAATGTCTGAAAGTCCGAATTAAACTAACTATTACAAAACTGGGCAAAGGAATAATAATTAACTTAACTAAGCTAATTAACTACTTTATTACAACAATTTAACTAGCTATACCAAGCTACTTAGCTACTTTATTACAACAATACTAATTACAATGAGATTAATTTACTACAATGATAATTATAACACTAATGAAACAATTAATTACATTCGACAAAATACATAAGTGAAGATGGATGACGGTTGCATGCACAGCGCCTGAGAGCTACTCTGTCTGCCCAAGCCAACTCTATTTCACCTTCAGCCACTACCTCTGTTTTTTGCAAAACTGCACTGCTAGTCTACAGATGACTGGTCGTGCCTTAATTTGGTGCACAACTCTGTTTTTATGTATTGAGGTGAACCAGTTTAGACAGAGTGTCCTCAAGCTCTGTTTGTCCCTTTCTTCCTTCTCTGTCATGGGAAAGCCTCGAGAGAAGGTTGAAATTGATTCCAAAGCCATCAATGAGCAAGTTGATTGCTTGATGGTCTCAAATACATTTTTGGACAAAAATCAATAAAATGCAAAGAATAAGACCACCCCACCCTCTTATCATGGTATGAACTCAAAGAGGGAGGTTACAACGCTTCAAGAATCATCAAAATGCCATGAATTAGCATGTGACAACTCTTGACACAAGGAACTTGGCATAACGTTTGGCCAAGTTGGAGCAATTTTAAGCCATTTTCTTTGTATGGGTTGTTCCAAGTTTTAACCCAATTTTATGAAGCCTTGCCATTCTTTAGTCCATTTGTCCCAAAGTAATGTTAAAGTCCTCTGAAGAAGAATTAATGTCAAACGAGAGGTTCTTCTAGAGCATGAGAGAGAGACTATACCATTGGCAATGAATCTTCGAAAAGATTAACCCATTAAGTAGGAGTCTTTCTTACATGTTTTGAGCAACCTCAATCAGTTGAAATCATTCTCAAGAATGAAAGAGATGGATGGTGGATTGATTATTAAAATTAGACTCTTAAACATGGAAATGAGTAAAGAAAAGCTTAGAACAACATGCAACAAGTTATGTAGGCTAACCTAAGAGACAATAGCTAAACTAAACAAAGCATGGATCAATTTAAAAGGCTTGGACAGCCCTAAAACAACCCTTATACATGAAAAACAGAGGCTCAAAGTTAATAAAAAGAACCAAAAAAAAAAAAACTAAATAACAAAGAGAGAGAACAAAGCTAGTAAGCAAGAACAAGGAGGGGTGGCTAACCCCTCCACTTTTGAAACCTCAAAACATGATTTTTAGCCCCTTTTTAACTCTGAAAATCAGTGCAATGAGCGAAGAAAATGAGTGTAAAAGAAAGGTTTGAGCTACAAGTAAAGATATAGAAAGAGTGTAAACTCTCTCTACTTTTTTGGTAGCTATTCAAACTTAATCTTAAACACTTAGAATAGACTCAAAGCAACAAAAAAAACAATAAGAATTATGTAGCAAAGGAAAGAAATGAAGGCAAGAGAGAATATAACAAGCTTATACCTCTCAAGGAGTAAGCTTTTTGTTTGTGATCCAAACTTGGTCTCAACCCACTCTCAAGCTTGAATTATGCTTCTCCAAGATCAACCAAGGCTTTAAGATAGTGAGACAAGGATGTGTATGGTGTATGGAGATGACACAAGGAAGCTAGGTTAGCTCAAAGTTTGCTTGTTATGGAAGAAGGAGTAGGGAGGAGCTCTCAAGGTGTATATAGGCTTTCTAAATTTTGTTCAACCCTCAAAACAATCACACAACTTCGTTTTTATAGAATTTGAGCTCAAAAGGTTATAAATATCTTCAAAAATGGACAGCTAGCGGCCTCCCGTCCAAAACATTGTTTTTCGCCACTGAGGCCCCCCGGCCGGCCATTCATAGCCACGGCCGGCCATCACTGATGCATGGCCAGGCTTTGATGCCCTCCCCTATTTTTTGGTTCAAACTCAGCTCAAGGTGGCAAAAGGTTAAAAAATGAAACTCACAAGTTCAAACAAGGTAAATGTTGAAGATTTGAGGTTATTTCGAGAGCCTGACTGAATCCAAATCGCTGTGAATTCAAAGCACATAATTCAAATTTCGTCATCAAGTGTATCGAACCAAGCGCCTAAGTCTTGCAGACGGTCAAAAATGGGGTGTCTACACTACCTTCACAAAAAAACCCTCGGTTAACTCTCACAAAAGAAGAAGACTTACCATGAAAACACTTCCTAAAAGACAACGCTCTGGCACAATAAGCTCCAACAATACCAAACCCTCCTCAAAACAAAACATCTAAATGCACGACTAGCAATCCAAGTTAAGTCACTACTCAACATCCATCATCCCAAGTAAAACAAACGATAGCAAAACTTTGTTTTAAAAAAAAAAAATTCCTTATTGCTTAACTCTTTGAAAAAGCATTTTCTTGTATATATAACATTTCTTAAAAGATGCTCAATTTTCACCGTTCATAATCAAAATATATTTCTGCATTTTCCATATGAAACTCAAAAATTTTGTAAACAATTTTCGAAAACAAGGTGTTACCCATAACACATAACCATCCATAATTTA
Organism: Camellia lanceoleosa; assembly: GCA_025200525.1. Taxonomy (NCBI): domain Eukaryota; kingdom Viridiplantae; phylum Streptophyta; class Magnoliopsida; order Ericales; family Theaceae; genus Camellia; species Camellia lanceoleosa. Next base: position 65,378,694 of record CM045769.1, on the reverse strand, counting down.
ATTGCCAAGGACTACCCATTGAAATTCCTCATACCATTTAAATTAAATTAAATCCTTAACATTTTTGTTTTAATAAAGCCATTAGAAGGCCATAACACTAGAAAAAATTCATTTTTCAATTCCTTTTTGATATAACAATCGGTGAACCTCTACCGTCACCCTATAACACCCATCACTCATGTGGTGATGCCACAACCAACATAAAACGTAACATTTCTGTAATAACAATTAATAAAAATAACAATTGTGCTATCAACACAATAAGGCACAAGCAAATCCATGAATTTGAGATTTCATTCTATTACAATCATGATCATAAATTATCAGCTACACGAGACAAATGCATACGTAAACGAAGAATCTACAATACGTTACCCCAACCTGGGGTTTTCCACTAATCCAAAACAAGTCTCACACATGCTTCCCAACCACATACACGAGACTCAACACTCGCAAAATCATTCCAAGGCACCCATAACCTATCAACCTTTATACACAAGCCCAAGCTTTCCTCAAGATAACTACTTGTCAACCAAACCCTAATATCAACAAACCGACTAATCAACTCGATAAACCTCTACACTCAGCACCAAACACTAATGTGCTACTTAACACCATTTACTCCAAAAATGGAGTTCCACACACAATCCCCTATATTTTTTAATCTCACCGGATTTCTCAAGATCAAACCATACCATCATTGTTCCTAAGGAAATCATTACCCCTATGCATACATAGTAAGTATGTCATTACATCTCAAACACAAGACTGACATGGTCAATGGCAATCACACAATCCCTAATACATAAAACATTTTTGACCAACGCTACCCTCATTACCCGAGAACACAAACTGTCCTTCCTTCCAAGGAATAGTTCTAGCATCTACTCACGAAATTCTCCTCCCACTCATAAACTCACCACCAACCCATTTCACCCACACATAATTACCAACTTATAACAAATCACAACACAAACACTACCCCCAATCATGATTGATAGAATCACAACAAATCCACTAACTAACAAAACCCAAAACACTAAACAACACACCAATACCATTCTCATTGACCCGAGATACAAATCTCACACTCCCTCATACATTCTCACCTAACTTCGCCAATTCCACAAAACTCTAAAGTATCATATTCCCTTAAACTCAACACATTCAAAGCCTTATAACTCGACCCTTACGATACCACTACACCAATCACAATAGCCCATGGATTCCCCGTTCTTTACAAACAACTTCCAAACTGAACAAGGCTCACAGGCCATTACATAACTATCTTATAATTTAATACCGACATACAATAACACTTGGATTATCAATCCTATTAACAACTTCTCATTACACATACATATAAAAGAGAGTTTGAGATTCAATATGCGCCCCCCAATACATGAGGATAAATAAACAACAATATACATATACAACACATAATCTTGATGTCTCAGCATCCAATAGTACACCAGTCAACAACAATATGATTCACATATTAAATCACTGGCCTCCAATGCAAAAGCCCCTCTCCAGGGTAATTCTACTGTGTTAGCTGATAAGTCGACCCTTGCGAGGCTCTCGATGCTCGGCCTGCCCGTTTTTGGTACCGCCCCCGACTATATTTATGAGATTGAGTCTGACTAGGTTCTAAAACACCTAAAGAATTCACACGCAAAGGGCATAAGCGTCTAACATGGCCCAATTGACCACAATAAAAACAAACAACAAACTCCCTACTCTGAGATTGGCTTGAAGCCTGAACCTCCCTGGACCTCCCAATAGAAAAGTCCAAAACTCCTGATGAAGACAAGGATTGAGCCTGGGACTGAGCATGTGCTCGCCTCCACCTCTTACTGAGCCTAGAGTGCTTAGGAACCATAGGAGTTGCCGAGGTGGCCTCCTCCCTAACCCAACCAACACTCATAACCGTGGCCTCCACATAGGCTGCTGCCTCAACTAGAGCATAGTAATTCTGCCATAAGGATCTAGCTACTTTCTCCCATATATCATTACACAACTTCCTCTCAAACTCATAACAACGATGTTTCTCTGTTGCCACAAACTCTAGAGCAAACCTCGACAAACTAGTAAACCACATCTCAAATTGTGCCAAAGGAGTAACATCCCGACGCAGCTCAACAAATGGTTCCCTTAACTTTTCTTGAGCAGAAGAAGGGAAGTACTTGGCTAAAAAGGCCTCCGTAAAAGCAACCCATGTATTACCTACAGTGTCCTTAGCATACTTCCACCAATAACCCACATCTTCCTTCAATTTGAAAGTCGCCAAAGAAATCCTCAACCCCTCGTCCTCGACTCTGAGCATATTAAGAGTCTTGGTAATCTATTCCAGCCAACCATTTGCCTCCAACGGTTTAGCCTCCTCCAAAAACTTTGGTGGATTGGAGCGAAGAAACTCCCTAGTCAGCTTAAGGGTACAACCGTTGTCACCCTCATTGCAAGCTAGAGCATCTTGCACTGTTCTCACAATCTCACGTGCAACTTCCTCACCGACAAACCGATGTTCGATGTCAGAACGACAAAAGTGCTAAAAGAACCATCAGGTTCTCTACCAAAGACTCCTACTACCTATCCATCCTCAATTCCCTAGTGTAGATGTCACGACCCAAACCCACCCTTATAGATTTAGCGTCATGACTGGCCAATAATCATAGATTACCTACGGCCTCCATACAAATATCCAACCAATATTAAATACGGGGCTTAGCAGAAGCAAGTTAAATATAGAAAAAGTCCATCAAGTTGTGCATAATGAAAAGAGTTTACAGTAGCACTGTCCAACCATTCCAAAGTTAGGTACTTGCACATTACAAAAGCTTCCAAAAGAAGAAGGAAAACAAAACAAACAGGGGTTTAGCCACAATTCAACTAGATAAAACACATATACAAAAACCCCTATACCAAAAAAAAAAAAAAAAAAATCAACTAAGAATTCACAGCAACAGGGGTTTAGGCTTGCTTGGCTAGTCATGAGTCCAAGTGGCTCCATTTCGGGAGCTCCACAAAAGGCTGACCATGGGGTGACTCTGAGGCAAACTCTATCCTTGATGTTCGACATGCTCACTTACATATATATAAACATAAATAGTGAGCTAATGCCCAAAGAGTAATAACAAGATAAAGAGGTTATATGAATGAAGTTCCGCAACAGTACAAATATCAATTAGATTAGCCATCATGTCAATCCTTCACGATAAACAAACCATTGATCGATAGCATATTCGATACAATTCCGATTTCAATTTAATTCTCAATGATCCGTGTTATTCCAATGAAGATGCAAATATGCACTTATAAAAGTTGGTAAATTTTTGTTGAAAACAGGGTCTCCGCTCGAGCGCAACTTCCTATGCTCGAGCAGGGGTTCAAAACAAAGGTGGTCGCTCGAGCGTAATTTCTGTTGCTCAAGCGGTCTGTCAAAATACTGGTTACATGAAATTCGCTGATGGTCGCTTAGCTAAGATCGAGAAAAGGGTCCTCGCCAAGCGCCATTTTGGTCGCTCGAGTGGACTGTAAAATTTCAGAAACTCCTAGGAGCCCAAATTCCATGCTCGAGCGTGGCTTCTCGCCGAGTGGATGAGACTTCGAATTTTTAACTGTGTTTGAAGTTCAAACACGGTACTCAAAGCTTCAAATCTTGTGTTTTTGATATAAAAACATGGAAAGTCACTATATAACATGAAAATACTTCCAATTTGAACCCATTTATTCAAAATCATGGTAATTTCCCAACCAATGACTCCAACCTCAATTTATAAATAAGTTTAACTCAATTGAGTGTACATTTCTTCAAAACATGTTCAAAATATGATCAAGTGACATGAGAAGCATGAAAACATGAAGGATTCTCCAAATTAATGTATAAATGTGCCATGCATGTAGGAATTTCATGAATTCTAACTCAAATTATGCATGCATGTGTATAATTCAACTCTACTTCATCCTATTCATAACAACTCATGGTCAACCTATTCGAATTCAACCAAATGATCCTCCAACTCCATGAACTTAGTTTCTACATGATTCAATTCTAAGAATTTAGGATGAATCTCATACCTAATGTGTGAATTCAAGTGTATTATAGCTCCAACCCTTCAAGCTTCCACAATTCTCTACAAATCTCCCATTTTCTCTCTCTAGATGTTGAACTCTCCTCTCCTCTCTCTCAATTCTCAGCTAAGTGTTATGAAAATGAGCCTATAAGCTTGATTAGAGCCTTATATAGGGTGTGATTAGGTTAGCCTAATCAAATGTGGTTAAGATTAATTAATTAGGCTTAATTCTAACTAATTCAATCAGTTTATTCTAATTATTTTGATCCAAATCAAATTTCAATTAAAGTTGCCATAAAATTCTAAATATTCTAATTAGCCTATTGGGTAAGTCAATTTCAGTTTCTGAAGCCGTTTAGGCTTTCAATTTCCAACTCTACGTTGTCAATTTAAACAGATATTCCATATGTCAACAGATAATCATAGAATTAAACATGTAATCACACAATTAAGCACATAATCATGCAATTAATCTCATTAAAATTATATAATGTACTAGTTTGGAGGTTGGGGTTGTCACAATAGACATCCTACAAAACCCAAAAAACAAAACCAAACTTAGTGCACAACACAACAGCCTTCCTCGAGGCACACACACACCACCCTTAAGTTACAAGACACACTTAGCCTCGAAACACACATTTCTATTACATACAAACAACTAAACACATAAACATATAATCGAATCAAATCCACAAAGATAGCCACTACTCTCAAGCAATTCCTATTAGAAATCACATTGATCAAGCATGTTTCTAATAAGATCTCAAAGCAAGGTCACTGGCTACAAGTACTATCCAAGAAACTTAATCACATGCTCACATAAATGCAACATATAAGTCCTAACACTTATGCTAACTATACACAACGTCCTTACCACACGTAGCAGACCCATTATAGAGTTTTTTTTTTTTTTTTTTTTTTTCTCTTTTCTTTTTCAAGATTGTATTATAGGTTGTTAAATTGTTAATAAAGTTACATTACAACTAAAGAGGTCACCGCTATTCTATCAACTTGAACCATTGACCTTCCTTTTACCACCACACTTAAAATAGGGATACAAAACAACTACACTAAACCCAAGTGCACTAGACAGATACATATGCTTATGACATAAAATCATGAACAATATTATAAACTTACCCTTATCAAATTAGAAATTACCAAACAATTAATCTCCACCACACTTCACACGGACCCTAGATGAATCTCACACTATACAAATTAATTTTCCACACACAATAATCCACCCAAATATTTTGAGCTGGAAGTCTATTCTGCCGACTTTCCTTGAAATTATATGCGACATAAAAGGATTACTATGCAATTCTTGTGCTCCCATATCTATTTTCAATAATTGTGTTTTAGGTTTGTCTCACTCAAAATGCCTTTGTAAAATGTGAAGCTTTGCACACAAACAGTATATAAACATATATATTGATTGAATTTTTTCAATAAATTTTTCCAAAAAATTTAAATTTCATTTGGTGATTTTTTTTTTCAAAAAAAAAAATTAAGCACTAATTATTTTCATATATATATATATTTGGAACATAAATAACATTTTAGAATTCAAATATTTATTAATATATTTTTTTTTGTCAAATTAGTTTATAATTTTTTGAAAATAAATTCTACATAAAAATTCTAAAAATTAAATCAAATAAAAATATTTTGCAACTAAAATTTTTCCAACAGTACCTTTATAAAATGTTGCTGGGATTCTCACTATATTAGAACCGTCTAAAAAAATGTATAAAGGATATTTTTAAAAAATATTTTTTATTCAATAATAGTTCAAAAAAAATTGTCTTACGAATATACGGGCACTTGTGTCCATATGAAAAAAAAAAATTAACTATTTAAAAACATCATCATTAATTTCTGTCCTATATTTATATTTTTCATGCAAGTGGAGAAAATTAAATATCATTTATTACTTTCTTAACAGGACTAATATTTAAAATAAATAAATATAAATAAAAAAATAAAAAAACTAAAAAAACTAAAACTAAAAGAATATTATATGGACTCATTAAATAATTTATGTGATTTTTCATTGGACCATTCGTTTGCTACCTTTTGAGATGGTAACATTCAATGGAGTGAAATAGACAGAATCATGATCATTTTATCACAATAATTATTTAAGATGGTGTAATTATTTCCCCATTTCTCATTAATTTATATGTTTTTATACCAGGTCATAGGTCAGCTCATTAAATTATTTACTTTATCCCATCTTCCATATGTCAAGTTTGAATTATCTTAACCGAATAGGTTATTTTATTAATTTTTAAATTTTTTTACAAAAAAACATGTAGAAAAGTAGAAAGAATGATGTGACAATTTATAGTTTGAAATGATAACTATCCAAAAATATCAATAAAAACAACCACTCGTTATATGATCATCATCCAAACACATACTAAAAATTAATTTGGTAAGACAATAAAAAATAAAATATTTATTATTTTTTATATAATTTTATCTTTGGTGAGTAGACATAACAATTTAAAAATATTTTTTTGACATTTATTTTTGTCAAACTAATTTATATTTTATCAAATTGACGACTTTGCCATTGAAATGGACCAACAAGGTCTTCTATTGACCTTATTTGGAAAGAGATTCAAAATTCAAGATCAAATGTATCACAATTGAAAAGTCAGAAACCAAAGTAACACAAATCCTAAACTATAATGATTGTTTGTGTGATTCTCTCAAATTAATCACCAACACACAATCATCGACCCAAAAATTCTAAGCAAGAAAATTATATGCCACATAAATGGCTTGCTCTACACTTTCTCTGCTACTATTTATATTTTTAATAATTGTGCTTTGGATTTCACTTACTCAAAATGCCTTTCTAAAATTTGAAGCTCTGCACACAAATACTAATTACCTACTTCTAATTGTAGTCTATAGACTCTATAGCATAATAATTGCACCATTTAGGTCTTAAGTACATACAACCACTTCAACTGGTACCACAACATTAGATCATTATATATATACAAGCACAAAATAAATACAACAAGCGGCAATACCAGAGCTAGCTCTTATTGGGTTTTCTATATGTTTTTCTCACCTAGATCATCATGCTTTCTTTGGCTTCCCTTCTTGGAATTGTCATTTCTTACACCTTTCGCAAAAAATTCAGGAGCGAAAATTTAATTTGGTGATTTTTTTAAAAAATAAAATAAAATTAAACACTAATTATTTTCATATGATTTTTTTTGGAACATAAATAACATTTTAAAATTCAAATATTTATTAATATTTATTTTTGTCAAATTAGTTTATAATTTTTTAAAAATAAATTCAAAATACAAATTCTAAAAATTAAATCAAATAAAAATATTTTGCAACTAAAATTTTTCAACCAGTACCTTTAAAAAATGTTGCTGGGATTCTCACTATATTAGAACTGTCTACAAAATATATATATATATATATAGAGGATATTTTTTTAAAATATTTTTTATTCAATAATAGTTCAAAAAAATTTGTCTTATGAATATAGGGGTACTTGTGTCCGTATGAAAAAAAAAATTAACTATTTAAAAACATCATAATTAATTTCTGTCCTATATTTATATTTTTCATGCAAGTGGAGAAATTAAATATCATTTATTACTTTCTTAACAAGACTAATATTTAAAAATAAATAAAAAAAATAAAAAAAAATAAAAAACTGAAACTAAAAGAATATTATATGGACTCATTAAATAATTTAGGTGATTTTTCATTGGGACCATTCGTTTGCTACCTTTTGAGATGGTAACATTCAATGGAGTGAAATAGACATGAAATGGAGAGAATCATGATCATTTTATCACAATAATTATTTAAGATGGTGTAATTGTTTCTCCATTTCTCATTAATTTATTTGTTTTTATACCAGGTCATAGGTCAACTCATTATATTATTTACTTTATCCCATCTTTCACATGTCAAGTTTGAATTATCTTAACGGAACAAGTTATTTTATTAATTTTTAAATTTTTTTTACAAAAAAACATACAAAAAAACAGAGAGAATGATATGACAACTTATAGTGCAAAATGATAATCATCCAAAAATATCAACAAAAAAACCACTAGTTATATGATCATCATCCAAACACATACTAAAAATTAATTTGGCAAAACAATAAAAAATAAAATATTTTTTATTTTTTATATAATTTTATCTTTGGTGAGTAGAAATAACAATTTAAAAATAATTTTTTGACATTTATTTTTGTCAAACTAATTTATATTTTATCAAATTAACGATTTTGCCATTGAAATGGACCAACAAGGTCTTCTATTAACCTTATTTGGAAAGAGATTTAAAATTCAAGATCAAATGTATCACAATTGAAAAGTCAGAAACCAAAGTGACACAAATCCTAAACTACAATGATTGTTTGTGTGATTCGCTCAAATTAATCACCAACACACAATCATCGACCCAAAAATTCTAAGCAAGAAAATTATATGCCACGTAAATGACTTGCTCTGCACCTCTTGTGCTACCATTTCTATTTTTAATAATTGTGCATTGGATTTCTCTTACTCATAATGTCTTTTTAAAATGTGAAGCTCTACACACAAATACTAATTACCTACTTCCAATTGTAGTCTATAGACTCTATGACATAATAATTGCACCATTCATTTGTCTTAAATACATATAGCCACTTTACCTGGTACCACAACATTGGATCATTATATATATAGATGCACAAAATAAAAACAACAAGAGGCAATACCAGAGGTAGCTTTTATTGGGTTTGCTTCATGTTCTTCTCACCTAGATCATCACGCTTTCTTTGGCTTCCTTTTTTGGGATTGCCATTTGTTACACATTCCACAAAAAATTCAGGAGTGGAAATTTAATTTGGTGATTTTTTTAAAAATAAAAAATAAAATTAAACATTAATTTTTTTCATATGATTTTTTTTAGAACATAAATGACATTTTAAAATTAAAATATTTATTAATATTTATTTTTGTCAAATTAGTTTTAAAATTTTTAAAAATAAATTCAAAATACATATTCTAAAAATTAAATTGAATAAAAATATTTTGCAACTAAAATTTTTCCAGCAGTACCTTTAAAAAATGTTGTTGGGATTCTCACTATATTAGAACCGTCTACAAAAAATATATATAGATTATTTTTCAAAAATATTTTTTATTCAATAATAGTTCAAAAAAAATTGTCTTACCAATATAGGTGTACTTGTGTCCATATGAAAAAAAAAAATTTAACTATTTAAAAACATCATAATTAATTTATGTCCTATATTTATATTTTTCATGCAAGTGCAGAAAATTAAATATCATTTATTACCTTCTTAACAAGACTAATATTTAAAAAAAATAAAATAAAAAAATAAAAAACTGAAACTAAAAGAATATTATATGGACTCATTAAATAATTTATGTGATTTTTCATTGGGACCATTCGTTTGCTACCTTTTGAGATGGTAACATTCAATGGAGTGAAATAGACATGAAATAGAGAGAATCATGATCATTTTATCACAATAATTATTTAAGATGGTGTAATTGTTTCTCCGTTTCTCATTAATTTATTTGCTTTTATACCAGGTCGTAGGTCAGCTCATTAAATTATTTACTTTATCCCATCTTCCATATGTCAAGTTTGAATTATCTTTAACAGAACAAGTTATTCTATTAATTTTTAAATTTTTAACAAAAAAACATGCAGAAAAATAGAGAGAATAATGTGACAACTTATAGTGTAAAATGATAATCATCCAAAAATATCAACAAAAACAACCACTCGCTAGATGATCACCATCCAAACACATACTAAAAATTAATTTGGTAAAACAATAAAAAAAATAAAATATATTTTATTTCTTAAATAATTTAATCTTTAGTGAGTAGAAATAACAATTTAAAAATATTTTTTTGACATTTATTTTTATCAAACTAATTTATACTTTATCAAATTGACAACTGTGCTTTTGAAATGGACCAACAAGGTCTTCTATTGACCTTACTTGTAAATAGATTCAAAATTCAAGATCAAATGTATCACAATTGAAAAGTCAAAAGCCAAAGTCACACGAATCGTAAACTGCAAGGATTGTTTGTGTGATTCGCTCAAATTAATCACCAACACACAATCATCGACCCAAAAATTCTGAGCAAAAAAATTATATGCCACATAAATGACTTGTTCTGCACTTCCTGTGCTACCATTTTATATTTTTAATAATTGTGCTTTGGATTTCTCTTACTAAGAATGCCTTTGTAAAATGTGAACCTCTGCACACAAATACTAATTACATACTTCCAATTGTAGTCTATAGACTCTATAGTATAATAATTGCACCATTCATTTGTCTTAAATACATATAGCCACTTGTACGGGAAAGAAATAAACCTTCTCGTATAATCCTGTTGATCAAGATTGCACTCCTTCGTACGTCGTCGCTTCACTCCCTGAAAACACAACCGTGAGCTAGCCGGCGAGTGTGTGCCGGGTACCTCTCTGATGCCTAAGTCAGTTCAATAGACAAATAGACAAAAAGCTCTGTGTATTCGGGAATCAAAGTTGTGTTACCTCTCCATAAGTGATGTTTGTGAGCTTTTGTAGGTTCTGAGTAGCACAATCCTAGTAGGACTTTCACTCCTCCATGTAGAGTCCTCTTAGGATTCATACTTCTGAAAGACAATGCTTATCCTTCAACACCCCCCTCACTGTTTAAACCAAGTGGGATGGTTTTACCATGGTAGGACTTCCATATGACCGAAGTAAGCATGGCTATGTTGAACCGCAGACTTAGACCGAACTATACTTAGTCCGGTTCTTCCTTTCAATGTACTTACCTTGGTTCTTCCTGTATAAACCGTGCTAACCATAGTGCGGTTTAGTCCATGCTAACAATTTGCTACATATTACCGAGCTGGCCGTACTATGCCGCGATCGAACTAACTCTTCATGCAGCAACCGGCAACCGAGCCACCCGTAGTACTCTCCTGGACCAAGATAGCAATAAGATCTCTAGGACCGGACTAGCCCAGGGCCGTCTGGGGCCGGGCTAACTACAAGGCTCTGTGACCGGACTAATTTCAAGGCCTTTTTACTCCGCCCTCCATATTGTGGCCCATAACGGCCCATTGCCCATTTCGGCCCAATTTTCATATAAATTACCCTCTCAATTGCCCTTCAATTCCATCTGCGTAGCATGATAGGGATTACTTGTTTTACCAGCCGAGCTAAGGTTTTTAAGCCTTTTCAGCCAAGCTAAAAAACCCTTTAGTTTTTCTAGACGAGCTAAAACCCTTTAACTTTTCCAGCCGAGCTTAAACCCTTTAGCCTATCCAGCCGAGCTAATTTCCACACCGGGCTCTGCTTGTCCGGTGAAAACGTCTCTTCAATCACAGCAACTGAATCGTTTCCCATTCCAATGACACATGGCATGCTCTGATTGGCTGAGAGTAGCTTTCACACCACCCTCGTACCCCGCAAAATTTGAACAGTTCCCGCCATTGGATAAACCTTCTTCAAAACAAAAAACCCTTCGTCTTTGAATCACTCACCACACTATTCATTTTCTCTTCTCTCTTTTTGCTGAGTTTACTCTGTTCTTCATTTTTTGAAAGAGCTCGTGTTTTGCTGCTATCATTGCTCCCATCCTCTAGGTTCTTTGATCTTCATCAGGTAAGCCTCACAAATCTGCCTTGTTTTTGTTGTTTTCGTACTTGCTTTTATAATTTTTTTTTTTTTTTGTTTTTTCAAAACATATACCTTTTTATCATTGAAGAACCATGTAATAGAACCCTCAATTTTCATGAATATTCTAAGAAACCATTGATTTTGATCTGAAGTCATAGTACAACTGAACCAAAAAGTTGTTTGTAGTTGATCTCACTCTATCAGACTACTTAACTGAACTACCACTTTATGTTTATACCAATGGTTTCAATAAGTCAAACCATCTTTTGATTTATCCTAGCCGAGATAACAAATCGGACTAAGTCTGTAATCAGTGTTCTAGGGAAACCTCAACTCCGACCGAGCTATGTCCCGGGGCTAAACCAGCATTCTTAGTTTTTAGACCGAACTAAGAAAGCTGCCCCTAGAAGCTCAAACCGATCTAACAAAACCCGTAGTATGCCACAGCCGAACTAAGACTTGATATATGTTGCCTTTATTTCTCTTTAGCACGGTCCAACGGTCTGTGCTTAACACCTTTGTTTTTTCTTTTTTCACTTTGCAGACTTGGGTTGCCCAGGCACTCCTCTGAGCGCTCAACCGAGCTACACAACACAAATCCTCAACCGAGCTAGCACTGAGTTGTAATTTATTCATAACTTAATAGAGAATGGGTAAATATAGGTTCTTTGTAGACACACCTGGTGGATTGGCCGAATTCCGAAGGGAGTACAACATCTCTGACGACGTCCATCTTACCTTAGCCAAACAAAATATCACACCATGGGAAACGAAGGCTTTGTACCCTTTACCCTTCCGTCCATAATAGAAATCGGACTAAGATTCCTTGTACAGCCATTACTTTGTGAATTCCTCAAGCAGACTAGGATATGCCCAACCCAGCTATCCACTAACTCATACCGCATAATAAATGGAATAGAAGAGCTAAACAGCCGAGCTGGTATTAACCTCGGCTTAGCCAAACTTTTCCACTAGTATTCAACAGGTTCAAAAGAAGACGGCTGGGTCTATTACCTAAGAATACGCCGTCACCGAGAGAAAATAATAAAGACTACACCAGATAAAGACTTGAACGATGACCATTTTTTCTGGGTGTCTGGGAATTTTGAAGACCACTAAGCCCAGATCCCAGGCCGCAGTATAAATTGGAAGAAAGGAACCCCTGGTATAATTACCTCGGCTTATTTGCATGCTTCTTCTTTATTTCGATTTTCTGTTTCTGAACCGAACTGAAAGTTGTCTTCTCTATGCAGATTCAGCTCACCTTAAATCACTGTACAGTTACCCCAATCTAAACACACTACGCGCCGCACTACGTTATCACGAAAGAAGTTGGGCCAAGCTTCTGAACTTTGAACCAACATACAGATATAGCAACTGACGTAAAGCCAAAGTAACAGATTTTTAGTTAAAGGCTTCTTCAGAACCGGAGCCAAACTTGCCACAAATCAACCTTGTCCGAACTATTGCTGAAGAAGAAATGGCGAAGAGGAACAGAGTGAGGGCCCTCCTAACCGAAACACACCCAGCTGAAGTACCACCAACCAACCAAACTCAAGAGACCGTGGTGGCTCTTCCATCTCAACAACCCTCCTCATCCCGCCCAAGCAAGCGTGCCCGGACTACCCGAACCGAGCAACGACTTGTTGATGAGGACGAGACCATTCTTCCACCGAGCCCCCCACTAAGCCCGCAATCGAAGCCTTCCGACCGAGCTGGCTCTTCGAAGTCGGCTCCTAAAATTACTTATCAGAACCGAGCTATTCAGGACACTGACTCAGTGGTCGCTGAAAAAGATCACCTCATGGCATTCAACCTTGCCAAAAGTGTTTGCCTCCCAGCGGACATGGAGCATCACAAGAACTTGACCGAACTGAAGGCTATCCGGTCGGCAACAAAATCCATGATCCTAGTAAGTAGCTCCTCTTGTCTCTTTAGTTTTTTCAACTCTCTGCTTGGTTTTGTCATTAGTTTCTTTCCACTCCTTTGCAGGCCCTGCAGAAAAACCACATCGCTCACAAGCGAGTGTTGGAACTTAGGAAATCAACAAGGCAGGCCATGGCAGAAGCTGAAGAAAAAGCGGCCGAGCTAAAGGAAGCCCAACAAAAGACGGCCGAGCTAGAGGCCGAAGTGACACGTCTAACCGGACTAGTTACTTCGGCTAACACTGATAAACAAAAGGCACTGGCCGTGATGAAAGACAAATACTTGCGCGAGCTTTCCAAGCTTGAGGGAAAAAAGAAGGCCGAAATAAGTGAGCTTGAGAAGAAGCTTGAAGACGCAGAGGACCGAGGTTTTAAGGAATGGGAAGCCCTCTATGTGAAGCAATGCGAGGCAGCAAAAGACTTGTTCTTCAAATGCAGACGGAGGGTGGCCGTCTCTCAGCTCGATTGTGGGCCTGAGACCGAAGTCTTCAACCCTCCCCCGTATTTTATCCCGGCCTCGATGACGGAGTACGCTGCTTCTGTTCAGCAACAGTTCCTTGAGTCTGACGAAGAAACCGAGCCAGACAATGCTGCGGTTGTCAATGAACCTGCCAATCAGTCAAGGCTAAGGGTGGAAGACCTGACTGTTGAACTAACAACCGAAACCGATCTTCCAAGCGAGACCATAATCCCGACCGAAACCGAGCTCCCTTATGAAATCGGTCTTCGTGTTGACATTGAAGCTGATCTTGATGCCGAAATAGATGATCTTTTTAACTGATTTTGTAGTTTCTTCTTTTCTTTGGAAAACAAGTTTGTAACCAGGCTGAGTCCCCTTGTATTTGTTTTGAACTAGTTTTCTTTCAATGAACTCTGTGCTCTGTACTTTTGAATTTTGAATGAATGAACCTTTCCAACTTTCAGTTCGGTCTGCTGTGATGCTTGTACTCACTTTGTATTCAGACTAATATTCTCTTGCCGAGATAACTTATCCCGGTTTCAGCTTTGTATTCTAACTGGCCATACCAGCCAACCACTTTTCAGCCGAGATCCTTACTTTGGCTGAAGAGTACAAAGAGTTGGTTTAATCTAGCCAACCACTCTTCAGTCGAGATCCTTACTTCGGCTGAAGAGTACAAAGAGTTGGTTTAATCCAGCCAACCACTCTTCAGCCAAGATCCTTACTTCGGAGAAGAGTACAAAGAGTCGGTTTAATCCAGCCAACCACTCTTCAGCCAAGATCCTTACTTCGGCTGAAGAGTACAAAGAGTTGGTTTAATCCAGCCAATAACTCTTTAGCCCAAGATCCTTACTTCGGCCGAAGAGTACAAAGAGTTGGTTTAATCCAGCCAACCAGTCTTCAGCCCAGATCCTTACTTCGGCTGAAGAGTACAAAGAGTTGGTTTAATCCAGCCAACCACACTTCAGCCAAGATCCTTATTTCGACTGAAGAATACAAAGAGTTGGTTTAATCTAGCCAACCTCTAAATTGGGTATTCCAGCCAACTTGAAGCAAAAATGTTTTGGTTTATTCTGACCATACGTCCTGCAGCCTGAATCCTTATCCTGGGCTTAGGAGGAGTGTTTGTTTAATCCAGCCAACGTCTAAGTTGGTTTTTCCAGCCAACATAGAATAAGGTGTTTTGGTTATTCTGACCAAACGTCCTGCAGCCTGGATCCTTATCCTGGGCTTAGGAGGGGTGTTGGTTTAATCCAGCCAACCTCTAAGTTGGTTTTTCCAGCCAACCTAGAATACGGTGTTTTCAACGTCCTTAACTCACTAAAACTATCTTTTACAAGAAACAACTATGCTGAAAAGAATCGACTTTGTTTTATTGAGAAAAAGGAAAATTACATATGCTTGGAAAAAGCTAAAAATAAAATAGTTTGAGATTGGCAGTGTTCCATGGCCTAGGAATGGCTTTGCTGTCCTCATCTTCCAGGTGGTATGCCCATTTTCCTGCTAGTCCAACCACTTTGTAAGCTCCTTCCCAATTGGGCCCTAACTTGCCGTCTCCCGGTACCAAGGTATTTCCCATCACTTTACGCAGTACCCAATCGCCGATCTTGAATTGCCTTGGATGCACTGTTTTGTTGTATTTCCTGGACAACTCTTGTTGGTATGAGGCAATGTGAACCAGTGTTTTTTCTCTTCTTTCTTCTGCAAGGTCGAGCTCTAATGTGATGGCTTTGCCATTTAAGTCTGGATCGAAATTTTCGCTTCGAATTGTGGGGAGGCCAACTTCTAGTGGGATTACTGCTTCCATGCCATAAGCTAAGGAAAATAGTGTTTCTCCTGTTGATCGTCGAGGTGTGGTGCGGTAAGCCCATAAAACATGAGGAAGTTCCTCCGCCCATTTGCCTTTTGGCTTTTCTAACCTTTTCTTCAGTCCATCCAAGACGACCTTGTTTGATGCTTCTGCCTGACCATTTGCTTGGGGATATGCCAGTGTAGAGTTGTAGAACTCTATCTTGTACTCTTCACAAAAGCCTCTAAAGATTCTTCCGTCGAACTGAGTGCCGTTGTCTGGATATTAGGGCTTTTGGTATGCCAAACCGAGTAATGATATTCTGCTAGACGAACTTCTTCACATCTTTTTCCTTGATTGATGCCAATGCTTCTACTTCCACCCACTTTGTGAAGTAGTCTATTGCTGCGAGAAAGAACTTCCTGTTGCCGAGTGCTGTTGGAAGTGGTCCTACTATGTCCAAGCCCCACATTGCGAAAGGCCATGGGCTAGTTAGTGGTAGAAGTTCTCTGGCTGGCTGATGTATTTGGTGTGCGAACTTCTGGCATTTCTCGCACTTCTTCACATATTTCTCTGAGTCTGCCTGCATGTATGGCCACTAGTATCCTTGCAAGATTGCTCTGTAAGTTAGCGATCTTCCTCCTTGATGGCTTCCGCACACACCTCCGTGTATCTCAAACAAGAATACTTCTACTTTGCTGGGGTGAACACACTTTAGATAAGGTCCTGAGAATGACTTTTTGTACAATGCCATAGATGGGGAGAGCCAAAATCGCTATGACTTTGCTCTAATTTTGTTGACTTCTTTCTTTTCTTCCGATAAGACGCCATCTTTTAAGAACAGTATAATGGGATCCATCCACGAGGGGCCTAGTTCGGCGCAACATACCTCTTCTGTTTCGGGGTCTTCAATGCTTGGTCTTGGTAAGTAGTCGATGAGCAACAGATGAGGGATGGATGTATCTGCCAATGAAGCAAGGCCTGCTAGTTTGTCTACTCTGCTGTTTTCCTCCCTGCCAATCTGTTCTATCCTCACTACTTCAAATTTCTTAATCTCTTTTCTGACTAAGTCTTGGTACTTAGCCATCCTTTCATCCTTCGCTTCGTAGTCGCCTGAAATTTGGTTTACCACCAGCTGTGAGTCGTTGTAGACCATTAGCTTGGTGGCCTTTATGTAGAATGCTGACTTGAGACCTGCAAGAAGCGCTTCATACTCCGCTTCGTTGTTTGATGCTGGGAAGCCAAGGTTGACAGCTTGCTCCACAACTAGGCCATCAGGTGAGATGAGGACTATGCCAAGTCTTGCACCATGCCGGTTGGATGCTCCATCCACGAAGAGCTTCCACATCTCTCCAACGAACAACTTCCAGCATGTGGAGGGATTAGATGATGCCGTGGGGTCTGGAATGTCGTTAGTGTTTTCTCCAAGGTCCATGCTTGCTGTCTGCCCCTCGCCATCTGATGGAACCAAGCCTTTATTTGTTGGTGAGTCTTGGCTTGGTGTAGCATGGTTCGCTTCTTCCTTGCTTTCTTTACTCTGGTCTACCTTGGAGTCTGGCTGAGTATCCTATATTAGGGGTTGCGTTATTCCGGCGTCAACTTCCATCCCTAGTTCGGTTGTGTCAGTCAGGTCGACTGGGCAGATATGATGACTTCCTGGGGTAAATTCTGCGACGAAGTCTGCTAAGGATTGGGCCTTTATTGTGGTTCTGGGTTGGAATTTGATGTCGAATTGTCCCAACTCTACTGCCCACTTCAGGATTCGCCATCTCAAACAACGCTTTTAATGGGAAAGCTGTGAGGACGACTATGGTGTGAGCGTGGAAGTAGTGCGACAACTTCCTGGAGGCCATCATCAAGGCCAATGCCAGTTTTTCCAGTGGCAAGTACCTTGTTTCGGCTCCCAGCAATGTCTTGCTGACATAAAAGATGGGCAGATGTTGGATTCCTTCCGCACGGACCAACACTGCGCTAATTGTGTGCTGAGAGACTGCCAGGTACAGGAAAAGTTCTTCTCAGCTGCCATGCCAGTGAGATACTGCACTCCTTTCACTGAGTTAGGCCTCTCCAGATCCTAAATAGCTTTGATCTGGGAGAGGTCTGCCTCTATACCCCGGTTGGTCACCAGGAAGCCTAGGAATTTGCCAGATCCTACACCGAATACGCACTTGGATGCGTTGAGGTGCAACTTATGTCTCTTCAGTATCTGGAACATCTCACCTAGGTCTTTTAAATGGTCGTTCTCATCCTTGCTCTTGACCACCATGTCGTCGATGTAAGCCTCTATTGTTCTGCCAAACAATGGCTCAAACATCTTGGTGACCATTCTCTGGAATGTTGCCCCTGTGTTCTTTAGGCCAAAGAGCATGACCTTGTAGCAGTATAGTCCTCTTGGAGTTGTGAAGGACGTCACTTCCTGATCTGGTTTGTACATGGCAATCTGATGGTAGCCTCTGTATGCATCAAGAAAGCTAAGTTGGTTGTGCCCCGCCGTTAGGTCTACCAGTTGATCTATCCGTGGTAGGGGGAAGCTGTCCTTTGGGCATGCTTTGTTAACTGTCTTATAGTCGATGCAGACACGCCATTTGCCATTCTTCTTAGGCACTACGACTGTGTTGGAAATCCATATGGGGTAGTGCACCTCTTTGATTGCTCCTGCCTCCAGCAAGTTTCCCACCTCCTCTGCCACTATCTCGGCGTGGTGGAGTGTTGATCTGCGGGTGTGCTGAATGATTGGTCTGGCGGATGGGTGGACATTGAGTTAGTGGCAGATGAGGTTTGGATCAATGCCTGGCATGTCGTAAGGTGTCTAGGCGAACACTTCAATGTTAGAGGTCAAGAATTCCAAGACCTCTAATCTCTCAATGTTGGACAACGATGAACTGAGCAAAAAGAACTTATCTGGGTTCTTTTCATCTATTCTTACCTCTACCAAGTCTTCCACCGCTTTGCCAACTTCTGCGAACAGTTCATTGCTCTCAGGTTCTTCCACCGAATGAACATATCCCTTGGCAGCGCGGCTGCCATTTACTGTGACAAAGCATTGTTTGGACATGATCTGGTCTCCATAGACTTCTTCAATTGCCCCGGCGTCATTGGGGAATCACATTACTTGATGATAGGATGAAGCTACCGCTCGCATGGCATGCAGCCATGTTTTGCCCAAGATGATGTTGTAAGTAGAGAGGACTTTCAACACCCAGAACTCCACTTGTTTCGTTACGCTTCCTGCCGTGACTGGAAGGATAATCTTGCCGACTGGCCACTCCGGCATTAAGTTGAATCCAATCAGGGGGGACACAGAAGGTGCCAAGTCTTTGTCTTGTAGCTTTAGTTGTTTGAAGGTGTCATAGTACATGATCTCACACGAGCTTCCCTGGTCAATCAAAATTCACTTGATGTCGTAATCCTTGACGCGGAGAGTGACGACTAGTGCGTCGTTGTGAGGGCAGTATATCCTGGCCAAGTCTCTGTCTAAAAAAGAGATGACATTGGCGGCCTCCGTTCTTTCCTTTTTGATGGTAGGTTGAGCGCTTAGTACCTCTCTTAAGTGCTCGGCCTTCTTGATCGACCCTCTGAGCTCGCATACACGCTCAGGTTCGAATACTCCGTGTATCACATTGATTACGCCTTGAGGCGGGGCGTCAATTGGCATTCCATTGGGGTTATTGTGGTCCTGGGGGGCTAGTTGCGTCCCTCCTTCAATGTATTTATCCAGGTGACCAGCTGCCACCAACTCCTCCAGATGCTGTCTCAATATCGTGCAATTTTTAGTGCGGTGCCCCTTTTCTTTGTGGAATGTGCACCGCGATCTTTCGTCGTAGTCTTTCTGTGCTTCTCCTAGCTTAGCTGGCCATCTGACGAAAGGCTCATCACGTATTTCGATTAGAATTCGATAGATTGGTTTCTTGAATACCGTAGTTATGGCAGTGCGGACTCTCAACCATCTTTTATCCTGGTCCTCTCCGTTGTCTCGCCTGCCTCGTCCGTTTCTGTTTGGACAGTCTACCGCGTTGACCTTTGCTGAGGCCTTTTTCTTTGGTGTTGCGGTCGTGTCAGTTTTTGTTTTGGCACGGGCGCCATCCTCTTCCACCCTGATGTGTTGATGCACTCTTTCCATCAAGGCCTCCATGGTGAGGGGCAGTGTCATGGTGATTGAGTCCCTTAGTCTGTTCCTGACTGGAAGGCCTCTTTTGTACTGTGCTATGGCGAGATTGGTGGGGCAGTCCCCAATTTGGTTGAATGTCTCCCAGTAGCGGCTGTTGTAGGACCTTAGTGTCTCTTTTTCGCCCATGTCGATGGAGAGTAGCTGGTCAATCTCCACCGGAGTTTTGGTGTTCGTCCTGAACCTTGTTACAAATGCCTCCGCCAACTGCGCCTAGGAGGCTATGTTGCCTTCTGGAAGTTTTTCAAACTAAGTCAAGCCTAGGTCGCCAAGGCTTGATGGGAAGAGGATGCACATCAAAGCCTCGTTTCGCCGATATACCGCCATAACCTGGCGGAAGTGGCTT
The DNA here is from genome assembly GCA_025200525.1 of Camellia lanceoleosa. Taxonomy (NCBI): domain Eukaryota; kingdom Viridiplantae; phylum Streptophyta; class Magnoliopsida; order Ericales; family Theaceae; genus Camellia; species Camellia lanceoleosa. The sequence continues at coordinate 65,358,229 of CM045769.1, read as the reverse complement.
AGGTGCATGTAGAGGTCCGTCTTCCCCTCGTACGTGGTGAATTTGGACTGGAGGAAGCCTGAAGGCAGGGGCGCATTTTCGATTGCTGGAACGAACGGCGAGGTCTGCAGCCTCGCTAATGCTTTGTCCGTTGGTTCGTAGGCAGGGCGCAGTATTGGCATTCCAACCTCGACGCTTCCATGCGTCCGGGGAGCCAACCGCTAAAGGGCAGAAATTCTGCGAGGGTCGCGCGCCCTAGTGTCTTCCTTCCATCGTGCCCTTTCTTCTAGCACAGTCCGTAAGTCAGACGATATAGGCATCTCCGACTGCCTGGATGATGTCTGGTGCGTACGTTAGGGTCGATATGTGCTCCCCTCAGTATACGACCTTTCAGACCTCGTTCTCTCAGACCTGGAGAACTAGGTCTTGGAGGTTCTGGTTTGAGTATCGCCTGTCCTGAGGCTTCTACTCTCTCCTTATGACGGCGTGGCATGCCTACCATGGCCTTCTGAGTGGTGAGGGGGCGTCTTGCTTTTGCGCCGCTCTCTTGTCGCCACTCCTTTTCCTTTCATCTGGTGCTTCATAGATTCCATGTCCGCCGCCATCCGTCGTATCAGTTCATCCTGCTCCTTCACGCAGTCCTCTAGGGCTTGAGGATCAATCCTCCGCCTTTGTCTGTCTGGACTCTGTGATCGAGAGTGACGGGGGCTGTCATTCTGCCTTCCCCTAGCATCCCTCCTGGGGTTCTGTCGTTGTGGCTTCAAGTCTTCCATGAGGGGGATAGGAGGCAAGCCTTCGCGCCTCCCACCTCCTTTTGGGGTTTGTCCATCCATGACGGACTGTGGCAAATCTTCGTTGTGCGCCATTACTTTTTATTGGTAAGGAAAACTTAATCAAAAGGTTTTGTTCGTTCTGCTTGTTCCCACAGACGGCGCCAATTTTACGAGAAAGAAATAAACCTTCTCGTATAATCCTGTTGATCAAGATTGCACTCCTTCGTACGTCGTCGCTTCACTCCCTGAAAACACAAACGTGAGCTAGCCGGCGGGTGTGTGCCGAGTACCTCTCCGATGCCTAAGTCAGTTCAATAGACAAATAGACAAAAAGCTCTGTGTATTCGGGAATCAAAGTTGTGTTACCTCTCCATAGGTGATGTTTGTGAGCTTTTGTAGGTTCCGAGTAGCACAATCCTGGTAGGACTTTTACTCCTCTATATAGAGTCCTCCTAGGATTCATACTCCTGAAAGACAATGCTTATCCTTCAACACCCCCCTCACTACTTAAACCAAGTGAGATGGTTTTACCATGGTAGGACTTCCATATGACCGAAGTAAGCATGGCTATGCTGAGCCACAGACTTAGACCGAACTATACTTAGTCTGGTTCTTCCTTTCATTGTACTTACCTCGGTTCTTCCTGTATAAACCGTGCTAACCATAGTGCGGTTTAGTCCGTGCTAACAATTTGTCAGATATTACCGAAGTTTCGTACTATGCCGTGACCGGACTAACTCTTCATGCGGCAACCGGCGACCGAGCCACCCATAGTACTCTCCTGGACCAAGATAGCAATAAGATCTCTAGGACCGGACTAGCCTAGGGCCATCTGGGGCCGGGCTAACTACAAGGCTCTGTGACCGGACTAATTTCAAGGCCTTTTTACTCCGCCTCAGACAGGCCCATAACGGCCCATTGCCCATTTCGGTCCAATTTTCATATAAATTACCCTCTCATTTAACTGGTACCACAACATTGGATCATTATATATATAGATGCACAAAATAAAAATAACAAGAGGCAATATCAGAGCTAACTCTTATTGGGTTTGCTTCATGTTCTTCTCACCTAGATCATCATGCTTTCTTTGGCTTCCCTTTTTGGAATTGCCATTTGTTACACCTTCCACAAAAAATTCAGGAGTGAAAATTTAATTTGGTGATTTTTTTTATAAAAAAAAAAATTAAACACTAATTTTTTTCATATGATTTTTTTTAGAACATAAATAACATTTTAAATTAAAATATTTATTAATATTTATTTTTTTCAAATTAATTAAAAAAATTTAAAAATAAATTCAAAATACATATTGTAAAAACTAAATCGAATAAAAATATTTTGCAACTAAAATTTTTCCAACAGTACCTTTAAAAAATGTTGTTGGGATTCTCACTATATTAGAACTGTCTACAAAAAATATATATAGGATATTTTTTAAAAATATTTTTTATTCAATAATAGTTCAAGAAATTTTCTCTTATGAATATAGGGGTATTTGTGTCCGTATGAAAAAAAAAATTAACTATTTAAAAACATCTTAATTAATTTTTGTCCTATATCTATATTTTTCATGCAAGTGCAGAAAATTAAATATCATTTATTACTTTCTTAACAAGACCAATATTTAAAAAAAATAAAATAAAAAATAAAAAAACTGAAACTAAAAGAATATTATATGGACTCATTAAATAATTTATGTGATTTTTCATTGGGACCATTCGTTTGCTACCTTTTGAGATGGTAACATTCAATGGAGTGAAATAGACATGAAATAGAGAGAATCATGATCATTTTATCACAATAATTATTTATGATGGTGTAATTGTTTCTCCATTTCTCATTAATTTATTTGTTTTTAAACCAGGTCGTAGGTCAGCTCATTAAATTATTTACTTTATCCCATCTCCCATATGTCAAGTTTGAATTATCTTCACAGAACAAGTTATCTTATTAATTTTTAAATTTTTAACAAAAAAACATGCAGAAAAATAGAGAGAATAATGTGACAACTTATAGTGCAAAATGATAATCATCCAAAAATATCAACAAAAAAACAACCACTCGTTACATGATTATCATCCAAACACATACTAAAAGTTAATTTGGTAAAACAATAAAAAAATAAAATATATTTTATCTTTTATATAATTTTATCTTTAGTGAGTAGAAATAACAATTTAAAAATAATTTTTTGACATTTTTGTCAAACTAATTTATATTTTATCAAATTGACGACTTTGCCTTTGAAATGGACTAACAAGGTCTTCTATTAACCTTATTTGTAAATAGATTCAAAATTCAAGATCAAATGTATCACAATTGAAAAATCAAAAGCCAAAGTCACACGAATCGTAAATTGCGAGGATTGTTTGTGTGATTCACTCAAATTCATCACCAACACACAATCATCGACCCAAAAATTCCGAGCAAGAAAATTATATGCCACATAAATGACTTGCTCTGCACTTCCTGTGCTCTGATTTGTATTTTTAATAATTGTGCTTTGGATTTCTCTTACTCAAAATGCCTTTGTAAACTGTGAAGCTCTGCACACAAATACTAATTACCTAATTCCAATTGTAGTCTATAGACTCTATAGCATAATAATTGCACCATTTATTGGTCTTAAATACATACAACCATTTTTACTGGTACCACGACATTAGATCATTATATATTTACAAGCACAAAATAAAATTGGGTTTGCTTCATGTTTTTCTCACCTAGATCATCATGCTTTCTTTGGTTTCCCTTCTAGGGATTGCCATTTGTTACACCTTCCACAAAAAATCCAAGAGTGAAAATTTAATTTGGTGATTTTTTTTATAAAAAAAATTAAATTTAATTAAACACTAATTTATTTAATATGATTTTTTTTGGAACGTAAATAACATTTTAAAATTCAAATAGTTATTACTATTTATTTTTGTCAAATTTGTTTATAATTTTTCAAAAATAAATTCAAAATACAAATTCTAAAAATTAAATCAAAGAAAAGTATTTTGCAACTAAATTTTTTCCAACGGTACCTTTATAAAATGTTGCTGGGATTCTCACTATATTAGAACCGTCTACAAAAAATATATATAGGTTATTTTTTTTAAAATATTTTTTATGCAATAATAGTTCAAAAAATTTTCTCTTACGAATATAGGGTACTTGTGTCCATATGAAAAAAAAAATTAACTATTTAAAAACATCATAATTAATTTCTGCCCTATATTTATATTTTTCATGCAAGTGCAGAAAATTAAATATCATTTATTACTTTCTTAACAAGACTAATATTTATAAAAAAAAAAATAAATGAAAATAAAAAACTGAAACTAAAAGAATATTATATGGACTCATTAAATAATTTATGTGATTTTTCATTGGGACCATTCATTTGCTATCTTTTGAGATGGTAACATTCAATGGCGTGAAATAGACATGAAATAGAGAGCATCATGATTATTTTATCACAATAATTATTTAAGATGGTGTAATTGTTTCTCCATTTCTCATTAATTTATTTATTTTTATACCAGGTCATAGGTCAGCTTATTAAATTATATACTTTATCCCATCTTCCATATGTCAAGTTTGAATTATCTTAACGGAATAGGTTATCTTATTAATTTTTAAATTTTTAACAAAAATTATACAGAAAATTAGAGAGAATAATGTGACAATTTATAGTGTAAAATGATAACCATCCGAAAATATCAACAAAAACAACCACTCGTTACATAATCATCATCCAAAAACATACTAAAAATTAATTTGGTAAAACAATAAAAAAATAAAATATTTATTATTTTTTATATAATTTTATCTTTGGTGAGTAGAAATAACAATTTAAAAATAATTTTTTGACATTTATTTTTGTCAAACTTATTTATATTTTATCAAATTGATGACTTTACCTTTGAAATGGACCAACAAGGTCTTCTATGGACCTTATTTGGAAAGATATTTAAAATTCAAGATCAAATGTATCATAATTAAAAAGTCAGAAACCAAAGTGATACAAATCCTAAACTACAAGGATTGTTTGTGTGATTCGCTCAAATTAATCACCAACACACAATCATCGACCCGAAAATTCTGAGCAAGAAAATTATATGCCACATAAATGTCTTGCTCTGCACTTCCTGTGCTCCTATTTTTATTTTTAATAATTGTGCCTTGAATTTCTCTTACTCAGAATGCCTTTGTAAAATGTGAAGCTCTGCACACAAATACTAATTTCTTACTTCCAATTGTAGTCTATAGACTCTATAGCATCATAATTGCACCATTTATTGGTCTTGAATACACAGGTACTTTAATTGGTACCACAACATTGGATCATTATATATATACAAGTACAAAGTAAATACAACAAGAGATAATAGCAGAGCTAGCTCTTATTGGGTTTGCTTCATGTTCTTCTCACTTAGATCATCATGCTTTCTTTGGCTTCCCTTCTTGGATTGCCATTTGTTAGACCTTTCACAAAAAATTCAGGAGTGGAAATTTAATTTGGCTATTTTGAAAAAAATAAAAATAAATTAAACCCTAATTATTGTCATATGATTTTTTTTTTTTTTTTTGGAACATAGATAACATTTTAAAATTCAAATATTTATTAATATTTATAAAGAAAATTGAAACTAAAACAATATTATGAGGACTCATTAAATGATCTATGTGATTTTTCATTGGGACCATTCGTTTGCTACCTTTTGAGATGGTAATATTCAGTGGAGTGAAATAGACATGAAATAGAGAGAATCATGATCTTTTTATCACAGTCATTATTTCAGATGGTGTATTTGGTTTCTCTATTTTTCATTAATTTATTTGTTTTTATACCAGCTTGTGTGTCAGTTCATTAAATTATTTACTCTACCACATGTTCCATATGTCAAGTTTGAATTATCTTAACCGCATTTGCAAATTTGTTATTTTGGTAATTTTTTTGACTTTTTATGAAAAGATATGCAGAAAAGTAGATAGCGTAATGTGACAACTTATAGTGACTTTTTACCTTTTTTACTAAAATATTTAGTCCCCAAACAAGGTTGGTCATTAAAATTAAGAGGATAAGTTGGGTTTGGTGGGCCCATTTTTGAGACGAGCTTGATATGTTGTCCATTTTTCTAAGACAAATGTAATTCAAACATATAACTATTGATATCCAATCATCTCAAATTTTTATATAAATATTCTATTTAATGAGTCCTAACTATTGAATCAAATGATATATTTTCTTGAAATCAACACTTCTCTTTTGGTTCAAGCTACAAAATATTGATATCCACCCTTTTGAGAGTTTCTATTGTTGAACGACCACAAATTTTTTATTTTTATTTTTTATATTGCATTGACAATTTATTGATATAAATAATATGCAACATATGGAATGGAATGAAGGCAACTACTAAAAAAAAAAAAAATCAATTATCTCGATCAATACATTTTTTACGAGTATTCAGTTATCCCAAACACACATTAATGTGTACTATTTGTACGTTATTTTTTACGGTGGTAGTACATGCATCATTTAATGTACACATTAGTATACCAATTAATATTGTGCCATTATTACTAACGCTACCAATTATACAAATTACAAATATCCAAAACCTCTAAAATTATGTCACACTATCTGTTAGTATGTTAGTTACTACATTAATTGATACATGTAACATTATTCTACTTTTTAATCTAACCTTATAAATGATCGATTGCCCAAAATCCTCTGTTTATAGAGTGTTTTCTTTTAATTATTTTTTTTTATTTTTTTATTTTTGCCAAGATTGTATTGTAGGATGTAAAATTGTTAATAAAGTTAGATCACAACTAAAGAGGTCACCACTGCTCCATCAACTTGAACCACTGATCTTTCATGAGAACCCGAATATATAAATTAAATAAATAATTAAATAATAATTATTTTACAAACCTCAAATATTTTTCTTGTGAATCTTTAAGTGAAAACTAAATATTATTAGGGGGTCTTTTAATTAATTTTAAACCTAAAATAAATTCATAGTGAAAGTCTTTAATTTAGAGGCAAGATTTATTTTTAAAAAAATATACATATATAGAGAGAGGAGGGTGTGACTTAAACTCTGGACCACAAAGTAAATAAATAAGGCTCTCACCATTTGAGTTGCATATAACTTGTATATGTATTTTGTATATTTATCTATTTATTTGACCTATGTGTGCCCACCACTAGTATAAAATAAAATAAATACAAACCCTATTATATTATTTGTTAACCACATATAGCAGCCGTGAGAGAAAAAAAAAAAAAGGAGAGAGGGAAAGAGATGACAAGGTGATTAGGTGAAGGGTGCCTAAGATTGTTTCAGGTTTTTGGTGTCCATTAGCAAGGAAATTTTCCTCACTATTTTACCTTTTTGTTTTTATTTTCTTTATTTATTTCCTTGTTGCCGTTGTGAGTGTTGTGTGCACTACAAGAAATTACACCATTGCCGACCAAAAAATTGGTCGCTAAAAGCCCATTTTTAGTCGGCAAAAGTTATCCGCGACCAATTGTTTTGCTCGCTACTTTGGTCGCCAATTGAGGGTCGGCAAAAGTAATTCGCGACCAAAATCTTTGTTGGTCGGGAAAAGTTGGATTTGCCGACTAAATTTTTGGTTGCTAAATATATCATTACTGCGACTAATCCATTTTGTCGCTAAAACACCTTGGTCGTTGTACGAGCATGAAATATTGTCCTCGTATAATCCTGTTGATCAAGATTGCGCTCCTCCATACGTCGTTGCTTTACTCCCTAAAAACACAAACGTGAGCTAGCCGGCGAGTGTGTGCCGGATACCTCTCTAATGCCTAAGTCAGCAAAAATAGACAAATAGACAAAAGCTCTGTGTATTCGAGAATCAAAGTTGTGTTATCTCTCCATAGGTGATGTTGTGAGCTTTTATAGGTTCTGTGTGGCACAATCTTAGTAGGACTGTTACTCCTCCATGTAGAGTCCTCATAGGAATCACATTTCTGAAAGATAATGCTTATCCTTCAACACCCCCCTCACTGCTTAAACCAAGTGAGATGGTTTTACCATGGTCGGATTCCAATACGACCAAGCTAACATGACCATGCTAAAGCCGCAGACTAGACCGAGCTCCAGCTACCTCGGTTCCTCCTTTCACTGCGTGTACCTCGGTTTGACATACTCTAACTGTGGTGTTTACTTACTACCGTGCTAACCGTAGTAAACCCCTGACCAAGCTAACGATAGCTAAGTCCACTGCAAGAAGCCCAAATACCTTGGTTTTGAATACCATGACCAAGATAACTACCTTTACTCCGTCTGGTGACTTTAATCACACTTGGACCGTGGTAACACTTGCCAATCCCTTTTCATACTTGGACTGAGCTAACTATGGCGCGTTAAGACCGCGCTAACCAAAGTGAGGCCTACTACGAGAAGCCATCATACCTTGGCTCCAAATACTACGACCAAGCTAACTATGGCGTGCTACGACCGCGGTGACCGTCATTACACTTGGACCGAGCTAACACTTGCGATCCACTTGCTAAGCTCTTTTTACCGCGGCTGACACCTTTACCTCGGCTGACACCTTTACCTGGGTTGACCCCTTTACCTTGGCTGATATCTTTACCTCAGCTAACATTGCGGTCAACCAAGTTACTTCGGCTCTTCTTTCCGTTGGACTACCTTACTTGGTAGCTCGGCCATAGTGTTGACCGCCACTAAGAAGCAGCTAAGTCCCGTAGCTAGGTCCCATGGCTAGTTCTCATAGCTAGGTCGCGTGGCTAAGTCCAATAACTTGGTCCCGTAGCTAGGTCTTGTAGCTCGGTCTCATAGCTAGGTCCTGTAGCTAGGTCCAATAACTTGGTCCCATAGCTAGGTCTTGTAGCTCGGTCTTGTAGCTAGGTCCTGTAGCTAGGTCCAATAACTTGGTTCTGTAGCTAGGTCCTATAGCTAGGTCCCATAGCTAGGTCTCATAGCTAGGTCCTAAAAACATCTTTGACCGCCACTCCAACCTAGCTCGGCCCAATTTGGCTACACAAATTACCCTCTCAATTGCCCCTTAATTCCATCTGCATAGCATGATTTGGGATTACCTGTTAACAGTCGAGCTAAAAACTTCAGCCCTTCAACTGAGCAATAACTTGGGGCGAAACCAACTCCCTGACTTAGTTAAAACCGAACTAAGAATGCCACACCATAAGCATCAACCAGGCTACGAATCCCTCGTTCCACTTAGCCGAGCGAGGACTGCATTTATTTCGCCTTTGTTTTTTTTAGCACGATCCAACGATCCGTGCTTAATATTTTTCCTTTTCACTTTGCAGACTGACTAGGTTGGCCAGGTACACCTTTGCATGCTCAACCGTGATACTATATCTTGCAATGTGAGGCTGCCAAAGACCTCTTCTTCAAGTGTGGGTGGAAAGCAGCTGTGGCGCAACTCGGTCATAGCCAAGAGACCGAGGTCTTCCTAAACCCTCCTCCATATTTTATACCGAGCTCCATGGTGGATTATACAAATGTCATTCAGCAAAAATTTCTTCAAGGTGAGGAGGAAGATGATGCATCCCAAGAGCATGATAACAACGCCCAGCTCGGTCGCCAGTCCCTCTCTCTAACTCCAGTGGTCTCCATCCCACCTTTGCCTATCGTGTCTGATGCGGTGCCTTCGACCGAGCTCAACCAAAGTGTGCTTGCCATAACCGAGCTACCTTTCGGTGAAGCCAGGGTTGAATTAGACGCCGATTTAGATGACCTCTTTGCATGACCATGTACTTTCTTTTTTTTGGATGCTAACTTTGAAAGCTTTTGTAATCGGGCTATGGCCCCTCCTTTTGTAATGCACTTTTGGAATGAAATGAAATCTTCAATTTTATCATCTTTCTGTTCAGTTTATACCTGCATCCATTATTCAACTATAACTTGTATGAAGTATAACAATTTCTTTCCAAGATACCAATCTCGATCTCAACCTTGCAATCTACTTATCCCTGCCAACCACTCTTTAGCCTAGATCCTTATCTCGGCTGAAGAATACCAAAAGTTGGTTATTCTAGCCAACCACTCTTCAGCCTAGATCCTTATCTCGGCTGAAGTAGACTAAAAGTTGGTTTTTCCAGCCAACCTCTTCAGCCTAGATCCTTATCTCGGCTGAAGAACAATGAATGTTGGTTTTTCCAGCCAACCTCTTCAGCCTAGATTCTGATCTCGGCCGAAGAGAGCTCAAAGTTGGCTATTCCGGCCAACCCTGAGTGAAGTGTTTGGTTATTCTGGCCAAACTTTTTCATTGCCTCCCAGTCGGGCAAAGACTTGTTAGTCAAACCTGCCAACTTCCTGCATCCTAGATCCTTATCTCGGCTTAGGAGAGCTAAATGTTGGTTATTCCAGCCAACATAGAGCTAAGCGTTGGGTTATTCTTGCCAAACTTCTTGATTGCCCCCCAAGTCGGGCAAAGACTTGTTGGTCAAACTTGCCAACTTCCTGCAGCCTAGATATCCTTATCTCGGCTTAGGAGAGCTAAATGTTGGTTATTCCAGCCAACATAGAGCTAAGCGTTTGGTTATTCCTGCCAAACTTCTTGGTTGCCCTCTAAGTTGGGCAAAGACTTGTTGGTCAAACCTGCCAACTTCCTGCAGCCTAGATATCCTTATCTCAGCTTAAGAGAGCTAAATGTTAGTTATTCAGGCCAACATAGACCTAAGCATTTGGTTATTCTTGCCAAACTTCTTGGTTGCCCCCTAAGTCGGGCAAAGACTTGTTGGTCAAACCTGCCAACTTCCTGCAGCCTAGATATCCTTATGTCGGCTTAGGAGAGGTAAGTGTTGGTTTTTCCAGCCAACGCTGCTTTTAATGCCCCTAGCTCGCTAAAACAACTTTTACAAAAGAAAACAATCTATGCTGAAAAGGAAACTACTTGTTTTATTGAGGAAAAGAAAAATTACAAGTACTCTATAGGAAAGCTAAAAATAAAATAACTTGAGATTGGCAGTGTTCCACGGCCTAGGGATAACCTTGCTATCTCCATCTTCCAAGTGGTATGCCCCTTTTCCTGCTAATCAATCACTTCGTATCGTCCTTCCCATTTGGGCCCTAGTCTTGCCATCTCCGGGTGCCAAAGTGTTTCCCATTACTTTGCGCAGCACCCAATCTCCAATCGTAAATTGCCTTTTATTCAGCTGCCTTGCCAACATCTGTGAACAGCTCCTTGCTCTCGAGTTCTTCCACCAGCTGTACATATCCTTTGGCAGCGCGACTGCTATTTGCTGTAACGAAGCATTGTTTGGACATAATTTGGTCTCCAAAGACCTCTTCAATTACCCCGACTTCGTTGAGGAACCGCAATACTTGATGGTAGGTTGAAGCTATCGATCGCATGGCGTGCAACCATGTCCTTCCCAATATTATGTTGTAAGAGGAAGGGACTTTCAATACCCAGAATTCCACTTGTTTGTCATGGTTCCTGCCTTGGCTGGGAGGATTATCTTGCCCACTGGCCACTCTGGCATTGAGTTGAATCCGATCAGGGGAGATGTTGCAGGTGCCAAGTCTTTGTCCTCTAGTTTCAATTGTTTGAAGGTTTCGTAATAAATTATCTCACATGAGCTTCCTTGGTCGATCAAAATCCGTTTGATGTCGAAATTCTTGACACGTAGAGTGACGACCAGTGCATCATTGTGAGGGCAGTATATCCTTGCTAAGTCTTTGTCCGAAAAAGATATGACATTTGTGGGTTCTGTTCTCCCCTTTTTTATGATAGGTTATGCACTTAGTACCTCCCTTAAGTGCTCAGCTCTTTTGATCATCCCCCTGAGCTCACATACTCGCTCAGGTTCGAATACTCCATGTATTACATTTATTACGCCTTGAGGTGGAGCGTCGACCGGCATCCCATTTGGGTTGCTGTGGTTCTGGGGGGCTGGCTGTGTCCCTCTTTCTATGTATTGGTCCAGGTGCCCAGCTGCCACTAACTCCTCCAAATGCTGCCTTAATGGTGTGCAATTTTCAGTGTGGTGCCCCTTTTCATCATGGAAGGTGCACCACGACCTCTTGTCATAGCCTCTTTGCGCTTCTCCCAGTTTAGCAGGCCATCGAATGAAAGGTTCATTACGAATCTCACTGAGAATCCGATAGATCAATTTTTTGAACACCATGGTAATGGCAGTGCGGACTCTCAACCTTCTTTTGTCTTGGTCCTCTCCGTTGTTCCGCCTGCCTCGCCCGTTTCCGCTTGGATGTTCTACCGCGTTGACTTTTGCCGTAATCTTTTTATCTGGTATTGCGGTTATGCCAAATTTTACTTTAGCGTGGTTGCCATCTTCCTCCACACGAATATGTTGGTGTACTCTCTCTATCAAGGCTTCCATCATATGGGGTGGCGTCATGGTGATTGAGTCCCTCAACCTGTTTCTAACTGGAAGACCACTTTTGTATTATGCAATGGCGAGATTGGTGGGGCAATCCCCAATCTGGTTGAAGGTCTCCTAGTAGCGGCTATTGTAGGATCTTAACGTCTCCTTGTCCCCCATGTCGATGGAGAGTAGCTGATCGATCTCCATCGGGGTTTTGGTGTTCGTTCTGAACCTTGTTACGAACGCCTTCGTCAATTGCGCCCAGGAGGCTATGTTGCCTTCTGGAAGCTTTTCGAACCAAGTCAAGCCTAGGTCGCCAAGGCTGGATGGGAAGAGGATGCACATCAAAGCCTTGTTTCACCGATATACCGCCACAACCTGGCGAAAGTGGCTTAGGTGCATGTAGGGGTCTGTCTTCCCCTTGTACGTGGTGAATTTGGGCTAGAGGAAGCCTGAAGGTAGGGGCGCATTCTCAATTGCCTGAATAAAGGGTGAGGTTTGTAGCCTCGCTAATGCTTTGTCTGTTGGTTCGTAGGCAGGGCGCGGTATTGGCATTCCAACCTCGACGCTTCCATGCGTCCGAGGAGCCAACCGCTGAAGGGTAGAAACTCTACGAGGGTCGTGTGCCCTAGTGTCCTCCTTCCATCGTGCCCTTTTTTCTAGTATGGTTCGTAAGTCAGATGATCTAGGCAACTCCGTCTGCCTAGATGATGTCTGGTACGTGCGTGAGGGCCGATAGGTGCTTCCCTTAGTGCAAGACCTCTCAGATCTCCTTCTCTCAAACCTGGAGCAACGAGTCCTAGAGGTTTTAGATTGAGTATCGCTTGTTCTAAGGCTTCTACTCTCTGCTCGTGATGGTGTGGTATGCCTACCACAATCTTCTGAGTGGCGAGGGGGCGCTTTGCTTTTGCGCCCCTCTCCTGTCGCCACCCCTTTTCCTTTGATCTGTCGTTTCATAGACTCCATGTCCGCCGCCATCCGTCAAATCAATTCGTCCTGCTCCTTCACGTGGTCCTCCAGAACTTGAGGATCAATCCTTCGCCATTGTCTATCAGGACTTTGTGAGTGAGAGCGACGGGGGCTATTATTCTGCCTTCCCCTAGTATCCCTCATGGGGTTTTGTCGTTGGGGCTCCAAATCCGCCATGGGAGGGATAGGAGGCAAACCTTCATGCCTCTCACCCCCTTCTGGAGTTTGTTCATCGATGGCGGACTACGACAAATCTTCGTTGTGCACCATTGATTCTTACTAGTAAGGAAAACTTGATCAAGAGGTTTTGTTCTAGTCTGATGTTCCCACAGACGGCGCCAATTGTACGAGCACAAAATATTGTCCTCGTATAATCTTTTTGATCAAGATTGCGCTCCTCCGTACGTTGTTGCTTTACTTCCTGAAAACACAAACGTGAACTAGCCGGCGGGTGTGTGCCGGATACCTCTCCGATGCCTAAGTCAGCAAAAATAGACAAATAGGCAAAAGCTCTGTGTATTCGAGAATCAAAGTTGTGTTACCTCTCCATAGGTGATGTTGTGAGCTTTTATAGGTTCTACGTGGCACAATCTTAGTAGGACTCTTACTCCTTGTAGACACCCCATTTTTGACCAGCTTCAAGGCTGGGACGTCATCATTCGAACACGCGATGATTATCCTTGCTTGTGTTTGTTTTGAGTTTCGAAAAGTCTTAGCTGCGTGCCTTGCCTTAGAACCTCTCAACTTTTCTGTTTCGTGCTCGGTTGCGGACCAAGAGCTTGCGGATGTGTTCCTGAGGGAAGAGGATGGCCCATCGACCAAACCTCCCCTCCATCGACCAAACCTCTTGCCCACCGGCCGTGTCCTCGTTCAATCGGCCAAATGTGATGGCTGGTCGGCAATATGGATTGCCGGTCGGCTAAATGTGTTTTTCAATAGATAGCTCTGTAGACAGCTGGCATAGCTGTCCATCAAGGCCATGCCTTTGGCCATACCCAGACGTGGGAGCTCTGTCTGATGACAAGTTGAGATATTTCTATATCTCTAAGGCCCCTTTTGAAGAGAAGAAAAAAGAGACAACTCCTGGAGGAGCTCTCTCTCTCTCTCTAAAAAAAAAGCTCTCTCTCTCTATACTCTAAGCCTCAAAACACCTTGGTTCTTATCCATTTTACCCTACAACCCATAGCACAACACCTCCACACTCCATTCTAGTACCTTGGAGGACATTTGAAGAGGTTGAAGGCTCAGAAATTTGGACTAAAAGCTGCTGAAAGTTTGGGCTACAAGGTTGAGCCTCATTTCTCTCTCTTTTTGCTTTATTTTGCATGTAATCTTAGCCTTTGTTGCTTACATTTTTGGGCACTAACCTGAACTGTAAATAGTCATATTTTGAGCTCCTTTTCATGTTTGATCAAAGACCTCTTGCTGTTTGAGGACTCCTACTGCCACTTGCCCCTTTATCTCTCTTTTAGGGCTGTTTTTGCATGATACATTAGCCTTATTTGTGAGCTGTTTTGGACCTCGACCTAAACTGAAAAAAGTCTTTTTTTGACATGATCTTCAAGTTTCTTTAAGGTTCCATTTTTGTTTCACTACAACAAAATTGACTTTTTACGGCTTGCAATGCATGCCGTAAAAACTCTTTCACGGCATGCACACAAATGCTGTTATATGACATGTCGTGGAAAGCTGAGCATCATTTACGACATGCAGGTAAAGTTGTAAAAAGTAATAAATTAAACATTAATGACATACTTTGTATGTCGTATATAACTTTTTACGACATTTTTATCATGTCATAAATCATCATACTTTCCATGACATAATTTTGCATGCCGTAGAAGATTATTTTTAATATATTTATGGCATACTTTGTATGTCAGATATATATTTTTTACATTTTTTTGCATGTCATAAATCATCACACTTTTCACGACATAATTTTGTATGCCGTAGAAGGTCATTTTTAATATATTTATGACATGCCTTGTATGTCGTATATAATCTTCTACGACATTTTCTTACATGCTATAAATCATTACACTTTTCACAGCATAATTTTGCATGCCGTAGAAAGTTATTTTTAAATCAGTGAATACCAGTGAAAGAACTAATTATAGATTGAGAGTTTTGTTTATTTACAACTATTGAGATCCCAAAACAATGCTAAACTCACTAGTATGAACATCCCAAAAAATGCACACTTCACCATTACAAGTGTTTCAAAGTACCAGACACGAAATGCACATATCAGAGACAAACAACTACACGAAATGCACATATCAGAGAGTTTTGTACCACATCATATCATATTGTGAATATCTCCAAAGCCCTTCACATTTAGAGCAATCAGTAAACTAGTTCATTTTAGTACCTATTCTCATCACAAGGGTTCAAGTGCAACAAAGCTTATTATCTTAAGCTTTTATGACATTCATTCATAAGTCTTTCAGTAATCAAAATGAGCCAAGAAATTCAATACAATGGCCTAATTACAGTTCAAAATAGTGTATATATATCACTCACAACATACCTTATACTCGGTTGGGCCTGCCTTAAATCTCGACTTAGCGACTTTTCCTCAAAAACAAAACACAAATTCACTCAAAGTGCACGATGAAGTATCTTTGTTTCATGATTTACAAGTGGGAGAGGAGGGTCTGCTTGATGTAGGAGCAGCAGCCTAATAATGCCTCTCATCGCTATTAAAATGCAGCCTTCGATGCCCTTGAGTGTGGACTCCAAGTTCTTTATGTTAGAGGAGTTTACGCTAGAAGCAACGCGCTTGTGATCTGTGATAAAACTAATGAACTTCTTTGTGCTCTTCTTTGAACTTGACATTTACCGTAGCGCTCCTGGGCTTGCATCTGTGTTGCGGGCACGGGAGGAATCAATTTCACTTCCGACAATCATTTGGTCACGGCTAGTAGAGACAGCAGGTTGCCTTGTAGATCCACTTGACCGCAAAAAAATTAGAACTAGATAACTGCACACGCCCCAAGCACCATGTTAAGTAACCAAAAAAAAAAAAAAAGCATGCCAACATCACTACTCCATGAGAATTCCAAAAGTAAGATCATATGATGCATTAGCTGAACCTAAGTTGCAAAAAGTGGGGGTGGGAGAGCGAGGGCATATAGGAGTTTCTAAGAATGGAAGCGTGTATATATTTTGTATAGTAAATGTATAAATATATTTTAACAATTATTCTTCAAAATAAATCAAATACCCGTGTCGGACAGCCGATACTCAGACAAGGGTGTGGGATATGTGTCCGATACTTTCCATTAGACACTTCTCATATATTTGTAACTATATTGGTGGAAATTAATTTAAAAAAAAAAAGCTGATAATTAGAAAGCAGAAGTTAAAAACACCCCTCACGCAACTTCTAAAAAATCAATTTTTTAAAGAATATTTAAGCTATTTCTGCCTAATAAGCTACAAGCAGAAACTGCACTAAATAGTCTGGTACAAACTCCCATATTAAAATAAGCTATAAGCTGCTTCTATGATCCCCACCAAACACCCCCAATGTCAAAAAGGTACTTTATAGCAATTACACAACAAATGATGCATAATATATTACAAATATAAAAATGACTCTTTTTTGCTAAGTTCGACCTCTAGATACATACCTGCATCCCACATCGAGTTCATGTAACATAATATGTAGGTCCCACCATGAGAGATATAGAAACAAAAGGACTGGTTAAAATTTACTTATAGCTAAACCTCATGCCAAATTTGCCACAAGGTGTAGCAATGCTAAAATATAGCAGCCCATATAGCTAGGCATTGGAGATGAACAAATTATGCTTCCTGCCATTTTCTAGCAATAGGAGCCCATATAACTAGCCACTAGAGAAGCTCAGCTTCTCCAATGGATAGGTAAAAGTCTTGCTATTGCTACAAAATATTAAGATGTCCCAAAATCACCTCTCCAACGGTGAGGTAAAGTAAAACCATTACTATAATTTAGCATTGGTATCCCTTGTGCTATATTTGAAGCAAAAAATAACTATAGGTAAAGTTGCCAACTCATCAAATGGAGACAGAGATGATAATGAGTGGTTGTGATTTAAGCTAGAAAACCACAATTCAGATTTTACATAATCTGATAAAGCTACTTTGGCTACACATGCATCCCTCAAAGGGAGGCATGTGTAAGCTTTGTACTGACATGCCAAACACATGTCATCATCCACATGCCCAAAACACGTCTCACAAAGGAGATGCCACATTTTTTCTCGTGCGCATGTCCATTATGTAGCATGGAGACATGTACCAATTTCTGGGCTTGAATTATATAGGAATGTGGCAGAAAGATAAAATTTTCTTCCTAGAAGCTTGTGTGTGCCAATTGACATGCTCTAAATCGTTGTGGATTTTGCCATGCATTCATGAGTGTAAATCATGTGTTTTCATCATGTAAATGGAATGTCATCAGTCAAGCTCTTTCGCAGTCATGAAGTGCCAGCTAAATGCAAAGGGTCATGATAGTTTCCAACAGGCACTTCATCTCATGTACTTTGCAAGTGCCTTTTGAAAATGACATTGTGTGTATATAAGCTAAGCTTGGTGACTCTTATATGTGATAAAGGAAGCTTGGGACTTCTTTTGTTTTTTTTAGACTCATATTATAGTTTTGTTGTATATGTAAAGCCATGTAACTAAATGTCCCTTTTGCATTTTGAGGCCAAGTTAATGTTAAAAGTTTAGCATTTTATTTATACTTCAAAGACCACTCGACCACATGGTTCACTGAAATTCTCTCAAATTAAGTAAAATATGCTTCCACTATGATTGAACAAATTAATAACAAGTGGATTCACTTGACCCTCAATATAAGCAGCCTTTGGTAGCAATGGGATTGCTACCGGTCACAAGATGTCCATTCCTTCATAGGCCTTATAGGATTTCTAAAATATCAAACATTCCAAAATACCACAATGAACCCTTCCATAACCCTCAATTCATCCTTAAACCTAGCCCTGTAATCCATAAACCCTAATGCCCAATTACCCTGCCATCCTAGCCCTAAAAAAATATAGAGTTTCCCCTGTTCTACAGAAAATCCAGAAAGCCCTATTACTTTTATTATACTAAAACCAGCTTTAAACCTCAACCTCCTCAATTTCAAATCCACTATTGAACCTCAATCTTAACGTTTAACCATAAAACCAGAAAGCTAAAGGCTTAGCCACCTACCTGATTGTTAGGCAGCTGTCTTAGCGCTACCTCCTACATCACACCCTCTTTCAAAAACATTCAAGGGTGTAATGCCTTAGGATGACCACAAAGGTAGAAGAGTCCAATTTAAATGTCATCTCATAAAAGAACAGGGAAAAAACCCCATGTCTTCTAACTCACAATCTGAAAT
This sequence comes from Camellia lanceoleosa, assembly GCA_025200525.1. Classification (NCBI taxonomy): domain Eukaryota; kingdom Viridiplantae; phylum Streptophyta; class Magnoliopsida; order Ericales; family Theaceae; genus Camellia; species Camellia lanceoleosa. The sequence goes on along the minus strand of CM045769.1, from coordinate 65,339,778 downwards.
CAACCACAGGTTGGGATTGCAGGATACATTCACCCGTCGTATGCATTGTAAACCTTGCACCTTACGAATAAATACTTGTACATGGAGTAAAGAGAAATATGATGAATGTATTTAGAAGCTCACTTCTCCAAGAGATATCTGAAGATTAACCCAAACTTACTCTGGTAATAACACTAACTTTGCTCTGTTTTAATGCTTTGGCACATGAAAGATGCATTTAGTTTTATGTTCAAAGGTTAAGTAATCCACATTAGCAACTCCAAAAAAATTTGTGTTGCCCTAACTAAAACTCCAGAACCAACCTATGCATGTCACTCAAATATATACCATGGAAACATCCCATCATATTTTGATATACATTATTCCATAGAATTTCGGGGCAAAAATCCATCCTTCAGAATGAAATCAGGAAAGAAGTTAAATAATTGCAAACATCATGCACCACGCCACAGGCCAAATGGTCAAATTTCACAGAAAAGAAAAAATAAATAAATAAAAAATACCATTCTGCTACGTTTGTATAAATAATATAGGATACACTTGTTTTAAATTCCTAAAGGAACCAGTTCAATAAGCTACAGAGAACAATTTTAATCGCAAGAATCGAGAGTCAGGGTGTGTGGGAGTGTTATTTCTATAAGATCAAAAAATTAAAAAGATGAAAAAACTACCAATATCGAGAATATTCAATGGGAGATCCAAAATGAGCCCTCGGTCGTTATTGGACCACAAGAAGGCATATCGACCATTTAGTCTTTATTTTAAAGATGCAAATCAACGCTTGCTAGCCAAAACAGGAGTAGTACAGACCAAAAAATTATGTGTAGAAAGTAACGGACTAATGGACAAAATGCATGTTGAGGACTTTTGGTGAAGTGATTGCACACAACTCACAAAGTTTTGCCAATTTTCCTTCTGTAAAATTTTGAATAATACCACTAGCTACATGAATGCAATCAAGAAGAATCTTGGCACATGCTCTTGCATCAATTGCAGATAAAGTTGACACAAAATTTGCAAGTCATTTCTCGTGCATAATTGTTGTTTCTTGCCAAAAAATTATCAACCATATTCAGAAGGGGCTGATGGAAAACATTCAAGATTTACATGTAACAGCCAAACAAAAAACTTTAAATTAACTAGCCAAAATAGGCAGAGAATTGACTTACGAAAGTCTAATTCATGTACACAACTTTATCGGCAGCTGGTTTTGCAACTAACACAAAGCCCCTCAACGTAGCTAAGCAATACCTGTCCAAATGTGCTTTCTCATTGAATCAATGGGACAATGAGAATACAGAGTTGATAAAGAGAATAGAATTGGAAAATAAACTAAATCAAGCACGATAATTAATTACAACCTTGAATCTGTTGATGTTCTCAGAATTATGGTAAGTTAAATTAAATATAGTGAGGAATCTGTACTCAATGGATTCAACGACAAGATTACTAGATTTAATCTGGAGCGTATACAAGTATCACAAGGTTTGAGTATAATTGCAAGGGTTAAAGAAAGCAAATATGGAAAGCCATTTATCTATTATATGTTCTGCCCTCTGGGTGGGAATGTTCATGTATGTCTAAATTTGAAAGACTCTTATTGATTGCTATCGTATTCCTAGTATTATATTATGAGTTGAATCAAGTTGAAAACTATGTAATTTGAAATGTGGTATAAATAGATAACAAGTATATAGCATTATTGGCCTAAAATTTATGTTCAAGGACTGACTATCTGAATCAAGTTGAAAAACAATTGATCAAATCAAAGAGCAAATTGCTCAAAACAAAAACAAATTATACATTATTATACAAATTGAGATTCCATCAACAAATTATTATACAACAAATTGCTCAAACTTGACAGGAAGAGCTTGAGGGAGAGAGAAAGAGAATACGAAACTGAGAGAGAGAGAGAGAGAGAGAGAGAGAGAGAGACGGTGGTGCTCACCTTAGTAGACGATGGTCCTTGCTTCCCTCGCCGGTGTAGTTGGTGGAGGCGGTAGAGCTTCGAAACCTCAAAATCGAAATTGCCAATCGCTCTGAGATTGGATCTGAGATGAATCACTAATCGCTCTGAGATTATATCAAACGAGACTGAAGAAGGCTGATTCGATCAGTTGAGAGAGATTAGGGTTGAAAGAGGGTTGAGAGAGAGATTGAGAGATCGAGACCAGAGAGTGAGATAGATGTTTATTGTTTTCAGTTTTTTGTTTTAGTTATTGTAATATTTTAAATAATTTTTTTTTACTTTTTAAATTCAAATAATTTATATATACTTAAAAGAAATATTTCATTTTAATTTTAATAATATTTTACTTTTTAATTTTTTTAAAAAATTTACTAAATTCAAAAAAATATAAAATTTAATACATTTTATAAATATTATATTTTATTTTATTTTTACAAATATTTTATTTTTTAGTTGTATTCAGATTAGGCACATCTAAAAAATAAAAAATAAATAAATTATTAAAAGAAGGAAAAATATCAAATTAAGATAATTTTAAAAAATAATAATTACAAATTAGTGAGAAGCCATATAAATATTAATCATTAAAATTATAAACGTTTTCATGAATGTGTAATTTTTTTTTCCAAAATCCCACTGGGTGCAATTATCTCTTAAAAGAGACATTAAATTATAAAATAATGTATAAATTATTTTTTATGTTGTCCTCAATTAGGAAAATTTAAGGTGAGAAACTTGGTTGGAAATTGTTAGCTTTTTTAAATTAAAAAAAAAATCAGATTGAAATTTTTTTAATAAAAGTTTTCGCGACATGCTAATGCATGCCGTGTAAAATTATAATATTTTACGACATGAAATATATGTCATCTTAAGTACAAATATTTTATGACATATTTTTGTATGCTGTGAAAATATACATTTTTTACGGCATGCTTTTGCATGCCATAAAAAAAATTCGGATTGATTTTTTTTTTTTTTTTTGCAAAAGTTTTCACGACATGTTAATGCATGCCGTGTAAAGTTATAATATTTTATAACATGAAATGTATGTCGTCTTAAGTGCAAATATTTTACGGCATATTTTTGTAAGTCGTAAAAACATACATTTTAACGGCATACTTTTGTATGCTATAAATATATGAATCAATGACTTACATGGTATGTATGTTGTTATTTACAAAACATTAACGACTTACAAAAAAAAATGCCGTAGAATGTACTAACTACGACATGCATTTAATGCATGTCGTAAACATGATGCCGTGAATAGTTAGTTTTGTTGTAGTGTTTGGAGTCATCTCCTTCCTTGCATGCCTTATTTCTTCATGTTTTGAGCCATACATGTGAGCATTTGCATTGGCCTTGTTTTGGCCTCTTAGCCACTAAAATCCAGCAGATTTTCAGTGGCTTAGGTGTGTTCTTGAGGGCCAAAATCAGAGGGGGGGTGACCCCCTCTCTCCTTCACTTGTTTGGTGGTCATTTTGGCCTTCCAAAGAGACCCTATCTTGCATGCTTTGAAGTTACTTTCCAGGGTCAATTTGGTGAGTTTTAGGACTACCATATTTTATCTTCAGAGTTTTCTATGTCATGCTAAGTGTCTATCTTGTATGTGCCTAATAGTCCCTTGCATAGCCTTCTAAAGGAACCCATCTTTTTTGCATGTGTTGATTGCATTTCAGAGGTTATTTGAGCATGATTTGGCATGTTTTATTCACTGATTTTTGTTGGTTTGATGAGTTCTTAGCTGCTTCATACACTTGCCATGTAAACCATGTTTGCTAGTCAAAATTGCATGCTATTTTTAGCCATCTTGCTAGCACTTTTTGGCCACACTTTGAACTGGAAAAGTTCATGTTTTGGGACTGCCTTGACTCTGTCTTTAGACTTCATGTTCAAATAATGCATTCTTTGTATAGCTATAAGCCATTGTATGTGCCTAGTTTTGAGTTTCGGGGCTCATTTCATGCATCGGGTGCCATGTTTGCATGTTTTGGGGCTGTTTAGCATCATATTTTAGCACTGAAATTTACATGTTTGCATTCCATATTCCATGTCTTGCCATGCCTTGGTAGAGTGGCATTTGGTGCCTTAGGTTTGGTCCTCGATTTGCGTGCATGCGTGCACGCATTTCGATTGTCTCATTTTCACCTAATGGCCGCTGATGTGAGTGTGACTGAGGTCCATTCACATTGGTATAAGTCCATCTTGCATTTTGTATGCCATGTTTCAATGCGTTGTGCATGTTATGTTGTTAGCATTGTGTGTGCCATGTAGTTGCATTACATGTTTGTATTTTTTGTTTGCATGCTTAGGTTGCATGTGCATTGTTGTGCATTGCCTTGCCTCTTGATCAACCATGATTGAGGTTGGGTCCCTTGTATGTTTTGTATGCATTGCATTTGACATTGAAATGCATACTTGACTCTTTGGCCATCATCCATCGAAATGCGTGATTGGTGGCCCGAGGGTCGAGGGCCATGCTCCCTTGAGTCCATTGCATGATAGGGAGTGTGTCCGTGCATACATTTGCTTGAAATTCCATGCCCTACACTGTCTGTCCTTTGTTGCTATCAAAAACCAGTTTTCTGCAGGAAGTTTTGGCCGATCGGCTTCATAAAGTGCCGACCGGTAAACAATTTGTGGCCGATATCTATACAAGTGGCCGATGATCATTTTCCCATGGCCGGTGGTTATTCCCTTCAGCCGATGGTGTTGTTAAGTGTGCAAAGAGCCTATCTCAAGACTTTTACAGTTTTTCAGAGGCACAGGGCAGTGTAAACAGAGGCAGCAGTGGTATGGTACGGGCTTCCGGGCAAGACGGACTCGAGCATGCATCATTCACGCATTCTGAGGCAGGGCTGTGGCCACCTTCTTTTGAATTTAATTTGTTAATTAATTAGAAGTTTTGTAATAATTAATTTAGTACTATTTATTCAGACTGTAATATTTATTCGGACCCTTCGAGCAAGGGCAATTGTGTAATAAGTGTGTGTGAGTGTGTGCATGTCTTCCAATCCCATGTCTTTCTTCCATTTTATTTACCCGCTTATGATGGTAGACTAGGACATATTTAAATTAGCATACCTTATGCTATGCATGCGTGCATCCTTACATTTGTCTTACATGCACCAGGCTCGGTACATCATGCTAACTGCACCCGTATTTCAATTCCAAGTTGAGTATTTGTTAGTTGCAGCATTTCACATGCCATGTTTAGGATAACCGAGCCTGTTTGGATTGCATCTTTGCATGTGTTGCATTAGCCATCTTAACATGAACTAGGATCATGCATATGATTACTAACTAGTTTCTGTTTTGGCTTGGAGTACTAGGTAAGCTTTTATGCTTTAGCATACCGCATGCGTGTGAGTGTTGCCATAACAGCATGATTACCATGAGGCTAGTTGCTTATGTGATATAACTACTTGAATGCCTGTGGATGGAGGTTGAATTACCTAAATGGGAACAATGCATTAAAACTGTGAGTTGCAAGCCCACTAGATAGTGGCAAAACCATCTTTTCTAAAGCCCACTCGAGGTGGCAAAATTTGCATTTTTTAGCCTACTTGCGAGTAGCAAATCTTTTTCGAAACAAACATGAAATGTTTTGTTCTAATTTAGGCGATTTGGTCTATACTTGTTTGTTGTGCGCATAACATAGTAATTCTAGGCTAATAACCAGAATAAGAACACACAATATTTTCAAAACAAGATATCACGGTTAGTAGAGGCCGATCTTTGATTGGGCGAGAGGGGGTGCTCATAGCTGACCTTCCCCAATCGTACCCAAGTTCCCGAGCCAAGGCAACTTTGGTGATGATGGACACGTGGCCTTTGGCACCGAGTCAGGGTCTCCTAAATTCCCCCAAAATAAAATATTTAGGTGGCGACTCTGTATCTGGCAAAGCAGTCCATGTTTGGCACTTCTTTTCTAAAAATCTATTTTCTCAAAACGATTTGCCGGATTTGGACTCTTTGGTTCAAGATTAAGAACCGTGACACAAATCGAGTCCGAACTGTAGCATGAGGCCCACGGGCGCGTCTACAGTTTCAGGCGACTCTGTTGGGGAGTTTAGAGAACTTGACTCGAACTCATGATATCCTGTTTTGATTTTACTTATGTGTTTCTTTGCATTGCATGTGCATTGGTGCGCCTAGGACACCGTGTTTGCCATCTGCCATTCCTGAACGGTTTGCCGGAGGCTTCTCTTGTCAAGACATGACCATAAGGCTGACCGGTTGTGGGCTCTGACAGTATGGGAACATAAACCCTGGTTTTACCGAGGCACCCTTTCGACCATTCAACCTAGTACATATTCGGAATCCATAGTGACCATTCCAAACTAGGACAGGTTGCTTGCCTGATAGGTTGTTTGAAACCGCTGCGTGCGTAGTGAAACCCTAGCTCCTGACAAAAATAAGACAGGGAAACCCTACCCCAACATAGGGGTGTTTTGGCTCTTTTTACTTGCTATGTGCTTTTAGAGTGTATCTCTGTAGGGAACGCACATATCAGTTTGCAAATTTGAGTATCGGGCCTGAGGGCACCAGTATCAGTTTATGAGAATCCGTTGTATCTGTGGGTATCCGATTCAGTATTTTGGGGCAGTGATTTTGGGGAACAGTGGTCAGCAGTAGAGTACAGTTATTCGGCTACACCCGTGTTTGATCCGTTTGGGCTGAAATGCTGCTTGTTGTTCGTTTCAAGGCTCAGAGAGATGGTTCAGAATAGTCAGTGCCCCCCCTCGCTAAGGCAAGGCAGATATCGGATCCGTCAGTCCCCGTTTATGACAAAGGACTTATCATGACGTAGAATTCAGAAGAAATTTTGGTTATGACAACCGCATTGGACCAAGGAATCACGCTACAAAGTGAGGCCAATGTCGATATGCCGCACCCTCCCAGGTCGCCTGCTACACACCCAATCTAGGCACCCCAGGTCTACCAGGCTCGTGAACCCACCACATTCGAATTAATGGGGATGATAGGTGACCTCCAGAGGTCCGTGGCCGATCTCGCTTATGGAATGTCAGCTTCGCCACCAGCAGCACCGTATGCCGAGAATTTTGTACCCCAGGAGCCCCCGCTATTGGGACGGATTGTGATTGAGTTTAACCAACCAGAGATGGCCTCCAACCATAACAATAACGTATCAACATCAACCCAAACCCTCGATCAGGCTGAGGCCAGAGGAAAAGACAAAGTGAAGGCAGATGCCGATCCTAGTGAACAATTGCTATGGGCAGTCGAGGCTTTGAAAGCCGGGGGGATGAGTAAGCAACAGGTATCCGTAGTCGTGGCCAAGACTGTGGAGGATACCTTTTCCATTCCAACTGAAGGCAGTACAAGCCAGTCAGAAAACCGGGATAGGCCCCGTCATGCCAGAACAGTTCCTTCTACTCCCAACCCTGCACCAGGGAAAGAGCAGAAAGACAAAACAACGCCTGCTGACCCCTTCGCTAGTGCGTCTAGCAGGAATACTCAGACTTCAAAGTACCTGCCCGGAGGGCGCAGGGCCTTTCACGCGCTCTACATGTCGTTGTCCAAGGCACTTTAGATCCTGGCCGAAAGAGGGCACCTTAAACCCCTCGAGCCTAGGCCTCTCCCTAGTCCCCTTCCAGCAGGCCATGATGCTACTCAGTACTGCGCGTACCATCAGCAAACTGGCCACCCTATCGATAACTGCTTCCGCCTCCGTCATGAGGTGCAAGATTTGATCGACAACAAGGTTATCCTCCCGTCCACCTCAGCAAAGTCCGTCACTGCCCAGCTATTGGACTTTAAGGATACCGCGAGTATGTAATCAGGAAATGAGCTACCTGCGGGCAGCACTTGGTGCATTTTGGATGTGGCGTCTGGCACGCAATTTTGAGCATCTGCGAATGCTAGTTTTGTGAACTCTGGCTTAGGTGTCGAGTCAGTCTTTTGTTTTGTCTTGAGTCTGTCTCACTGTCTTGAGTCAGTCTACTTAAGGGTCTGTCTTGTTGTAGCAAGTCAGTCCCCTTGTATAGAATGTCAGGTGATTCCAGGGTTGTTGCCTCGAACGCCGTTTTACTTTGTAATTACCCTTTTTGCTTTCTTTTTGAATCTGTCTCTGCTGTGGAGCCAGTTGCAACCAGGAAATCTGAATGAAACGGCTGTGGCTATCTTGTTTCCATGCTTACTGCTATTTTGAGCTAGTTGTGCCGAAGGATTTGAATCGAACGGCCGTGCATTCCACCTGCTCTCTTGTGCACTAAAATTCATTGTAATGACCTAAGTTTTTCAAAAGCCCTTTTTTTTAGCACTGCGGTGAAACTTTGATCAAATTGAGAGAAAGAGAGGCATGCTAAGCCTTTAATGAATGAAATCATGCTTGTTAGCGTGAGTACTGAGAAAGACCCTGGCTTGATCCAGATTGGTTCCACACTATCTTCAGCACGAGCGATTCGTCGCCTCCTTAAAAACTTTCAAAAATTAAACAAAATGTTTTGCGCGGTCCTGCGAAGACCTGTGTGGAATCGCTCTTGAGATTGTGCAGCTTAGGATCGCTCTCAGCCTCAAGATCCAACCCGTTCGTTTTTGAACCTTGAATCCATTCAGAACGTTCAGACGGTCAACCGCCATGAAAGGCCCATGTGGCCCAATTTGAAGCAGCCCTCGAACAAGAGGCACCAAAATCAAATCAAGAAGATCAGATCTCGCCGGAAGAAGCTTGTAAAGCAGCCATGACGGATCCTTCTGCAAATCAACACCACAGCCGCTCTCCTGGACATGGATGGCTTCAAAACCTTAAAACCATTTGGCATGGACTTGTCACACTTTTACCCTTTGAGAGGCTTGCTGGGCCGAAAACCCAGAAGGGCGACCCAGGCAAAAGTTAGAGCAAGAGAAAAATACAAAAAAAAAAGAGAAAAAAATACAGAAAAAGAAAAAAAAGAAAAAGAAAGAAGAAAAACATAGCTCGCAAGGTCGAAAACCCGCAATGGGCGCCTTGGCAAAAGTTAGAGCCTAAAAAGTGAAGGTTAATACCCGAGCATACCTTAGCTAGAACTACGTAAGGCTTGATTCCCATGTTTGGGATACGTAGGCAACTTCATCCTGAAGTCCAGCCCCCAAAGCTTTCATAGTGTCTCAGTCCATGTGATGGTTTTGATCACCTGTGCCCCTTCCGAATCCGATATTTCGGTTGTAACGACTGGAACCACGTAATCAACTTCCTCCTGAAGTCTAGCCACCAACGCTTTCACAGTGACTGTGTCCATATATGGGTTCTGACCGTCTTCGTCTTCTCCGTGTCCGAGAATTCGTTCGCAATCCTTACCGATGAGGACTGGTTTTCAACATGCTACGGCATCATCCAAACAAGGGGCAACTTTCCGTTGCCGTGCGTCGCCGTGAGTTGCCATCCAAACCAGGGGCAACTTGTCGTTGCCATGCAACGCCCTTCAAGCAAGGGGCAATTTTCCATTGCCTCCGATCCGAGATTGTGTATCTCAAGAGTAAGTTCCGTGCTCGTTGAGCATTGATCGCTTGCAAAAATAGTTTTTGAAAATTTTTACTAAGGTTGACTACTTTCTCAAAAACTATTTCATTTTCCAATACCGGACCATTTTCTTGGACCCAAAAAGGGAAAATTTTCAGTGCTCACGACCTGACTTGCATGATTTTCAAATCAAAAATTGAACAAGTATGTTAATCTAACTCTCACCATGGTCAAAACTGTTTTAGTAGAAAACCAAAACAAAAAAAAAAAATGGTCGAAGTGATGAATTAGGGGCACAGTCGAGTCAGGTGTTCTGTCTTTCCCTCGTCATCAACGTACTTGCCAGAAGGGCACTCCACTTGCCAGAAGGCACAACAGAAGCTATCTGTACAGGGCTGAAAGCTCTCACAACCTCCCAACAACGAGGTGACAAACCAAGTGCGAAGCACAAAACGGAATGGACCAAAATACACAATTCCCTGTCTGGAACATCGACTGATCATCACCGGAAGAAATAGCCGTAAGCTACAGCCTTGGGCGTGAACCCACGACTTTCTATTCATCTATCAGTTACCCTGGGGAGGGATGAAAAATGAGAGAATAAGGAATAGAGAGGTGTAAGTTGAGGGAAAAGTGAGAAAAGGGCTTTGAGAAAAAAAAAAAAAAAAAAGTGAGCCTGAGGGCTGAGTGATGTGAGAATCACAAATTAGAAAGGGTGGGAATAATACCCGGAGGAACTGGCTCCTCGAGATCTGAGGTCTTTTGTTTTGTAAACATGTCCGTGTGTCGTGTCTCTTGTCTTGTTTACTTCAACTTTCGTTTTGAGTCTTTTCCGAGCGTGTCTCGTTGTATTTGGGTCGTGCACCTTTTGTTTGAGTCTTTCTCGCTGTGTTCAGCTTCAGACCCGATACCCCGGTTGAAAACCCTTCTTTATTTCAAAAAATCGTTTATGCTCAGAGTGCTGTGCCATTCTCTACATTTATGCGAAGCAAAAAAAGAAAGGGAAGATTTGGGGCATCTGAGTGTGTTCTGGATTCAACAGATTCAATTTTTGTGGTCTGTCTTGTCAGATTAGGCTATTTTTTTTTCAGGATTTGCTGTATGCAGAGTGAACCAAGTGGGGTGTTACGGGCTGTATGCAGTTTAATTCCCAACAGAGTATGGGCTGTGTGTTCAGATTGAGCAACGAGTTGTAGGAGTGGTTTTTGCCGTTGGCCAGTTTATTATCTGATTATTACAATGCGAATGTTCAATTTTCAGACAAGAGATCAATATCATTTACATTTGAGGTGTAATATGATGCAATGCAGTGCAAAGTATGAAATGTACAGATATAACACTTTTTTTTAGACAAAAAATTTTGTTTCATTTTATATAATCTTTTTTTTCAAGTACAAAGTTTTGAAGAAGAGAAACAAAAACCTGCCTGCGGCAGTACAAAGTACTCTAACTACCAGCAAAAAAAAAAAGAAGAAGAAAATCAACAAAAAGAAGAAAAGCAGTGAAAGTCTGGGTCAGCATCAATAGTCTCAAGCCCGGGGATCTGTCCTCGCCCTCTTCCTGGACGAAGGCCTAGGAGCATCGTCATCAGCACCACCATCTGAGCCTGAGTCTGAACCATCTCTGGTCTCCTCCTCAGATGACTCGACCTATGCCTCTACCTCGGACTCGGACTCATCATCATCATCGTCAGGGAAGGGTGCCCGAGAGCTACTCCCGACATGAGCACGCCCCGCCCTGATACAGGGATGTGCAGTGCCTCCTTGCTCTCCTCGAGCAGGAATAGAGGGCCCAGTCGGAACGCCTCCTACAATATGAATCTGGAAAGGGGCCTGAAAGAGCACAGTTGACCAAAGCATCAGTACGTTATGCATAAGCAGAGTATGGATATCAGTGCAGAATACAGTGGGTGAGTACAGTGTATGAATGCCGTGAGCAGTAAATCAGTGCAGAATGCAACATGTGAGTACAGTGTCTGAATGCCGTGAGTAGTAAATCAGTGCAGAATGCAGCATGTGAGTACAGTGTATGAATGCCCTGAGCAGTAAACCAGTGCAGAAGGCAGCGTATGAGTACAGTGCGTCAGATGCCGTGAGGGCCGTGTATTAAGTGTTGTGTTGTGCATCAAATTGTATGAGACAGTGTATGGTTTGAGACTACGGTCAAAAGAACGTACAGGAATGCCCTAAATGGCTAGCAGGTCGAGGCTCCACTGGAACATCCCCATCATAGAAGCGGCCAGCTCCAGGGACTGACGGGTGTACTCGGAGGAAGCCTACAAAAGTGATCAGATGTATCAGTATTCTGTGGAATATGAAATGAAATGAAATGACAATGCAAGATGCAAAATGCAGTAATACATACCGGAGGCAAGCTGTGGAATCCAACCAACTCATGATCAGCTGGAGGAGGAGCGATGGGGATCTGATAAGTCTCCCCACCCTACCCTCGGCATGTCATCGTGGTGGGGAGTGCTGGCCAGCTAGCCCCCCGTCCCCTCCGAACTCCACTCCTGCCGTGGACTCGGGCCGTCCTCGACTCTCTTGCCCCTGCTCCCGTCCTAGCTGCCGGCGCCGCTGGCCTCTCTCTCTCTCAGCCCGACGACCACCGCTCAAGGGTCGCATAATGTAGGTCCAGACGTACTCTGCATAGTCGCCCTCGCCTCGGTGATGCTCCGCACCCCAGCCAACGGTGTAATCTCTCATGTGCTCGAGGGAGAACCTCTTTGTATGCCTTATATGTGTAGGAGGCGGACCCAGAACTATCTGCTCCCAGAAACCTGTGGTCGGACGAAGAAACGCCACCAGTACCAAACCCGATGCATCGAGCCCTCCAACAGAATCCGAGATGGGCGCCATACTTCATAGTGATCCTCACCACGGCCGCAATGAAGCCCAAGGTCGCCAGTGATTCATGGTAAATGTGCAGTTTGTTATCTGTCTATCATCAAACAAACAGTGCAAAGCAAAGCATAAATAAACTCTAAAGTTGAACATACCTCCGCGGCAGTGATGGTGTCGAAATAGCGGCAAAAGAAAATGAAAGACTCTCGGGGTCTCCGCACGCACCTCATGTCAAAGCGATGGGAGAAGGGGACGCCAAGTGGGGTCTCCACATCAGGTACTGGAGCAAGCCTGGGAAAGTAGGCGTACACCCACAACTGCAGAGCAGATATCAGCATGCTTATCAGATAAAGCAGAATATAGAATAAAGCAGAAACGACAGAGCCGTTGTTAGCAAGATATTGCGTAATGTACAATGTGTGCAGTACGTACAATGTAAAGTAGAGTATATGTGTGTCGTAGTATAAAGATTACAACAAGGAAGGTACTACAAGCAGTGTTTGTGTATAGAATACAGAAAATGTGAAGCAGAAATGTAAAAAGAAGATGTACCTCCCAAGCCCGCCAGTAGCCGCCAAGAAGCTATCCGCTGAGGCGGGAAGAAGAGCTCATATAACCGTACAATGTGCCAAGCCTGCGCCACCCCAATCGTAGCGGCGGATCCGCCTGACATCCACCAGTACGCTCAGCAGACAAAGAGGCACGGTGTTCGCCCGGTCGGCGAAAAGGGTCATCCCCAGCAAGAACATGATGAAACCCGTAGCATCGCTTCCACCTCCTCCGGTCATTCAAGGCCTCCGCCAAGGCCGGTACTCAAATGGCTCTCAAACCACGAATATCTGACAAACCCTGCCCGAGCGAGGGGTGAAAGTGCCGAAAGCAGTAAACTGGCAAGGCCCCACTCATCCATGTCGTGTCAAGGATCGGTCACTTTACCCCGATGCAGTAAGCATCGAGAAGTCATAAGGGGTCATCGTCATGTCCCCCGTGATGGAAAAGTGGAAGGAGTTGGTGGTATCCCACCACCTCTCCACCAAAGCAGCAAATAAGGGTCTGCAGGTAGTAAGTCGGGAGAGCCCCTGCAGAAGATGCCGAAACCCGCCTCGTCGACAATGTGGCGGACCGTATCTGGAAACTCCATGTACCAATCTCGAGCGACGACCCACGGATGGTATGGGAATCCCCCTGTATTCAAAAACAATAATTGCGAGGCAATATTCAAAATGCAGTTTTAAGAAGCATACAGATATAGTGCGTGTGTGCGCATTTTTAGATTCAAAGCCGACGTTGGGTGTCAGTGTGCTAGTAGTGAACTACGGCATGTGATGTGTCAGTATTTCCGTGTGGATCAGTACAGATATGGTGCGTGTGTGCACGTTTTCAGATTCGAGCAGATATCGAGTGCTAGTGCGCTAGCAGTGAAATCGCGATATGCCAGGCTGTTTAATTAGTCCAGGGCAAGTGCAGTGTGTGTGCGCGTGTTCCCATGCAAACAGATATCAGTGAGGTGCATTCACAGTCAACTAAAGCATATACTTTAAACAATTCAAATTGTTGGAAACAGAAGCAACTATAGCAGTTTGGTACCCTACTTTGTAGAAAATGAAACCGGGGGAAGAATGTACCGAATCGAGGCGCCAGGTGATGATGAGACTCGCTCACGTAGCAAGAGCTCGGTGCCACGCCCTCTCAAGCTCTGAACTGCATAGTCCATCGGGAGCAAAGATGTGAATCGCCACCAGAGGCCTCCAGATCGAATGGCCAGATGTGAAGCGGCAGGGGCTCGGCCTCGAGAGTGATGAGAAAGTGACCGAAAGAGGGAAAACCGAATGAAAATGTGGAAAGTCAACCGGAAGGTCAACCCTAGGAGGGTGGAAAATGGCCGGAAAAGCCGTGAAGTGGAAGAGACACGAAAATCGAGGAAAACTTGGGGGAAACAAACCCCAAAAGACGGGAATAGCAAAAGCAACACCGAAATGAAGAAATATTCGGTTCGAAACGTTCGAAACGCAAGGGTGTACGCGAATCGAACGATGAAACAGAGGCTAGAACGCAAGAAAATGGAAGAACAAAGCTCGGGAAAGACTCTAGAGAGAGAAAGGAGGATTTTTCGAGCAAGAGGATGTGAGAAATATAGGGCTAGAGGGCCTATATTTAAAGACCCATGGCCAAATGACTGAACTGCCCCGATACAGGAACTTTTTGCCGGTCAGCCACACTGTTGGCCGGTCGGCAAAATATTTTGCCGATGGAAATTTTATGATGGCCGATGGATGGCCGGTGATGTATTTTGATGGCCGGTGGGTATCCGGTGGTCTCCTACAGTGGTTTTTGAGCCTCCTACACCTTTGCTTGGGTTATATTCATGGTTCAGGGCCCTCATTGCTCAAAACAGTGCAAAACAGTGCATTTCTGAAGCTCAACCGGCCTCCGTTTTGACCTCGGACCGCGTCTTTTGTGCGTGGCACTCGGATTCGTATAAGGTGTATCCTTTCCGTATCCTTTTGTCTTTTACAAAATTCGAAAGTTGCCCCGTGTGTATTTCGAATCAATCGCACTGTCTTGTGCATTGCATTTCAGTCGCGCTATTTTGGCGCATCTTATTGCATCTGACATGCATTCTATCATGCTATCTTGCGCATCGCACTGTCTAGTGCATCGCATTTCAGATTCCAGTAATGCGGGTCTGGCGAGACCTTAAACATGCACGGTCTGGCGAGACCTTAAACCCGCTCAGTTGCATTGTCATGCATATCAAAAGACGTGCGTTGTCACGCACTTGCATCAACATGCATTGTCATGCATTTCAAGCCACGCGTTGTCACGCACTTCGAGTCCATGCATTTTCATGCATTTCAAGCCACACGTTGTCGTGCACTTCAACATCATGCATCATTTTTTTTCAAAAAAAAACATGCATCATTTGCATTTCAAAAAAAAAAAAAGCATGCATTGTCTTGCATCTTTCCTAACAACATGCATCATTTGCATTTCAAAAAAAAAAAAAAAAAAGGTGCATTGTCATGCATACATTTTGCATCCTGGTCTAGGAGACCTTAAATCCTCTAAAGATGCAATTCCTTTGGTGTTTGTCATGCCCGAACGACTTCTGGTGGTCTGGTAAAGCCACCTGCCTGTGTTTGCGGTAAGTTCCTTGGAGACCAACTGGGACGGTAGAAACTAGAGTTTGAATGGCTTATGCCTAGAACGCAAAGGTGCGGGATTTCTGAGACTAAAGTCTAGTTTAAATACCCAGGGGTGTATTATCGGCTTTAAATCTGTATGGAAGCCCCATAGGTTGAGGCAGCATGTCTGCGCCTCAGTTCTGGATACTAAACCAACCTAGTATATCGCCCTGTTGGGAGAATAGGGAAAACTGCAATCATAGTCGTTGCATCATACTATGTCATGCATTTCACTGTATATAGTGCATCGTACATGCATTCACAATCCATCCATTGCATATTGTATATATCGCATTGTAAGCTTGCATGCATTCATTGCATCACCTTCCATCTATGGCTTGCGCCTTTCCTTGTTGAGCTTGGTCTGGTATGTACCCATACTTTCACGTCGAAGCACAGTTCTGCATGTGTCCGCGCTTTCAGAGTTGCAGCACCTTTTCTGTGTTAGACATGGCTTGTATGTGTACATGCCCTTCCTAGGCAAGTTTTGGTTTGCCCCGTGCGCCATATCCATTGTATATATGACATTGTAGTGTAATTGTTGCATCCTGCATTAGGATCATTGTTCTTTCCCCAGCGGGTCGTTTCCCCACTTATGTCATTCCACCCAATACTTGTTCTTGCGTCCGTCTACATTACTCATAGTTCTGCATGTGTTCGCGCTTTGAGGGTTGCGGCACCTTTTCTATGGTAGACGGACTTATCACTTCCATCAATCTATTTGACATTTGTGTGGTTTTCAACCGCTCATGATTGGATCATGATTCAATTACATTGCATATTATTTGCATAGTTTATATTTGTTTTGTAGTTTTGCATATCATTTGCATTACATTAGATTCAATTGCATATCATCGCACTATTTTGTGCACCTCATTACATTTTGCATGCATTTCAATCGCGCTATCTTGCACACCTCATCTACACTTGTCAGTGCATTGCGTCGTCACACAGATTTTGATTGCATTGACATGCATATTGCTAACAATATTGTACCTGTTAAGTTTGCTTTCTTTGTAGGCACGATATTGTATGTACGATTCATTTGCAGCTGGTGCAACCAAACGAACCGGACAGGTATTGTATCCTCCGAGTGAGACGTATCGAGAATTGTATAATTCTCTTACATCCTTTCTGCATTGTAGTGTAGTTTGGTGTATGCTAGCTTAAAATTGTTGCATTATATGTGCTTCATTACAGCTTTTCTTTACATGATCATAAATTATGCTCGGCTTCTTGCATTTTCAATTGCATTTTACCCCTGCCTTCGGGCGCATATCTTTATTGTCTTGCATGCTTTGTCTAAGTCTTCGGCCTTGTCAAAAATGGGTCGTCTCTGGGCTTTGACATTCACTCCCGTCATTGTTATAACTTTCAAGTTCTGTCAAAGAGGGGCAACTGTAGACACCCCTTTTTTGACCGTCCTCAAGACTTGGACGTCACTGATTGAACACTCAATGATGACCCTTGTTTGTATTCGTCTTGAGTTCTCGGAAGCCTTGGCAGCGCGCCTCGTCTCAAGATCTCTCGACTCGACTGTTTTGTGGTTGGTTTGGCACCAAACACTTGTGTTTTGCCTTTGAGAGGCAGAGTAGGGCTTGTAGACCATCCCCACTCATCAGCGGCCATGGCTTGAGGCCACTGGCTGTGTCTTGTTGCCATCAGCCAAGTGTGATGGCCGGTCGGCCAAACTGAATGCTGACTGGCCAAAAGTGTATTTTAACAGATATTTTGCTGGCAGCTGGCACAACTGTCAATCAGGGCCATACCTCAGCCCATACCCTTCGTGCACTTGCATAACTACTGCAGATTGATTGATATATGTCTATATAGGAGGCCTTCTCTCCCTCTTGAGAAAAAGAGAGGTGTGTGGGGAGATTTGGAGGGAAGATAGTGAGAAAGCTTTGGTTTTAGGGTCTAGTTTTTGTATCTAACCTGTATCTATATCTCTCCCTCTCTTGCATTAGTGTGTGTTTCAGCCTTGGGATTGCACACAAACACCCACCATTACACTATCCTCTTGGAGCTGAGGCCCTTGAGGGTTGTTCTTGGAGTTTTCAGACTATTTTGGAGCCAAAGAAGCAGCTGGTCTTCCATTTTTGAAGAGGGTCTACAAGGGTAAGCATCTTGTCCCTTTTTACCCCATTTTTGCATCGTATTTTTACCTATCTTGCACCTGTTTTCGAGCTTAGCATATAACATATAAAAGTTGTGTTTTTGCTTCCTCTAAATAGTTTGTTAAGAGTGTTTTGTGGTTTGGGGTTTTTTGACCCCTCTTAGGCCTTGTTTGGCCCTTGTTTTGTGCCATTTTGGTTGAGATCCAGGACCATTGTGTTTGGCCCTCCTCACCACTGAAATCTTGAGGGATTTCAGAGGTGAGGATGGTGCCTTGAGGTCCTAGGAAGGAGAGGGCCACCCCCTCTCCTTGTTGTCCTTGAAAAGGACCATTTTTGCCTCTTGAGGGAGCACCATGCTTAAATGAGTATTGGCCATGTCTTGACTGATATTTGTGCTTATTATGTCATAATATGCCTCTGTTGTATGTTGGTTTTGGTACACCATGCTTGCTTAGCATACGTGCCTTGTAATGCCATGTTTAGGCCTTGACATGCACCTAGGTTATAACCCTTGTTCTAGCATGTTTTAGGCTTAGCTTTGTGAAGCTTTAGTGCATGTTTTTGTATGCTTTAGCTATGTTTTAAATTGCTTTAGTCATACTTGCCATGTATTGCATAGGCCGTTTGCATTGTTAGCTTGTAGGCTTCAAGTATGTGAAGTGTTGAGCATGCATTGCTTGATTTATGTTAGTGGTTTGGCATCACTTACAGCATTATTTCAGTCCCTATGACATGCTTGCATACTTATCTTTGATGCCTTGAAAGCTTGTGTTGTGTGCTCCATGTTTTGGCAATTATGCATGCTTTTGGATTTGGGCCATTTAGATGCCATCTAGATGTGTTGTTGGCTTTGTTTTAACATGTTAAAACTCTGTTTTGATCACTTAATCCATGCCATGTTTGGATTTTGTGAAGGGTAGTTTAATGCCCCTTAGCTTACTTTGAATCTTGGACTTTGCTTGCATGCCTTGATTGCCTTGTTTGGATTGGTTTGGGACCATGTTCTTGAATGATTTTCAAAGCTTAATTTGCATGCTAATTGTCCATGTTATGCCTCTTTCAAGTGTGCTTGAGAGTTGCTCTTTTGTGCTTAAGTGTTAGCCCATTAACATGTGCATGTGTGTGTGTGTGTTGGCCTTCATGTTTGAGCACTTTGGCCACTGTTTTGGGCCTAGTTAGGGCTGTCTAAATCATGTTTAAGTCCATCCTTTTGCTTGTTTGCATGCTCACCTTGCATGTTTGCTTACATGCTTGCATGTGCACATTATATGTCCATGTTGCATGCTAGTTCACATGCTTAGGATTGCATTGCATTAATATGCATGCTTGACCTCTTGAAGTGAGTATGATAGAGGTTGGCCCTCTTATGTGATTATGTGCATTGCATTCCATATTCAAAATGCACACTTGATTCTTTGGGCCATCATGCATGGAAATGCGTGATCGGTGGTCCGAGAATCGAGGCCCATCCTCCTTTGAGTCATACACATGATAAGGAGTGGGGTTGGTGCACATATTGCTTGAATTGCATTGCCATGCAAAGCTCTGTCCTCTGCTGCTGTCAAACAGATTTTGCAGGAACTTTTGGCCGATCGACTGCACAGAGTGCCGACCGGCAATCTATCGGTGGCTGGTGGATTCATTTTTGGCCGATGGACACCAACTCACAGCCGATGATGATTCCCTCCAGTCGGTGGCATTCCCCAACATCCAATGAGCACATCCTGAGACTTTGGCAGTCTTCAGAGGAGTATAGCAGGGAAAACAAAGGCAGCTTGCGCATGGCAGTGGGTTTCCGAGCAAGACCAAGCATGCATTGCATTGGGCTCTCTTCCCGAGGCGGTTTACTGTTTCTTCTAGTTTAGTTAATTTGCTTAACTAATTAGACGGACTGTAATATTTAATTAGCTTGTAGGTTAATTATCTGTATATTCTTTTGGTCTCTCCGAGTGAGGGCGAATCTGTAAAAGTGTAGGTGCGTGTGTGCATGTCTTCCAACCCCCATTTCTTTCTCCCTTTTACTTACCTGCTTTTGATGGTTAGTATTAGGGCATATTTATTTTAGCATACCTTATGCTATGCATGTGTGCATTCATACATTTGTCTTGCATGCACCGGGCTCGGCGCATCATGCTAACTGCATAATATTTCAAATCAAACTTGAATACATGCTATCTGTTGCATCTCATATGCCATCCTTAGGTTAGCCAAGCCTCGTCTAGGTTGCATTTTGTATACGTTGCATTAGACACTTTACATGGACTTGGATCATGCATGGATTGCTAACAAGTTCTTGTTTTGGCACGGAGTACAATGTAAGTATTTATGCTTTAGCATCTCGCATGAGTGTGAATGTTAACATGATAGCATGCTTACCATATGGCTAAATGCTTACGTGATATTATGGCCTGAATGCCTGTGGGTGAAGGTTGGATTGTTTGAGTTGGAATAATTCATTGAAATCCGTATTTTAGCCTACTTGCGAGTAGCAAATCTTGAACTATTTTCAAAACAAATGGATATGTAGTGTTTTATTCCAAATTAGGCGATCTAGTCTATACTTGTCTTGCTGCGCGTATCACATAGTAATTCTAACTAATAATCGGAATAAGAACGCATAACGTTTTCAAAATCGGATATCATGGTTAGTAGAGGCCGATCTTCGGATCGGGCGAGAGGGGGTGCTCATAGCTGACCTTCCCCAATTGTACCCAAGTTCCCGAGCCGAGGCAACTTTGGTGATGACGGACACGTGGCCTTTGGCACCGAGTTAGGGTTTCCTAAATTCCCCCGTTAAAAAATATTTAGGTGGGGACTCTGTATCTGGCAAAGCAGTCCATGTTTGGCACTTCTTTCAACAATCTGTTTTCTCAAAACGATTTGCCAGAGTTGGACTCTTTGGTTCAGATTAAGAACCGCAACGAAAAAAGGGAGTCCGAACTGTAGTGGGGCCCTCCCGGGCGCGTCCACACTCCTCCATGTAGAGTCCTCCTAGGAATCACATTCCTGAAAGATAATGCTTATCCTTCAACACCCCCCTCATTGCTTAAACCAAGTGAGATGGTTTTACCATGGTCGGATTCCAATACGACCGAGCTAACATGACCATGCTAAAGTCGCAGACTAGACCGAGCTCCAGCTACCTCGGTTCTTCCTTTCACTGCGTGTACCTCGGTTTGACATACTCCAACTGTGGTGTTTACTTACTACCGTGCTAACTGTAGTAAACCCCCGACCAAGCTAACGATAGCTAGGTCCACCGCAAGAAGCCCAAATACCTTGGTTTTGAATACCATGACCGAGATAACTACCTTTACTCTGTCTGGTGACTTTAATCACACTTGGACCGTGGTAACACTTGCCAATCCCTTTTCATACTTGGACTGAACTAACTATGGCGCGTTAAGACCGCGCTAACCAAAGCAAGGTCCACCGTGAGAAGCCATCATACCTTGGCTCCAAATACTACGACCAAGCTAACTATTGTGCGCTACGACCGCGGTGACCGTCATTACACTTGGACCGAGACTTGCGATCCACTTGCTAAGCTCTTTTTACCGCGGCTGACACCTTTACCTCGGCTGATATCTTTACCTCGACTAACATTGCGGTCAACCAAGTTACTTCGGCTCTTCTCTCCGTTTGACTACCTTGCTTGGTAGCTCGGCCATAGTGTTGACCACCACTAGGAAGTAGCTAAGTCCCGTAGCTAGGTCCCGTGGCTAGTTCTCATAGCTAGGTCGCGTAGCTTGGTCCAATAACTTGGTCCTATAGCTCGGTCTTGTAGCTCGGTCTCGTAGCTAGGTCCTGTAGCTAGGTCCAATAACTTGGTCCCGTAGCTAGGTCTTGTAGCTCGGTCTCGTAGCTAGGTCCTGTAGCTAGGTCCAATAACTTGGTTATGTAGCTAGGTCCCATAGCTAGGTCCCGTAGCTAGGTCCTATAGCTAGGTCCCATAGCTAGGTCTCGTAGCTAGGTCCTAAAAACATCTTTGACCGCCACTCCAACCTAGCTCGGCCCAATTTGGCTACACAAATTACCCTCTCAGTCGCAAAAAGTGATATTTTTCCAACCAAATATCTTAGTCGCCAATTGTCACATTTCACGACCAAACAGATTAGTCGCCAAAAGTCGACGAATCGCCAACTAACAATTTAGTAGCCAAAAGGTAAGGAATTGCCAACCAATGATTTTAGTCGCAAAAGTGTAGAATTTGCCGACCAATTTTTTAGTCGCCAAATCTTTTTTTTTTTTTTTATAACAATCAATTTTTGTTTATAAACATTCAATCCAATGACTAAAACAAAATTCATTCAACCCAACCACAATTAAGGAACATTAACATTTAAAAAAGAAAAAGCTTAAGAACAACAATTAACAAATTTCCTTTCTTGTAACTTCACTAAATCATCAAACAATAATTGAATTCCATTTGAAATAAAGATGAAAATATGTAACCATAGTGCAGCACCGGACATATTCAAGTCAAATTGAATTTAGTAAGCATGTCTTCTCAAAAGCTATATCCTCTTTGAAGTCCAACATGACACAAAACTTGAAGCCTTTCACCTTCTTTAATGATTTAACATATCAACTTGCTTGGCAGCTGATCCAAACTAACATATCAACTTTATGGATAGTTGACCCTCCACCCTTGCATGGCCGAATGAAATAGCCACTTGGAAGCATTTCAGCTCTCACAAACTGAGTAGCAACAGCTGCATTTGGGCTAGCACTAGAACCTGACATAGATCTCTCATAGACGTTGAAAGATTGATGACAAAAAAGAACAAAGATCAAATTTTTGCATCACCAATTATCCCAAAAGCATAAGTTTTAGAAAATAGGAAGAACAATGTATTTAATTAAGTCCAAACTCGATTCATTTGGTAATATTAATGCCCTCAACTAATACAAAATGATGTAAATTATGTATAAATGTTTTTGAAATTAAACAAGAATTAGAAAAGATAAGAAATTTATCTCACAATAATCAAACAAAAGGTAGTAGACAAATTATGCAATATAACAATCAATTTTCACCACATCACATGTTAGAGAAATCTAATCTTACTAGGTGAGATCGACTAAGATCTTCTAAGCTGGCTTGAGAACTTGGATCTTCATGTTCATTGGTTTCAAAACAAATACCACCATCATCATGCTGTATAAATATCAACAAATAAGCAATGCAACATAAATGTCGATTTTGTTATTGCCAGCTTCATGATGTAAATATATCTGAATTTACTAGAAGTCTGCCTAACCTTTTCAGGCTGCAGAGGTACTTCTTCATACTTGTATGCATTCTCTGGCATGTCAAAATCAGATGGACCAAAATCAAAGCCTCCATTATCATAATCATTGTCATCATTGGGATCACAAAATGATTTACAAGTTTCACGTCCTCCATGAATAAGTGAATTTCTCAACCGTAAATAAAACATCAGGCATCATTTAACAAAAACTAGACCATTGAAGGAGACAATACTAAACAACCAACAAACCAACCTTTTCATATTTTCAAGGAGATTGGGATTCTTGTTGTCTCTCTGAGGCATGACGCCGTGCTTCCCATATATCATTGAACTCTGAACTAATGGTACCATGCATTCTTGCGAGAGGGAACTGAATAGTTATGGATATCCGTTTAGTGGAATTAATCCCCTGCCTTCTAAAAGATTTCATTGCTCAGAAACAGAATAAAGAAGTTGAACAAGATTAAGAGCACAAGAAGAAGCAAGGAAAAAAAAGTAAGCAAAGAAACAAAAAGTTTGAACAACCTTTTTCAAAAGGTTTTACCCTCAAATACCTGGGTTCATAGGGATTCAAAGGCTTCCATGGATCATCTTCATCATCCAAGTCTCCAGGCTCTGAATATCTATCATCCATTTCAAATCCATAGTTTTAAGGAATATCACAAGCAGGAGGACATTCAGATGGGTTTAATTCAGATGGGAGGATTTCAAATCTAGGTGAAGAGAGGATTTCATCATTTATCTGACATTTATGTCCCAATCTGTGAAAATATTCTGTTAACTAGTATTCTGTTAACAAAGAATATCACTTATTTGGCATTTATTACCAAAACCTTATAAAATAACTAAATTGGGATTAGTCAGAGCTTCCATGGCAAGTTTAGGTTTGATTCCATATATGGGTGATTTAGTGTAAATTGGATCCCAATTGAGTTTGGCATAGCGTAGATACTTTGGAACAGTGTAATCCTAATTTGAGTTTGTGACATTTCCAACTGGTGAAATGGCTTTGCAGGAGGGATATGCTGTTAGTAGATCACACACTGTCTCCAGTGCAATTAAAACAAACTGTCCTATGGCAATGTGTGTGAAGATTGCCAAGGAAATCAATGGTTCTGAATGATCTGTGTGCAAATTAGTCTTGTAGATAAAACAAACTAGCTGTAAGTAGTATTCTGTAGAGGCTGCAAATTAGTCTTGAAAATATTCAAATAATAAATCCTTAAAATACACATTTGCTCAACCTGATCCAAAAATAAGTATAATCTATTAATAATGGCAACACAATTAACTAGTATTAATAATGGCAATATAGTTACTGTAAAATTTTTCTTTTTCTGTCTAAATAAGCTTAAAAAATAAGTAATAATTTGAAATTGCTCCACTTATTTTAATCAAATAAGCTAAATAAGTTAATTTATAAGTGATACTAAACTGACCATAGTCATTTTAATCGTGTCTAAATGTATTCCTATGAACGAAACACTACCTAAGTGTATGAGTAACGACCTGCTTGCCTTGGACTTCCCTGATTTAGAATGCAACCCAAATAATGATAATGAAAATTAATTTATATTAGTCTAATGATGATAAGAAATGCACAAATTAAATTCAATGCACAAGGCACATCAAAAATCCAACGTATTATTCTCTTATATCCCCTTTCTAGATCCTTCAAATTTAATCTATCATAATATGCTGCTATCTTTCTCCTCTTGAAATAAACTACATTACAATATTCCTTAATGTATTGTCAATATGGAATTCATTTCATTATCAAATTTATTTTTCACAAATTTGAATATGTACTTATTTTCACCACCAAAATTTTCATTTTAAGACATTTTTGGACTCTAATGTTCAAACTTGTGTTGAAAATTTACCCATTAAATTGCACACCTAAAAAAAATTGAAAGAAAGAATATGTGGTTAATTTTAATCGCTGACAAAAAAAAAAAAAAAACAATGAAAAGAATTTCTAATTCTGCGGTTTAGAACAGAAGACAAGGCATTACTAAAAATAATGAAGCAATATATCACAGGCCAATAGTGACATTAACATTATTTTCTGACATTGTGATCTTTCAAGATCCTATATTATTTTTCGATCCCCGTCACTATATATACATTTTCTTTCCAAGAAAATGGAAGAAAGTTTGTGAAAATATTTACGAATCTATCAATGGAAGGCATCATTATGTCAAATCCTATTCTCCCTCCCTGTTTTCGATTCCATCCCACCAACGAAGAACTCATCACCCATTATTTGAAAAAGAAAGTTTCATCTCCTTCAAATCCAATAGTTTCCATAGTAGCTGAGATTGATCTCTACAAGTTCAATCCTTGGGAACTTCCAGGTATAGTCCTTCATCTATTTTATGGCTGGATTCGAGTTTTACTACTATTTTCAAAAATAAAAAAAATTACATTTTTTATTTTTTGTGGTGCAGATAAGGCCTTGTTTGGGGAGAGTGAGTGGTTTTTTTTACCCCAAGGGACAGAAAATATCCAAATGGGGCTCACCCTAATAGAGCGGCTTCATCAGGTTATTGGAAAGCCACTAGAACCGATAAACCGATCCTTTCCTCTTATGGATCACAGTGTGTTGGTGTGAAGAAAGCTCTTGTGTTCTACGGAGGTCATCCTTCCAAGGGCATCAAAACCGATTGGATGATGTATGAGTACAGACTTCTCGATGATAATCATCAATCCATGAGGATTAGAGGATCAATGCGAGTAAGTTTAATGATACAACAATGCTACAGACTAAAAAAATATTTAACAAAAAAGTGTTCAGAATGTAGTGTTATGGAGACCATAAGTGAAGTCTAGAGGAAAAACATTAAAAGCTATAAATGGAACTCTTTGTTGGAGAGAAATTAACACTGAAACAAACATGTCCAGCTAGTAGCTGAAGGGGAACATCATTAGCATGATCATCAACTTCAAATGAGTATTGTTAATCTACCCTTAGAAATTAGAGACCAATATGCATTTCAAAGAAAAGAAAAGCCCAATATGCATTTCAAATGAAAATTTGAAATAGTGAATATGCAAATCTATCATCCATTTCAAATCCATAGTTTTCAGGAATATCTTGCAAGATTTAGAGGCTAGAGAGCTACCTCTGCAGATACCATTCTTCCCTTTACCAGCTTTATCCCCTTAAAATAGTTATTAATTGCTACTGCATCACGTGGGTCTAGTAGAATAAAGCTCTGATACCAAAACAGAGGAAAGAACACAGAATCAAAGAGAGATCAGAGTCGAAAAACATTCACCTGAACCCAAATCACAGAGGGAGACAAAAAGACAGAGACACAGAGAAGAGATCGAACAGAGAGAGAGAGAGGGTCGTCGGTCGAATGTGGTCTGAGAAAAAATAAAATTCACCAAATGAATCTGTGTAAGAGAGAGAGACACAGAGGGCGATGGCGAGTGTGGTATGATGATATAAGGATCAACGAGAGATTAGTGTGGTCATCGGTCGAGTGTGGTCTAAGGATCTGTGTGAGAGAAAGACAGAGGGCGATGGCGATTTGCGGCAGTGACGATATGCAACGGACGTGAGCAACGGTGGTGAGGGACTTCGGTGAGCTAGAGAGAGTGGGCACCGATTGAGAGAGAGAACATAGAGAGAGGAAGAGGGCTGACAGAGAGAGCGAGCTAGAGATAGGGAGATTAGGGCTCTTTTTTTAAAAAAAATTTCTATTTTCCTGGTACAAAACGATGTCGTTTTAAAATCAGCGACCAATTTTTTTTTGTCGCAAAAAATTTCAATTTCTGCCTCCACGTTTCAAATTTCCCTTCCAAACTTTTGGCGACCAAAAGCACAGATTAGTTGCAGAAAAGGTACCTTCGCTGTCATGACCCGAACCCGCCCCTAACTTTAAGGACATAACCGGCCAGTAATCTTGAGATTACCTACGGCCTCAAACCAAAACAGACATAACTCATCAGAGTAAAGGGGCCAAACGGAAGCAAAAATTTGAAACTTTGTCCATAGAGCTGTGCTTATATGCACATCAAAACAAGCCATACACATATACATTAATAACTCACAATAGATACAAAGTACCATAAAGCTCTATACAGACAGGATTATCCAAAATTAACTCAACCCCTGAAAACTATATACAGACATATTCAAATACTTCGCCAACATAAAACTTAGAGCAAAAATGACAAAAGGCGAAGACGAGTCTCATGCGTGAGACACATAGGTTGACTTTCCAAAACTCGATTGTTCCATACAGACTTCACTGGGGCTGGGTCTGGACCTCCCTTGGCTCACCTACAAACACATGAATGAGTGTGAGCGAAAGCCCAGTGAATAATATCAAATAAAGAAAATACATTGGAACATTATGCATCAGACAGCCTTAGGGCCAATTCATTCATGTCAAACTGGCCTTTGGCCTTTTTGAACGTTCATATCAGATTGGCCTTTTTGGCCTTATCAAACTTTTGTATCAAACTGGCCCTTCGGCCTTTCCAAACTTTCATTTCAGGCTGGCCTTTAGGCCGTTCAAACTTTTATATCAAATTGGCTCTTAGGCCTTTCAAACTTGTCATATCAAACTGGCATTTAAGCCTTTCAAACTTGCCATATCAAACTGGCATTTAAGCCTTTCAGACTTTCATTTCAAACTGGCATTTAAGCCTTTCAAACTTGTCATATCAAACTGGCATTTAAGCCTTTCAGACTTTCATATCAAACTTTGTCCACCATTCAAAATTAATGAACTTTACAAAAATTACATAGAAGTAAGCAATTGGACAATAATATATTTCAGATATTACTCACAGTGATCGGTTGGTTTGTTCGCCCTGGAACTCGACCCTACACACGCCATGAACATAAAAGGGTCATTAACAATTCAATTCGTTCAAAATTCACATTTTCCTCTTTAGGCTTCATTCATATCTCTTTAACTTATTTACAATGCTCAACACATGCCTAAGAGTACTTTCAAGTGAAAGCGAACGGAAAACAAAACACATAATGCGAAAACAAAATTTCAGAAAACAGGGTCCCCGCTCGAGCGTGGACTTCCCCGCTCGAGTGGACCCTTGAGGCCTGCAAAAGTACTGGATATGTGAAATTTATGCTCGAGCGTTCAATCTGGAGCTCGAGCGATAGGCCTCTCTACATGGCTCCCCACTCGAGCGTGAAATTACCCGCTCGAGCGGACACCATGTCTGCAAAAAGTTATGGATGTATCATTTTTACGCTCGAGCGTGACCTCGGACGCTCGAGCGGAAGTCCATCCTACATAGCACCCCGCTCGAGCGTGGACTTCCCCGCTCGAGCGGACACCATGGTCTGCAGAACAAAATACTGGGAGCACGTATTTTCCACTCGAGCAGCCATTACCCCGCTCGAGCGGACATCAAAATTCTGGGTTTTCCCAGATTGTGTTCTTGAGCTATAATTCGACTCTCAACCAACATTTCATGCATTTTATAGCTCCAATTCCACACTACTTGTACTAACATGGTATAAACACCAAAACACCTCATCATGGAGCTCAATTTCAAAGATTTAACACATGCATGGCTCAAATTGACACCAAACTCAATTCTAACATACACATTCATGCATTCAAAGCTCTTATCTTCATAGATTGTGCATGCATGTGATGTCTAGCTCCCATTCTCAACTTAGATGATACCAATGGTGATTATACATGAGCTTCAACTACAAATTTACATGGCTTTCAACCAAATTGCAACATGAATCATGTAATTCAAGCTCAATTATGCAAATTTAAAGCAACTTCTAACATGCATGCCCATATTGGCCCTCAATTCAACAAAATCAGCCCAATTACATCATGATCAATTCATTTCATGTTCATTAACATCATACAACTTTGAATTCCCAAAGTTACAACTAATATTCACAAATTCACTCACCTAGGAGCTTCAAACACCCAAGCTCTAGTCAATTCTAGAGTTCAATCTTCAAATCCGTAAACTTGAGCCAAAAATTGCATAAGTCTCTCCCTTTCTCTCTCTAATAGCCGGCCTTCTCTTTTTCTAGAGAGTTGATTAGCCCAAAATGAAGATAGAAGAAGGAAGTTGAGTGTATAGCCTTTTACATAAATTCTCACTAGCCATAATTTAATTATAAGAAATAATTGGGCACTAGTTCGCCAATTTCATCAACTTAATCTGGTCTGAATCAATTTTTCAATTAAACTTCACCATAGGCTCTAAAGATTATGCTAATCACAATGGCATAATCAATTTCGGTTTCTGTGGTTGATAAGGCCTTCAATTTAATTTCCAAAGCAGAAAATCGAATAGATATTCCTACGGTATACAGATAGAAATTCAAAACCACATATTTTCACATAATAGCACACAAGATCACACTAAACACATAATCATACTCATATTAAGGACCAATTAACATACTACGGAACAGGGGTATCACATTTGCCGATAAACTTTTTTAGTCGCCAAATCTCAATCAAAGGTGACTAAAATATTAGCAGCTAAAAGTACTAATTTGGAGACTAATTTTTTTTGGTTGCTGAAAATAAGTTTTGGGCGATCAAATTTTTGGTTGCCAAAGAAAAAAAAAATTATTTTCCATTCGGAGACTAAATTGTTTTAGTAGCCAAAACTCAATATACAACAACTAAAATATTTTTGGTCGGGGAAAATAAGTTTTTGAAGACTAAAATTTTGGTCGCCAATTCCACAACCAACTTATTTTTTATAGTGATCCCGGTTTTTCCTTTCCTTTGTATATTGTATTCCGGATTAGGTTTTGTGGTTGTGTTGTTGTCTCATTCTCATTTCTATCCCTTCCACTTGTTATTTGAGTCTTAGGTTGTGTTGGGCAGGTTTGAAACAGGTTGGTTGTGCTTTGAAACCAAAAGTTGATGCCCAGATTTTGGCCTTCACGCTCGAGCGGGGCTTTTGATGCTCGAGCGGGCCCTTTGTTGTTGTTTCTCCACTTAAGTGGGGGTTTTGACGCTCGAGCGTAAATTTCCATCTTCCAATACTTTTGTCTGTAGGTCTTTGTACGCTCGAGCGTGAACCTTTGTTTTTGTTCCTCCACTTGAGCAGGGAGTTTGACGCTCGAGCAGGGACCATGTCTGCAAAACTTCTGCAGGTGTGCAATCGACGCTCGAGCGGCGCTTTTGATGCTCGAGCATGAGTCTGTGTCTGACGCTCGAGCGGGGCGACTGGTATAACACTTCGAGATTTCACCTTTGTGGATCACTTTTTGATTTTCTTTCTCTCTCTAACTTTCCCAAACCCAGATTTGAGAGCCTCTCTCTCTCTAAAACCACACCTTCTCTCTAGGGTTTGATTGAGTTAGAGTAATCTCCTACCCATGGGCCTTTACAAAAAGTGTTAAGTTTGTCGAGGGCTATCTTTTGATCTGAGAATTTCTTGACTTGGAGCATTTCGGATTTCTTCATCTCCTACCTTTGGGCTCCGAATTTGAGGTAGGGATTCCTACTCATTCTTATATGCTATAACATATATGTTGAGCTATTTGTATAGATGGTTTGATTTGAGGAGTTAGGGTTTGAGTTATGTAAAAATGAAAAGAGGGGTTTTATTCTTTTGGCCCATATATAATTGTTTGGGGTCTAAAAAGGGGTTATTGATGTTAGTTGTTGATATTTGGACCTTTGGGTCAATATTGGAAAAATGGAAAAAAAATGTCATGTTTGGGTATAATGGGGTCATTTATGTAATTAATGACATTTGTTATGAGAATATGAAATTGAGTTGAATATAATGAAATTGGCTCATTATGAGATGGAATAGTGAAGTTGGATTTATTATCGTTCACTTTTGAAAATGTTGATAAACTATCTGTTGATGCATTTATTATCTGTTTAGAAATAACTGCTTTGGGCTATCAGTGGAGGATAGTCGTGATTGTTGTAGACAATGCATGATGATTAGGCAAACCGGAACTAATCAATTGAATATGTCATCGAATATGACAATTGGAATAATACATCGAATTTGTGTATTAATTGAACATGTATATGATAGTTGTTTATATACATTGTGTTGTGTAGGAGGAGATAGGGGATGTACTCCACGATTTAGGAGAAGATAGGGGACGGACTCCTAAACAGGATGTTATGTGGAAGGAGATAGGGGATGGACTCCATTGATATAGCAATTCTGTGTATCTGTTAAAGTGTTGATACAGCAAATCCGTGTATCACTCGTGAAGTAAGGAAATGTTTGTATGTGTTAATGACACAGCAAATATGTGTATCTGTTGAGACTTATGGAAGTAATTTGTTATGAGTTATTATCTCATTTGAATTATTGAAATGAAAGAACTATTGACATGAGATGAAATCTCTGTTAAAGTATATGGCCAGGTTCTGAGCCAAGGTTATGGATTGGAAATTTGGATGAGAACTGGAATAAAACATGGACACTTGGTCATGTAACTGAAATGGGTTATAAATTGATTTATGTGAGTTAAACATTTATCGATTGCTAATGTCTTAGTTATTGCTTATATTATGTTTAACATATCTCTACTGGGCGTTGGCTCACCCTATATGGGACATCATTTTCAGGTACAGGTAGCATGCCACCTCCAAGGACGTAGCTTGAGAGGCTTAGTGGCTGGGACATCTTTTGTAATTACATTCTTGTATTGCATGTATATCAAGCCAAGGGCTTATTTTGTGTAGAGTTAGTACTCTTTCTTTTGTAACCAAGTGTTGACTTGGAAAGCTGTAAGCCCGTAGGGCATTTTCTTTTGTTGTTAACATGTAATACATTTGTAAGAAATACTCTGATGAAATGTATTTTTGCTTTATTCTCTTGTCTAAGCATGTCAATATTGTATGCTTTACAGGTTTATTTTTGAGGGCGTTACAACTTGGTATCAGAGTGTACCGGGTTTGAATACTTTGGGTATGTGGGAAGTGATTAGTATCACAATGGGTTTGTCTCGCTTGTTAGAGACTTATGTGTAATGTTATGTACTTATGTGATAACATGTTTATGTGACTATATGGGTATGGGATTTAGTTTCTAGGATGTTGATTGGATCCTTGGGTTTTTGTGAGTCTTGTAGGAAAAGCACTTGATCAATGCTGTTTCTAACCGGAACTCTAGTAACGCCTCGGGACTATCATTATCCGAAAATGAAATTCATAAGTGCTTAGGTGATTATGTGCTTACGTGGAGTGAATTACTATTGTCCATCGTTTTAGGACACGAGTGTTTTAGCTTCGGCACATTTATGAATGTGCTAATGTTCTTGTCACCTTTATTAGGATGTCAGGATGAGTACGAGGACGTGGAGGGAGACGCGGTAGGTGTGGTAGGCAGGAGATGCCTTTACTGGATGGTATTCCGGCGCAGCAGAAGGGGGTTGGTCAGGCCAACGTGGCCGAGCCAGCAGGTCAGCAGGCTATGGGTATCCTAGACCGTGAGATAGCTGGGGCTTTGAGGAAGTCCACGGACATTCTCAGAGCTGAGAATCCAGTTCAGGCCTAGGTTATTGATGCAGGGTCTTCCTTTCTGAAGAGGGAGTCCTTCCAGTCAAATCCGGATGAGTTTGTTGGGGATCCGAAGGAGCCACTTAAGGCGGATAAGTGGTTGGAACAATTGACGAAGATGTTTGAGGCATCGAAGACGGGGCTTTGAAGGTGACCTTGGCATCTTTCCAGTTTAAGGGAGATGCGGGTCAATGGTGGAAATTCATGAGGGGTCGTATTGGTGGTACATGGGAGGCTTTTGTGGATGCTTTCCAGGAGAAGTTCTTGTCCCTATCTGCCAGGGAGAAGCTGAGGGACCAGTTTTGCTAGCTTAAGCAGCTGAGTTTGTCTGTGGCCGAGTTTGAGGCCGCTTTTACTAGTTTGTCCAGGTTTGCACCTAGGCTTGTGGCGTCTGAGGAACGTCGTTGTCTGGAGTTTGACAAGAAGATGAGGCACGGCCCCAAGATGAGAGTTGGGAGTTCTATGACCCGGGAATTTGGGCGCCTTGTGGATGCGGCAGCCCATATGGAGACTATGATGCAGGAGGAGGATGAGAGACAGAGAGGCTCCAAGAGGAGTCAGGATGGCCAGGGTGATGGCAGGAGACACAGGGGTTCTAACCCTCAGCAGTCTCAGGGTGGTTATGTTAGGTCTACCTTTCCAGTGCCGAGTGCAGGTTCTAAGAGAGGCAGTCAAGGAGACGTGACTTGTTACAAATGTGGTCAACTGGGCCACAAGTCTCCAGCTTGCCCGCAGAAGGGCGGAGGGCAGAGAGCGGCTTCATCTTCAGCTCGACCTCAGGGCCAGAGTCAGGGCAGAGGCCAGCCACTGTCTTGTTATCAGTGTGGTCAAGCGGGGCACCTGAAGAGGTTTTGCCCGCAGTTGAGTGGCACATCTGGTGCATCTGGGCAGAGGTAGAGTTTTCAACCAGCTCAGTCAGGCCAATCAGGGAGCTTCGTCGTCCCAGTCTGTGCAGCAGTCCTTTGCTCCAAGAGGTGAGCAGGTTGATCAGGGGCCTACAGTGCGCATGTATGTTGTTACCGCGCAAGATCTTGTACCGGCTCCATCCGTTGTGAGAGGTACCTTTTTTGTTTTGCAACTCGGTTGCCAGTGTGTTGATTGATACGGGTGCATTTCATTCTTTTATATCTATTGCATTTGCATTTGTTTTGGGTTTGGAGTTGGCATAGTTAGCATCTCCTATTTGTGTTGTATCACCTATTGGGGGTGAGTTGATTTTGAAACAAGGATGTAGAGGTTGTGATATAGAGGTAGCTGATTGCCGACTTCCATTTTCATTTGTAGTTATGGTTATGTCGGGTTTTGATGTGATTTTGGATATGGACTGGTTATCGTCATACCGAGCTGTTATCGATTGTTACCGCCAGAGGGTCACTGTTTGTACCTTGAGCGGGGATTGTTTCCATTTCTTGGGGGATTGGGTTGGTAGTGTGTTGCCACCGGTGTATGATCCGCAAGGGCGGAGTGAGCTTAGTGGTCTTCTCGCTAGCCTTATGAGTAGTGAGTGTAATGAGACCGGGGTTGAGTTGCCAAGAGTGGTTTGTGAGTACTCGGACGTCTTTCCCGAGGACCTTGTTACTTTGCCACCTCATCGAGAGATAGAGTTCTCCATTGATTTAGTACCTGGCACAGCGCCGATTTCTATGGCACCTTACCGTTTTGCTCCAGCCGAGTTGAGTGAGTTGAAGATTCAGCTCCAGGAGTTGCTAGATAAGGGTTTTGTCCGCCCTAGTGTTTCACCGTGGGGAGCACCGGCCCTCTTTGCTAAAAAGAAAGATGGTACCTTGAGGCTTTGCATTGATTACCGAAAATTGAATCGGGCTACGGTCAAGAATAAGTACTATATGCCCCATATAGATGATTTTTTTGACCAGTTGAAAGGGTCCCGTTGTTTCTCTAAAATAGACTTGAGATCGGGTTACCATCAGTTGAGGGTCAGGGAGGAGGATATTCCGAAGACGGCATTCCGTACGCGGTATGGCCATTATGAGTTCCTGGTGATGCCATTTGGGCTCACCAATGCACCGGCAGTATTTATAGACTTGATGAACCGAATATTCCGGGAATTCTTAGATCGTTTTGTGGTCGTCTTCTTGGACGACATCTTGATTTATTCGCCTTCGGAGGAGGAGCACGAGGAACACTTGGGAGTGGTGCTTGAGGTTGTTAGAGCCCATAGGCTATATGCCAAGTTTGGGAACTGTGAATTCTGGCTAGGAGAGGTTAAGTTCTTAGGCCATGTGGTATCCGGGAAAGGAGTGTCTGTTGATACATCCAAGATAAAGGCAGTGCAGGATTGGGCACAGCCCAAGAGTGTGTTCGAGATCTGCAGTTTTCTAGGATTAGCTGGGTATTATCGTCAGTTTGTGAAAGATTTCTCCAGGTTAGCTTCATCGTTGACTAGATTGACACGGAAATGGGTCAAGTTTGTATGGAGTGAGACTTGTGAAAAGTCGTTCCAAGAGTTGAAGGTTAGATTGACCACCACTCCGGTTTTGATTATTCCGGAGAGAGGTTTGGGTTATGCGATTTATTGTGATGTCTCATGAGAGGGTTTGGGTTGTGTGTTGATGCAAGAGAGGAAAGTAGTAGCCTATGGTTCACATCAGTTGAAAATACACGAGAAGAATTACCGTACACATGACCTAGAATTAGCAGTAGTGATCTTTGCCTTGAAGATTTGGAGGCACTACCTTTATGGTGAGAGGTTCGAGGTGTTCTCGGACCATAAGAGTTTGAAGTATCTGTTTACACAGGAAGACTTAAATTTGAGGCAGAGAAGGTGGATGGAGTTTATTGAGGACTACGATTTTGAGTTGCACTATTATCCAGGAAAGGCCAATGTCGTGGCCGATGCCCTTAGTAGGAAATCCATTAGTGATGTTGCTTGTATTGCCATCCGGGAACGGGACATGTTGGGCGCACTTGGCGAGTTTGATTTGCTTCTGGGCGAATCCGTTGAGGCTGCGGCCTTGTTTTCTGTTGTTGCATAGCTAACACTTGTGACTCGAGTGCTAGAGGCACAGATAGGTGACCTTGAAGTAGAATCCCTCTGAGAGAAGATCTCCAGTGGGAAGGCTGAGAAGGGTTTGTCTGTGTATCACGACTTGAGTGTGAGATACCGAGACCGTTTGTTTGTGCCGGAGTCTTGCCGAGAGGAGGTACTCCGAGAGTTTCACCATTCACGCCTTGCAGTGCATCCAAGAGCAACCAAGATGTATCAGGATTTGGGTCGCTGTAGACACCCCATTTTTGACCGTCCTCAAGACTTGGACATCATCGTTTGAACACTCGATGATCATCCCCTGTTCGTGTTCGTCTTGAGTTCTCGAAGGTTTCGGCCGTGCGCCTTGCCTCAAGACCTCTCGACTTATCTGTTTTGTGCTTGGTTGTGGACCAAGCACTTGGGTTTTTGTCTCTGAGGGCAGGGAATGGCTTGTTGGCTACCCCCACACCTCACTGGCCATTTCTTGAGGCCATCGGCCCAGTTTTCTTGCAACCAGCCAAAGGTATTGGCCAGTCGGCAATGTTTTTGGTCAGCCAGCCATTTTTTTGATTAATCGGCCACTTTTTCTGGCCGAGACCTTTTCTTGAGAGGGTTTGAACCTTTTGAACCCTTGTCTTAGCTTCTTGAGGAAGCTTGAACCTTTTGAACCATTGTTTTAGCTTCTTGAGGAAGCTTAAGCCTTTTGAACCCCTTTTTTTAGCTTCTCCAAGAAGCTTGACCCCTTTTTTCTAGCTTCTCCAAGAAGCTTGAACCTTTTTAGCTTCTCCAAGAAGCTTGACCTTTTTAGCTTCTTACAGAAGCTTGACCCTTTGCTCTAAGCTTCTAAGAGAAGCTTGAACCCTTTTAAGCTTCCAAGAGAAGCTTGGCCTTTTGCTCTAAGCTTTTACGAGAAGCTTGACCCCTTTTGCTCTAGCTTCCTCAAGAAGCTTGGACCTTTGCATAAGCTTCTTGAAGAAGCTTGGACTTTTGTTTCTCTATAAGAGAGGCCCTCCCTCTCCTTTAGAAGGGTTGCAAAAATTTTGCTAAGGCATACACATATATCTCTCTTTGTCTCTACACTTGGGCTTATAAAGAGTGAAGTTCTTGGCCCCTTTGCACACCAACTCTTAGCCTAACACCTCCATCATCAACCTAAGGATCTTGGAGGCCATTTTTAGAGATTGAAGGTCTGGTTTTTTGGTCTCAAAGCCGCTGGTTTTGCTGAAGCTACAAGGGTAACACACTATTCCCTCTTTTAAGCATTATTTTGCTCCATCATTTAGCCATACTTGCAAGCATATTTGGGCTTTGGCATAAACTGAAAAAAAAAAAAAAAAAAGACTTATTTTGAGCTCATTTTGAAGTTTGTTTAGATCATTTTTGTGTTTGGGTTGTTTACCCCCTCTTAGGCCTTGTTTGGCCTCTTTTTTGTGCTTTTTTTGTAAGCTTTGGGACCACCTTGTATTGGCCCTCTCACCACTGAAATCCAGAGGGATTTCAGTGGTGGGGATGTTGTTTTGAGGTCCTAAGAAGGAGAGGGCCATCCCCTCTCCTTGTTGTCTTATTTGTTGGCATTTTTGGCCTTACAAAGGAGCCCTTACTTGCATGCTTCCTAAGCTTGGTTCAGGCCTTTTTCAGTGAGTTTTAGGACCTGCATGAGCTCTATCAAGAGCTGGTTTTGTCATATTGGATGTCCCTCTTGCATGTGTAGTACAACCCTCTTTATTGCCTATCAAAGTAGCACCTCATTCTTGCATGTATTGGACACATTTCAGTGGGTATTTGGTTATATTTTGGCATTCCATGAATCTATTTTTGGCTGGTTTGGTGGTCCCTCATATGCTCCATATGCTAGTAGTGTAAACCATGCTTACTAACTTACATTGCATGTTATTTTGGCCCTCCATTCTAGCATATTTTGGCCATTTTTAGGCCGCCTTAGCTCTATTTTTAGGCCTCTTGGTTGATTGGGGCTTGCCATGTATGCTTGTAGTGTAATAGCCATGCCTAGCTTTGAGTTTTGAGCACTCTTGCATGCCTAACTTAAAGTATTTGCATGTTTTGGGACCATCTTGTGTGCTATTTCAGAGCTGGAATTTTTGTCATTGTATGCCATATGTCGTCCCTTGCCATGCTTTGGTAGAGTGGCATTTGATGCCTTAGGTTCGGTCCCTTGCATTAGGCATGTTTGCATGAATGTTCTTGCCTAATTTTAATTGTGTTTTGCCACTGATTTTGGCATGCTTGAGAGCTACCCATGTTAGTGTAAGTCCATCTCACCATGTTGTTGCATGCTTGTTTCATTTTGCATGTTGTTGCATGCTATACATGTCCACATGTTTAGGTTGTATGCCTATTGCATATTGCATGTTAACATGCTCATGTTGCATTAGATTTGTTGCACACTTGAGTTATTTGCATGCTTGCTTGCTTGCCTAGGTTGCATTGCATTGTGTGTGCATCTCTTGCCTCTTGATCAATCATGATAGAGGTTGAGGCCCTTTATGTGTTTTGTGCATTTCATTCCATATTGAGTTGCACACTTGGCTTCTTTGGCCATCATGCATTGAAATGCATGATTGATGGTCCGAGGGTCGAAAACCATACTCATTTGAGTCTTAAACATGATAAGGAGGGTGGTTGTGCAAACATTGCTTTGAAAATACATTGCCATGCTTTATTTGCCCTCTGCTGCAGCAAAACAGGATTCTGCAGAAAGAGATGGCCGGTCGGCCATCTTCAGTGCCGGCCAGCTATTCATTGTTGGCTGAGAGCCTCACACATGATCGATGACCAGTTTCCCATGGCCGGTGGCCTTGCCTTTTGGCCAGTGACCTTCCAGAATGCTCAGAAGGTGGTTCAGAAACATCCTAGAGACTTGTGCAGTTTTCATAAGTGCAGAGCAGTGTAAACAGAGACAACATGAGTATAGCAATGGATTTCCGAGCAAAACTGAACATGCATGCATTCATCCCTCTTCCCGAGGCCTCTTTACTACTTTCTTAGCTTAATTACTTCATTTAATTAGTTAAGTGTTGTGTAATAATTAATTAGCTTGTTAGTTAG
Organism: Camellia lanceoleosa; assembly: GCA_025200525.1. Classification (NCBI taxonomy): domain Eukaryota; kingdom Viridiplantae; phylum Streptophyta; class Magnoliopsida; order Ericales; family Theaceae; genus Camellia; species Camellia lanceoleosa. The sequence continues at coordinate 65,301,380 of CM045769.1, read as the reverse complement.
TTAATTTGTATTATTCTTTCAGACCCTCCGTTGAGAGGGCAAATTTTGTAATAAGTGTGCGTGTGTGTGATACATGTCTTCCACCCCCTTTTTCTTTCTCCATTTTATTTAACCGCGTATGATGGTTAGTATTAGGGCTTATTTCAATTAGCATCCTTATGCTATGCATGTTTGCATCATTCATATATCTTGCATGCACCAGGCTCGGCGCATCATACTAACTGCATTGTATTTCAATTCCAAGTTGAATACGTGTTAGTTGTAGCATCTCACATGCCATCTTAGTTGCATTTTGCATGTGTTGCATTAGCCATCTTAACATGAACTGGGATCATGCATTGATTACTAATTAGTTTTTGTTTTGACTCGGAGTACACTATGAATGTTTATGCTTTAGCATCTTGCATGTATGTGAGTGTTAACATGAAAGCATGCTTGCCATGAGGTTAACTGCTTATATGACATAACTGCCTGAATGTCTGTGGGTGAAGGTTGGATTGCTTGAATTGGAACAATTCATTAAAATCCATATTTTAGCCTACTTGCGAGTAACAAACCTCAAACCGTTTTCAAACAAGCGGATATGCGATGCTTTGTTCCAAATTATGCAATCTAGTCTATACTTGTTTTGGCCCTCCATTCTAGCATATTTAACCATGCCTTAAACTAATTTTGTCCTTGTTTTGGGATGCCTTAGCTCTATTTTTAGGCCTCTTGGTCGATTGGCGCTTGCCATGTATGCTTGTAGTGTAATAGCCATGTCTAGCTTTAAGTTTTGGGCACTCTTGCATGCCTAACTTGAAGTATTTGCATGTTTCGGGACCATCTTGTGTGCTATTTCAAAGCTGGAATTTGTGTCATTGTATGCCATATGTCATCCCTTGCCATGCTTTGGTAGGGTGGCATTTGATGCCTTAGGTTCGGTCCCTTGCATTGGGCATGTTTGCATGAATATTCTTGCCTAATTTCAATTGTGTTTGGCCACTGATTTTGGCATGCTTGAGAGCTACCCATGTTAGTGTAAGTCCATCTCACCATGTTGTTGCATGCTTGTTTCATTTTGCATGTTGTTGCATGCTATACATGTCCACATGTTTAGGTTGTATGCCTATTGCATATTGCATGTTAACATGCTCATGTTGCATTAGATTTGTTGCACACTTGAGTTATTTGCATGCTTGCTTGCTTGCCTAGGTTGCATTGCATTGTGTATGCATCTCTTGCCTCTTGATCAATCATGATAGAGGTTGGGGCCCTTTATGTGTTTTGTGTATTTTATTCCATATTGAGTTGCACACTTGGCTTCTTTGGCCATTATGCATTGAAATGCGTGATTGATGGTCCGAAGGTCGAAAACCATACTCATTTGAGTCTTAAACATGATAAGGAGGGTGGTTGTGCAAACATTACTTTGAAAATACATTGCCATGCTCTGTTTGCCCTCTGCTGCAGCAAAACAGGATTCTGCAGAAAGAGATGGCTGGTCGGCCATCTTCAGTGCCGGCCGGCTATTCATTGTTGGCTGAGAACCTCACACTTGATCGATGACCAGTTTCCCATGGCCGGTGGCTTTGCCTTTTGGCCGGTGACCTTCAACAATGCTCAGAAGGTGGTTCAGAAACATCCTGGAGACTTGTGCAGTTTTCATTAGTGCAGAGCAGTGTAAACAGAGGTAACATGAGTATAGCGATGGATTTCCGAGCGAAACCGAACATGCATGCATTCATCCCTCTTCCCGAGGCCTCTTTACTGCTTTCTTAGCTTAATTACTTCATTTAATTAGTTAAGTACTGTGTAATAATTAATTAGCTTGTTAGTTAGTTAATTTGTATTATTCTTTCAGACCCTCCGTTGAGAGGGCTAATTTTGTAATAAGTGTGCGTGTGTGTGATACATCTCTTCCAACCCCCATTTCTTTCTCCCTTTTATTTAACCGCTTATGATGGTTAGTATTAGGGCATATTTCAATTAGCATCCTTATGCTATGCATGTTTGCATCATTCATATATCTTGCATGCACCGGGCTCGACGCATCATACAAACTGCATTGTATTTCAATTGCTAGTTGAATACGTGTTAGTTGTAGCATCTCACATGCCATCTTAGAATAGCCAAGCCTATCTTAGTTGCATTTTGCATGTGTTGCATTAGCCATCTTAACATGAACTAGGATCATGCATTGATTACTAACTAGTTTTTGTTTTGGCTCGGAGTACACTGTAAGTGTTTATGCTTTAGCATCTTGCATGTATGTGAGTGTTAACATGAAAGCATGCTTGCCATGAGGTTAACTGCTTATATGACATAACTGCTTGAATGTCTGTGGGTGAAGGTTGGATTGCTTGAATTGGAACAATTCATTAAAATCCGTATTTTAGCCTACTTGCGAGTAGCAAACCTCAAACCGTTTTCAAACAAGCGGATATGCGATGCTTTGTTCCAAATTAGGCGATCTAGTCTATAATTGTTTTGTTGTGCGCATCACGTAATAATTCTAGGCTAATAAACCGGAATAAGAGCACATAATGTTTTCAAAAATCGATATCATGGTTAGTAGAGGCCGATCTTTGATCGGGCGAGCGGGGGTGCTCATAGCTAACCTTCCCCAATCGTACCCAAGCTCCCGAGCCGAGGTAACTTTGGTGATGACGGACACGTGGCCTTAGGCAACGAGTTAGGGTTTCCTAAATTCTCCCAAAAATAAAATATTTAGGTGGCGACTCTGTATCTGGCAAAGCAGTCCGTGTTTGGCACTTCTTTCTAAAAAATCAGTTATTCAAAACGATTTGCTGGATTTGGACTCTTTGGTGATTTATAATTCTTGCATTGCACTTTGCGAGATCAGATTAAGAACGGTGACATTCGAGTCCGAGCTGTAGTGAGCCCAAATGAACAAAATGGGATTCCTCCGACGCTTCGGGACGCCTCAGCTTCGTGACTTTCTTTGGGGAGTTAGAGAACTTGACTCGAACTCATGATATCTTGTTTTGACTACACTTATTTATTTCTTTGCATTTCATTTGCATTGGTGCGCCTAGGACACCGTGTTTGCCATCCGCTATTCCTGAACGATTTGTCGGAGGCTCGCTTCGAGAAGCGCACCATAAGGCTGATCGGATACGGGCTCTGCCACAATGGGAAGACAAACCCCAGTTGTTACCGAGGCACCCTTTTTGACCATTCGACCTAGTGCATATTCAGAAACCATAGTGACCATTCCAAACTAGGACAGGTTGCTCACCCGATTATAGGTTGTTTGAAACCACTACGTGCGTAGTGAAACCCTAGCTCCTGACAAAATAGGACAGGGAAACCCTACCCCAACATAAGGGTGTTTTGGCCCTCATTTGCTTGCTATGTGCTTTTAGTGTTGCCTCTACAGGAATGCATATATCAGTTTACAAGTCTCAAGCATCGAACTGCGGTATCGTAATGTGAGGAATCGCTTACTCAAGGTATCACAGCATGTAATTTGGGACAGACCAAGAAAGAGTCAAACTGCTTTTGGCGAAATTACCGAGATGCTCTCTATTTTCTCTTTTGCTAGGTAGTCAGGGAACTGTAGCTTCAAAAGGCTCCAATATCCCCCGAGGTTTATCGGACTTATGCTAATAGACTTTGTTAGGTCAGAGATTCAGTTCAAGGGCAATCAGTGTTCCTTTACCAGAGGCAGGGTAAAAGGGCTAGTCAGGTACAGATCACCAGTTCAGCAGTTACCAAATTAGTGGCCCTTATCCACCCCACCAAGGAACAACAAAGCCGAGGTCTCGCCATCTCAGAAGGATAGATATATCGGTTGTTCAGATAAACCGGCACTCTATGGCAGGAATGGAGGAAATGATGCGTCAACTCCAAGAAAGTATGAAAATCATGCAACAGATGTCATTCCGCTGAATTAATTTGCCAAACCGAGTCGCGATCATGGCCTAGCAGGCAGAGCCAATCACCAGGCTGCAACAGCAAAACGGAGCCTCTGCTTCGCATCAAGCTCCTCCTCCACCCGAAATTCCAACACTCGGGGAGACAGCTAATGTCCATGAAGGTACCGACATTCCCACAGGGCCACCCCCACCCCCGATTCTACCTCAACTATCCAAGGCACCTACGTCTATCAATCAACCAGACTCTCCCTTTGAGTTCGAGGTGGACCCTACAGCATTGAAATTGAGCAAGCTTGAAAAGTTGTTCAAGAACTCCCAGGGGGTAAAGTCCATCCCAGATATTGAGAATGGGTATACCAACGCGGCTGTGACGCTGCCGGACCGTTTCAAGATGCCACAAATTGACCTCTTTGACGGATTCAGGGATCCCGTGGTGCATCTTTGGTTGTTCTCAGATATACTAAAGCCGATGGGCCTCACCAGACTACAGAAGCTTTCATTGTTTGGCCGGACCTTGTCAGGGGTGGCGGCCATCCGGTACACAAAATTGGAAGACGATGTCAAGCGGAACTAGGATGAGATGGTCGAGGCGTTCATTGCACAGTACTCCTATAACACACAAATCGAGATTACAACCTGTGATCTTGAGACGACAAGGAAGCAGCCTAAGGAGAGCTTTTATGAATTCGTAGCCCGCTGGAGGGCCAAGGCCTCAATCATGACCATTAGGCCCACTGACAAGGATCAAATACGGATGGTTGTGCGCAACCTCCAACCCAAACTGATGCAGAAAATGATCGTGCTCCCCTTCCCTACCTTTTCAGATTTGCATGAGATGGGGGTAGAGATTGAGGATGTCTTGAAGCAGGGCTTGATTGATAATGACAAAGAGCAACCTAGGAGAACCTTCAACCGCAACAACAATACAGGCACAATCAGTGCTGCAACTACAAGATCTTCTGAAGTGGATATGGTCACCACCACTGCATCAAGAACAGCTACCCCATTCACCGGTGCGTCCGGAAGTAGCTCACAAAAAACCAAATATCCACCTTGAGTCAAGAGGGTTTTTACCCCACTTTATATGCCTTTGTCAAAGCCTCTAGAGGCCTTACTCCAGAAAGGATATCTGAAACTGTTGGAACAACGGCCTCTACCTGAACCTCTCCCTCAAAGCAAGACCAGACTAAATACTGTGCCTACCATCAACAAACCGGTCATGACACTGACAGTTGCTTTCGTCTTTGCCATGATGTACAAGATCTGTTTGACAACAAGGTCATCGCCGCACCAGCTCAACAAAGTCTATCGCCACTGGATCAGTGAACTTGGGGGATAGTACGAACATGTGATCAGGGGATGAACCACCTGCGGGCGGCACTTAGTTTACTCCAGATGTGGCGTATGGCACGCACTGTTTTAAGCATTTGTGAATGCTGGTTTTTGTACTTTCTGACTCGGGTATTGAGTCAGTTTTGTTATGTCGTTTAAAGTTTGTCCTGTTATGTAGAGTCAGTCTTTTCATACTGAGTCAGTTGGGTCTATCTTGTTGTATCGAGTCAGTCCTATTTTGTTAGAGTCAGATGATTCCGAGGATGTTACCTCGGATATCATTATTTTGTTTTGTGTTTGTCTTTTCACTTTCTTTTGACTCTGTTTCTGCCTTGGAGCCAGTTGTGCCAACAGATTTTGAATGAAACAGCAGTGATTTTCACACTCTTGTGTTTGCTTCTGCCTTGTGCCAATTATGCCGGAAGTTCTGAATGAGATGTCAATATTTTACTAAAAACTTTGTCTTTTCTATGCCTTGAAGTCATTGCATCGACCTAAGTTGTTCAAAACTTTTTGGAACACTGCGATGAAAACGAAAAGGAAGGAATTCCTCGGGATTTGTGAAAATTTGATCAATCTAAGAGAAAGAGAGGCATGCTAAGCCCTTAATGAATGAAATCATACTTGTTAATGTGAGTACTGAGAAGGATCCTGGCTTGATCTAGATTGGTTCTACACTGTCTTCAACGCGAGTGATTAGTCGCTCTCTTAAAAGGTTTCAAAAAAGTTTTACGCCGTCCTGCGAAGACCTGTGTGGAATCGCTCTTGAGATTGTGCAGCCTAGGATCGCTCTCAGCCTCGAGACTCGACCCCTTGCTTTCGAACCTTGAACTTAGATTCAGAATGTTCAATGGTCAACCACAATGTGAGGCCTGTGTGGCCGGATCAAAAGCAGCCCTCGAACTAGGGGGCAGGGAAGTCAGATCAAGAAGATCAGATGTCGTCAAAAGAATCTTGCAAAGCTAGATCAGAAGCACCACTCGAACTAGGGGCAAAAGATGCCAGATTGTGCTCGAAGAGCCGAAGATGGATCATTCCACAAATCAATGAAGATCGTCAAGAATGCCAAACCCCAGAAGAGAGGAAAGAAGAAGACATTGCTGAAGGACAACCGAGTTCCTATCCACAACACTAGGGGCAAATTTAGCCCCCGTTGGATGGACTCCTACATCGTCAACGAACAAGAGCCACTCTCTTGGATTCAAGCGGATTCTTGGAGTCAGGCGGATTCGAGATCTCAAAACCATTTGACATGGACCAAGCTACACTTTTACCCTTGAGAGGCTCGCTGGGCCGAAAACCCGGAAGGGCAACCCAGGCAAAATTAGAGCAAGAAAAAGAAGAAAAAGAACAAGAAAAAAAAAAAGAAAAATGCAAAGAATGAAAAAAAGAAAAGGAAGAAAAACGATGAAAAAGAAAAAAAAAGAAATGAAATGAAAAGAAAATAAGAACAAAGCTCGCAAGGTTGAAAACCCAGAAAGGGCGGCCTTGGCAAAAGTTAGAGCGCAAAAGGTGAGGGTTAATACACGAGTGTACCTTAACCCCGAACTACGTAAGGCTTGATTCCCATCTTTGGGATACGTAGGCAACTTCATTCTGAAGTCCAGCCGTAAAACACTTCAAATTCGATTGTGTCTATGTGATGGTTCTGATCATCTTTGTCTTCTCTGTATCTGAGAGTTCGGTTGTGATCGTCACTCTGAGGACTGATTACAATGCACTGCGGTGCTATCCAAACAAGGGGCAACTTTCCGTTGCCATACAGTGTGTCGTGGTGCTATTCAAACAAAAGGCAACTTTCCATTGCCATGCGGTATCCTTCAGACAAAGGGGCAGTTTTCCATTGTTTTGGATCTGAGGTTGTGCATCTCAAAAGTGTGTTCCGTGCTCGTTGAGCAGAGGCCGTTTGCAAAAATATTTTTTGAGAATTTTTACTAAAGTTGACTAATTTTATTGAAAATTATTCCATCTTTTCCAAAACTGAACCATTTCTTGGACCTAAAACAGGAAAATTTTCAGTGCCCATAGTCTGACTTGCATGATTTTAAATCAGAAAATTGAACAAGCATGTTAATCTAACTCTCATGTTGGTCAAAACTATTTTAGTATAAAGCAAAAACAAAAAATGGTCAAAACGATGAACTAGGGGCACAGTTGAGTCAGGCTTCCTATCTTTTCCCCGTTGTCAATGCATTTGCCAGAAAGGGCACCATACTTGCCAAGAAGGGCACAGCGGAAGCTAACAGAAAAGGGCTGAAAGCTCTCTCATCCTCCGAGCAACGAGGTATCAAACCAAGTGCGAAGCACAAATTGGAATGGATCAAGATATTCCCATTCCCTCATCTGGGCAGATCTGATCACGTCCAAACTCCCCAACAGAGCATCGTCCATCGATGTCAGTTGCAGATTTGCTACACACCCAGTTGTAGTGCAGCCCCTCTGTGGGAGAAGCTCATTGTTGTGAACAAGAAGAAAAATCTAGCGAAATGCTAGGAGCAAGAGCCCATAACTTTCTGTTTATCCATCAACTACTCAGGGGAGGAATAAAAAATGGGAGATTGAAGAATAGAGAGATGTGCGCTGAGAGAAAAAGTGAGGAAAATGGGCTTTTTTTTCAGAAAAATAGAGCCTGAGGGTCGAGTGATGTGAGAATCACAAATGAGGAAGGGCGGGAAACAATACCCGGAGAAACTGGCTCCTCGTGCACTGAGAGGTCTCTTGCCTTTGTAACACATCCGAGTGTTGTGTTTGTGTCTTTGTTTGTCTCGATTCTTGTTTCGAGTCGTTTTGAGTGTCAACGGATGTGTTTAGGTCGTTTTATCTTTTGCTTGCCGTTGTTGAGTCGTTTTTGCTATGGGTAGTCATAGGCTCAATACCCGATCGAGAACTCATCTCTCAATGTCAAAAAATAAAATCGTTTTGCGCTCCGGGTGCCGTGCCGTTCTTCACATCTGTGCAAAACAAGATTCGTTCTTTTGTAAAACTGCAGGGTTCAACCCAGGTCATGTCAGAACAGTAAAACCAGGACCTATTTGAAGTTATATGGGTTCCAGACTACAAAGCAAAAGAAAAGAGGGAAAATGCCGGGTATCTGAGTTTGCTTCAACTTCAGTAAATTCTGAGACTACATTCCGTGTGTACCTCTTCAGGTCTTGCCAATGCTCTGAAGTATGAGTGTGCCTCTACCTCAAGCTCAAGATCAAGTCTGCTTCAAGCCAGAATGGCGATCAAAAGTGCTCTCCCTGAGTACTATTCCCTGCCAGAGGCATCTCGGCTGTGTTCGCAATGAGTTCCTAGGAGACCAACTGCGACAGTGGAAACTACAGTTCGAATGGCCGTTGCCTAGAACGCAAAGGTTTGGGATTTCCAAGACTAAAGTCTGGTTTAAATACCCAGAGGCGTGTCCTCGGCTTGAAATTTGTATGGCAGCCCCATAGGTTGAGATAGCGTGTATGCACCTCAATTCTTGATACTGAACCAACCTAGTCTGTCACCCCGTTGGAGAATAGGGAAAGTTGTGAATATGATCAGGAAGAAAGGCAGCATCCAAAGTGTTCTACGTGAAGAATCCTTGTCAGTATTTCAGAGCCTTTGTACTGTAAGTTGAAGGTAAGTGTTCGAAGAGCACAAGGAAAGATCCCCATCAGAGAAGAGCGGTTCACCGCCACTCACCTCATGAGGTGCTTTCTAAAGCACTACTTTGTCCATTTATTGCTTTCCTTAAACATCATGCATTGTATTGCATTGTACTTATCAAGTTTCTTTCTCAATCATGTACGATATTGTATGTACGGTTCATTTATAGAAGTTCTGTTTAAAATCATTCACTTAGTGTATCAATCACACTTCATTTATTTAGTGTATCAATCACACTCTCTTCACTTAGTGTATCAGTCACACATTCTCATTTTCTGTATCTATCACACACATTCTCATTTTCTGTATCTATCACATATATTCTCATTTTCTGTATCTATCACACACGTCCTCATTTTCTGTATCTATCATGCACATATTCATGTCATTATCTTTTGTGTATCCATCACACCTGTTCACTTAGTGCATCTATCACACTTCTTGTTCACATTTAGTGTATCCATCACACTTGTTTACTTAGTGTATCTATCACACTTTGTGTTCACCTTTAGTGTATCAATCATGCCCTGTTCACTTAGTGCATCTATCACACTTCGTGTTCACATTTAGTATATCAATCATACTCTGTTTACTAAGTGCATCTATCACACTTCGTGTTCACATTCAGTATATCAATCATACTCTATTCACTAAGTGCATCTATCACACTTCGTGTTCACATTTAGTATATCAATCATACTCTGTTCACTAAGTGCATCTATCACACTTTGTGTTCACATTTAGTATATCAATCATACCCTGTTCACTCAGTGCATCTATCACACTTTGTGTTCACCTTTAGTGTATCTATCATACTCTATTCACTTAGTGCATCTATCACACTTTGTGTTCACCTTTTGTGTATCTGTCATACTCTGTTCACTTAGTTCATCTATCACACTTTGTGTTCACCTTTAGTGTATCCATCACACTCTGTTCGCGCCTTGTGTATCTATCACACTACACTCACCCTGTGTATCTATCATACCTTGTTCACTTAGTGCATCTATCACACTTTGTGTTCACCTTTTTTTGTATCCATCACACTACGTCCGCTTTGTGTATCTACCACACATGCTCACTTTGTGTATCTATCACACGTTCGCTTTGTGTATCTATCACACATGCACACTATATTCGCAGTGAGAATTGTAGTAATTCTCTTACATCCTTTCTGCATTGTAATGTAGTTTGGTTGATGCTTGCTTAAAACTGTTGCATGTTATGCTTCGTTACAGCTTTCTTTTTATGAACATAAGTTATGCTCGGATTTGTGCGTTGTCTTGCATTTTGCCTCTGCCCTCGGGCGCATATCTTTATCTGTAGCTTGTATGCTTTGTCTAAGTCTTCAGCCTCGTCAAAAATGGGTCGTCTCTGGGCTTTGACATTCACTCTTGTCATTGTTATGACTTTTGAGTTCTGTCAAAGAGGGACAACTATAAACACCCCATTTTTGACCGTCCTCAAGAGTTGGACGTCATCGTTTGAACACTCGATGGTCATCCCTGTTCGTGTTCATCTTGAGTTCTCGGAGGTTTCAGCCATGGGCCTTGCCTCAAGACCTCTCGACTTGTCTGTTTTTGCTTGGTTGTGGACCAAGCACTTGTGTTTTTGTCTCTGAGGGAAGGGAATGGCTTGTTGGCTACCCCCACACCTCACCGACCATTTCTTGAGGCCACTGGCCCTGTTTTCTTCCTACCCGGCCAAAGGTATTGGCCGATCGGCAATGTTTCTGGCGGAGACCTTTTCTTGAGAGGGTTTGAACCTTTTGAACCCTTGTTTTAGCTTCTTGAGGAAGCTTGAACCTTTTGAACCCTTGTTTTAGCTTCTTAAGGAAGCTTGAACCTTTTGAACCCTTGTTTTAGCTTCTTAAGGAAACTTGAACCTTTTGAACCCTTTTTTTAGCTTCTCCAAGAAGCTTGACCCTTTTTTTTAGCTTCTCCAAGAAGCTTGAACCTTTTTAGCTTCTCCAAGAAGCTTGACCTTTTTAGCTTCTTAGAGAAGCTTCACCCTTTGCTCTAAGCTTCTAAGAGAAGCTTGAACCCTTCTAAGCTTCCAAGAGAAGCTTGGCCCTTTACTCTAAGTTTCTAGGAGAAGCTAGACCCTTTTTGCTCTAGCTTCCTCAAGAAGCTTGGACCTTTTCACAAGCTTCTTGAAGAAGCTTGGACCTTTGTTCCTCTATAAGAGAGGCCCTCCCTCTCCTTTAGAAGGGTTTCAAAAATTTTGCTAAGGCATACACATATATCTCTCTTTGTCTCTACACTTAGGCTTAGAAAGAGTAAAGTTCTTGGCCCCTTTGCACACCAACTCTTAGCCTAACACCTCCATCATCAACCTAAGGATCTTTGAGGCCATTTTCACAGGTTGAAGGTCTGGTTTTTTGGTCTCAAAGCCACTGGTTTTGCTAAAGCTACAAGGGTAACACACTCTTCCCTCTTTTAAGCTTTATTTTGATCCATCATTTAGCCATAATTGCAAGCATATTTGGGCTTTGGCATAAACTGAAAAAAGTCTTATTTTGAGCTCCTTTTGAAGTTTGTTTAAGATCACTTTTGTGTTTGGGGTTGTTTACCCCCTCCTAGGCCTTCTTTGGCCTATTTTTTGTGCCTTTTTTGTGGGCTTCGGGACCACCTTGTATTGGCCCTCTCACCACTGAAATCCCTATGGATTTTAGTGGTGGAGATGGTGTTTTGAGGTCCGAAGAAGGAGAGGGCCATCCCCTCTCCTTGTTGTCTTGTTTGTTGGCATTTTTGGCCCTACAAAGGAGCCCTTACTTGCATGCTTCCTAAGCTTGGGTCAGGCCTTTTTCAATGAGTTTTAGGACCTGTATGAGCTCTGTCAAGAGCTGGTTTTGTCATATTGGATGTCCCTCTTGCATGTGTAGAAAAACCCTCTTTATAGCCTAAACCTTTTGAACCATTGTTTTAGCTTCTTGAGGAAGCTTAAACCTTTTGAACCCCTTTTTTTAGCTTCTCCAAGAAGCTTGACCCCTTTTTTTTAGCTTCTCTAAGAAGCTTGAACCTTTTTAGCTTCTCCAAGAAGCTTAACCTTTTTAGCTTCTTACAGAAGCTTGACCCTTTGCTCTAAGCTTCTAAGAGAAGCTTGAACCCTTTTAAGCTTCCAAGAGAAGCTTGGCCCTTTGCTCTAAGCTTTTATGAGAAGCTTGACCCCTTTTGCTCGAGCTTCCTCAAGAAGCTTGGACCTTTGCATAAGCTTCTTGAAGAAGCTTGGACCTTTGTTCCTCTATAAGAGAGGCCCTCCCTCTCCTTTAGAAGGGTTGCAAAAATTTTGCTAAGGCATACACATATATCTCTCTTTGTCTCTACACTTAGGCTTAGAAAGAGTGAAGTTCTTGGCCCCTTTGCACACCAACTCTTAGCCTAACACCTCCATCATCAACCTAAGGATCTTGGAGGCCATTTTCAGAGGTTGAAGGTCTAGTTTTTTGGTCTCAAAGCCGCTGGTTTTGCTGAAGCTACAAGGGTAACACACTATTCCCTCTTTTAAGCTTTATTTTGCTCCATCATTTAGCCATACTTGCAAGCATATTTGAGCTTTGGCATAAAATGAAAAAAGTCTTATTTTGAGCTCCATTTGAAGTTTGTTTAGATCATTTTTGTGTTTTGGGTTGTTTACCCCCTCTTAGGTCTTGTTTGGCCTCTTTTTTGTGCTTTTTTTGTAAGCTTTGGGACTACCTTGTATTGGCCCTCTCACCACTGAAATCCAGAGAGATTTTAGTGGTGGGGATGGTGTTTTAAGGTCCTAAGAAGGAGAGGGTCATCCCCTCTACTTGTTGTCTTGTTTGTTGGCATTTTTGGCCTTACAAAGGAGCCCTTACTTGCATGCTTCCTAAGCTTGGTTCAGGCCTTTTTTAGTGAGTTTTAGGACCTGCATGAGCTCTATCAAGAGCTGGTTTTGTCATATTGGATGTCCCTCTTGCATGTGTAGTACAACCCTATTTATATCCTATCAAAGTAGCACCTCATTCTTGCATGTATTGGACACATTTCAGTGGGTATTTGGTTATATTTTGGTATTCCATGAATCTATTTTTGGCTGGTTTGGTGGTCCCTCATATGCTCCATATGCTAGTAGTGTAAACCATGCTTACTAACTTACATTGCATGTTATTTTGGCCCTCCATTCTAGCATATTTTGGCCATGCCTTAAACTGATTTTGTCCTTGTTTTGGGCTACCTTAGCTCTGTTTTTAGGCCTCTTGGTTGATTGGGGCTTGCCATGTATGCTTGTAGTGTAATAGCCATGCCTTGCTTTGAGTTTTGAGCACTCTTGCGTGCCTAACTTGAAGTATTTGCATGTTTCGGGACCATCTTGTGTGCTATTTCAGAGCTGGAATTTCTGTCATTGTATGCCATATGTCATCCCTTGCCATGCTTTGGTAGAGTGGCATTTGATGCCTTAGGTTCGGTCCCTTGCATTGGGCATGTTTGCATTAATGTTCTTGCCTAATTTCAATTGTGTTTGGCCACTGATTTTGGCATGCTTGAGAGCTACCCATGTTAGTGTAAGTCTATCTCACCATGTTGTTGCATGCTTGTTTCATTTTCCATGTTGTTCCATGCTATACATGTCCACAAGTTCAGGTTGTATGCCTATTGCATATTGCATGTTAATATGCTCATGTTGCATTAGATTTGTTGCACACTTGAGTTATTTGCATGCTTGCTTGCTTGCCTAGGTTGCATTGCATTGTGTGTGCATCTCTTGCCTCTTGATTAATCATGATAGAGGTTGGGGCCCTTTATGTGTTTTGTGCATTTCATTCCATACTGAGTTGCACACTTGGCTTTTTTGGCCATCATGCATTGAAATGCGTGATTGATGGTCCGAGGGTCGAAAACCATACTCCTTTGAGTCTTAAACATGATAAGGAGGGTGGTTGTGCAAACATTGCTTTGAAAATACATTGCCATGCTCTATTTGTCCTCAGCTACAGCAAAACAGGATTCTGCAGAACGAGATGGCCGGCCAGCCATCTTTAGTGCCGGCCGGCTATTCATTGTTGGCCAAGAGCCTCACACATGGTCGATGACCAGTTTCCCATGGCCGGTGGCCTTGCCTTTTGGCCGGTGACCTTCCATAGTGCTCAGAAGGTGGTTCAGAAACATCCTAGAGACTTGTGCAGTTTTCATAAGTGCAAAGCAGTGTAAACAGAGGTAACATGAGTATAGCGATGGATTTCCGAGCGAAACCGAACATGCATGCATTCATCCCTCTTCCCGAGGCCTCTTTACTGCTTTCTTAGCTTAATTACTTCATTTAATTAGTTAAGTGTTGTGTAATAATTAATTGGCTTGTTAGTTAGTTAATTTGTATTATTCTTTCAGACCCTCCGTCGAGAGGGCCAATTTTGTAATAAGTGTGCGCGTGTATGTGATGCATGTCTTCCAACTCCCATTTCTTTCTCCCTTTTATTTAACCGCTTATGGTGGTTAGTATTAGGGCATATTTCAATTAGCATCCTTATGCTATGCATGTTTGCATCATTCATATATCTTGCATGCACCAGGCTCAGCGCATCATACTAACTGCATTGTATTTCAATTCCAAGTTGAATACGTGTTAGTTGTAGCATCTCACATGCCATCTTAGAATAGCCGAGCCTATCTTTGTTGCATTTTGCATGTGTTGCATTAGCCATCTTAACGTGAACTAGGATCATGCATTGATTACTAACTAGTTTTTGTTTTGGCTCAGAGTACGCTGTGAGTGTTTATGCTTTAGCATCTTGCATTTATGTGAGTGTTAACATGGAAGCATGCTTGCCGTGAGGTTAACTGCTTATATGACATAACTACCTGAATGTCTGTGGGTGAAGATTGGATTGCTTGAATTGGAACAATTCATTAAAATCCGTATTTTAGCCTACTTGCGAGTAGCAAACCTAAAACCGTTTTCAAACAAACGGATATGCGATGCTTTGTTCCAAATTAGGCAATATAGTCTATACTTGTTTTGTTGTGCATATCACGTAGTAATTCTAGGCTAATAAACCGGAATAAGAGCACATAATGTTTTCAAAAATCGATATCATGGTTAGTAGAGGCCGATCTTTGATCGGGCGAGCGGGGGTGCTCATAGCTGACCTTCCCCAATCGTACCCAAGTTCCCGAGCTGAGGCAACTTTGGTGATGACGGACACATGGCCTTAGGCAATGAGTCAGGGTTTCCTAAATTCCCCCCAAAATAAAATATTTAGGTGGCCACTCTGTATCTGGCAAAGCAGTCCATGTTTGGCACTTCTTTCTAAAAAATCAGTTTTCCAAAACGATTTGCCAGATTTAGACTCTTTGGTGATTTATCAGTCTTGCATTGCACTTTGCGAGATCAGATTAAGAACC
Source organism: Camellia lanceoleosa (assembly GCA_025200525.1). Taxonomy (NCBI): domain Eukaryota; kingdom Viridiplantae; phylum Streptophyta; class Magnoliopsida; order Ericales; family Theaceae; genus Camellia; species Camellia lanceoleosa. The sequence goes on along the minus strand of CM045769.1, from coordinate 65,286,169 downwards.
GTGACATTCGAGTCCGAACTGTAGTGAGCCCAAATGAACAAAACGGGATTCCCTCCTGGGACGTTCGGGGACGTCTATAGTCGCCAATTTTGGTGGCAGGTATGAAGAGAGATGTGGCAGTTTTCGTGTCAAAGTGCCTTACTTGTCAGCAAGTGAAGGCCGAACATCAGAGGCCAGCGGGTTTGTTGCAACCCTTGCCTATTGCCGAGTGGAAGTGGGAGCATGTCACTATGGACTTCGTTGTACGTCTTCCGAGGACTCAGCGGGGTAGTGATGCTATTTGGGTGGTTATAGACCGGTTGACTAAGTCGGCGCACTTTATCCCTATGCACGTGAGAGATTCGGTAGATCATCTTGCCGACTTATATATTCGGGACATAGTGAGGTTGCACGGAGTCCCAGTGACGATCGTCTCAAATAGAGATCCTCGTTTTACGGCTAGGTTGTGGCAGAGTTTGCAAAGTGCCTTGGGCACTAGATTGACCTTTAGCACGGCTTATCATTCTCAAACTGATGGACAGTCTGAGTGTACTTTTCAAATCCTTGAAGATATGCTTCAAGGTTGTGTCCTTGACTTTAGTGGGTCGTGGGAGAGGCACTTGCCCTTGGTGGAGTTTTCCTACAACAACAGTTTTCAGTCGAGTATCGGTATGGCACCTTTTGAGGCCTTGTATGGCCGACCGTGTAGGTCTCTAGTTTGTTGGGCCGAGGTGGGTGATGCACCTTTATTGGGCCCGGAGTTGGTGAGGGAAACAATGGAAAAAGTTGAGCTTATCCGTAGGAGGCTTGTTATAGCCCAGAGTCGCCAAAAGAGTTATGCCGACCATAGGAGGAGGCCTTTGGCATTTGAGACAGGCGATCATGTCTTTCTGAAAATATCACCTAGGCGGGGTTTGATGAGGTTTGGGAAGAGTGGGAAGCTGTCCCCTCGATTTATCGGCCCTTTTGAGATCCTTGAGAGGATTGGCGAGGTTGCCTATTGTTTAGCTTTACCGCTACAATTGTCCAGAGTGCATGACGTGTTTCATGTTAGTATGCTTCGGAAGTATGAGCCGGATCCATCCCATGTGCTAGATTGGACCGATTTGGAGGTTGACGAGAATATCTCGTATGAGGAGAGACCAGTTCAGGTCTTGGATAGGCGGGATCAAGTCTTGCGAGGCAAGAGCATTCCCTTGGTGAAAGTTTTGTGGAAACATCACGGAGTGGAAGAAGTCACTTGGGAACGTGAGGTGGATGTCTGTAACAGTGCCCGCGTGGGGGCCTCGATGCTACTACAGTTCGGACTCCCCTTTTGTTTGTGGTTCTAAATCCTGAACCAAAGAGTCCAACTCTGGCAAATCGTTTTGAAGAAAAAAAATAGATTTTTTTGAAAAGTAGTGCCAAACATGGACTGCTTTGCCAGATTACAGAGTCGCCACCTAAATATTTTTAAAATGGGGAAATTTAGGAAACCCTGACCCGGTGCCGAAGGCCACGTGTCCGTCATAACCAAAGTTGTCTTGGCTCGAGAGCTTGGGTACGATCGGGGAAGGTCAGCTATGAGCACCCCATTTCGCCCGATCCGAAGACCGGCCTCTACTAACCGTGATATCCGATTTTGAAAACATTACATGCTCTTATTCCAATTATTAACCTAGAATTACTATGTTATGCGCACAGCAGACAAGTATAGACTAGATTGCCTAATTTGGAAATAAACATTGCATATCCGTTCGTTTTGAAAATGCTTTGGAATTTGCTACTCGCAAGTAGGCTAAAACACGGATTTCAATGAGTTTTCCAACTCAAGCAACCCAACCTCCACCCACAGGCATTCAAACAGTTTATCTCACATAAGCACTTAGCCGCATGGTAAGCATACTGTCATGGCAACATTCACACGCATGCGATATGCTAAAGCATTAAATACTTACATAGTACTCCATGCCAAAACCAGAAACTAGTTAGCAAACATGCGTGTCCCTAGTTCATGTTAAATGCCTAATGCAACACAGGCAAGGATGCAATCTAGAGTAGACTCGGCTAACCCTAAAGATGGCATGTGAAATGCACTTTATTCGATGCACGTATTCAATTTGGAGTTGAAAATATAATGCAGTTTGTATGATGTACCGAGCCCGGTGCATGTCAACAAATGCATGGATGCACGCATGCATAGCATAAGGTATGCTAAAATGAACGTGCCCTAATCTACCATCGTAAGCAGGTAAATAAAAGGGAGAAAGAAGTGAGGGTTAGAAGACATACACACCACTCACCCACACTTATTACAGATATGCCCTCGCTCAGAGGGACCGAAAGAATAATACAAATAATTAACTACGCGAGCTAATTAATTATTACAAACCCATTAAATTAATTAAACAAATTAACTAATTTAATTAAAACATTAAGCCCGAAAAGAAGAGGGATAGGCAGAGGCCGGCTCGGGACTCGCATAGTCTAGCCTCTGCTTTTCCTGCTCATTCTTCCGAAAGCTGCCAAAGTCTCAAAACTACTTCTTTGGATACTAGGGATCACCACCGGCTGAGGGGAAACACCACCGGCTGAATTATGTGGCCACCGGCACAAAATTCTCCCATCGGCAAATAATTGACTGCCGGCTGGCACTTAATGTTTCGGCACTGAATGTCTGCAGAACCTGCAACTCACAGCAGCAGAGGGCAAAAACTTGCATGGCAATGTAATTCCAACAATGTATGCACTAATCATGCCCCTTATCATATTTGTGACTCAAAGGGGCATGTGCCTCGATTCTCGGGCCACCAATCACGCATTTCCATGCATGATGGTCCAAAGAACCAAATGTGCACTTTCAATCTCAAATGCATGCAAACCAAACAAACCAAAAGCCCAATCCCTATCACCAAGTCAAGGGACAAGGCATGCATGTGAGATGCAATGCAACCTAAGCATGTCAGCTAGGGATGCAACATGAACAATGCAATGTACTTATGCAAAGCATACAAGCAAACATGAGGTAGGCATGCAAGCAAGCAAATGATGGTCTTAAACATGACTTAGGCAACTAAATAGGCCTAAAATCAGTGGCCAAGATGCTAAAACATGAGGGCCAAACACACATGCACACATGCACATGTTATGGCACCAACTTAAACATTAAACAAGCAACATTCAAGCACACTTGAAAAGAGGTTTCATGGACAATTAGCATGCAACATGAGCCCTAAAATTATGCTATAAAATGATGCCAAATCATATTAAACAAGACAAGCAAATGCATGCAAAAGGGGCCAAGTATTCAAAGCAAGTCAAAGGAGTATTGAACTACACTTGACGAGACTAAACATGGCAAGACTTAAGCAACTAAAAACAGAATTTTAACACATAAAACTAAGGCCAAAGGACCACCTAGATGGCATCTAAGTGGCTCAAATATGAAGGCATGCATAAGGACCAAAACATGGAGCATTCTACACATGCTTCCAAAGCATTAAAGAGGCATGCAAGGCAATCACATAGGCATTTCTAAACCATTGAAAAGATGCAAACAAGGCATGCTACACATTCATGCTCAAGGCTAGCAAGCCTAAAATGCAAAGAGGCCATACAATGCAAGCTAGGGTCGACCAAAAAAACCTTGGACAGAGCTAAAACATGTCAAGATAAGCACAAAATCTTCATGAAACTAAACCAAAAGCATGCTCAAATTAGGGCTAACAACCCAAGTCATGTTAAGGCAATATCAAGGCATTACAAGGCAACTATGCTAAGCATGCATGGAGTACCAAAACCAACTCTTAGCAATGTTATATCATAGCATAATAAACATAAAATGCAGCTAAGACATGCTCAACACACACTCAAACATAGGCTCCCTTAAGAGGCCAAAACTTGTCCTTTTCAAGGACAAGAGAGGGGGTGGCCCTCTCCTTCTTGGGACTTCAAAGCATCATCTTCACCACTGAAATCCCTCAAGATTTCAGTGGTGAAGAGACCCCAACACCAAAATCCCGGAGCTCAACAAAAATAGCACAAAAATGAGGCCTTTCAAGGCCTAAGAGGGGCCAAACTTTCCCAAAGCACAAAACACTCTTAATAAACTATAAAGAGGACTAAAAAATAGAACTTTTTTGTATTAAATACTAAGCACAAAAATAGTTCAAAGATAGGTAAAAAAGGAGTGCAAGAATCGGAAATATAAAGTAAGTTTCTCACCCTTGTTGACCACCTTCACAAAGGTTGATGTTGTTGCTTCCTTGAGCTCAAATCCAACCAAGAACTTCAAGAACCAGCCCTTAGAACCTCAGTAACCAAAGGAAGGTGAAACACTAGGTGCTTATGTGCAATAATATGGATTAAAGCACCTAGTGTAGAAACAAGAGAGGAAAAGAGAGATAGGATAGATACACAAGTTCTAACCTAGAACCAGAGCTTCTTCTCTGTCTTTTCTCTCTAAAATGTCTAATTTTTCTAACCCTTGAGCCAAGAGAAGGAAGAGTTCTCTTATAGGCAACCAAACTTACAAGTTAAGCAAACCAAGGGGTTCATCCCTCCATACACGTGTATGGAGGGGAAGCAAGTGCTATATAGCTGCTTCAAAATATCTCAAAAAGCAACTGAACAGTAGTCGGCAGGGCAAAATTGTCATTTTGCCAAAAAAGAGTGCTGACCGGTAACAAATAGTGCCGACCGGCAATATACATTGCCGGTGGCAACACAAAACCAGCCGGGGGCCTCTAGCCACTGCCGGTGGTGCAAGGGGATGTCTCACAAGGCATCCTCTGCCTTTCCAAGGCAAAACACAAGTGTTTGGTGCAAAACCAGACACAAAACGGTCGACTTCGGAGGTCCTGAGGCAAGGCGCGTAGCCGAGACCTCCGGGAACTCCAAACGAACACAAACATGGATGATCACCGGGTGTTCAAACGGTGACGTCCAGGTCTTGAGGACGGTCAAAAATGGGGTGTCTACAATGTCCGTGAGAAATATCCGGACTTATGTGTAAATGTTTAGCCATGTATTGGGATTTTGTAATATTGATGAACTTTAAGAGCATCAAATATGTCTTGAGTTGTGAAAAGCTGTATATGTTTTGTTCTATGGAAGTTTAGTGTAACATTGCATATGTTGAATGTATTGTAGAAATGGAAATATATCATGAATATTGAATATGATATAGAATTGTGAACTATACGTTGAAATTGGTAAATTTCAAGGAAAGGCATGCTAATCATGCATATTGAGTATATTGTGAAATGCCTCTTGAATAGAAATGGAGTGACCGGTAATGGGTCAAGTGGTTGGGTAATGATTTGTAATATTCTTGAGAATTGAGAAAAACCTATTTTTGAAAACTTATACTTAATTTCGGGGATGAAATTCTTTAAGGGGGGAAGGTTATAGCGATCCCGATTTTTCCTTTCCTTTGTATATTGTATTCCGGACTAGGTTCTGTGGTTGTGTTGTTGTCTCATTCTCATTTCTATCCCTTACTCTTGTTATTTGAGTCTTGGGTTGTGTTGGGCAGGTTTGAAACAGGTTGGTTGTGCTTTAAAACCAAAAGTTGATGCCCAGATTTTGCCCTTCACGCTCGAGCCGGGCTTTTAACGCTCAAGCGGGCCCTTTGTTGTTGTTTCTCCGCTCGAGCGGGCGTTTTGACGCTCGAGCATAAATTTCCATCTCCCAGTACTTTTGTCTACAGGTCTTTGTACACTCGAGCAGGAGTTTTGACGCTCGAACGTGAACCTTTGTTTTTGTTCCTCTGCTTGAGCGGGGAGTTTGACGCTCGAGCGGGGACCATGTCTACAAAACTTCTGCAGGTGTGCAATCGACGCTCAAGCGGCGCTTTTGACACTCGAGCGTGAGTCTGTGTCTGACGCTCGAGCGGGGGTTTCCACGCTCAAGCGGGGTGACTGGTATAACACTTCGGGATTTCACTTTTTTGGATCACTTTTTTATTTTCTTTCCCTCTCTTACTTTCCCAAACCCAGATTTGAGAGCCTCTCTCTCTAAAACCGCACCTTCTCTCTAGGGTTTGATCGAGTTAGAGTAATCTCCTACCCGTGGGCCTTTACAAAAAGTGTTGAGTTTGTCGAGGGCTATCTTTTGATCCTAGAATTTCTTGACTTGGAGCATTTCAGATTTCTTCATCTCCTACCTTTGGGCTCCGAATTTGAGGTAGGGATTCCTACTCATTCTTATATGCTTTAACATAGATATTGAGCTATTTGTATAGATGGTTTGATTTGGGAAGTTAGGGTTTGAGTTATGTAAAAATGAAAAGAGGGGTTTTATTCTTTTGGCTCATATATAATTGTTTGGGATCTAAAAAGGAGGTTATTGATGTTAGCTATTGATATTTGGACCTTTGGGTCAATATTGGAAAAATGGGAAAAAAATGCCATGTTTGGGTATAATGGGGTCATTTATGTAATTAATGACATTTGTTATGAGAATATGAAATTGAGTTGAATATAATGAAATTGGCTCATTATGAAATGGAATAGTGAAGTTGGATTTATTATCGCTCACTTTTGAAAATGTTGATAAACTATCTGTTGATGCATTTATTATCTGTTTAGAAATAACTACTTTGGACTATCAATGGAGGATAGTCGTGATTGTTGTAGACAATGTATGATGATTAGGCAAACTGGAACTAATCAATTGAATATGTCATCAAATATGACAATTGGAATAATACATCGAATTTGTGTATTGATTGAACATGTATATGGTAGTTGTTTATATACATTGTGTTGTGTGGGAGGAGATAAGGGATGTACTCCACGGTTTAGGGAAAGATAGGGGATGGACTCCTAAACCGGATGTTATATGAGAGGAGATAGGGGATGGACTCCACTGATACAACAATTCTGTGTATCTGTTAAAGTGTTGATACAGCAAATCCGTGTATCACTCGTGAAGTAAGGAAGTGTTTGTATGTGTTAATGATACAGCAAATATGTGTATCTGTTGAGACTTATGGAAGTAATTTGTTATGAGTTATTATCTCATTTGAATTATTAAAATGAAAGAACTGTTGACATGAGATGAAATCTCCGTTAAAGTATATGGCCAGGTTCTGAGCCAGGGTTATAGATTGGAAATTTGGATAAGAACTGGAATAAAACATGGATACTTGGTCATGTAATTGAAATGGGTTATAAATTGATTTATGTGAATTAAACATTTATCAATTGCTAATGTCTTAGTTATTGCTTATATTATGTTTAGCATATCTCTACTGGGCGTTGGCTCACCCTATATGGGACATCATTTTCAGGTACAGGTAGCATGTCACCTCCAAGGACGTTGCTTGAGAGGCCTAGCGGCTGGGACATCTTTTGTAATTACATTCTTGTATTACATGTATATCAAGCCAAGGGCTTATTTTGTGTAGAGTTAGTACTCTTTCTTTTGTAACCAAGTGTTGACTTGGAAAGCTGTAAGCCCGTAAAGCATTTGCTTTTGTTGTTAACATGTAATACATTTGTAAGAAATACTCTGATAAAATGTATTTTTGCTTTATTCTCTTGTCTAAGCATGTCAATATTGTATGCTTTATGGGTTTATTTTTTAGGGCGTTACATTTTTTATCTTCCGCGACCAACTTAATTTTTTTTTTTTTTGGCCAAAATGTGACCTTCCGCGACCAAATTTGTATTTGGTCGCCAAAAGCATACCAATTTCTGCGACCAACTCATTTTTTGGTCGCCAAAATATGACCTTCTACGACCAACTCATATTTGCTCGCCAAAAATAATGATCATTCGCAACTAATTAATATTTGGTCGCCAAAAGGTAACTTTTAGCTACCAACTTTTATATTGGTCGCGGAAAGTGGTCGCTAAAAGTGCAGATTCTTGTAGTGGTGGTTGGTGAGTTTTGGAATTATTTATATAGACGTACCTACATACATACTTATACTACTGTAAACAATAAAGTTAATTGGTTAGTCATATATATTACATGTGTATCTCGGTTGGTTTGTGTGAGAGTAGTGCACCTGTGGCAAAGGAATTGTTGGGTATGGTAGGTGTGAAGCAATAGGGTTGTCGTGTGTTTTGATGATTAGATATGTAGGGATATTATTTAGATATCTATGTATGTAACTAAAAATATAAAGGTATGCAAGTGGGGTTTTCTTATTTGTTTATATTTAATTGGTGGATTGGATATGTTGTGAGGGAGTTAAATTCATGTATAAAGAATGGTGTAATTCTTAGTCCAATAATTCTGCACAAAATCACAAACTTTAAAAATCAAGAAACCATATCAAATGGGGGAATTTTGAACTTAAATTTTTACAGTAGATTAATTACATATTGAATTGCATATCATAATTTTCTTATAAGTTTTGGGAGTCAAAATCTATATTAACTGGTGCGTTTAAATCTGTCCAGAAAATTGGTATAAAACAGTAACTTCGAAAGTATCATTCTCTTTGGGTATAAATTCGAAAATTATCAAATCAGTGTCATTAGAACCAGTTACGAGTCTAGTTTCTTACATTTTTAGCCTTGCATTGATTGCTCGTGTATACTAAGAGAACCATTTTGATCCGAACAAAAGTCAGTTTCAGCATCTTTAAAGTTTTCTCCTTACTTTGCTCATCTTCTAACTTTGAGACAGGGAATTTCTACACTCTCCTATAATTTTTAACTTAGTTATTTGTTGATTATGTAAATAATGTTGAGATTTGGAGGACTTTAGACAAACCTAGGGTTTTGGTTTAAAATCAAAATAGGGGTTTTCAAATGAAGGTATTGAAAATGGTTATATGTGTAGATATGAGGATGTATTGTGTTAAATTTATTGATTTTTCACACATGGATTGGATTTGGGAGAAAATGGAGCTTTGCCCTAAAATGTTTCAACTAATTATTTTGTGTAAATAATGGAATTGATATTGGAAATCTAAATTTGGATAGATGTTTATGTAAATGGTGGAGTTTGATACTTGTTATCTCTCATCTATGGAAATTTAGGTAGTTTATCTGTTTTGGAGATTGTATATCTGTTTAGAAATATATATTTTGGCCTATCGGTGGATGATAGCTATGATTGTTGTATAAATTGCATACGGATTAGGTGAATTGAAACTAATCTCTTATTTGCGGTCATTGAACATGACTGTATTTTAATACATTTTATATGTATAATGTTTGAGAGAAGAAAGTGGATGTACTCCATGTTTGGAAGAAGAAAGAGGATAGACTCCATTGAATTAAGTTGGCCTTAGTGTCCAAAGTGAAAGTCCCGAAAACTGCGCGTATATACATAGGTGCTGATTCCCGCAGATGAAATTTCCATAAAATAGAAAATTGAAGTGTTAGTGTAATGGTTGTATTGATTAGAGAACCACTGAGTTGTAGCCTCAGTTGGGTTGTCTAGATAACAATGGATTTAACTCATGAATTGAAGTGAAATGAATTGACTTGAAATGAATTGAGATATAAAACTTGGCATATTATGATCTTGTAGAAGATGAATGATTTTATCACAGGAATTGTATATGCACATTATACTTATACCTTTGTTTAAATTCATATGTTGTGTTAGATTGTTTTCTACTAGGCTTTGGCTCACACTACTTGGGAAAAACCATTTTCAGGTGCTAGTGATATGCCTCCACCAAGGACTTAGCTTGGGACAATTGTGGAACTGAAGGCTCACTTTTGCTTATTTTGTATTTACTTTTGTACAAGCCTAGGACTTTATTTGTTTTGAGTTTATGACTCTTTCTGTTATAACCAAGCACAGTCTTGGAAAGATGTAAGCCTATAGGGCGTATGAATATCTGTTTAGATTTCATTCTTTATTACGCCTTGTAACACATGCTGTAGATTCAAGATGAACGTTTTATGAATGTATATTGCATGTGTCACCTTTTCTATATTAACTCTGATTAATGGAACTTCTCATTTTATATATATATCACCTTGTACTAGTTCTTGGAGTTGAATTATTGTAATTATTTTGGGAGCGTTACAGAGACTACAGGATAGACAGTTCGGATCATCAATGTAGGTCTGAATTAAAACCCATAAAAGGAGTATGGAAAGGTGTAGAGATATGAGGTATGAAGGAAAGCTTATCCCGGCAGAAAGAGAGATCCAAGAAATAATTTCCGTTTTTAGTTAAGATCTCTAAATGTTATTAGTTTAGGTCGTTTATCCTATCTTTTATATTGTTTAAGTGGTTTTAAAACTTCAAAATTTAATAACTTTTGATTTAAATCTTCATTTTTTTATATAAAATTTATATTTTTAGAATTCTATTGATAAGATCTTTCAAACAATATACATGAGTAATATGAAATTCTTAAAAAAAAATAAATAAATAAATAATAATAATAATAATAATAATAATAATAATAATAATAATAATAATAATAATAATAATAATAATAAAATTCATAAAATTTCATTGACTTGGTCATTGAAATTTCACTGACCTATAGAAATCCACTAACCTAGGTCAGTGAAAGGTCAGTGAAATTTTACTGACTTGGTTATCAAAATTTTAAAATTTCACTGACTTAAACAAGTTTTCTCATTGAAATTTCATTGACTTAGACTAACTTAGTCATCAAAATTTCACTAATCAACTAAAATTTCACTGAACTAGGCTAGGTCAGTGAAATTTCAATGGCTTCACTGATTTGGTCATCAAAATTTCATTGATTAACCGAAATTTCACTAAATCAGACTTGGTCATCAAAATTTCACTAACTGACTGAAATTTCACTGACTTGTCTTGGGTCAGTGAAATTGCATCATTTTTTTTTTTTTTAGAATTTTGTATTCTTCATGAATATTGTTTTACAAATCTTGATGAAACGATTTGAAAAATACAAATTTTATAAATTAAAAAAAGAAGAAGAAGAAGAAGAAGAAGAAGAAGAAGAGATTTAAAGGGTGTTTGGGATTATCTAAATAAGTATACTTTTTTTATTTTTTTACGAAAAGATATGCAAACAAAATAGAGAGGTGATGCGATATATTAAAAAAAAAAAGATTAAAAAAATGTGCTAATATAGGTGATACCAAATAGTGTCTTAGATAAAAAGTTATAGAATTTTCAAAATTTTAAATGAGTTAAAAAAGTTATAGAATTTTGTCACCATGCGTTATGGAGGACCTAAATTAATATAGAAAATTGTATTGTCCTTATATTTCTAAAAAAAAATGTTATTAGTGTTCTTAAACTGAAGACCAAAAAAAAAAATTTCAAAAAATATGCAGAATTTCAAATGAGTTCTTTAGATTTATTTATATTGTGATTCAAACCATGTGGAATTTAAATATACACCATAAAATTTGGAGAAATATGAATTAAAATATGGGATTGGACTGTCTCCAGTCCATAATCGGATTGGATAGACCAATTCGACCCAATAGGTTCGCTTTTGGGCCATATTTCGATAATCTGAACCATTCATATTTTAGAATTTATCGAGTATATTATTCTAGCAAAAAATAAATTGATCGGATGATGGAAACCACACATTCATATCAATTTTGTATGAACTATTTATTTTCTCACCATCTATTTTTTTTATACAAAGTTAATCTAAACATATGGTTTATGTTATTTAATCAACTTAATTTTTTATAAAAATAATAAATTTAATTAATCTTAAAATATAAACAATTTAAATTATCGATGCTTAAAACTGAACTCAAATGGCCCAAATAACCCATCTCTAGTTCTCCACCGAACTGGCCAATAGCCATAGTCTTAAAATATATAGATACAATTTGAAAAGTAGAGAGGAAAATGTCATGGTCAACAATCTATGGTACTATAATTTCTATATAATAAAGCAGGATAGTTTTTGAATTTGTCCTATACACATTTGTCCTACTAGGACATTTGGACGGCTGAGATATATTTTTTTAAAAATATCCTACATGTACATTTTCTATTTTCCCGCTTCTCTTTCTTACTTTTTCCTTTTCTTACCCATCCTTTCATGATCCCACTTTCCTCTCTTTTCTTTTTATTTTTTTTATTTTCTCTCATTTTTATTTTTCTCTCTATTTGTTTTTTTTTTCTCCTTTTTGTTTACTTATTTTTATTCATATTATATGAAAAAGTCTACGATCCTAGAATTAAGAGTCAGATTTTGCTGTGTGTAGTGGAGATTAAATTAATGAATTTTATAGTCCATAAATTAAATGAATTTTAACAATTAATTATTATTTTTAAATATATTGAATACCTGATAGACTTCATAAATTTAGACCTTATATGAATTTTTAGCATCTATATAATAAAGCAGGATGATTTTTGAATTTGTCCTACACACATTTTTCTACTAGGACATTTGGACGGCTTAGATCTATTCAAATTATAAAAAAAAAAAAAAACAACTGAGATATATTTTTCAAAAAATATCCTACATGTACATTTTTTATTTTTCCGCTTATTTCTCTTACTTTTTTCCTTTTTTCACACATCCTTCTATAATTCCATAATCCCACCTTCATCTCTCTCTTCTTTTTTTTATTTTTATTTTCTCCCATTTTTATTTTCTTCTTTTTTGTTCACATATTTTTATTCATATTATATGATAAAGTCTGTAATCCCAGAATTAAACAAATATTATGGGCATACATACAATTTTCATATAATTTTATAAGCAAAAGTAGTATTGTATGTATGCCCGTGGAAATTGTATGTATGTTAGGGACATCTATCTATCTAACTATATATATATTATATAAGGAAAAGTGAGTTTTCGTAAGGAGTTTTGTGAGAACTTTAAAATTTTATAATAAATTTGTGATTTTATTAAATTAAAAAATAAATTTAAATAGTATGAAATTACAATTATATTCTAATCGTAATATTATTTACACCGTAACTTCAAACACGGACATACGCTAGTGATATGATATGATAAGTGAGCTCTTTAATTGGGTGTTTAATTGCTTCTGAACTCAAAAGGCCCAAATAACACATCTCTCGTTCTCCATCGAACTGGACAAAACCAGTAGTCTTAAAATATATAGATACAATTTGAAAAGCAGAGAAGAAACTGTCATGGTCAACAATATATAGTACTATAATATGATATGATATGGTTTGTGAGCTCTTTAATTGGGTGTTTAATTACTTCTCAGTTTTCTCAAAGCTGAAAGGGACATCTTTAATTACAAGTGAAAGTGACATCTTTAATTGCTTAAAAAGACTTATTGGGTGTTTAATTGCTTCTCAGTTTTCTCAGTGCTCAACGGGACATATCTATCTATATCTATATACTAGAGATTGCTCATGTCTGAAGGCACTATTTAATAAAATTCTTATATTACAATCTATGTGTTGCAAAAATGTTAACGATCATAAAAATATTTTATGAAAAGTGTCTCAAAATTGTGATCAAACAACCAAAAATGTTTAGGATCAATCAACCGACCAACAAAGGCTAGATGATTTTTCGTAAAACTTTTAAGAGAAATTATGTAGCATACTCAAACAAATATAGCCCTAAATAATATATCAAAAAACTATAGAAAGACCACTACATGAAACTTTTGATTGGTAAAGAATTCAAATCAAAAGTTACATTGATCACAAATTGTTCTAAGACCATCTCGGATGAAACAAACATAATTTTTTAGTAATCACTATTAAACTAAAAATAAAACAATCAAATTTAGATGAGTAAACCAAACCACAAAACAGTGCCATTTGTAGACCTAAAGTACCATCAACACCAACCTTGAGGATGTACTCATTAAAAAAAAAAAAAAAAAAAAAAAGATATTCTCATAGACCCAGTAATCATACAATGTGCTTACTTTATGGATGTTACTCCTCTATGACCTGAGCTTTAAAAAAATAATAATAATAAATAATAAATAATAAATAATAATGAGCAAAACGATCAATAAATTGCATGAAATTTATATTAAAAAAGTAAACAAAAAAATAAATTGAAAGAAAAATCAACTCACCACAAAATTATCAAAAGTTTGTTTTTGTGTTGGTGTGTGTGAGTGAAAATAAACCAGGGAAAAAAAAAACATAAAAACAGGGAATTCCAAAATGAGAGAAGAGAGGTACTTCTTAGACTCATAGGCAGTAGGATTGAGCTTCAAAATCTTCCTTGGGAGCTTTTTTTTATCAACTGATGATGAAAGCAAATTCACGTCAAGTAAATACATGGTTATTCAAATGATTGCAAACAAATAAATACCAAAAAATAAACTGTTAGGCAAAAAAATAAACAATTGACCACAACTTAGAACACAATTGTTCGGATAAATATGGAGAAAAACCCTTTTCTTGAAAAATTAAATAAAATATAATGGGCATAGGCATGGGTTTTTTTTTTTTTTAAACTAAGAATTATAAACAGAGTTAATATACCTTCATTGTTGTTGGATAGAGATAGAGATTCCTTTCTACAGATATTGGCTTGAGAGAGAGAGGGGAGATAACCGTATGTACATATGTATGAGGGTGATGTAAAATTTTCAATGCTATCTATCCCAAATGTAGAAATAGAAATCAATAGAATTTCTAAGATGTAGAAATCAATAGCAGACAAAACCTTCACCAAACTCATGTCAATAGCAATAGCAATAACAAAACCCATCTAGTAAACAAAACCCATCTAGTACTGTAAAACCATTTAGTAAACAAAACTCAAGTCAATAACAAAACCCACATTCACCAAAGATGTAGAAATCAATAGCAATAACAACTAAGTCAAACATTTCACCAGAAACACAATCCTAAATATTGGCCCAAAACACTAAATATTAGCACCAATTTACAAAACTCATCCATGTCATAATGGATATAATTAACCACTAATCTAGGAAAGATCCATCTAAAATGCTTAGAAATCTTTGGGTTCTTAAAATATCATTAACTGCAAATCTGCAGTTCTAACAATAAATTTAGTATAATCAAACAATAAATTTAGTATAATCAAACTAATTCAGCTGATCAATTATGAAATAAAGCATCAAGATAGCATCAAGATAAACATAAAATGGCAATTACTCTTATGGAAACACCATGTGTCAGGCCCAATTGGCAAGCACGTGAATAAGGAAAATGACTATATATGTAATCGATATAGCAATATCTGGCTAATGTAGGAGCATCTTAAACTCTGGCAAAAAAACAAACAACTTCATCAATCAAATTTTAGTTTAATCCTTAATTAAAATTGATGATTTCCTTTTCTTTTTGTGCCTTTTTTATTTTTTTTATCTTTTAATCAATTGCTAGTGCACAGACCAAAAGCAGAATAAATGATTTGTTAGCAAGTTGCTAGGTTTCTTGATAGAGAGGTGGCTGAAGGATCCGAATTGTAGAGGAGTCAAGTGCCATCAATACGTGTGACCTTTAAGTAAAAATTGGTGGGTAAAGTTGGTGGCATTTAAGAGTAGTGGAGAATGGTTGAGGTATCAGTGGTGCTTGTAGTATACACCGAAATATTTATTGGAATTCAGTCTTTTGTTAGAAAAAAAGAAAAAAGAAAAAAGATTGAGACCACATTCTTCAACTTATTTAAAAATCTTTAAGTTTGATATGTTGGGTTCTAGTTAGATCCTACGTGGTATAACTGTAGGCGTCATATATCGACTCATTCATTTACTTGCATGGATTAGTTGTAAACATAAATTTCAGAACATAAACCTTACACTTCGGATCATTTACCATGTGTATCATCAAGAAATCAAGACAAAATGACATACCCGAATCCATTGATGAACGGTTAAACGGAAGCGTAATTATCAATAAACTCTTTGTTATTGATTATGTTATAGCCTTCTAATCCTTTCCCCTTTGGTGCCTTATGTTTCTCCTTGAGAGGATTTAGAAAAAATGGCAATGTTCTTTTTTCCACTTGGGAAGGAATAAGGACCATAACCTTTTAAAGGTTGTAATTGGTTTTCAAAACTGAAAGGTTGTGGAAATTTAAAAGGATGAAAACCAACTTTAACCATTATTGGTTTTAATTTCTATTTATTGGTTTTCAAAACTGAAAGGTTGTGGAAGTTCAAAAGGAATGAAAACCAACTTTAACCAATATGTTTTAATTTCTATTTCTGCCCCTCATAGAAATAGAAATTATTCAACTAGTATCTACACATTAGGTCCATAACACATATACCCTTAAGCCTATTAGCTAAATTGAATCACTTAAATTGTAGACTTCTTATAAATGATAAGACCACATTTAATTATGTGGTCCCATTGAGACATTATCTAACAATCTCCCACTGGACCACATATGTATCCTAAAAAATGTGCTTAACTTTAGTGAGCTCAGAAATTTGTTATTATAACTTGAGGGTATCCAAACAATCTTGTCCATTAACTATATTAATATAGGATCAAAGCGGTCTTCGTTACATCAATCGTAACTCGACCCACCAATGGTCACGTATACTAATACAGCTAAATGACATAGATCAATCATGGATGCGTAGCATGGAAATTACATGTGATGTGATCCATACATGCCTATTTCCAACTGGTCCTACTTAACTTTATTGAGATCAATACTTCACAATACGTAACAGAGCGTAATAAACTAAACATTTCATTTCTGCAGAAATTAATCTAATTACATAGATAAAACTCAAGGCTGACATAAAGCAGTAATATAAATACAAACTCCCACTAAACCAGAATGTTCTCAAATAGAACAACACCCATCTGAGCAGTGTGCTCATGAAAGACCTTGGATGGTAGTCCCTTCGTAAGTGGATCTGCTATCATGGAGTTTTGTCCTAATGTGCTCTATGGAAATCTGTCCACTCTGCACTCTTTCTTTTACAACTAGGAACTTGATATCAATATGCTTTGATTTTGTCGAGCTCCTGTTGTTATTGGAATATAAAACTGCAGACTTATTGTCACAATGTAACTTAAGTGGTCTTTCAGTGCCTTCCAAAATACGCAACCCAGTGACAAAATTTCGCAGCCATATCCCTTGGTTTGATGCCTCATAACATGCCAATATGTTTTATATCGTTTGTGGCAAGCAATATGTCGTCAACATATAAAACCAAAAATATGTGTTTACTCCCACTGAACTTGTGATACACACATTCATCAACAACGTTAGTTTCAAAACCATACGAAGTGAGAACTTGATGAAATTTGAAGTACCACTGACGAGAAGCTTGTTTGAGTCCATAGATGGATTTAGTCAATTTGCAAACTATATTCTTTGGGTCTCCTGACACAAAGTTTTCTGACTGCACCATATAAATTGTTTCTTTAATGTCACCATTAAGAAAAGCTGTTTTGACATCCATCTGATGCAACTCATGATCAAAATATGCAACAAGCGCCATAATTGTCCTAAAAGAATCTTTCGAAGAAACTAGAGAGAAAGTTTCTTTAAAGTCAATTCCTTTTTTTTTGAGTAAAGCCTTTGGCTACAAGACGTGCCTTATACCTCTCCACATTACCATTTGAATCCCTTTTGGTTTTAAATATCCATTTACAACCTACGGGCTTCGCACCAACTGGTAATGAGACAAGTTCCCAAACTTTATTGTCTTGCATAGACTTATATTCTTCATTCATGGCTTCTATCCACTTATGAGAGTTGGAACTTTCCATGGCTTGACGAAAGTTGATTGGATCATCTTTCGACATTCCATTTTCTACCTCATGTTCCTGGAGATATACAATATAATCATCTGAAAGTGCAAATCTCCTTTCTCTTGTGGATCGCCTTAATGGCATAGATTCTTGAGGTTGAGGGTGTAGAGTTTGTTCCTCAGGAATAATTACCTCATCTTGAATGGGGGTTTGAACTATATTATCTTGAACAACATTGTCTGGTTGAGGATCCGAAATTACTTCTCGAGCAATGACAGGTATAGGAACCTGTAATTGGTCAAAAGTAGTAGTAGAAAGTGGGATTACTCCTGCTTCCTCCTCAAAGACAATGTCTCTACCAAACAGATAATCTCTAAATAAATTAATTTCGTGACAACATCTCAAGATACCTAGCACAACATTAATACCAAGCCTTTGGGTAGTGATATTAACTGTAAGTGGTATTCTTGTTGTAATGATCAAACATTGACAATAAGTTATGTCAAATAACAAAT
This sequence comes from Camellia lanceoleosa, assembly GCA_025200525.1. NCBI lineage: Eukaryota > Viridiplantae > Streptophyta > Magnoliopsida > Ericales > Theaceae > Camellia > Camellia lanceoleosa. The sequence continues at coordinate 65,268,098 of CM045769.1, read as the reverse complement.
CTATCTTTGGATGGATTTATTATTCACATTAGGTTTCCATTACAATTGGCACATGTTTATCACCACAAAATGTGTGTGTAATTCTGCCAAGTATTAATCATGTCTTTGGACCGATAAATACCCGCATGAGATACACAGACATGAACATCAAAACATTCCATATAAAACAATCTAGACAAGAGAGATCACTTTTGTGACATCTTGTTTGAATGGACTTATATTGAGAATGGTAGAAAAGTAAATTTCTGTAGACGTGGTATGAAATTACATTAAATTTAAAGATTTCTAAATTTGTGACCCCGTATATGTGATATAATCTGCAGCAATCCCAATTATATACATACATATATAAATAGAATTGACGGGTCCAAAAACAAATAGTTTTTTTTATGATGTTCAAAATCAAACCGATCAAATCGCAAGATATATCTATATATATATAAATACATGATGTTCATCCATTTGAGAGAAAAAAAAACTGCCCACCGAATCATTTTACAATTCCAGAAAAAAGATTGCCATTTTCACAGAACAAAACAGGAAAAAACAGAATTTACATCCATAAGAAAATTCAGAATCTGATTCCAGAAAACTAAATAGAATGAATAAAGCATATCAATTCTGATAAGACACATGATATGCTGGCTTTGATACCAATTGTAAACATAAATTTCAGAACATAAACCTTACACTTCGGATCATTTACCATGTGTATCATCAAGAAATCAAGACAAAATGACATACCCGAATCCATTGATGAACGGTTAAACGGAAGCGTGATTATCAATAAACTCTTTGTTATTGATTATGTTATAGCCTTCTAATCCTTTCCCCTTTGGTGCCTTATGTTTCTCCTTGAGATGATTTAGAAAAAATGGCAGTGTTCTTTTTTCCACTTGGGAAGGAATAGGGACCATAACCTTTTAAAGGTTGTAATGGATTTTCAAAACTAAAAGGTTGTGGAAATTCAAAAGGATGAAAACCAACTTTAACCATTATTGGTTTTAATTTCTATTTATTGGTTTTCAAAACTGAAAGGTTGTGGAAGTTCAAAAGGAATGAAAACCAACTTTAACCAATATGTTTTAATTTCTATTTCTGCCCCTCATAGAAATAGAAATTATTCAACTAGTATCTACACATTAGGTCCATAACACATATACCCTTAAGCCTATTAACTAAATTGAATCACTTAAATTGTAGGCTTCTTATAAATAATAACACCACATTTAATTATGTGGTCCCATTGAGACATTATCTAACATTAGTTGCTGTTTGAATTCAACTCTACGCAACCAAAATGCAATCAAAGAGAAAACATCTCTTGCTACCCATATCTTGGATCACTAATTATTCAAACATCAAATTCACAGCATTGTCCAGCAATCACAAATAGTCAAGCATGAGTTCTGTGTATTGCAAAAAAAATTAAAAATTAAAAAAAAAAAATAACGCTGACCTTCAACTACTCATTTACAGGCATCACTCAATGTTTCCCAATCTAAAGATTCTTGGATTGTTTTAAATGCATTATAAATGGGTTTGCTCTGGCCCAAACTTAGCTGAACTCAACCTTCTCTGGCTGCAAAACAACCAAAGAGCATTACAGTTACATTGTCAGCACTAACTCAACAGCACCATCTTCAAGTCATCTAAAGAGTAAAGAAAAGGCACCTGAACTTTTGTGATGGCAGAACGGAGCTCAGGAGAGAAGAGGCACCATCTTCAATAACAAAACCCATGTAGTACTATAAAACCATCTAGTAAACAAAACTCAAGCCAATAACAAAACCCGCCTTCACCAAAGATGTAGAAATCAATAACAATAACAACTAAGTCAAACACTTCACCAGAAACACATTCCTAAATATTGGCCCAAAAACTAAATATTATTACCAATTTACAAAGCTCATCTACGTCATAATGGGTATAATTAACCACTAATCGGGGAAAGATCCATATAAAATGCTCAAAAATCTTTGGGTTCTTATGTATATGTAATGCATACATGCATGTGCATGCCTGTTTTGCCCATGAAAGTAGGCAGATGAGAGGGAAAAACTTAACCCAACAGATTAGCAGTTCAAAAAATTTTGAGAATCTTAACCCAACAGAATCAGGGAAAAACTTATTATTGCTTTGTTTAAAAGCAATCAACTTAGAAATCACCATAATGAACCAAAAAAATTCTTAGAATCTGAAATCAACAGATTCTTAGTTTCATTACCCAGAATTCTTAGTGTGTGCAGAATTTTTTTTGGGCAAAGGAGATTACCCAGAAGCACCACATACGAATACAGTCACCACATTTAATCAGTTTGTAACATTGAGTACCTCAAATGAAAGAGAGAAAAAAGTTAAGTGTGTGCAGAATTTTTTTTTTGGGCAAAGGAGATTACCCAGAAGCACCACATAAATCAAACCCAGCAATATAAAATGAAAATAAATCATTTACCCCAATCAATCAGATAGAGAGCTATAAATCAAACCCAACAATATAAAATCAAAAGAAATCATTTACCTTTGAAGTGTGTACCTATACATAGTCACCACATTTAATCAGTTTGTAACATTGAGTACCTCAAATGAAAGAGAGAAAAAAGGTAAGTGTGTGCAGAATTTTTTTTGGGCAAAGGAGATTAAATCATTCACCCCAATCAATAAATCAAACCCAACAATATAAAATGAACATAAATCATTTACCCCAATCAATTAGATAGAGAGATATAAATCAAACCCAACAATATAAAGTGAAAAGAAATCATTTACCCCAATCAAGCCAGTTCACAGAAGATGTTTGATTAGCAAGCCAAATAATATGGAAAAAAAAACTGATTGATTAGTTAAACAAACCCATTGATTAGCAAACCCAGATAAACAGGTTATAAACCCAAATAAACCCAGATAAGGAAGATAAAATATGCTAGGGAAACAGAGAGAGAAGGGGAGCGAGCGAAGAGGGAGGGTAAGAAATAAGCAAAATCAGTTTGTGTACAATCAAACCCATTTTAAAGGTAGTTAAACAATCAAACCCAGTTAAACAGGTTATAAGCCCAGATAAGGAAGATCAAAAATGCTAGGGAAATACAGAAAGAAGGGGAGCGAGCGAAGAGGGAGGGTAGAAAAGAAGGACATAGAGGGAGAGATAGCAGAAATCTTACCTTGCAAGCCAAGACTGGAGAGCAACGTCGGGAGTGAGTGAAGAGGGAGGGTATGGAAGAAGAAGAAGAGAGAGGGAGAGAGAGATAAAGAGGGAATGAGGAGACGTGGGGGAGAACAGAGAGGGAGAGAGAGAGAGATAAAGATGGAATGGAGAGAAGACGTGGGCAGCTGGAACCCTAAATGTTTGGGCGGGAATTACATTAGATCTGAGCCATTGATAGATAATCAGATTGATATAGGCCATTGATTTAAAATGTATCTCTGATACATTTTATATATTTTTAAAAACCCTTCTATCTTATTATATAGATATTATATAAGGAAAATGAGGTTTTTAATCTATATATTTTGTGAGAGTTTTAATATTTTAATTCTAATTTTTTAATTTTTTGATTTAAAAAAAAAAACCTTAGCATTTATTGATTTTTCCCAACCCACCAACCTTTTTGACTTCTCTCATAATTACTGCAGCACCCTTTTCAATTTCTCCCATACACTATTGTTACACACAAAAATAAAGAAGATAAGAATTTAGCTATGGATCTCAAAAGATATAACAACATCTAAATTTGAATTATGATTTAGTAATATAATTATCTATTTTTTTGATATATATCTATTAAAATTTTAAATCACTTAATGGGACAAATTAATTAATTTTCTAAAATTATTAATTTACATGTCTATCACATATCTAACTCACATCATAACTTACCTAAATAATAATAATTAAAAATAAATAGAAACAACAAATAAATTAAATTTACGGAGACTTATTTATAAGTCCTTTTTCAGACACTTATGGTAGGCTAAGTCCGGTGTAATTTCTTATAGAGTCTCAAGTCCTATTTAGATAGGAATGTATTCCACAAGATACTACATAAACGTAACATGACGTGACACTTACATAAACGTAACATAGCGTGACACCTATATAAACGTAACGTAACGTGACACCTACATAAACGTAACGTAACGTGTCACGTTACGTTTCGCAAACTTAATGAGTTTTTATTTTTTTAAATTGAATGTGAAAATGTTGCTGGTTTATGTTGGTGTCACGTTACATTTCATATATATATGATCTATGGCAACATTCAATTTCCTATAGGAAATTGAATGTTGCCATAGATCATAGGTGTCACGTTACGTTTATGTAGGTGTCACGTTACGTTACGTTTATGTAGATATAACATTCAATTTCCTATATAGGAAATTGAATGTTATCATAGATCATAGGTGTCACGTTACGTTACATTTATGTAGATATGATCTATGGTAACATGCAATTTCCTATATAAGAAATTGCATGTTACCATAAATTATAGGTGTCACGCTACGTTTATGTAGGTGTCACGTTACGTATAGGTGTCACGTTACGTTACGTTTATATAGATATGATCTATGGTAACATTCAATTTCCTATATATGGTTTTACTATTATTTATGATATTAACAACTAATATTGAGGGTAAATGTGTCAACAAACTTCACACAGGACTTATGGAAACATAAGGCTGTGTTTGGTTGTGCTTTTGAAATGTGATTCTACGTGCTAGTTTCAGCTCCATGTTTGGTAAGAGTTTTGGAATTAATTTTCCAAAACTCTGCCGAAAGCTCTGTCCATTATGCGCGTTTGTTGTATTTTTTGTGGCCAGGGAAAGACAACCCGGTCGTCCCTAAGGACTACCACCCGAACATCTCTGAGGACATCCACCTGGATGTCCTCTGCTGTACAGATTTTTTTTTTTTTTTTTTTTTTTTGCAATTGATTTATATAATTGGGAAAAATATTTTCTGAAATTTTTAAAATTTTTAATGTGCTTTCAAATAATTTTGAGTTGTATGTTTAATTATGAGTTGTAAATTTTTGTATTACATATCAAATATCACATCAAAAATTCCCCACTCAAATCAAACCTCTTTTCCAAAACTATTTTCAAAACTCTTTACCAAACAAATTTTCTACACTCAAATCATAATTCTACAACACACAAATTCAAAATACAATCCATACTCTCAAATCACATTTACAAAACACAACCAAACGCAACCTAAGTTTTTTAGTAGGACCATATGTAGCATAAGTCTCCCTAATAGGACTTGCAAATAACTTTCCCTTAAATGTATAAAAAATAGAAACCCACAACTCCATCTTAAATAAATTGAAGAAAAAAAAAAAACAAAAAAAATCCGAATAGAAACCACACAAAAAAAAAAAAAAAAAGATAAAGATTTGGATATGGATCTAAAAACAAGTGACAATATCTAAATTTGAATTATGATTTAGTAATATAATCATCTATTTTTCTGATGTATATATATCAAAATTTTAAATCACTTAATGAGATAAATTAATCAATTTTCCAGTCTTATTTAAAGAATAATCTGATTAGTCATCCCAACTCCTAAACTTTGCGGGCATTGACAGAGGGAGTCCGGATCCTCTCCAGCAAGAATTTCCGTCCGGTCCTCCGGGCGAAGGCTCAGATTAAGCCACGTTGCCTATAAATAAACACATGGCTCAGATTTGTTTATTTAAAAAAAAAAAAAAGAAATACACTACACAACACTCACAGCACACACTCTCTACACCACACTCACATCACACATACTCTCTCTCTCTCTCTCTCTCTCTCTCTCTCTCTCGTACTCTCTCCATCACATTTCTAATAAAAATAAAAAAAATTATTTTTCTCTTTTTCATTTTATTTTCATAATATATAATTTTTAATATAAAATTTTCTTTTTTATAGAATTTATATCATTGAAAATATACTTTTAAAATAAGACTACTATTAAATATATTTAATAAAAATTTAAAATAAATAAAAAGTAATTACTATATTTAGTTATGCTCAAAGTATCATTTTTAAAACATAAAAATTATTTTGATAAAAATAAACATACAAAAATCATATATTTTAAAAATTCTCAATAATAATCTTCATTCCAAAAAAAATATATGAAAATAATGATTTTCAAATATAGAATTTTTTTATTTCATTTACAAACATTATAAATCCGTTTGGTTAATAAAATTAAATTAAAAGTCATTATTTTTATATGTTTTTTTTTTAGAATGAAGATTGTTTTTGAGAATTTCAAAAATATATTATTTTTGTGTGTTTATTTCATCAAATTAATTTTTATATTTAAAAAATAATAATTTGAAAACATAACTAATCATCGTAATTAATTTTTATTTATTTTAAATTTTTATTAAATATATTTAATATTAATCTCATTTTAAAGGTATATTTTTAATGATATTAATGTTATAAAATTAAAATTTTATATTAAAAATTATATATTATGAAAATAAAATAAAAAAGATTAAAATATTTTTTTTAATTTTTTATTAGAAGAGAGAGAGAGAGAGAGAGAGAGAGAGAGAGAGAGAGTGTGTGTGTGTGTGTGTATGTGTGTGTGTGTGTGTGTGAGTGTGTGTGTGTGTGTGGTGGGATGTGTGCGCGCAATGAGGGACAGAGAAGGGTCAGAGAAAGGAAATGATTCACTGTGGTGTGTTTTGAATTTTTTTTGTTTAAATAAATAAATCTGAGCCGTGTGTTTATTTATAGGCAACGTGGCTTAATCTGAGCCTTCGCCCGGAGGACCGGACGGAAATTCTTGCTGGAGAGGATCCGGACCCTGACAGAGGAGCTAACCAATTGGGTTAGGTGAGGTTTAGGGGTGTAATTTTGTACTGCCCATCCGGCCATGTCGAGCCTGCGGGCTCCATAAAAATTCAGCCGGTAAGTCGAAAACTAGGCCCACCTGTGCCTAGGGGTATTCGCTTTAGGCGGGCTGATGGACCTGCCTCGAGCAGCCCATGGGCTTAGGCTTGGGCTTGGGCTTTGGGCGGGCTTGGACGAGCCTAAAGATTTTTTTATTTTTTTTATTTTTTCCACCAAAATTTTATTATTTTCCATTAAAAATAACACTAGGCATCGGGTGGGCTGGGCAGGCCAGGCCTCGTGCGGGGCTTTTGGGCGGGCCTTGAGCGGCCAATGGACCGTGCCACAAGCCAAGCCCATGGGTCGGGCCGGGCTTCAAAATGACGGCCCAGGCCCTGGTCTAAGGTTTTGAGCTGGGCTTGGCCTAAACGGGCCAGGCCCACCTCGGGCCGCTCGCGGGCCACGGGCCAAAATTACATCCCTAGTGAGGTTTAAGTTGTTGGAGGTAAGATTCTCCCACTCTATAAATTTATTTATTTTTTAATTTTATTTTTTCCCTGTGTGATTCTCTTTCTGCACTGTTGGCTTGGTTTTGATTTCAGTTTTAGTGAGGTTTATGTGTTTGTTTACAGGTTTTGTCACGACCCCAACCTGCCCCTAGTAGGCTGGGTGCCGAGATGGCCAGTAATCCGTAATTACCAAAGGCCGGCTTACAAAATTTCACACACATCAGAGTAATCGTAGGGGCTCACATAAGCGGAAGCGAAATAACTAAATACAAATGGTCCTTGAGAGTCAGGCATATATTAAATGTAAATGCATACATAATCGAATCGCACCTCGGCAGATAACAAAACAAATACAAGTTACATCTCGATCAAAAGGCTTCTCACCACATATACAAATACAATGATTTACAAGCAAAGAAGCATGATTTTCAAGAATCTGAAGTGGCACATATGCCGAGGTAAACACAAAACAGATGTAAAAGAGTCAAGTCGGCATAACAAAAATCCCAAAACAAAATTGTACAAATACTTCTAGGCGTCGCCGCCGTCCTGCTCATCACCTACATATATATAGAGAGGGGTGAGCTTGGAAACTCAGTGAATGGTACTAGAAATAAAGGTTTGCATGAATAATAGCCGGAGTCTGCCAAAACAAAGCATATCAAAACCATTCAAACAATAGCCGAGGTTCCTGCCAGGCAAAGAATATCAAGCTGTACCAAAACAAGAGATGAACCGTATTCATCTGTCAAATCTTACCAGACAAAGCAATACAGAGATTAAACAAGTGGTAGCCGAGGTTCCTTCCAAAGCAAAACACATCAAGTTGTATCGAATCAAGTGATGAACCGTATTCATCCAACAAGTCTTACAAGCCAAAACATTTGCCGAGATAGCACAAGTAGTAGCCGAGGTAATCTTCAAGACAAAACATATCAAGCTTATATGACTTAGGCCCGCAGCCCTTTTTCACCGAAGTTTGTGACTTAGGCCCGTAGCCCTTTTTCACCAAGTGGTGCTACAAAAGTTTAAAGTCCTCTAGCACAAGGGACTTGTGTTACTTAGGCCCGTAGCCCGCTTTAACATTTATCTTAGCAAGATAGGACCGTATCCTTTTTAACAAGATGTACTGCGAAAGTTTAGAGTCCTCCAGCACAAGGGACTTTCCAAAGAAAGGACCGTATCCTTTTTAACAAGATGTACTGCGAAAGTTTAGAGTCCTCCAGCACAAGGGACTTTCCAAAGAAAGGACCGTATCCTTTTTAACAAGATGTACTGCAAAGTTTAGAGTCCTCCAAAGACAAGGGACTTTCCAAAGAAAGGACCGTATCCTTTTAACAAGATGTATCATGAAAGTTTAGAGTCCTCCAAGACAAGGGACTTTCCAAGAAAGGACCGTATCCTTTTAACAAGATGTACGCGAAGTTTAGATTCCTCCAAAGACAAGGGACTTTCCAAAGAAAACCAAACAAGCTCAACTCATTACAAGGACATCATCAAGACGAAGTTCATACTTACCTTTTCATCTAGTCTTTAAAGTTTAGAGTCCTCCAAAGGGGACTTTCAAGAATACCATCAAAACAAGCTCATATACAAAACATCAAAATAGGTGATCATTCATGCTTAGCGATACTTTTACCAAAGCGAAACAAGCAAGATTTATCAAAAGCTTTATAACATAGCTTTATTAAGAGCACCACTCACCTCGGTCTTCAGGTGTAGGCTCAAGCAAAGATCAAAGTCCTACAATCACATAGCAAACCATACTCTCAAAACGAGCTTCACATACATGCAAGGAATCAAAACATTATTTCCCATCACGGGGAAGTGCACTGGGTACCATCCAGGTCTAGCCGAGGTCCTACACCTCCCCGCCGAGGTGTGGACTCGAAAGCCAAGACAAGGCAAAGTTAGGAAAACCTGAGTTTCCTTTCAAAGGACACGAAGAACAAGATCATGCATGCTGAAATCCAACTCACACATACGAAATCTGGGGTTTTCAAGCTAAGAGTTCAAAAACGTGGACTAGGGTACTCATTCGAGAAAATTATGCAAGAACAAACACAAAACATGATTCTTGTTCCAAACTTTTGGATCAAAACAAGGTTCTCTTTTAAGAACACAAGAACAACATTTTTCTCTTTCAAAACCAAGTTCAAATCAATGCATGACATGCAAAACAGATCCAATCATGCAATGCATCTAGATGATCAATAGGAACAATCGATGTAGAACAAGAATCTAACCTCAAAGCGAAATCCAACGGTTCGATCTTCCACGATCAAGCTCGAGCTCAACTCTCACACTAAAATTCTAACTCTAAGTTCTAGAGCTTCTCTAAACAAGACAAAGATTTGAGACCAAATCAAAATCAAAAGATACACAATGATGCATTATAGGCCTGCCGGTCATAGCCTCCAAATGGACACACGTGGCATCACCGGATTGGTGCGATTAGAAAGGTGACGCTAGACAAGACAAGTCTCGACAAAGCGTACACAACACGCTTGGCGGCTAAGCACGCAGCTAGAATGACCTCGGCCAAAGACAAGACTTCGCAACCAGTCAACAAAGACAAAGGCTAGGAGGACGACACTTGACTAAGCCGTGCCACACCTTGGCACTGGGTGTACCACATCTCGGCCTAGGCCATACCGCCAAGAACAAAGATTACAAGCACAACATCTCGCCTCGGCGACACGCACTTCGCCCAAAGGTAACATCTCGGCAAACATGCCGGGTGAAGATGGAGGTCGCTAAGGTTCCAAAATCGCTCAAAACGCCAAGGCTCAAAGGCAAACTATGCCGAAGACCTCGCCACGCCTCCAAACAAAACACGAATTCCAAAGAACTTACAATAAAACAAAGCAAAACAAGGCAAGTATCAAGATTACAAACTTGACAATTCAAGGTCATACACAATACATGCAAGCAAGATCGATTCAAAGTGAGGGTTGTTACATCCTACCCCCTTAAGAAAGTTTGGTCCCCAAACTTACAATACCTTGGTCCAAGAATAACTCGATGTCGAATTCTCATTTCCTCTTCCATTTCCCATGTGGCGCCCTTGCCATAGTGCTCTTTCCATTCCACCTTTACCATTGGTATCGACTTGTTTCTCAATTGCTTAACTTGTCCGTCACAATAGACGCCGGCTTTCTTCATAGCCCAAATTCTCATTAACTTCAATTCGTAATGCTTAATTACATGCAAGGATCCCTAATATACTTCCTTAACATCGAAACATGAAACACGTTATGGACTTGGCTCAATTTCGTGGCAAAGCAAGTCTCAGAGGCAACGGAGTTAACCTTGTCAAGGACTTCAAATGGACCAATATAACGGGTGCTAACTTACCTCTCTTCCCAAATCTGAAACTCCTTTCATTGGTGAAACCTTTAGGAATACGTGATCCCCAACTTCAATTCTAGCTCATTTCTTCTCTGTCGGCATAACTCTTTTTCGGCTCTGGGCGCTTTTAATTCTCTCATGAATAAGTTTAATCTTCTCTGTTGTTACTTGAATGAGTTCGGGACCAAGCAGAGCCTTATCTCCAACTTCGTCCAACATATCGGCGATCTGCATTTTCTTCCATATAGAGCTTCATACGGCGCCATACCAATACTCGTGATAACTGTTGTTGTAGTTTAATTCCACTAATGGCAAATGCATTCCCCAATTTCCTTGGAAATCCAATACACGAGTCTAAGCATATCTTCAAGTGTCTCAATCGTTCTTCTGTTTGCCCATCCGTCTGGGATGAAAAGTCAGACTAAATCTCGTTCGGCTCCAAAGGCTCTCTCAGACTCGCCAAAACTGAAACAAATTTAGGATCTCTCGTCGACACTATTGACATCGGCACTCCATGAAGTCTAACAATCTCATTCACATAAAGTAGGGCAAGTTGATCGGCGTTGAAAGTAGTCTTAACAGCAAAAAGTGTGTCGACTTGGTTAGTCTATCTACCACAACCCAAATCGAATCCATACCTTTCGTGTTCTCGGCGATTCACCACAAAATCCATAGAGATGTGTTCCACTTCCACTCGTGGATCGGCAAAGGTTGTAGAAGTCCTTTGGTCTCGATGTTCTGCTTTTACTTGCGGCAATGCAAACACCGACACAAATTCGCTATCTCTCTTCATGTTCGCCACCAAAACATCTGCTTTTACATCATGGTACATCTTGGTATTTCTGGATGAACAAAGAACTTGGAATTATGGGCTTCAAAGAAAATCTTCCTTTTCACTCGGAACATCGGCCACACACAATTTCCTTCAAACTTAAGCACTTGGTTTTCAAAGGTGTACCCGGATCTCGGCTTGGTAACAATCTCATCGCTACTTTTTCCAAGAATTCATCCTCCATTTGTCTTGCCTTTACTTCTTCAACAATGGTTGGTTCTCACGAAATCAAGGTTAGGCATGCCAAATTTCCAACCGATTTTACTTTCAGAGCGTCGGCCACGCGTTGGCTTTCCCTCAGGTGATATTGAATCGCATGTCGTAGTCCTTTAATAACTCGAGCCATCTTCTTTGTCTCAAATTCAATTCCTTCCGAGTGAATAGATACTTCAAGCTCGATGATCTGTAAAACCCGACAAGAAACTCCATACAAGTAATGACGCCAAATCTTCAAAGCAAAAACCACTACCGCTAGCTCCAAGTCATGGGTAGGATAGTTCTTCTCATGTGGCTTCAATTGACGAGATGCATATGCTATAACCTTACCTCCTTGCATTAATACACAACCCAAACCCTTATGCGACGATCATCAGAAACACGAAACTCCTCATTACTCGATGGAAGTACCAAAGATCGGTGTCAGAACCAACCTCGCCTTTAGCTCCTCGAAAAGTCGACTCGATCTTCATCCATTCATACGGTGCTCCCTTCCTAGTCAATTGTGTCAATGGAGTTGCAATCTCGAGAATTCTTTTACGAACTTCCCGTAGTAACTGCCAAACCCGTAAAACTTGAACCTCGGACACATTGGTCGGCCTCGCCAATTTACCACGGCTTCTATTTTGCTCGGATCAATGAAATACCTTCTTCATTTATTACATGACCCGAAATGAAATAGTAGAAAGCCAAAACTCACACTTGTTAAATTTAGCATATAGTTTCCGCCTCAATATCTCGCAAAGAAATTCTCAAATGGTTTTCATGTTCAACTTCACTCTTGGAATAAATCAATATATCATCGATGAAGACGACCACAAACTCATCTAAGTGGGGTTTGAAGACTCTGCTCATTAAATCCATAAATGCGGGGGCATTGGTCAATCCGAAAGGCATCACTAAAAATTCGTAGTGGCCATATCTAGTCCGAAGGCGCTTCTCAACATCCTCTCGCCTTAACCTTAAGTCGATGGTAGCCCGACCTAAGGTCAATCTTGGAAAAGACTCGTGCTCCTTGTAACCGATCAAGTAAATCATCAATCCTAGGTAATGGGTACTTATTCTTAATGGTGACCTTATTGAGTTCTCTATAATCAATACAAAGGCGAAGTGTGCCATCCTTCTTCTTAACAAATAACACAGTGCTCCCCATGGTGATGTGCTCGCCTAATAAATCCCTTGTCCAACAACTCTTGCAATTGTAGTTTCAATTCTCTAAGTTCGGGGCCATTCTATATGGTGTTTTGGAGATCGGTGTTCCCGATATAACATCAACAAGAACTCTATTTCTCTATCGACCAAATGGCGGGTAAATCATTAGGAAAGACGTCGCGAACTCATGAACAACTCGATGTCGGCTAAACTAACATTTCCATCCCGATCTTTCAATATACTACACAAATAACCCTTGACCTTTTGGATCAACTTACAGGCCTTCATGGATGAGATTAAGTAAGGTGGGGGAATTACTCCTTTACCCTGAAAAATAACTTCGGCTAGGTTTGGGGGTTTCAATGTGACACTCTTCGAAACACAATCAATGAGTGCGTGGTTTGCTACTAACCAATCCATTCCCAATATAACATCGAATTGATCTATATTCAAGGGCATTAAATCAACTAGCAGTTCAACATGCTCAATGACAACAACACATGCTCTATAAATGGATGCAACAATCATGGATCTCCCAGACGGAGTAGACACAGATAGCACATAATCAAGAGATTCTAATTTCCTATTAATCTTCTCGGCAAACTTAATAGAAACAAACGAGTGCGTAGAGCCCGAATCAACTAACACATAAGCATTTCGGGAGCAAATTAAAAGTATACCTGACACTACTGCCTCAGCATTCTGAGTATCCCCTGGCACTAGTGCAAATACTCTGCCCTGCCTCATCTGTCCTTTCCCAAAGATTATTCTTTTGAACCGTACCTGAGGTATTCTCACCTTTCTTGCTGGTTTCAGCCTTTGTCTTAGGACAATCTCTCACAAAATGACCCACTTCTCCACATTCATAGCAAGCACCAGATGTCCGACGACAAACTCCAAAATGTTGCTTCCCACAATCTGAACATGTCGGCTTAGTATTACCTTCCTGCTTCGGATAACCAGCACTGCCCTTGTTCATCTTCTTATTGGTGTTCAACTGGGTACTGTGATTGTCATAGTTCTCTCTTCCGCCGATTCTCTCCGAGTTCGCACTGCTCAAGTTGGTTTCGCCAAAACGGCTTTGTTCAAAGACTTCGCATAGGTCGGCATATCGAAAGCGAGCTAACCCGGTCTTGAATCGGTCCGCAGCCCACTTTCAAACTTCCTAGCCTTCATGTATTCATCATTGATCATGTGAGGTACAAACCTTACCAATTCAAGAAAAGCGCGATCATATTCCGCCCATCGTTCGACCGCCTTTGCGTCAAAGTCCGAAATTCGGTAGCCTTGCGATTCAACGCCGAGGGAAAATGCTTCTTGTAAAATAGTTCCAAAAACCTTGCCTGTGTTAAACCAGGTTAGTTTCTCCGTCATCATCCACCATCTCCGAGCATCGCCGTCGTGGTGAATGCATTAAAGTCACCTTCAACATCGGTCTTTGGGAAAAATCTCAAACAGTTTCTCCATTTCCAAAACCCATGCCTCGGCCTTCATTGGCTCAATACCTCCGTAAAACCTTGGTGGTCTCATCTTCTTGAACTCCCCGATCAAAGCTATTGTGCCATCTCCATATAAAATTTGGTCGTGGAGCGACTTGTGGCACCGGGGAGGTGGAGGAGGACTACATTTCGCCATTCGCTCGCTTCGGCTCGGGTCGATGTAGTACTAGCGCATCGCTGTCTTATTTGCCTTAACTCACGGGTCAATCCTTCCATTAATCTTTCCATTCTCGTCCAACTGTCTTCGCATCGATCTCGGGCAAGTGGAGGTCTACCTCTCCTCATGATACTATGAGTATACAAAGCGTGACTTTAAAGCAAGTAAACAAATAACTCCGCAGTAAGTAACAAATAAGCAAGTCAAGGCAATGCACACCTTGTTCAAATAGCAAGCAATATGATGCAACCCTAGCATCTTTCTAAATGGAATCCTATGCTCTTTAGGACTCGAGTGTGAATCAACGTATTATGAGGAACTTGTGCTCGATACCACTGTCATACTGTCCCAACCTCGCCTTCTAGTAGGTCGGGTGTCGAGATGGCCAAGAATCCGTAATTACCAAAGGCCTACAAAATTTCACACACATCGAGTAATCGTAGGGGCTCACATAAGCGAAATAACTAAATACAAATGGTCCTGAGAGTCAGTGCATATATTAAATGTAAATGCATACATAATCGAATCGCACCTCGGCAGATAACAAAACAAATACAAGTTACATCCTCGATCAAAAGGCTTCTCAAAGACATATACAAATACAATGTTACAAGCAAAGAAGCATGATTTTCAAGAATGCGCTGAAGTGGCACATATGCCGAGGTAAACACAAAACAACCGATGTAAGCGAGTCAAGTCGGCATAACAAAAATCCCAAAACAAGTCAGTACAAATACTTCTAGGCGCCGCCCCGCTCATCACCTACATATATATAGAGGGGTGAGCTTGGAAACTCGATGAATGGTACTAGAAATAAAGGTTTGCATGAATAATAGCGAGTCCGCCAAAACAAAGCATATCAAAACCATTCAAACAATAGCCGAGGTTCCCGCCAGCAAAGAATATCAAGCTGCACCAAAACAAGAGATGAACCGTATTCATCTCCAAATCTTACTGACAAAGCAATACGTAGATTAAACAAGTGGTAGCCGAGGTTCCTTCCAAAGCAAAACACATCAAGTTGTATCGAATCAAGTGATGAACCGTATTCATCCAACAAGTCTTACAAGCCAAAACATTTGCCGAGATAGCACAAGTAGTAGCCGAGGTAATCTTCAAGACAAAACATATCAAGCTTATATGACTTAGGCATGACCCTTTTTTCACCGAAGTTTGTGACTTAGGCCCGTAGCCCTTTTTCACCAAGTGGTGCTACAAAAGTTTAAAGTCCTCTAGCACAAGGGACTTGTGTTACTTAGGCCCGTAGCCCGCTTTAACATTTATCTTAGCAAAATAGGACCGTATCCTTTTTAACAAGATGTACCGAAAGTTTAGAGTCCTCCAAAGACAAGGGACTTTCCAAAGAAAGGACCGTATCCTTTTAACAAGATGTATCATGCGAAGTTTAGAGTCCTCCAAAGACAAGGGACTTTCCAAGAAAGGACCGTATCCTTTTAACAAGATGTATCGAAAGTTTAGAGTCCTCCAAAGACAAGGGACTTTCCAAAGAAAGGACCGTATCCTTTAACAAGATGTCTGCGAAAGTTTAGAGTCCTCCAAAGACAAGGGACTTTCCAAGAAAGGACCGTATCCTTTTAACAAGATGTACCGCGAAAGTTTAGATTCCTCCAAAGACAAGGGACTTTCCAAAGAAACCAAACAAGCTCAACTCATTACAAGGACATCATCAAGACGAAGTTCATACTTACCTTTTCATCTAGTGTCGCTAAAGTTTAGAGTCCTCCAAAGACAGGGACTTTCAAGAATACCATCAAAACAAGCTCATATACAAAACATCAAAATAGGTCGATCATTCATGCTTAGCAGATACTTTTACCAAAGCGAAACAAGCAAGATTTATCAAAAGCTTTATAACATAGCTTTATTAAAAGCACCACTCACCTCGGTCTTCAGGTGTAGGCTCAAGCAAAGATCAAAGTCCTACAATCACATAGCAAACCATACTCTCAAAACGAGCTTCACATACATGCAAGGAATCAAAACATTATTTCCCATCACAGGGAAGTGCACTGGTACCATCTGTCTAGCCGAGGTCCTACACCTCCCCGCCGAGGTGTGGACTCGAAAGCCAAGACAAGGCAAAGTTAGGAAAACCTGAGTTTCCTTTCAAAGGACACGAAGAACAGATCATGCATGCTGAAATCCAACTCACACATACGAAATCTGGGGTTTTCAAGCTAAGAGTTCAAAAACGTGGACTAGGGTACTCATTCGAGAAAATTATGCAAGAACAAACACAAAACATGATTCTTGTTCCAAACTTTTGGATCAAAACAAGGTTCTCTTTTAAGAACACAAGAACAACATTTTTCTCTTTCAAAACCAAGTTCAAATCAATGCATGACATGCAAAACAGATCCAATCATGCAATGCATCTAGATGATCAATAGGAACAATCGATGTAGAACAAGAATCTAACCTCAAAACTGAAATCCAACGGTTCGATCTTCCACGATCAAGCTCGGAGCTCAACTCTCACACTAAAATTCTAACTCTAAGTTCTAGAGCTTCTCTCTCTAAACAAGACAAAGATTTGAGACCAAATCAAAATCAAAAGATACACAATGATGCATTATAGGCTGCTGCGGTCATAGCCTCCGGCTGACACACGTGGCATCACCGGATTGGTGCAGTTAGAAAGGTGATCGCTAGACAAGACAAGTCTCGACAAAGCGCATACAACACGCTTGGCGGCTAAGCACGAGCTAGAAATGACCTCGCCAAAGACAAGACTTCGCAACAGTCAACAAAGACAAAGGCTAGGAGGACGACACTTGACTAAGCTGTACACACCTTGGCTGGTGTACCACATCTCGGCCTAGGCCATACCGCCCAAGAACAAAGATTACAAGCACAAAACATCTCGGCCTCGGCGTCGCGCCGGCCCAAAGGTAACATCTCGGCAAACATGCCGGGGTGAAGATGGAGGTCGGCTAAGGTTCCAAAACTGCTCAAAACGCGAAGGCTCAAAGGCAAACTATGCTGAGCTGACCTCGGCTACGCTCCAAACAAAACACGAATTCCAGCAACTTACAATAAAACAAAGCAAAACAAGGCAAGTATCAAGATTACAAACTTGACAATTCAAGGTCATACACAATACATGCAAGCAAGACTGATTCAAAGTGAGGGTTGTTACAGGTTTGCATGGTAGAAAAGAATTATTAGTGATTATGGTTGCAGTTGAAGTATCTATGTCCGTTCCATGCCATGGATTTTGATCGAATTTTGTTTTCTTCAGTGAAGACCATAAAATTGAAGTAAAAAAAAATGGGTATCAAATTTTTTTTATTTTTTATTGTCATTTTAATTTATAAAAAATGTGAAAATTTATTGAGAATTCAAGATTTACTATAACATTAGATTTTTGTATAATTAGGTAAATTTAAAACTTTTAAATATCATTGTGTTTTTTATTTTTATCCTTTTTCTATCCCATTAGACCATTATTGCTATTTGTTAGTTTGTTAATTATAATTCAATTAATTGAAAATGAAAGCTTAATATAACTTTTCATATATATTATAGTTAATTTGGTACAACTATAGTTGTATATAATAGTATAATATATAGGGATAATCTCTAAGTATAATTTCTATGATTAAAATAGTCCATCTTAATAATATATAGAAAAGTTAGATGGCTTCTTTTATCTCTAAGAAACCCAATCTAATTTTTTTCTACTTTTTAATTTTTTAAATTGAAACATCAATTGTTTACGTCCATAAAATAAAACTGATAAACACATATCAAAAAGTTACACAAATTTTTTTTTTTCTTTTTCTTTTTCATTTTTAATATGTAGGATATTTACAAATGAAAAATGTTTGACACTCCAAATTTTTTTCCATAATCCAACTTATAATGATGTAGTCATAAGTGTCAATTTTTATACAAATATGAGAAGAGAATTAATTAAATTATACATTTCAACCAACCACATACTTAAACTTTGATTATTTCAAAATGTTATTTCACTATAATTCCAATTAAGAGAATCTTCAACCCTTAATATATTTTTTTTATCAAATTATAATTTGATAAAAATTTAAAAAGATGAAACGTTAAAAATTATTATTATTTTCCATCAAAATTGGTGAAAAGAAAAAAAAATAGGATGAGAATGAAAGTTGTAACGCCCTCAAAATAATACATAATCCCAACATTTAACAGTTCTATATTCATGATAGATAATCACATTTCCATACATACATCAAAGTTAATATTACAAAAGGGTATTTCATATAAGTTCCAAATGTTTACAAAAATAATAGAATGCCCCGTGACTTACATCTTTCCAAGTTGTTACTTGGTTACACAAAAGAATAGTTCTAACTTTTTTACAAGTAAAGCCCTCGGCTTAGATTTACATTTAAGTACAAGTATAGGCAAAACAACAAAATGAAGCCTTCAGCTCCAAAACCTCCCAAGCTATACCCTTTGAGGTGGCATATCACCAGTACCTGAAAAATGGTGTCCCAAGTAGGGTGAGCCAAAGCCCAGTAGAGATATGCTAAACCAAATATGAGAAATAACTAAAACATTAGCATCTGATAAATGTTCAACACATGTACATCGATTTACACCATTTCTATAACCCATCAACATTGATATTCATCTTTCAACCCGGTTTCATTTCTATTTCCAATTCACTTTATTGACAAGGTTCGTTTATCCAAGTAATTCAAATAAGACTACATCTCATAAAGACAACACTTCAATTCATCAACAATTCAAAATGAAACTACAACTCATATTATCAACACTTCAATTATCAACATCATTCAGATGTATATAAGGTTTCGGGACTTTCACCCTGGACACTCTGGCCAACTTAATTATCAATGGAGTCCATCCCTTATCTCCTCCCAAACAGTGGAGTATATCCCCTATCTCCTCCCAAACCATAGAGTACATCCCATATCTCCTCCCAAACAAAGATACATACGCAATGTATTTGAACACTTTATCATATACAATGATCAATTAAAGCACATATTCAATGTGTTAATCCAACCGTCATATTCAATGACATAATTCAATTGATTAGTTTCAGTTTATATAATCATCATACAGTTCTACAACAATCACAGCTATCCTCCACCGATAGCCCAAAATAATTATTTTTAAACAGATAATTAAATTTATCAAATAGATAAAGTAACACATTTTCCATAGTTAAGCGATTTTCAATCCAGCTAAACCAATTAATTACATTTTCCCCCAATTCGCCATTTCCAACTCAATTATGTATTCCCATAATTAATTTCATTATTATGACAAATAATTCATTTAATCCCAATTAGGGCATTTTTCCCTCTTTCTCAAATAACACTTCTAAGGCTCAATTTCATCAATTGTACACCCATAACCCCATTTCAAAACCTCACATTTACAATAGAGTCCAAAACCAAGAAACCCCTTTTTTATAATCTCAAATCAAACCCTAACTTTCCAAAATCCCTACATTTATACAAATGCACAACATTTATGTTAAAACTCATAAAAAGGAGTAGATTATCCCTACCTTAAATGGAGAAGCTCAAAGGAGAGAGAGAGAGAAACCCGAGATGCTCCAAATCCAAGATTTTTCGGATCAAAACGTAACCCACGCAAAGCTCTACCTTTTTAACAAAGGGGCTAGGGTAGAGAACCTCTAGAACATTAAGTGTTTGTAGAGAGAGAGGCTGCCGGATCTACGGTTTGAGATGAAAAGGAGATGAAAAAGTGATGTATAAACCCACAACTGCGAACTGATATATACAGGGCTCACTCGAGCGAAGAAGTGATCGCTCGAGCGACCAGATATAAACGGACCTCGCTCGAGTGCAAGAAGCGTCGCTCGAGCAAAAAAAGGAGAAGCTTCAGGTCTGCAACCCAGACGCACGCTCAAGCGCAAGAGTTTTCGCTCGAGCGAAGGAACACAAAACATAGAGCTCACTCGCTCGAGCGAAGAAACCAAAATCTGGACAGCAACCATTTGTTCCAACACCCAACCAACATGTTCCAAACTTACCCAACACATTCCAAAACTCAAATACAAGGAATTAAAGGATGGAAACAAGATATAGACAACAACAACCAACCATAGAATCTAAGTTCGGAACATAATAAATAATGGAGGAAAACCGGGATCGCTATAAAAATTCTTTTAAAAATTGATAAAAATTTAATGAAAAAGTTAAAGTCATTCATATCAAATCACAATTTTTATTCAAATTTAAAATCAAATTAGATTAAAAAAAATAAAAAAAAAAATGATGAAAATTTAAAAATATTTTGAAACCTTCTTATTCATAAAAACTAAAAATCCGTGTGTGTATTATATTCATGTTGTATTTTTAGTTATGAAATTGAAATCAAAAGAAATGTAACTTAAATTATTGGATTAATAATAGAAACAACATATTAATTATTGTTAAATATCACTTCACTTCATATTTAATATTAAAATTATATATTTTCTTTAATTATAACTTTTAAATTTGTATATTTTCATAACAAGAAGAGGTATGTCATAACTCAGTTAATCTCATTTAATTAGGTTTAACTTTTTTTTATACAAATTATCAAAATTGTACTAAATATATTTTTTATTTTTTTAAACTAATAATTTAAAAAGTTATAAATATAAAAATTAACTTATAAATTTCATGTACACCATAAAATAAAATATTAAATTACTTCAAGATAATTATAATAATTTTTTTTATTTATTTATAAAGTTCGGTGCATAGCACGGATTATCACAAATAATCACATGATGCAAAAGACCAACTAATAATTTTTGGCCAAGTCCATCTAGTCAAATGCCTTAAATTCTCTCGCTTTCACTGACACACTCTCTTTTTCTCTCTAAAAACACCCATAAGAGCATTTATTCATTGGCATTCAATATCACTGTACGACGCCCTCTCTAGAGAGAGAAAAATCACACAGTGCAGAATTGTTTGGACTTAGTAAATGTGACGACCGAGTCTTTACCTCCCTTCTTTTCTTTCTTCGCTCCCTTCTCCTTTCACTTTCATTGGATTAATCACGTTCGGAAATAGTTCTCAAAATAATAGTCTTTATTTTCGTTTTGTTCAGGGACTTAAATCTCTCTTGTTTTGGAGGATGCGCGGCCGAGTCTAGAGTGCCCGGGAGTGAAGCAGGAAAATTCTAAGCTGGAGGCCGGGGCACGTCTGAGGACCTTGGCGCACGCGGGAGTGAGGCCGCGTCTGAATTCAGGGATTTGTTTGGCTTGCATACTGCTTGATATGCACGAGCGGAGAGAGGTGCCGGAGAGGAACCCCACACGTGCAGGGGTGAGGGCCGCACGTGTGGGAGGGGCACTCCACATGTGCGGAGAAGGGCGCCGTATGTGCGGCAAACTGACAGTCTGAAACTCTATTTTTTATATCTTTTTGGTCTGAATGTATCACTCATTTTGCACATCTCTCTTTCACTCTAAACCTTATTTTTCCCCCTTCTCTCTAGAAAACTTCCTCACACATTAAGACTCTTTGATTTTGCAAATTTTTGGGTCAAGATCATCATCATCTTTCTCTAATCTTGAAGATCTAAAGTTAGAGCTTCATTTGGTGTGGTGGAAATCCAAGACCCTCTCATCCTTGAAGCTAGGGTTTCATCTTCTCTCCATCATCAACACTTTGAGGTAGGGAATTCTTGAGTCATATATATATATATATGTTTTGCTACATAAATGTTGATTTTAAAGCTTCCATGAGGTAGTTGTGTTGATTTTAATCTTGCACTAAATGAAGAGAGAGAAAGAGAGTTTTGAAGGATGTTTTTTTTTTTTTTATATCTCAACTCTTTTGTTCTTCCTAGAGGGCCTTCCTTTCATTTGACTTATGAAATGTGATTTTGGGTTAGGTCCCACTAAGAAGTGGACACATGTTGGATTTTGACGAAAACCCTAGAAATTGGGAATTTTGGAAAAGATGGAGATGTTTATGGTGTTTTTATTTTTTATTTTTCTTGTGTTAAAAATAATAGACGAGTGTAGACTTCATGGGTGTTTTGAAAAAATGACCATCTTATGATATGTATATTGAAATGGAGAACTTTGTTTCAAAGACTATAGTTAAATACATGATAATATAATGTTGTAAGATGACAAAATTGTTGTGCACTACAGATTGTGTGGATCATGAATAATGGAGATTTATGTTTGAAAATATCACATGTGGCCTTGAAAGGATTAAATTGATTAGAATTGTATATGATGGGAAATTGTTGTTGTGTGTTGAAGGCACATGGTTATTTTGTGTGAAACAACGTTAAAGGGATGAAATGAGAAATGGAATTGTTTTGTCATTGTTGTTAAGACATTTGAAATTGGAAAAGTGTTATGAGATATGGAAAGATCATGGCATTGCATTTTCATTCTATTACTATTTTGCATTGTAAATTTTGATTGAAGATATTTATTTCATGAAAGAAAATGGTGTTGTAATAAGAACTATGGAAATGTGGCATGGGGTAAATACGTGGTAAGTTCGGATATGGGGTGTAGTTAACCTTGATAAGTTGGCCTGAGTGTCCATGGTGAAAGACCAGAAAACTGCACGGATAGGTGTCGAGCCTTCCAGTTAATACCGGTAAAAATGACGATTTGGGTAGTACTTGTAGAATCTACTTGCAGACACTAGCTGTAACGCCCTCAAAATATATTCATAAATCAACCAACAATAGCATGCATAGACAAAAGAGAATAAAGCATAAATATATCCCATCAGAGTAATTTTTACAAAAAGGTATTACATGTTGACAACAAAAGTAAATGTCCTATGGGCTTACAACTTTCCAAGTCAACACTTGGTTACAAAAAGAGAGTGCTAACTCTATACAAGAAAAGCCCTTGGCTTGATATACATGTAATACATCAAACGAAAACAAAACAATAGAAGCAGTCTGTCTGCCTCTGGCCTCCCAAGCTATGTCCTTGGAGATGGCATGCTACCTGTACCTGAAAATGATGTCCCATGAAAGGTGAGCCACAGCCCAGTAGAAATATACTAAACCAACTATAAACAATGACTAAAATATTAGCAGTTGATAGATGGTCAACACTGATACATCCACTTACATCACATTACGATTCCATGACAATCATGTCCATGTTATATTTCATTTAAAAAACGTGGCTCAGAACCTGGCCAGATAATCCGACAAAGATTTCATCTCTTATTAACAATATTTCCAATTCAATTGGGATAACAACTCATATTAAACATTTCTTATATCATAATAGATACACATTTTGATGCTGTATCAATCTCAGCCAAAATCACTTCCATACTTCACAAATGATACACATTTTAGTGCTGTATCAATAACAAGTAAAAACACTTCCACACTTCACAAATGATACACATTTTAGTGCTGTATCAATGTCAAACAACATCCGGTTTAGAGGTCCATCCCCTATCTTCCCCTAAACCGTGGAGTACATCCCCTATCTCCTCCCACATAACACAATGTATATAAACAATTATCATATACATATTCAATCATTCAATACACAATTTCGATGTATTATATCAACCGCTATACTTGATAGCCTACTCAATTGATTAGTTTTAGTTTGCATAATCATCATGCATTGTCTACAACAATCAAGACTATCCTCCACCGATAGCCCAAAGCAGTTATTTCTAAACAGAAAATAAATGCACCAAATGGATAAATTATCAACATTTGCCTAGGTGAGCGATAAATTAATCCAACTATACCCTTTAATCCCATACCTTTCCAATTTGAATATTTCCTATTCAATTTCTCATCTCCCAAAATTAATTATGCAAATTAATTTATCAACAATTAAGGCTTTTTCCCATAATTACAACACCAACCCTAAGGTTCCATTTTCATCAACAATCCAACACCAAGTCCATTTTCCAATATATTACATACATAAAGGTTTTAAACGTTGAAAACCCCTCTTTTGAAAATTACACAATGGCCCCAAACTTTCTCAAAATTACCCAATAACCCCCAACATATCGAAATATCAAAATTCAAAGACAAAGCTCATAAGATGGAGTAGGATATCGCTACCTCGAAGTTAGAGCTCAAATGGAGAAGATGAAGAAATTCAAAGTGCTCCAAATCAACAATTTCTCGGATCAAAACGTAGCCCTCGACGATCAACACACTTTTTACAAAGGCACCAAGGGAGTGGAGCAGTCTAACTGGATCAAACACTAGAGAGAAGGGAGATCCTAGAGAGAGAAGCTCTCAAAAAGTGTTTTTAGAAAGTAAGAGAGAGAGAGTGAATGTAAAAAGTGATTCACAAATGCCCAGCTACCAACTGATATACAACACTCCCACTCGAGCGGAGAATAGAATGCTCGAGCGTCAAGCACAAAAATCTGAACACGCTCGAGCGCAAGAATGCCCACTCAAGCACCAAGACACAAGAATAAAGTACATTCGCTCGAGCGCGAAAACCAGTCCGCTCGAGCATAGATTTTCCCCTCCCAAAACTTTCACAGACAAAGTACTACCCGCTCGAGCGTGAAAAACACACCTGCAGAAGTTTTGCAGAGGCACGAAATACTAGGAGTGTATAAACCCCGCTCGAGCGGATCACCTGAAAACTAGGCAACAAGATTTGAGACTTAGGCTCAACCAACCTATAACACACCTACCCAAAACATCCTAAAACTCAAACACACGGAATTGAAGGATAACAACAAGATATACAACCACCAACTCCATGGAACCAAAGTCTGGAATACAACAAATACAAAATGGGAAAACCGGAATCGCTATACTAGCCTAGGGATTACTAGTGTCGTATTTACCGCCCCTATTGATTAAAATTGGAAGTTTTGAAATGTGTTGCGATTGTAAGCTTGTATTGAAAAATGGAAATCATTAAGGAGAACATGAAATGAACTTTCTTTAAAAGAGCATGGCATGGCACGAACAATGCATTTTTATTGAGAGTTGCATAACTGTATATACTTTGTGAGAATTCTCTACTGGGCTTTATGCTCACCCCTATGGGATTTGGTGCAGGTAAAGATGTGGTTATCCCGCCAAATTAAGGGCGTAGATATTTTGTGAAGAGTAAATAGCTCTCTTATTTTTGTTGTAAAATTTTTTGTACGCCAAAGGCTAAACGTGTATGGGTCCGAGAGACCATTTTGTGTAATCGGGGTATTGCCTTGGAAGATGTAAGCCCTTAAGGGCATTTTATTGTTTTGAGACTAGATGTTTCACATGCTATAGATTCATGTGTTCTTTTGTTTCGTTGAATGTATACCGCATGTGGAACTTTTGTATTAAACTCATTTATTAAATATGTGAAGATGGAAGGATTATCGTTATTGTTTAGTGAATGTTAATTAATGTGGGTAGTTCATGTTAAATTATTTTGGGGCGTTACAGTAAATTTATTTTAGAATTAATTTTAATAATTTAAATTGTTTATTTTTTAAATTTATTAAATAAAATATTCATATAAAAAATCAAAATAATTAAATATCAGTAATTATATAATTGAATCATATTTATTTTAAAAAAATAAATGATAAATATAATTTGAAAAATAATTATCTATACTTAAAAAATTAAATCATCAAAACATGATATATAATGGGCTATACGAATCTCTTAAATTTTCTTATATTGAGATCTCAATATAAGAAAATTCAAATTCTAAATTCTTAGATCACATATATAATAAGTTATAATATGTAATTTAAAGGTCAAAAATACTTGATCATCATTTTCATAAACATTTTTCAATATATATATATATAGAAAAAGAAGTTGCCCTTACCAATATACTCCCTCTGTGTCTTTGTTCTCTTGCCCCGTGCTCCTCACGTGCCTCTCAATTCTCTACGGCCCTTTCTTCTCGTAACAGCTTCTCTCTCACTGGTGACTTAAATACACCAACCTTCCATAAACCCTCTCTCTCTCTCTCTCTAAACATGCCTCGTGTATTTGCTCGTGTAGACGATGTTTATTCACTGCCATTCCTCATCGTCGAAGGAGGTACCATCACCGTCAAAATCCCTCAAATCAACCACAATGACTCTTTTTCGCCGTCGTCATCTCCGTCTCCGTCTTCTTCACTAATTATAGTAATCATCATCATCGCCTCATCTATCATCGTCACTGCCTCTCTCTACCTCCTCCTCCGTTTCATAACTCACCACTGCAACAACCTGTAACACCCCGAAATAATTCAACACAAACTATCCACATTAATGAACATTCACTAAACAATAACAATAGTCCTTCCATCTTCACCCATATAATATATGAGTTTAATACAAAAGTTCCAGATGCGGTATACATTCAACGAATCAAAAGAATACATGAATCTATAACATGTAGAGCATCTAACCTCAAAATAATAAAATGCCCTTAAGGGCTTACATCTTCTAAGACGATAGCCCGGTTACACAAAATGGTCTCACGGACCCATACCAAATTAGCCCTAGGCTTTACAAAGATTACAACAAAAGATAAGAGAGTTATTTACTCTTCACAAAATATCCACGCCCTCAGTTTGACGAAATCACCACATCTTTACCTGTACCAAGTCCCATAGGGGTGAGCATAAAGCCTAGTAGAGAATTCTCACAAAGTATATACAGTTATGCAACTCCAATAAAATGCAAATGTTAATGCCATGCCATGCACCTTTTAAAGCAAATCCATTTCATACTCTTTTAAGGATTATCATCTTTCAACAAAATTTGCAATCTTAACTTATTTCAAAACTTCTAATTTTCAATCAATAGGGGCGGTAAATACGACACTGGTAATTCCTAGGCTGGTGTTTGCAAGTAGACTCTACAAGTACTACCAAACTGTCATTTTTACCGGTATTAACCGGAAGGCTCGACACCTATCCGTGCGGTTTTCTGGTCTTTCACCATGGACACTCAGGCCAACTTATCAAGGTCAACTACACCCCATATTCGGACTTACCACGTATTTACCCCATACCATATTTCCATAGTTCTCATTATAATATACTCTTTCTCAAGGTAAACATTTTCCAATTCATTTCAAGATGTGCAAATTGATAATAGATCAAATGATGACATGATGCAATACATAATATTTCATAACATCTCTACATTTCAAACTTCTCTACAACAATATTTCACAAATAACCATCAATTCATAGCAACAATAACCTTCTCATCATGCCCAAATCACAACAAGCTAGCCACTTCAAGGAAATAGGTGATATTCTCAAAATAATTTCTTTAAAATTTCACTACATTCACATTTCATGGTGTATAATCATTCACCACCTTCCAACAACATAAGTTCAAGCATTTAACAACATATTATAATAGCATTTTGTGTCTCATATATCAAATAGGTTTCCATTTTACCAAACAAACTATGAGGTTTACTCTCATTCATCCTCTTGACACAAAATGGTAAAAAGTTTCATAGATATTTCCTTATTTTCCAAAATCCCCAAATTCTAGGGTTTTCTTTGAAAACAAATCTTCCTTATTTTTCCATGAAAATACCATCAAAATACTTTTCATGAGTTCAATAGAGGTAAACCCTCTAGAAATAATAAAAGATTGAGATACAAACCCTCTCTCAAAACTCTCTCTATAATTTGAATTAAAATCTAAAATCAACACAAAACCTCAAGAACACTTTTAAATCAACAATAATGTGGCAAAACTTGTATATATGACTTAAGAAATCCCTACCTTAAGCTTGATGAAGAAAAAGTGAAACCCTAGCTTCAAGATGAAGAGAAGCCTTGATTATCACCACACCAAGAAAGCCCTAGCTTGATCTTCAAGATGAGGGAATGAGGATGATGATCTAAACCCAATAAGTTGCAAGAATCAAGGAATTTTAATGTTTGGGGATGTTTTCTAGAGAGAAGAAGTGGAACACTAGGGTTTTGAGTGAGAAAAGAGCCCCAAAGTGATATACAATTCGGCCCAAAAGAGATATAAAAACAGAGATTCGGCTGCCCAGATGTCCCGCACGTGCGACACTCTTCCCCCGCACATACGGAGCCTCACTCCCGCACATGCAGCTCTCAACCCTACAAGTGCGGCCCTCCCGTACGCACCTAGCTCCGTACCTGCATATTTTGTAGTGTGCAGCCTTAGCCCTCCCCGAAAATCTGCACGTGCGGCACCTCTTCCGCACGTGCGGCCCTAGGCCCCCGCATGTGCGGCTAGCCAACAACCCAGAAATTTTTTTGGTTTAAACCCCCGGGCACTCCGAACCTGACCTCATGCTTCCCAGAACAGGTGAAACCAACACCGACGAAAACAAGAGCAAGAACTTAAGTTGATCATAACATCCGAACGTTCCAAACCCAACAAGAGCAAAGAGAGAACGGAGTAAAAGCGAAGGAAAAAGAAAACAAGACCCGGTCGTCACACAACCGCTCATTCGTCGCCATAGATGACATTGTCTCCTCCGCCGTAGATGACGTTGTCTCCTCTAGAAACAACCATGACGATTCAAATTGCGATCGGTGTTTGTACTAGCAGCAAAACTCCCCCAACGATTTGATCAACTCTCTTCCTCTTTTCACTTTCGATTCCGTCACCGAAAACATTGTTAGCGGCGACTGCGTTGTGTGTTTATCGAAGTTCAAAAGGAACGATCAGCTATGATTACTTCCTTTTTGTTGTCATGCTTTCCATACTGATTGCATTGACGCGTGGCTTTCATCCAATCAAACGTGTCTGTTGTGCAGGTCCGCTGTGTATCCTACTGAGAAAGATGTACTAAATAAAATATTTTCATCCACAGTTCTAGAAGATCACGGGAATAGTTTCCGGATTGAGATTGGAATCGTGAGTCGACGATGAGGTAGGTCCAATTCCAGCGATGGTCGAAGATCGTACTCAATCGGCTCGTTCGACTATATTGTCGACGAAGGCTACGAAGTCTCCATAGATTCCACACATCGGTGAGGACTCTCTGATTGTACTTTCGTTAGCAAGGACTTGACTAGAGTACTGGTGGTGGTGAACGCGCTGCCGGGAGAGAATTTAGCTTCTGAAGTCGCTGGACGAAGCTGGGTGAGAGACTACGTGGATCGACTTGCATCGATTTCATCTCGCACCGATTTCATCTCGCACGGTATCATTTAGCAGCTCTAGCAGGTTTTTCACTGGTAGTAGTCGCCAGAGCAACACGGTTGTCGCCGTCGACAAGGAATTGGAGGCTAATCGTATTGGAGAAGAGATAAGTGAGTTGTTTTGGTGGTTCTCAGGGCTATGATTGGTAAATTTAATTCATTTTTTATGCAATTCAGATTTTCAAAAATTAATTCCAATTTTTTGCTTCAAATATACAGACTCGATTATGTAGCAAAAAATTGGAATGATTCAATTTTCATATATTTCTATTAAATCATTATACATATATTAGGGTTCTATAAATGGATATAGCAGTGGCTAAAGTCTTTTAGGTATGTAAATCTCTGTTAATGATTTTGTTGCATTTTGTATGAGTAAAAAAAGTATTTTCAAGTGAATGATATTCTTTATAAATATTTGTGACACCCTAAATATTTAATTAATACCACAACCAATAATAATAATAATAATAATAATAATAATAATAATAATAATAATAATAGTAGTAGTAGTAGTAGTAGTGGGTGTGATAGTAAAATAAATAATTAATTTCTGTTGGTATGCGGTAAAGTGTAATTTAATTAGGATTTAGTTGGTTTATATAATTATGTTAAAGAACTAGGCCAAAGTATAATTATCACAAATATTCATTAGATAAGCATCAATCTATGAGATTTATGATCAAATCTAGGGGGATTTAAGCTATGGCCACGTGTTGGCCTGAGGGCACATTTGCTTCCCTATAAATAGGGAGGAGTTGTGCAAGAGAAGTGCGAATCATAAAAAAAAAAATTAAAAAAAAATTAAAAAATATTGAAGGGAGGAAACTTATAGTAAGAAGGGTTGTGATAGTGGAAAGTAAAGGCTAAGGGTCAATATTAAAGTAAGTTATATTATACCTTGAGTCACTATAATATATTTTACGTATATTTTGAATTCCTATAATTTATTTTATACAAGTTATATTCTATAAATTATATTAATATTTCAATTACTTGGGTTATTTTCTAAACTCTATTTATTTAAAATGAAACCCATGGATATGTTTATTTAAATTTTAGACAGTATTTGACAATGACCTTACAAACAATTATGTTTTGTAAGTACCACCACGGGAGGCTCACGCCTTAGGGGACTTAAATAACCATTGGCCTCTGTTTGGCCACTTTGTGGTCTTCTGTTTGTCATAGATCCATTGACCTCTGTTCTGACTGTCACTCCGGTGACCTCTGTTCTGTTATGTTCTGTACTGTGGTTATAGTTATTTAATTACATAATTTCTGTGTTTCAGTTTCTGCCACTTTAAATCATTCGTTTATTCAAATTAAGTTCTGTTACTATTTTAGCTTAAATAACTATACATGGTTATTTGGTATTCCCTGTACTCTTGGCATAATATTTCTCACTCTGTTGTGTGCTTATAACTATTACCCTTTCAGGTGATAAGATGTAAGGGAGACCCATAACCTC
Source organism: Camellia lanceoleosa (assembly GCA_025200525.1). Taxonomy (NCBI): domain Eukaryota; kingdom Viridiplantae; phylum Streptophyta; class Magnoliopsida; order Ericales; family Theaceae; genus Camellia; species Camellia lanceoleosa. The sequence continues at coordinate 65,236,939 of CM045769.1, read as the reverse complement.
ACGTAGTAGAACCCACACGAGAATTTGATGTTGAACCATCATGTTGTTTTTCTTTTCTTTTTTTATTTATTTTATTTTTGTTTCCTTTTGCTTTTACTCAAGGCCGGTCACTGAATAATAAAATAATAAAAACCCTATAGATGTATTTTCTCTTATTAAAATAGTAAAATAAAGTAAATTTTCTATTTAATTATTTTTATTTCCTTCTGCGTCCGCATGCGCCATGTAATTTGCCACAATTATAATAAAGTAGTGAGTTACAATTCCAACCCTAAACCCTTGGGGCTGGGTCGTGACAATATTAATATGCAAAATCATAATATTTTTCTTGATTTTGTAATTAAGTTTTGAAGACAACACTAACAGATATTTTCCCTTAAAATAAGGTACTAAATTATGTAAGCATTAAATTTTAAAGATCTTTTTTAATCATAAAAGGAATGAATACATATAAATATTTTTTCCCCTTTTATTTTCCTTCTTAAATTCAAAATTTAAAATTTTAATCAGTGTGTTCGATTTTAATTTTCAAAATTCAATTTTTTAAAAATTGAGTTTTTTTTGTTTTTGTGTATTTTTTTTTTTTTGGTAAGCAATTTTTTTTAAAATTGTTTTAGATGTACCTTACTTAGATGTATCTAAAAAGTAAAATATTTTTTAAAAAATATTTTCAAAAACTAATAAATATACAAGAATACGAAAAATATATTGAATTTTTATATTTTTTTTATATTTTTGGTATTTGGTGAATTTTTTAAAGATTTTTTTTTTTTACAAATATTATACTTTTTAAATGTATTTACATTAGGTGTATCTATAAATTAAAAAAAAAATTTGTTTAAAATATTAAAAAATTCAATAAAAAATATATGAAAAGTAAAAAAAATTAAATTTTTTGAAAAGGAAATCTTGAAAATCATAACGAAACAGAGTGAATGTGTTTCAATAGAATGTTTTCATTTCTACAAAAACGTAAATAAAAGAAGTTCCATACAAAAACAATTGAACTTTAAGAAAAAATACATAAAGTAATAAATCTTATAATTTTTTTTAAAAGTATTTTTCTTGAATTAGACAAGTAAAGAAATTATCACAATTCACAAGTAGAACTTGCGCGCGCGCGCGCGCGCACACACACACACATATATATATAGAGAGAGAGATATTGCTTACAGTTGACTTGAACCATGGGTAAGGAGCTTCTCAATTTATGTAGCTAGGAAAACCCTAGAACGTTGATTGACTACTTGCTTTTGCCCAAATATATAGCACTGGCCTACAACCGGGCTATCGTGCTAGTCACGATTTCAAATTTGGAATAGGCCCAAATATTTATTGCATGCTCCTATATCATGTGTAAATAGATGATATGTCATAATTTTAAAAATTTTAAATTTTTATAATTTCTATAATAGGCGGCATTATAATTTTAAAATGGTAATATCAGTTATATTGGTACACTAATTAATATATTAATGAGTACATGTAGGACTACCGTTCTTTAATTCCTTAATCAATATTATAAATTAATACCAAAGCATATTCAACTTGGTATTTTGGAAAACATTGTTAGATAGTTTTAGAATATTATGCAACATTTATTTCATAGTATTTTTAGCTAATGAGAAACAACATTATTTTTTTAGATTGGGAATGAGAAACAACATTATCACATATAAATCTATTGAATAATTATTCTATCAAAATATCACATTTAATTCACACGCTTTTGAAGTCAATATACCAATTCTATTTTAATTTCTCAAGATTATATATAAGATTGTAGATAAAACTGAAAGTTTTGGATCTTTAGAGACATTTTTATGTAATCTATACTATAATTATGTTTCGCATGCTTATTTGGATTAAAATAGTCATATAAGACAAAATTAGCAATTTTAGTCCAATAGGACAAAATGTCACATTCAAATCATTTCATTTTTTCTCTCACAAAAGTTAAAAAGACGGAAAAAAAAAAAAAAAACCTATCCCAAACGAGGCTTTTTAGCCAAAGGATAAAATAGCTAAAAAGTCAAAAAGCTAACCCACATCCAAAACGAAGGCTATATATATTATAACAAAATATGTTTTTGTGAGAGCCTTGTGAAGTTGCGAGGACTCCAAAACCTTATAATCAATTTGTGAATTTGTTAAATTAAAAAAAAATTAAAAAGTAATACTCCCTTCGTACCAAAATATTAGTCCTTTATTCTATTTTTTATTATCCCAAAATATTAGTCCATTTTCAAAAATTAAGAACAAAAATAATATGAATTTCCTATTTTGCCTTTCTTTTAAATTCATTAACAATATATAAAGTACAATCATGACAATTGATATTCCCTAAAAAAATGTACTATCAAAGGATAATTTTGAAAATTTAATTTTTTTAAAGTGCAATAATTGTACTACAAAAAAAAAAATTTGAATTTCTCAAAAGGAACTATTATTTTGGGATGAAGAGAGTATTGACTAATCTGTAACGCCCTCAAAATAAACCCATTAATCATACAATCTTGACATGCTTAGACATAAGAAAGTAAAGCATAATTTCATTCATCATAGTATTCATTACAAAAGTATTACATGTTGACATCAAAAGTAAATGCCCTACGGGCTTACAACTTTCCAAACCAACACTTGGTTACAAAAAGGAGAGTACTAACTCAAAACACAAAATAAGCCCTTGGCTTGATATCCATGTAATACAAGAAAGATAATCACAAAAAGAGAAGCCTTCAACTTCTACAACCTCCCAAGCTAAGGCCTTGGAGGCAGCATATCACCTGCACCTGAAAATAATGTCCCATATAGGGTGAGCCAATGTCCAGTAGAGATATGCTAAACATAATATGAGCAATAACTAAAACATGAGCATTTGATCAATGTTTAATCTCACAAAAACCAACTTAACACATTTCAGTCCCATGACGGGTATGTCCATGTTTCATTTCACTTTCCTTTACTTGACCATTATTCAATTCATAACATGGCTCAGAACCTGGCCAACCATTTAATGAGACTACGACTCATTTTAAAGCATTTCCTTATTAAATGAGATAACAACTCATATCAAAACACTTCCATACTTCATAATAGATACACGTATTTGTTGTATCAATATCATTCTAAAACACTTCCATACTTCATAATAGATACACGTATTTGTTGTATCAATGGAGTCCATCCCCTATCTCCTCCCAAATAAAATCCGATTTAGGAGTCCATCCCTTATCTCCTTCCAAACCGTGGAGTACATCCCCTATCTCCTCCCATACAATATAATGTATATAAACAATTATCATGCACATGATCAACCAATACACAGATTTGATGTATTATTCCAATCGTCATATTCGATGACATATTCAACCGATTAGTTTTAATTTACCTAATCATCATGCAGTGTCTACAACAATCAAGACTATTTTCCACCGATAGCCCAAAGCAAATATTTCTAAATAGATAATAAATGCATCAATAGATAAAATTATCTACAATTTCAAAGGTGAGTGATTAATCAATCCAACTCCACCATTCATTCTCAAAATTACTCAATTTCATTATTTCCAACTCAATTTCATTATTTCCATAGCTTTCCAAATTAATTATACAAATAATTAATTGCAATAAAATTAGGGCTTTTTCCATTTTTCTCAATATTGACCCAAAGGCTCAAAACATCTTCAATGACATCAATACCCTCATTTTATGACCCAAAACACACACATGTGGGTCAAAATAACAAAACCCCTCTTTTCTCATTTTGAAAACCCTAACATCCAAAATTACCCAACATCAACATCGAATCAAAATGGCCAAACGTCTATGTTAAAGATCATATACATGAGTAGTTATCCCTACCTCAAATTCGGAGCTCAAAGGAGAAGATGAAGAAATTTGAAAGTGCTCCAAACCCCAATATTTTCGGATCAAAATGTAGCCCTCAACAAGCTCCATACCTTTTAGAAAGGCCTAAGGGTAGAAAATCACTCCTACTAGATCAAACCCTAGAGAGAAGTTAGAGTTTTAGAGTGAGGTGCTCTCCAATGGAGGTTTTGAAAAAGTAGGAGAGAGAGAGAGAAAGTTAAAAAGTGATCCAAAATATCACTTTTCGGACTGATATACAATTCGCCCTGCTTGAGCGTGGAACTCCTCGCTCGAGCGTCACACACAGACTCACGCTCGAGTGTGAAAAGCACCGCTCGAGCGTCGATTGCATACTTGCAGAAGTTTTGCAGACATGGTCCCTGCTCGAGCGTCAGAATCCCCGCTCGAGCGGAGGAACAAAATTAAAGAGGTCCGCTCGAGCGTCAAAAGCCCTGCTCGAGTGTCTGAAGACCTGCAGAGCAAAATGCTAAGAGATGAAAAACTACGCTCAAGCGTCAAAACTCCCGCTCGAGCAGAGAAGCAAAACGAAGGCCCGCTCGAGCGTCAAAAGCCCCGCTCGAGCGTGAAGGCCAAAATCTGAGCATCAACTCTAGGCTTTCAAACACAACCAACCTGTTTCAAACCTGGCCAACACAACCTAAGACTCAAATACAAAGAGTAAATGATAGAAATGAGAATATGACAACAACACATCCACGGAACCGAGTCCGGAATACAATAAATAAAGAAGGGAAAACCGGGATCGCTATATAATCTATTAAAGTATATAGTTTTTAAAATATTAATTCCATAATTTATAATTTTCAAAAGGAAAGATAAAAAATATTTCATATCTTTTCAATCTAATCTCTTGATTTTTATTTTCTTTCCAAAAAATATATATATATGTATATATATTTTAACTTGCTTCTCTCTCTCTCTCTCTCTCTCTCTCTCTCTCTCTCTCTCTTCTCAATTTATCTCTCTCCTATTGATTGGCTAATCCATAAAACTTTTCTTTAGTGACAACTTACATACCCTAAAGAAGTTATATCATGCCAAAAAATAACCCACCACTTTCAATATCTTTTTTCCAAGATTTTAAAGGTTAGTTGATATTTAATTTTTCACCTTCTTTTCATTACATTTTATGGCGAAAGCTTTTTTGACTTTTTGGGTTAAAATCTATAAAATAATAAAAATAGACTAAAATAATTAATAAGACAAAATATCATATCAAATCCATAATCATATTACTTTTTCTCTTACAAACATCACATCAAACTACCTTCCCAAACACAAAAATTTTAGCCTACTAAAATAGACAAAAACTAAAACAGCCTACTAAAATAGCAACTTCTCAAACACCCACTTTGTAAGATTCACACCACGTTGTTTTCAAACTCTTTTTTATCCTTGAAGATAATTATATACTAGCATATCACTTGTGCTATGTACGAAATAAAATAATATATTATTTAATAAAAATATGATAATTATATTTAATTTTTTCATATTTTGTAAAATAAAAATTAAATGAAAGCTAGCCAATCAAGATTTTCTTAATTGTTTAAAATTAAGAAAATTAAAAAAAATTAGTATGAGATATTGACCATAAGACTTCTCACTAAAAATCTCATTTTGCATATATAAATGGGAGAATAAGATTCATTTTATGTAAATGAAATAATTCATTTTTTCTTTCTTTTCTCAATGTGCGATTATAAAATAAAAGTCAAATGAAAGCTAGTCAATAGAGATTTTCTTAATTGTTTAAAAGTTAACAATGGTTTAGGCAAGAAATTTATTTTGAATCAAGCAATCTTAACTGTTTAATATTTAATTAGGTCAATCTTTAATTTATTTTGAATTAAACAAATTTAGCCAATATATTTTGATAAAACTGCTATAATTGCAGTTAAACTAGCAAATCAGTCAAACTGAAAATGGTTCACCCTATCGCCTAGGTCAAAAAATCAACCAACTTGTACAAAAATTAATTAATTAAAACTTTTAATTTTTATTTGAATTTTAAAATTTAACTATCTTGAACTGAAACATACACAACACTACAATATTAAATGAGAGCATAAAGTTTATATAGTGAAACGACTCATTTTTTCCTCATTTTCCTGATGTGGGATTGTAAACTAAAAGCTAACAGTTGATTAGACAGAAAGTTCATTTCTAATCAAACAATCTTAGTCGTTCAATTTTTAATAAAGTCAATCTTAGTTTATTTCAAATCAAATAAATTTAAGCAATATATTTTTGTAAAACAGCTAAAATCATGGTTAAACTAGTGAATCAGTCAAACATAAAAGGATTCATCCTAATCGGTTAAGTCAAAAGACTAACTAATTTACAACAAAATTAATTAATTAATACCTTTAAATTTTATTTTAACATTTAAACCATCTTGAACTGAAATATGCACAATACTATAATATTAAATGAGAGTATAAGATTCAATTTATATAAGTAAAACAACTCACTTTTTATTTCATTTCTCAATGTGAGATTGTAATTATTTTTAAGTTAAATATTATAAGAGTTTTAAAATTTTAAACAAAATTATTTTTAAAATCAAAACATTTATCTGGGATTATAAAATAAAAGTTAAATGGAAGCTAATTAATTGAGTTTTTTTTAATTGTTTAAAATTAAGAAAACAAAAAAAAGTAGTATTGATTATAGAGATTCTCACTAAAAATCTTCTTTTACTTATATGAATAGGAGCATAAGATTCACTTTATATAAGTGAAACAATTCACTTTTTCTTTCCTTTCCCGATGTGGGATTGTAAAATAAAAGTTAAATGGAAGCTAACCAATGGAGATTTTTTTAATTGTTTAAAATTAAGAAATTTCAATAATTTATATAAATTGGAGCATAAGATTCACTTTATGTAAATGAAACAATTCATTTTTTCCTTTTTTCCCCCCAATTTAGGATTGTAAAATAAAAGGTAAATGAAAGCTAGTCAATTGAAACAATTCACTTTTTCTTTCTTTTCCTGATATGGGATTGTAACACTTTACATAAGTAAAACAACTCACTTATTATTTCTTTTCTCAATGTGGGATTGTAATTATTTTAAAGTTAAATATTATGTGAGTTTCAAAATCTCATACAAAATTATTTTTAAAATCAAAACTATGTGGGATTGTAAAATAAAAGCCAAATGAAAGCTAACTAATGGAGAGTTTCTTAATTGTTTAAAATTAAGAAAATCAAAAAATGTCACGCCCATATTTTTATTACTCGGATAGCATTACCAATATTCATTAATTAAGTTCATTTACAAATGACAACTCATCCTTGGATGAAATGATTAATAATTAAATATACATATTCCCTCTTGTGATACAATAAAGACATTTACATATGAATAAAAGGAATGCCCTGAGGCTTACAACAAAAGAGATGACACTACTCTTTACAAAAAAAATAGCACTCAGCCAAACAAACAAATGAAGTATTACAATCCATCACTACATTACACTTATGAAATGGTAAAACCCATTGTTTGATCTTCAAATTCGAAAAGCATTCCCTGTACACATGTATAGGCAGGGGGTGAGCAACCACTAGCTTACGAAACAATTTTATATTAAAACTATAACGCCCCGAAATAATACAACATGAACTACACATATTAATGAACATTCACTACACAATGACAATAATCCTTCCATCTTCACATATTTAATAAATGGGTGTAACACGAAAGTTCCACATGTGGTATACATTCATAACATAAAAGAATATATGAATCTATAGTATGTGAAGCATCTAATCTCAAAACAATAAAATGCCTTTAAGGGCTTACATCTTCCAAGGTAATAGCCCGGTTACACAAAATGGTCTCTCGGACCCAAACAAATTAGCCCTTGGCTTACAAAAGATCACAACAAAAGTAAGAGCTAAGTACTCTTTACAATTATTCGCGCCCTCAACTTGGCAAGATCACCATGTCTTTACCTGCATCAAAGTTCCATAGGGGTGAGCATAAAGCCCAGTAGAGAATTCTAACAAAGTATATATAGTTATGCAATTCTTAATGAAATGCAAATGTCAATGCCATGCCATGCTCTTTTCAAAGACAATTTCATTTCATGCTCTTCTTGAAGATCTCAATTTTTCCAATAAAAGTTTTCCATCTCAACACATTTCAAACTTCCAATTTTAATCAATAGGGGCGGTAAATATGGCACTGGTAATCCTTAGGCTGGTGCCCACAAGTAAACTCTACGAGTACTACCAAACTGTCATTTTTACCGGTGCTAACCGGAAGGCTCGCCACCTATCCGCGTGGGTTTCTGCCTTTCACCATGGACACTCAGGCCAACTTATCAAATCATCTGCACCCCCTATCCGGACTTACCCCATAAACTCGTTTCTATTAGTTTTCATTACAATATAATCCTTCTCAAAATAAACATGATGAGAATGTGCAATAATGATAATAAATCATTTCATGCGCACTAATGATAATAAATCAAATGGAAATGAGATGCAATAACTAATATCTCATAACATTTCTCTATTTTCAAAATGTCTTGACAACAATAATAAACAAATACCTTTCTCACTTTCACAATATGTTTCTCATTTCGCAAGATAACCATGTGTCTTCAACACACCACCACAATTTCTCAACAATAATTAATCATGACCAAACCTTTCAATATGTCCAGCATGTCATCTTTCATTTCATTTTCCATGACGCTAATATTAAACATTTTTACATCATCTATGGCACTTAACAACTTGCCATCTTACAACTCTACGCATATATACATTTATCAATGGAATTTAAAAGTGGACCTCCATTTTTATACATACACCAAGAAGTTGCTATTTGCAACTACATCATAAAATCAATGCTCATTCACCCTTCAATCACAAGAAAAGAAGAACTTCCATAGGCCTTTCTACATTTTAAGAAAATCCCCAATTTCTAGGGTTTTTATCAAAAACTCAACATTTCTTCACTTCATGGTGAGAACCCAATCAAAATCATGTTTTTCTTAAATTTTGTAGAAGAACATCCTTGTGGATAGGAAAAAGATGAAGATCAAACCTATTTCCTTCAAATTTCCTCAACATTTGGAGTAAAACACAAAATCAACACAACTAGTTCAAGAAGGCTTTTAAATCATCATTTATCTTACATAACATGTATATATAACTCAAGAAATCCCTACCTCAAGGTGTTAATGTTGAAGAGAAGATGGAACCCTAGCTTTTGATGGAAGATCCTTCAATATCTACCACACCAAGAGAGACCCTAGCTCTAGATCTTCAAGATTTTGAGGAAGATGTTGATGATCTTGACTTAAGATTTGCAAGAATGTAAGTGTTTTAGGTATTTGAGGGAGTTTTCTAGAGAGAAGGGGGAGAAAAATAGGGTTTAGAGTGAGAGAGAGATGACCAAAATGAGAGACATAGTTGGACCAAAAAGATACAAAAAAACAGAGTTTCGGACTGCCCAATTGGCCGCTCGTGCGGCCTTCCCCACCGCTTGTGCGGCCCACCTCCACTGCTTGTGCGTCGATTTCAGAATGTAAAATTCTGGGTTTCAACCTCCATCGCTCGAGTGGCCTAGCCCACCGCTCGTGCGGCCCATCCCCGCACGTGCGGCCCAGGCCCAGCCACCCAAAATTTATGCTTCGCTCCCGGCACTCCGGACTCACCCGTGCACCCTCCAGAACAAGCAAAATTCAACACCAAATAAAATAAGAACTAGAAAACCATTTCCCAGACGTTTCAAACCCAATGAGGATAAAAGGAAAACGAAGTGAAAAGAGAAAGAAAGAAAAAGGAAAAGACCCGGTCGTCACAAAAACATTAGAAGATATACATGTACAAAGGCTATAGCGATCCTGGTTTTTCCTCCATTGGTTTTGTATTCCGTACTCGGTTTCGTGGTTGTCTGTTGTTGTATATGTTGCATTTCCATTCTTTAACTTTTTGAATTTGAGTTTAGAAATGTCTTGGGTGTGTTTCGAACAGGTTGGTTAAGTTTTAGTCTCTATTCTTGTTGCCCAGATTTTTGATAATCCGCTCGAGCGGAGTTTGTATCCTTTCAGCATTTTGTGCGTCTACAAATATACTGCAGAGGTGTTTTTCACGCTCGAGCGGCATTCCTTACACTCGAGCGGGTCTAAGATCGAGCTGGTATCTTTGCGCTCAAGCGGGTGTACAAAGTTTGTAAAAGTACTGGAGGAGTGTATTCTACGCTCGAGCGGGTCTATTTGCGCTCGAGCGGGTAGTGCTTTGCTGTTGTGCCTTGGCGCTCGAGCGGGTTAAGTTTTTGTGTCTTACGCTCGAGCGTCCTATTCTCCGCTCGAGCGGACCATACGTATATCAGATCGCGACTGTGTCATTTTAAATCACTTTTTCGACTCTCTCTCTCTCTCTCTAACTTTCCAAAACCCTCATTTGAGAGCTCCTCTCTCTAGAATACAACTTCTCTCCTTGAAATCATCTATCTCTAGTGATCTTCCACCCTTGTCCCATTGTAAAAAGTGTGGAGCTTGGCGTGGTCTTCATTTTGATCCGAAAAAGTTAGTGATCGGAGCATCTTGAGTTTTGTCCTTCTTCTCCTTTGAGCTCCGAAATTTGAGGTAGGGATAACTACTCATATTTATGGTCTTTGACATAAACATGTAGTCATTTTGATTTAATGCTGTAGTTGGGAAATTTTGGGTGTTAGGGTTTCAAATCTTGAAATGTGTAAAGAGGGGTTTTTGTTCCTTTGAACTATACATGTGTATTTGGGTCTCAAAATGAGGTTATTGATGTTTATTGATGATATTTGGATCTTTGGGTCAATATTGAGAAAAAGGGAAAAATACCTTAGTTGGGTTTAATAGGGTCATTAGAGTAATTAATGACATTTATTATGAGAATGTGAAATTGGTTTGGGAATAATGAAATTGGGAAAGTATGAGATGGAATGGTGTAGTTGGATTGATTAATCACTCACCTATGAAAATGTTGATAATTTATCTATTTGATGAAATTGTTATCTATTTAGAAATTATTACTTTGGGCTATCGGTGGAGGATAGTCTTGATTGTTGTAGACACTGCATGATGATTAGGCGAATTAAAACTAATAAATTGAGCATGTCATTGAATATGACGGATGGAATAATACATTGAATATGTTCTTTGCTTGATCATTGTATATGATAAGTGTTTAATACATTGTATATGTATGTTGTTTGGGAGGAGATAGGAGATGTACACCACGGTTTGGGAGGAGATAGGGGATGCACTCCTAAACCGGATGTTTAGGAGGAGATAGGGGATGGACTCCAGTGATAACTAAGTTGGCTGGAGTGTCCAGAGTGAAAGTCCCGAAATCCTAATTGCGTTTGCATAATGTAGATAAATTAAAGTATTGAAATGACAATGATATGAGTTGTAGTCTCATTTGAAATTGAAGTATTGTTGATATGAGTTGTAGTCTCATTATACACTGTCTGGATGAACAGAGAACCATAATTATGATTTGGTTTGGATTATGGAATGGAAAGGAATGGAAATCATATACATAAATGTATCTATGATTATGGATTGGTTATGAAAGGGATGTACGTTAGTTTATATGAGTTAAACATTTATCAAATGCTAATGTTTTAGTTATTGCTCATATTATATTTAGCATATTTCTACTGGGCGTTGGCTCACCCTATATAGGACATCATTTTTAGGTTCAGGTGATATGCCACCTCCAAAGACGTAGCCTGGGAGGCTTTGAGGCTGATAGATCTTTTTGTTGTTCTCTTTTGGTATTACATATAAATTCAAGCCAAGGGCTAAATGTGTATTTGAGTTAGTACTCTCTTTTTGTAACCAAGTGTTAGCTTGGAAAGTTGTAAGCCTGTAGGCCATTTACTTTTGTCGTCAACATGTAATACTTTTGTAATGAATACTCTGATAAATAGAAATATACTTTATTCTCACATGTCTATGGATGTCTTGAATGTTGGGTTTATATGTATTATTCTGAGGGCGTTACAAAGTTTGTGCCGGAATAAGATGTGTCAAGTATATACATAAGTACATTTACAAGGGTTATGATCATACAACGATGGTGTTGGGATCGATAAATGAGATTCAACAATATCTCGATGCAAGGTATATTGGACCTCCAGAAGCTGCTTGACGAATATTTGGTCATCCTTTCCATGCAGAGATGCCAACAGTTGTACGATTAGCACTTCATTTACCTGGAATACATCGCATTGTTTTTAACCCAGAAGAGTCATTAGAAACGATTCAATCTAGAGTTGGTCAACAAATATCAACTCTTACTGGCTTCTTTGCATATTGTGTTGCCAATGAAGATGAATGTCCATTCACTTATCAAAAATTTCCATTCACTTATCAAGAATTTCCACAACATTTTGTTTGGCTCAAGTCGGAAAAGAGATGGAAATCAAGAGAATGGGGATATGCAATTAGTAGAATGTACTTTGCTAGCCCTAATTGTGATGAAAGATTTTATCTGCGTTTGTTATTAACTATTGTCAAAGGACCAAAGTTGTTTCAATCTTTACGCACGGTCGATAATGTTGTACATGATACATTTAAATTAGCATGTGTTGCAAGGGGTCTTTTAGAAGATGATGAAGAATGGATACAATGCTTGAAAGAGGCCGCAGTTATGAAAACTGGATACCAATTGAGGAGATTGTTTAGTATTATTCTCATCCAGTGCTCTCCACTAAATCCATGTGCATTATGGAATCAATTCTTAATGGATATATGTGATGATCTTGCACATAAGATTCGTACATTGTTTGCCATTTCTAACCCAACTGAGGCTCAAATTGAAGATTATGGTCTCTATCTTTTGAATCAAATGCTTCATGAATCAGGCAAATGTTTAATTGACTTCCCACCCATGCCTCAACCTACTGCAAATTGGAGTGTAGTAGTTGGTAATCGATTGATATTCAAACATCAACAGCTGCAAAATGAGGCACAACGGGCAGATCTATAAATTACTATTGATTCTCTCAACAATGGACAACGGAATGCTTATAACACAATCACTTCTTCAATTTTTCATAATAAAGGAACTGTTTTCTTTCTGAATGGGGGTGCAGGAACAGGGAAAACATTTTTGTACAATACGATTGCATTAAAATGTCGCAGCCTTGGGCATATCGTTGTTACTATGGCTTCATCTGGAATTGTATCATTGTTATTGGTAGGAGGTCGCACTGCACATTCAACATTTTTCATTCCGTTAGATGTCTTGGAAAATTCACTTTATGGGTTACCCAAACAATCATTACAAGCTGAGTTGTTTAGAGAAACAAAACTCATAATTTGGGATGAAGTTCCTATGCAACATAGACATTGTGTTAAGGCGGTTGATCGTACATTGAGGGATATTCGTGATAGTGAAAAGGCATTTGGGGGTATTACTGTTGTTCTTGGTGGAGACTTTCGACAAATCTTACCAATTATACCCAAAGGAGTTCGTGAGCAAATTGTGAATGCATCATTAAGACACTCTGTTATATGGAAGCAAATACATATCTTAACTTTGGATTTGAATATGCGCTTGAATCATGGAGACCATGAAAATGATATTTTTGCAAATTTTGTTGATAGAGGTAACACTACTTTAACCTTTTTCTTTATTATAAAGATTATTTTAAATTAATAAATTGTGTTTACACTCATATATTTTTTAATTGATTTCACTTTTTTTAGATTGGGACTAATCCTCAAGAAATCATCAACCTTCCACCAACAATACACAAGTGTCAAGATTTGAATGAATTACTCTCTACAGTTTACCCACAGTTGAATATGATAGAGACGTCGACCCCAACATTTTTAACTGAACGCATCATTCTATCTGTGCGTAACGATGATGTCAGTGACATTAATGCTATTGCGTTGAATATCTTTCTAAGGAGATTATATACTTATTTTGCAGTAGATAAAATGTTTGAAGATAAAGAAATTGATCCTACCATTACAAATAGATATCCTAATGAATATTTAAATTCATTGGATCCTCCTGGGCTACCAACTTTTAAGTTGGAATTGAAAGTGGGTTGTCCAATAATATTGTTAAGAAATATTGCACCGAAAGATGGACTATGTAATGGTACAAGATTGATGGTTACTAGGTGCGACACTCGCATAATTGAAGCTCAAATTTTAACTGGAGAAAAGTTTGGCAATTTGGCATTCATACTAAGGATATCTTTGACACCATCTTCTTCACAAATGCCTTTCCAAATGACAAGACGTCAATTTCCAGTTCGATTAGCATATGCCTTGACCATTAATAAATCTCAAGGACAATCTGTGAAATTTGTTGGGGTTGATTTGCGCATACAAGTGTTTAGCCATTGCCAATTATATGTAGCATTGTCCAGATGTACATCCTTTGATCATATAAGTATTCTCCTCCGTAAAGATAGTTTGGATTCTACTACAAATATTATTTATCCTGAAGTATTGTTGTAGTGTTCCATGTTCATTAAATCATGTTTTATCAATAGGTAACCATGTAGATTTATTTCTATTGATTATTTATCTTTCTTTCTTTTTTAATAAAATTTCAATTTAATAATAATTAGAAAAATGGATTTTTTTAGGATTGGATCGAAAAATTTATGGAGCTTAAAAGGAGAAATACAGCTAGCTTGCTTCGATGGGGATGTAATAAGGTAATTTCAATCTCAAAGTATTTTAATATGTATATTTCCAACAAATATACCAATCTATAATTTTTTATTTTTTATTTTGGCTTCCACAAATTACCAGATTGTTGTGCATGTTCCTCATTGGGAATACATACAAGATACAAAGACTTTTTTGAAAGTAATGAGGAGGAAGTTTGGGCAAACACATGTTTGAAGATGTGTTATTGACACATTTTCTGTAAAGCATATATATTATGGAAAGCTTTAACCCACTTTTTTTTTTTTTATAAAGTTTTAACCCACTATTTTGATGTATGATAATATAATGTTTGTTTTCTTATGTAGTTATAATTTGATTGGCAGCAGTAACACTAACTGGTGTGCATTTTAATTTTAATTTCTTTTAAATTGCAGAGCATTGGCTGGTGTGCATTATTTGATATTTAATTTTTTTTTTATATTCAATTTGTTTGGAATTGTAGAGTATAGTCCGTTAAATATATTTTTATAACTGCCTTTTAATCTTAATATTATTTACACCATGCCTGTAGGCACGGGCATAGGCTAGTAAATAAATAAATAAAGTGGAAAAATACCAATGAATCAAATCTCTAGATGGTATGTAGCTTCACAACAAAATTCATCCTATGACATCTGGTAACCAAACCACAAAATATAGACAATTGCATAATTGCATTGTGTCATGATCTAGAACCAAGTTTGACTCAAAGGCAATACCGTACCTCATTACCAAACTTTGGATACTAACCTTAAAATGCAAGCTCCCATAGAGAGAGTGAGAATATTTTACAGAGCAACAACATGGAAGTAGTTTAAAAACCCAAGTACTCCATTTCAGCCTTTATTTCATCCACTTAGCCAAAGAAAATGCACTTTAAACACTGGATACAAATCCTATGCTTGCTTGCCCTTGTTTACTTGCAGGGTTATAATAACATAACAAAAACCAAACAAATAAAAGATAACCCCGCCTCAAATCATAGAGAATGTTAAGCTCTTTGTGATATTTACGTCTTTCATAATTAGTGAGAATATTTTACAGAGCAACAACATGAAAGTAGTTAAAAAACCCAAGTACTCCATTTCAGTTTAAAAAATTCTTAGAATCTGAAACCAACAGATTCTGTATAATGATTAGCAGTAAACTTGAGAAATCTAACCATATTTATAACATCTATAGATACCCACAAATTTGAAATCCATGTATTGACTAATTCATGAAAACACGGTACTTAAAAACAAACCCAAAAAGCAATTTTGGCATAGAATTATAACCAGGAAACTGTAAATTAAAAAAAAAAACATGAAATTGCTTTAAATCAATCACATACTAAAAATTCAATACAAAACATGTAAATTCTAAAAACAAACTTCAAAATTCAAATAATTAATAAACAAAACTTTAATATACAATTGTGAAGTCTGTAATTACGATCTCCTTACTATGTATTCATGAAATGAAGGAGAAGAACAGAGAGAGAAGGGTAAAAAATGTCAAACCCAAATCACACCAATCAAACCCAATGTATATAACTTGAAGCAAATGTAAAATAAAGAACTGCAACAAGCTCGAAATTGGGATAAAATACCTTTGTTCTTGAAGAAGATAGTGGGGTTAGAACTGCAGCAAGCCAAATTGCAGCAAGGGAAATTAGCTAAAAACAAAATCAGAGAGAGAAGGGGAGAGGCAGAAATTGAGTGAAAAGACTCAATCTGACCTTGCGAGATCAGCATCGGTAGCATGTCGATAACTACAGCGGGGTTTGAACTGCAGCAAGCCAAATTGTAGTAAGGGAAATTAGTCAAAAGAAAAACAGAGAGAGAAGGGGAGAGGTAGAAATCAAGTGAAAAGTCTCAATCTTACCTTGCGAGAGCAGCGTCGGTTGCGTGGATAGCGAAGGGAGCCGAGTTCGAAGGGTTGTAAGGAAAGGAAGAGTAACGTAGCAAAGAGGGAGGGAGGGTGGGTATCGAAGGGTTGGGTTTTTGTTGAATTCGGTCTTTCTCTTTAATGGTTGTGGTGATGAGTAGTAATGGGCTATTTTGTGAGAATGTGAGAGACAATGTGACAGAGAACGTGAGAGAGAGGGAGTTGAAGAGAACGTGTCTGGGAATGTGGGAGAGAGGGAGAGACGAGCTCAAACGGGCAGGAACTAAATGTATATAGACCATTGATCTAAATGTATATGTACTTTGGATTCATCTTGACCATTAAAATCAGTTGTATCTCTGATACGTTTTATATATTTTCAAAATCCGTTCTGCTTTATTATATAGATATATGTATGTATAATGACTAGTTTGGAGTCAAAGTGTAAATCTTATAAAAAGTGAGGGCTGAGACTTAATTTATGAATTGAAAAATCTATTTAAGTGTAGAATTTAACTAAATAAGGTTTTTTTTTTTTTTTTTGGGCAGGAGGGAGGGGGTGGGTGGGTGATTAAATAAGGGTTAGGGAAGGCAATTCGGTTTAAGTTTCTTCGCTTTGAATTAAAGGATGAACGAAAATGATAAAAAAAATTCAGAAATTAGGATTTTGAGCAATCAATCTATAATTAGATAGTCAAATAATTAATATTAGGATATTAGAAGTGATTCCCAAGTTACCGAGATCGATTAGGGTTTGCACAATTCAAATAAGGATGCATTTTTTATTCTAGGGTTAAAATTGGAAGTAAACAAGGAATTAAGGGTTTTTATTGAATAATCCAAAGCTAAGGGCCTTAAGGGAAATCCAAAAGTCAAGGGTCTCTTAAATCATTTCCAAATCAGAGTCAAATCAAGGAAAAGTGGAAGGCGCAACGAGTCAAGCCAATCAACTACATTGGGCTAGCGGAACATGCTATAAGTCATCCGGGACAAGTCAAATTAGGGGCATCGCCAAGAAACGTCACTTGTAGATCTATTACACATCTAATCACACCATAACCCCTCTAAGGGAAAGCTCACCAACTGAAAGCGGAAGGAATAAGACCTAGCCAAATAACCGGTCCAAGGGCTCACAACCTTCAAGTTATCTATCAACCATATCTGTGAAGGGATAGAAGAAATGAGAGACTAAAGGATAGAGAAATGTGCATCAAGAGGAAAGAGTGAGAAAAAGGTTATTGAGAAAACAGAGTGTTGAGTGCCAAAGTGATGCAAGAATCATAAAGTAAGAAAGGGTGGAAAACAAAACCTGAATGAGTATTGGGCTTCTCGTAAACTAGGTGGTCACGTGCTGACGAAGTGCTTCCAAGCCCATCAAGGTCTCGACCAACATGAAGCCGATACAACTCTAACCCTCTTTAATGCTCTAAGTCACCTCAATCAATTTGATACTACCTCTACCACTGCCAGATACAAGCAAGCAGTGTACGAGAAGACATACGCAAAAGGAGTGTTGGCGATGCCTCTACCAAGTGAAATCACTTCTATCTCCAATGCTTGAGAATCGACGAATCAAAGCGGGAATGTCCAACTTCCTATCATGAGCTAAGGCGCAAGCCTCACTCAAAGTAAGGTCACACATCCAAACTAGAGCCTATGCATGACCAAAGAGAGGCAGGGGAAGAAGCACCTCATCCTTGATATTTAATTATCAAAAAAAAAAAAAAAAAGATAGAATTTTTTTCAGAATTCAAATTGAATTCAAATGTGGAAGAGATTCATTTGAATTGTGGTCTGCAACACAACAATTATTTATCTATACGACATGCTGGTTTTCTTGATAATTTTCATGGCTAATAAATCTGGAACAGTATGGCATCAATCTTTTGAATTTGGGGGGTCAAAGTTTGGATTCTATTTATTCCACAGTCCTTTATTTCCAAACTATTAACAGTATTTTACTCTTAAAATGTTTAATACTAATTGCAGGAAGGTATACAACTGAACACATTTTCTATAAATTCTATGAGATATGTTTACAATTTAGTCGAAGTAATTGGCGGCTGACATAGTGAACTATGACTTTCCAAATCCTCCAAGGGTTATGTAGAACCCATCGCCCCACAATAATCTTCTTAATGGAGACCAAAAATAAGCAATCTAAGCTTGAATCTCTCAAACGCTGTTTACTCTTTCCGAATCAGTGCTATGTGGATCCAGTGGGTCTTTCCAGTGGTCTTGCCTTATGGTGGACAGCTGAGGTCAATGTGCAAGTTCAAGATTACCACAAAATTTGTTTCAAGGCATTATTTCGCAGCTTCAACCATCTGATTGGCTTGCTACTTTTGTTTATGCCCTTCTGAGATGGGTGGATCAAAAATTATTCTGGACAGTGTTAGAGAAAATTGCACAGGGCAATCATTACGCATGGTTGTGCATTAGGGACTTTAATGAGGTGGGAATGTCGTGGGAAAAACAAGGTTTGACCCTCAGAATCCAAATAGAATGGCTTAGTTTCAACATGTTTTGTCTAAATGCGAATTCTTAGACTTGGAATTTAAAGGTAGCCCTTATACTTGGACTAACAACCAACGAGGCCCACAACATCTTCGGGAGAGATTGGATAAGGCTTTTGCAACCATCAATTGGAGGCAGCTTTTTCCTTATGCTCAGGTGCATCATAAAGCTTTCTTAGGCTCTGACCATTGCCCCCTCCTTCTGCATTGCCATGTCCCACCTAAGAAGGTACCTCATCAGTTCAAGTTCGAATCAATGTGGACCACTAGCCCTTTCTGTGCTGAAATCATTCTTACACATTCGAGCCAACCCTTTGCGGGTACGCCTATGATTCAGGTCTCTCAAAGGCAGGCTACAAAGATGCAAATTTGAATTGTCTAGGTGGAGCAAGATTGAATTTGGTGACGACAGGAGAAAACTAACCCATCTGAAAGCTGTCATATTTAATCTTTAGCAACTTCCTTACTCTGAGGCCACTGACACTCAGCTACGGAGCCTTAAGGAGGAGTTTGAGATGGTCCTACTTCGCGAGGAGATGTATTAACACCAACGCTCTCAGATCAATTGGCTTAATTGTGGCGATAAAAATACTTCATTTTTCTATGCTACAGTCATCCAGAGGCGTCAAAGAAACCAATTGGTTAAGCTTAAAGGGGATGATGGCAAGTGGTTAGACTCAGATTCCGCCATAAACACCCATTATGCTTCTTTCTTCACCACCCTTTTCAAAGCACGGGACCCACGGGATTTTGAAGAAGCTTTATCAGTAGTCCCCCTCTCAGTTACAACTCGGATGAATGAGGAGCTCCTCAAGCCTCTAGTGGATGGGGAAATCAAAAAAGCTACCTTCCAGCTTGGATCTCTAAAGGCCCCTGGGCCAAATGGTTTCCCTGGACTCTTCTATCATAAACATTGGGATGTTGTAGGCCCCGAGGTGTGTCGGGCTGTGAAAAAAAAAAATTAACAGTGGGGTTTTGCTAAGAGAGTTGAATCATACCAATCTTATTCTTATTCCTAAAGTAACAGCCCCTGTCCAACTCAGTCAGTATCATCCCATCAACCTGTTCAATTTTTTCATGAAGATTATCACTAAGTTACTGGCCAACAAATTAAAAGGGTGTCTTAAGAAGCTCATTTCTCCTCAGCAAGCTACCTTCGTGCCTAGTTGACTCATTCAAGATAGTATCCTTATTGCTCACGAGGCCTTTCATTTTCTTAAACACAAGAAACAGGGACGCAAAGGTTATGTGGCATTGAAACTTGATTTCAATAAAGCATATGATCGAATTCAGTGGGACTTCTTGCAAGCTCTTTTGCTCAAAATGGACTTTCATGAGCGGTGGGTGCATTTGATCATGGAATGTGTTTCGACGGTAAGCTTTTCAATGTTTGCAAATGGTGAGCGTCGAACATCTTTTACCCCAGCCTGTGGTCTCCAGCAAGGTGACCCTCTTTCGCCCTACCTTTTCCTCATGGTAACGGATGTTCTCTCTCTACTCATCACACATAGCATCACCACCAACTCCATGTCTGGTTTGAAGATAAAAAGGACTTGTCCTCAGTTGTCGCATCTATTTTTTGTGGATGATGTAATTTTATTTTTCACAGCAGAAAGGTTGGATTGCCAAGGTATTTTGAGGCTTTTTCAAGTGTATAGTTCAGCATCTGGCCAAGTTCTTAACTTTGACAAATCAGGCACTTTGTTTTTAGCAAACACTTCTCCTTGCCACCGCCAGGCTGTCTGTAACATTCTGGATGTCTCTCAAGCTGACCCTAAGGCCAAATACCTTGGTCTCCCGGTTTCTTGGGGCAAATCCAAAGGCGAAGCTTATAACTTCCTAATTGAACAGGCCTTAGCTAAAATGTAGGGGTGGAAATCTAAACTACTCTCTCAAGCTGGTAAAGAAATTCTTATTAAGGTTGTGGTCCAATCCATTCCGTCCTATGCGATGTCCTGTTTTGAACTTCCTCAGACCTTTTGTGACAAGCTCAACTCCATGATTAAGAACTTCTGGTGGAATGGCGATCTAGAAAGCCGAGGCATTAACTGGGCTAACTAGTATACTTTGACCTCCCCAAAATTCAGTGGGGGACTGGGGTTTAGAGATTTCAAAGCTTTCAATCAAGCTCTGCTAGCCAAACAATGATGGAGGCTTTTAGCTAATCCTAATTCTTACTGGGCTAGGATGTTTAAAGGTCTCTACTTCCCTCATTCCTCGTTCATGCAGGCGACAAAGGGCTCGAATGCATCTTGGGCTTGGACTAGTTTACTTAAAGGTAGAGACATTCTTGAAGCCGGTTTAAGGTGGCAAGTTCACCAAGGCCAAATTATGTTCGGGAAGATCGGGATTCCATCGCTCAAAGGTTTTCAAATTTATATCCTCAAAGCCCATCAACAACCTGCTTTGTTCGGTCGACATCATTGATCCTACTCTTGGCAAAGGAAATCGGCACTCTTCAAAGACATCCTCATAATGCAAGAAATTGACGCTTATTTTGAAAATTCCTATTGCGCTTGAACAAATGATGACCTTTAGTTTGGCATCCTAACAAATTAGGCATCTACTCATAACTGTTATGTGGTTGCTAGATCGCTTCAAGGAAAGGAGCCAAAGGTCGTATGCCATCTTCTACTACAATAGATGAAAACATGTGGAAATCTCTATGGAACCTTAGCATCCCTCCCAAACTCGTGCATTTTTGGTAGAGAGTGTCATCATCTCCTTGCAACCAAGGTGGGCCTTCACAAGAGGAAATGCGGCCTTCACTCATCTCATATATTTGTCTATCGATGCGTAAAAAGGAGCACCTCCTGTTTGACTACCCATGGACTCAACTGGCTTGGTTTGGCAGCGCTTTAAATCTTCAAATTAATAGAGGCTCCATCCCAAATGTCACCAAATGGACAAGCAACCAGTTTCTCATCCATAACTCTTCGATTGATGCTCAAAATTTCATGAAATTTGTGGTGTTGTTGGCTAGTTTATTTGGAAGTCCAGGAATGATTCAGTTTTCAATCATAGACCCGTTGACCCTGCTACTACTCTCTACCAAATCTCTCAGTTCTGGATGGATCATGACCACTCCCGCTTATCCTCTGTATTGTTGGACCAGTCTTCTGTCAATCATGAGTCAGTAGCAGTTGAGGGTTGGTCTCCAGCTCTCTACAACCTATGATGTTGCTTACTGCCTAAGGACGTCTAAAGCTATGTGGAGAAGTGGTTTGGAAATACTCTTCTGATCCTGGGGGATGCTCGTGATCTTCCACTAGCCACCTAAAAAGGAATGAACACTCCGGTTGGGGGTGCCGGAATTAGCACTCCGACGGATAAGTTAGTGTGTACTCTCTAGATTGCTTGTGTCTCAAGTTAAGCATACTAATTCTCACATACCTCTCTTTGGTTGTTGTCCTTCTATTTATATACGCCCCTGGTCTTCTAGGTAGGGCCTGCTCTTGATCTGTCATGTACTTACTCACTCGGCCCTCCCCATTTAATCGCCCCGCCGCTTATTCAAGATCTCGAAACAAGTAGGGCCAATGCATGCTATACACCGATTGGGAATTTATATGTTGCCCGTCTGCTCAGCAATTATTCGCCACCACAATTACTCTAACACCCCACTAACTCGCTTAGTCATGTGTTTGGTTTCAATCTTGAAAAGTTAAAATTCGTGGTTAACCCCATTCCAAAGCGTGTCGAACACACACGCTTATTCATCATTACAAGTTTCGCTTCAGACGCTTCCTCCATTTAATGTGATTTAAAATTTTGTCTCTTCGAATGTACACTTTGAATACTCAAGATTTTTGGTTCGCTTCTAGTACAACTCCTCCACCTCGCGACCTCGCAACTCTCTTCGCTTATCATTATTCCTTTCGCTCCTCAGAAGTTCTCTTTTCTTTCACTCCCAATACCATTTTCTCGCTTACTATTAGTTTGCATAACCCCTAGGTCAATAGGATGGCAAGAAATTTGAAGCACTCTTTCTTCGGATCGATTTCGCTTCCACCGCCATTATTCCATCCCCGATAACGCTCATTTGTCGCCTGCGGGAAAACAAAGACCACCGATATGCAGAGGACCGACGAGCATGATCGCTTTTTCTTATGTCGATTGTTGAAGGCAACATTCGCTTTTTCCTTCATCCGCTTTTGAGAGCCGTTCTTTGACATTGGGGCCTAATCCTTCCCAAATTTAACATGAATTTTTTTCGCATCATAATGGGAATCATAGAGCTAAATCGTCGTCTTAGGATTAACCTAGGCATTCTAGCAATTCGGCATTGCTATGCCTTAGCCAAGTCTACTGGCCGTCTAGGATGTTATTTTCTTAGGGCCAAGGACATCGATCATCATTTAGTTAACATGCTCGCTAGCTCTAGCAAGCATGTTGACGACGTGATGGTCGTTGTTCAAGGCAACTGGGAATTCGGCGAGGGTGAAGATCGCCTGGATCCCGTGCCAAGGCTTAAAAGGCGACCTGTGGTCAGATAGCTCATTCTAGTTACTTATATTTTCGACTTTATTCGGCCTCCTTTTATGTACTTATCGCTTTTGTTTATGAGGCAACGCATTGAAGAAAGTGCCGTTTTACCGACGACGCAGATTGAGGATATTAAAACTGCTCTGCAATTTGTTAGTTGTCCAAATCTTCAGAAGCAAGGAAGGGTGGCCCGTATTCTCTTGCGCTACGCACCATCCTACGCAACGTTTTCGATGGCAGACCATATTTTAGTTCCAAAAGGCAAAGATCATCTTACAGCCCTCATCTTCCCCAACTTTAAAAATTTGAAGGAGATCAGTTTAGAAGCCTCCAATTCAGAACACACAGAAGAGCAAGAAGTCGATCAGATCGCCAAGGACCCGGACCAATTGGGAACCGAGGTAGACGAAGCCCTCAATTCAACATTTGAGGAGGCAAGACTGAATTTGTCTGACCCTCCATCTACGTCCGGCCGAGGGGACATCTTTGAGGACATTTTTACAAATTTAGGGGATCTTCCCAGCGCTTATCCAGAGGATATGGCTGGGGAAACACTTCAACAACTCGCGCGGAAGAGGAACACTGAGAGGATCGCCGCCAGGCAAAGAGCCGAGGCCTTCCGATTGGAAACTTCAACCACCGCGGTCGCTAAGTCTACACCGGCCATGGTTGCTGAGTCTACTCCGGTTATTTTCGAAGAAACGGGTCAACCTGAAACAACCTAGATGGAGCAAGTGGGGCAACCCAACGAGGGTGAACAAAGGGGCGAAAAGTGCCCTACCGATCAAGAGGCGGAACAAAAAAAGGACCATAGCGATAAACGACCCCGAGTTGAGGAGTCGGATTTGGTCCTTCCATTTACGATTCAGCCAAGGGTCAGAAATATGCCGATTTCTTCAGACTCTTCGGCTTTGAGGGACCCGACTGTAGCCTTGAGCATGGCCTCCTCAATATCCCTGCCGGTCGACAGAGCCATATTTCAAGCGGAGCCAAATCTGATGCTAATTGCTTTGGCCGCTCAGTCAGCCCTATCGGTACGTTACTTGTTTTATTTGCAATTTTTCATCTTTACGCATGCATGCTTGTAAATATTTTTCTAATTATTTGTTTGCTGTTTCTTTATTTTGTAGGCGGTGGGCAGGATAGCCAAGATGGGCCACCGTCAACACAATGCCATAGAACAGATCGACCTGTTAAAAGCTAAAATTGACAATGAACAAAATAAGGTTGTGGCGGTCTCTCAAAGGGCCGATCATGAGGTAGTGCAAGCAGCGGTGGAACGCACCAGAGCCGACTCGGAGGCTAAGCGAGCTAGAAATCTTAATCAGTTAAGGCTTGCCACCGAAGAAAAGGCGAAGGCCAGCGAGGAGGCACTTAAGTTAGCCCAGGAGGCAATCGCCAAGCTGGAAGCCAATTTGGAGGAATCGAAGAAGGCAAGGGAAAAAGCTGACTCCGAGATTTCCAAAGTGTTCCAAGCTGGGCAAAAGGCCGCCTTGGAGAACTACGCAGAAGAAGCGCCGAAGTTTGAGAATTGGGGCTTCAAACACGACTGGGTCAAAGCCCTCGCTACTGTGAATGTGACATTGGCACAGCCGATTCCATACAAGCAGGTGGACGTTGACCCGCTGGCGTCTGACCTTGAGGAATGATTAAGGCATATTTTCGCTTTTTGTAGGCATCTTAGATGCACAGCTTTTTGTTAGTTGATTTTCGTCTTTTTGGGATTTTCATGTGTAAAATGTCCGCTGTTAGCGCCCAATTTATGAATGAAAATTTTCTATGCTCTTAAGTTATTGCTTGTACTATTTGTTATATGAGTACATAATTAAAAGAATCAGCAGTTAGAACAAAATGTCACGACTACGTGAGATGGCAAACTTATTAGCTGATTAAATTAATGAATTTGATTAATGACTGAATAAAAATGAATTCATGAGGTGCTGATACATCAGTGCATAAGACAGCTAGGGTACATAAGCCGATTAGCTTGATGAATAGCTAGTTCATGAAATAGAACGCCGAATTAAATGAACTAATAAAAGTTGTACTAGCAAATCGATTCATGGAGCGGCTGGGGCACTTAAGCCGACTAGATTGATGAATCTGCCCTTGCCCCCGCTGGTTCATGAATTAGAAAACCGAATAAAATGAACTTATGAAATTTGTACTGACGAATCGATTAATGGAGCAGCTGGGGCACTCAAGCCGACTAGATTGATGAATCTGCCCTTGCCCCAGCTGGTTCATGAACTAGAAAGCCGAATAAAATGAACTTATGAATGTTGTACTGACAAATCGATTCATGGAGCGGCTGGGGCACTTAAGCTGACTAGATTGATGAATCTTCCCTTGCCCCAGCTGGTTCATGAACTAGAAAGCCGAATAAAACAAACTTATGAATGTTGTACTGATAAATCGATTCATGGAGCGGCTATGGCACTGAAGCCAACTAGATTAATGAATCTGCCCTTGCCCCAACTGGTTCATGAACATGAATGCCGAATAACGGAGGTTCGTTTGGCGCTGGGGCAAATACATCGATTGTATTGATGAATCTTCCCCTGCCCAAGCTGGTTCATGAACTAGAATGCCGAATAACAGAGGTTCGTAGGGCGATTGGAGCACATGACTCAATCGGCACGGGGCTGTTGAGCTTTTAGTATTAATGAAATTGCCTTGGAGGTGCTACCCCCGTAGGGAATAAATGGGCGTGTACCTAGTGCGTGAAGGTCCTATTTATATGCTCAGAGTCAGTAACTCAGTCCAGTTCTTTGAGGAAGGTAAAACAAGTGGGAATGTCAAATAGACTTTTCTTTAACAGCAAAGGAGAAGCGAGGACATTAACTAAGCTGGGAGGAGATATGAGTCGAAGTGGTGAACCTTCACGCATGGGAAGTAGGACTTCGAGGGATCGGGAGAGACACCAATCTCCTCGTCGTCGAAGTAGGTCGCCCATGAGGGACAAGCAGCCACAGGGCAGATCTCCTCAACCCCGTTCTGGAAGGGAATCCGATGCGACTCCGCACCCATTGAGTTTTGCAATCTTCGTGGAGAATAAACCAATGACAGAGGCAGATTCGATCGTTTGAGATCCAAATGTGGCGATGAGTTCGCCGATGATTTTTCCACCAAGTCCAAAGAATGATGGTAGATCGGTAGGATTTCGAAGTGTTTCGTGAAGGCGTTCATAGGGAGGTGAAGGGGCTGTACACCGCTTATGAAATCGGCATGCGCCTTCGAGCCGCTCGGCGTGATATAGAGTAGAGAGATGAACGCATTTGGAAGTTGGAAGCTTGCGCGAAGAAGGCGGAGCGTGAGCTAAGGAAAATCAAGTCTGCCGAATTTGAATCGGCCAGCCATCCTAACTCGATTGTGGAAGAGAGAGTGACTCAAAGGCTGATAAGTAATGCTATTACCAATCGGAACACGGCTAGCATGTTTGCGATTGAGACGGCGAGGACCGCGGCCTATGAAAAAGGCTTCCATGACGGCTGAAAGGTCAAAATATAGAAGACTATGGAGAAACTCACCGAGAAAGTTTGTCGATGTGAAAATTGTGGATTCACGCACGGTTGGATTAAGGCACTTCAGCAAGCTGAGGCTCTCTAGGCAGCAGGTGTGAATTCTGCGTTGCCGCTGTACCAACAAAATGACTTCCCCTTTTCCACTTTCAAAGTTGAAAAGAGTGATGATGAGGGAGCCATCGAATAAAGCAGACCTTGTAATGCTCAAATGTAGATTGAGTGCGAAATTATGTATTTATTGGCTAATTTTAATAAAACGCTTAATTTTCAATTTGTAGCGTACTTTCTATTTATATTAGTACACTTGATGTCAATCGATTTATCTAAGGACACATTTTATTTTGAATGTTCGCATGTTTGAGCCTTCATTTATACGGCTTGTTTTATTTCATTTTGAATATTTGTGTGTTTCAGCCTTTGTTTATACGGCTTGTCCTATTTCATTTTGAATATTTGTACGTTTTAGCCTTTGTTTATACGGCTTGTCCCACTTCGTGTTGAATGTTTGCATGTTCCAACCTATGTTTATATGTCATGCACTAATGGGGCTCCGAATTTGGAGACTGATCTTGGCCAATCGTGATATCTATGAAGGGCGCTCTGAATTCGGAGTCTTAATCGGCCCAAAAATGTCATGCACTAATGGGGCTCCGAATTCGGAGACTTGGCCAATCATGATATCCACGAAGGGCACTCCGAATCTAGAGGCTTTTATCGGAACACTTTTGAACTGGATTTCACCGTGAGTAAACAGGGATCTTTGCATTACAAAAGTAGAATGTGTACATGTTAAACCATTCAAAACTAGTATCATTCCCCACAAGTTGGGTTTAATGATAAAATTTACGCAAGTGCGTTGAATTCCAAGGCCGTGGCAGACTCCTTCCAAACATGTCTTTGAGCTGGTACGCTCCTGCTCCTGCGATCGAATCGACCTGATAGGGGCCGTCCCAGTTAGGACCCAATTTTCCATCAGCCAGTTTCTTAGCAGCTGGTAGTACCTTCTTCAGGACCAACTCTCCTGGTGTGTAGCGACGCAGCTGAACACGTTGAATGTACGACTTAGCAAGCTGCTGCTGGTACCGTGCCATGGATGCAAGGGCACGAGCTCTTCGTTCTTCAATCAGAATCAAATCTAGGGCCAGCATCATGTCGTTTTGGCCCATATCAAAAACTTTCGATTTCAGGGTTGGAAGGTCGATCTCTAAGGGTATGATTGCCTGGGTTCCAAAGTATAAAGCAAACGGCGTTTCCCTAGTGGATCGCCTCGGCATAGTTCGATGAGCCCACAGTACACTCGGCAATTCTTTGACCCATTTGCCCTTAGCTTTCTCCAACCTCTTCTTGATGCCGTCTAAGATGGATTTGTTAGAGGCTTGACCATTGCTTTGTGGAAGGGTACGTGGAAAAGTAAGGTCGATACCATACTTGTCAGATCGCTTCTCGTGAGACACCACAATCAAACTGGGTGCCATTGTCTGAGATAAGTGCTCTTGGAATGCCGAATCATGTTATGATATTTCTCCATACAAAGCGCTTCACATCAGCATCTCGAATGTGCATTAATGCCTCTATTTTGACCCATTTTGTGAAGTAATCTGTCGCGACGATCAAATATCGCTTGTTCCCTGGGGCCCTCGGCAATGGTCCGACGATATCAAGTCCCCACTGGGCGAACGGCCGGGGACTGGTGATAAAGCTTAACTCTTCAGCAGACAGATGGGTTAACGAGGAGAACTTCTAGCACTATTCACATTTTTTCACATAACATTCGACATCAGCTCTCATTGTCAGCCAATAATACCCCTGTGTTATAGCTCGATGGACCAAAGAGCGCCCCCCAGAATGGGTACCACAACTACCTTCATGAATTTCAATCAGGAGTTCCTCGACTTTATCCGGATGAACGTATTCCAGGTATGGACCAGAAAGGGATTTTTTTGTAAAGCTTTCCTTGCGGATCCAAGTAGTATCGCAAGGCTTTGTTTTGTAGTTTGTGCGCTTCTTTCTTGTCCTCTAGGAGCTGCTTAGAGGACAAGAATGTAGCAATGGAGTCCATCCAACTCGGTCCTGACTCTATGACATTGATTTGGACTTCCTCAGAAGGGCCAATGCTCGGCTTTGGGATGAAACCAACTTCAATGGTCTGTTTAATCTCTGAGTTGATGGCGGAGGCTAGGCAAGCCAGGGTATCTGCATGTGTGTTCTGGTCACGGGTTATTTGGTTCAGTTCATGATGGTCAAATTTTTCCATGAAGGAATTTGTCATTTTCATGTAAGCGGCCATATGATCGTTTCTTGCTACGTACTCCCCCTTTAGTAGATTGATCACCAATTTTGAATCGCAAAATATAAGCAGACGCCGAGCACCTAGGAGATGTACATTGCGCAAGTCGGTTAGCAGGGCCTCGTATTCGGCCTCGTTATTTGACGCTTCGAAGCCGAGTTTGACAGCCTGCTTAATTATTGCCCCGTCGGGAGCCATTATCACTACTCCATTTCACGCCTGCTGATTGACGATCCATCACAGTATAACTTTCAAATGTCCCCAACATAAATTCTCCAGTTTGGCTTAGGTTGAATTTCATCAAATTTGAAGTTGGCAAGACCCCCAGTGAATTCAACCACAAAGTCGGCAAGCACCTGTCCATTGACTGAGGTTCTAGGCAAAAGCTAGATATCGTACTGGCCGAGTTCAAGAGCCCACTTTGAAACGCGCCCTGATGCTTCTGCACTACGGAGTACCAACCGGAGGGGGTGGTCCGTTAGTACCCCAATGGTATGCCCCTGAAAGTAATGCATCAACTTTCTTACTGCCATGACGAGGGCCAGAATGAGTTTTTCCAACGGAAGGTAACGTGTTTCGGTGTCAACCATTGCATTGCTCACATAATACACTGGCTACTACTCCCCCAGCTCTTCCTTTATCAGTACAGCGCTGACGACCCGGTCGGAAACCGCCAGATACAAAATGAGCGGGTCGCCTGCCGAAGGTGTTGTCGAGAGTGGAACTGATCGGAGGTAGGTCTTGAGGCTGTTGAAAGTGGCTTCGCACTCGGAGGTCCATTCAAAAGCCTTGCCCTGCCGTAGAGTGTGAAAGAATTGTCAGCAGCGGTCAGTGGAACGACTGATGAACCTGTTGAGTGCGGTGGCCATCCTCATCAATTTCTGAACCTCCTTGACCAATCGAGGGGAGCCGAGTTCCAAAATTGTGGTGATTTGCCTCGGATTGGCTTCGATTCCTCGTGGTTGACAATGTAACCCAAGAATTTGCCAGAGCCGATCCCGAACGCAC
This sequence comes from Camellia lanceoleosa, assembly GCA_025200525.1. Classification (NCBI taxonomy): domain Eukaryota; kingdom Viridiplantae; phylum Streptophyta; class Magnoliopsida; order Ericales; family Theaceae; genus Camellia; species Camellia lanceoleosa. The sequence goes on along the minus strand of CM045769.1, from coordinate 65,206,671 downwards.
ATTTGGAAGCATTTAGCTTCATTCTATATTTGTGTAGAATGCCGAATGTCTCTTCCAGATCGACTAGATAAGTTTGCTCCTCTTTGGATTTGACCACCATATCGTCAATATAAACTTCCATAGTGTGGCCGAGTTGCTCCTTGAACATGGTAGTGACCAATCTTTGGTAAGTTGCCCCTACATTCTTCAGCCCAAAAGGCATAACCTTATAGCAATAGGTTTCTCTTGGGGTGAGGAATGCAGTTTTGTCTTGGTCCTCCAGATGCATGGCAATTTGGTGGTAGCCTCTGTAGGCATCAAGGAAGCTCATACGCTGGTGACGTGCCGTAGCATCTACAAGTTGGTCAATTCTGGGTAGAGGAAAACAATCTTTGGGGGAAGCTTTGTTTAGGTCGGTGAAATCGACGCAGACGCGCCAAGTCCCATTTTTCTTCTTCACAACCACAGTATTCGAGAGCCATGTAGGGTAGGTCACTTCCCTGACAGCTCCGGTGTCAAGCAATCGGTCAACCTCTTCAACAATAGCGGCAGTGTGATCGGCGGCTAATCACCGGCTTTTCTGAATAATCGGCTTGCATTTAGGGTCAACGTTCAAACGATGTTGCGAAACAGACGGATCCACACTTGGCATTTCATAAGGTGTCCACGCAAATACATTAAGGTTGCCGAGCAAGAATGAAATTAGTTGTTGCCTGTCGGCTTCATTCAAGGAGGCACCGATCATAAAGAACTTTAGTTGCTGCCTGTCGGCTTCATTCAGGGAGGCGCCGATCATGAAGAACTTCTTTGGATTTCCATCAACGTCAACCCGATCCAGGTCTTCGGTGGCCTTTTCACTTGGGAGCCGCCCAACATCGTTGAGGTTTTCTTGATCCGGCACCTTAATAGAATTTACTTCCAACTCTTTTGGTGTTTTTGCAGCAAGGAGATAACACGCTTGTGCCGATTTTTGGGAACCATTTGCTCAATGCCGCGTTCTGTTGGAAAGCGGAGCAGTTGATGATAGGTGCTTGGCACGGCCTATATAACATGCAACCAAGTTCGCTCCATGATGATATTATACGGCAAAGGCAGCTTGACGACTAAGAATTCCACATCGACTGTTCTGGAGTCCGCTCGAACTGGTAGTGTGATTTTGCCTAACTGGTACTCTGGATTTGGGTTAAAGCTGAATAGTGGATAAGGAGCTGGAGACAGGTCTGACTCATTAAATCCGAGTTTGATGAAGGCCTTGTAATACATAACCTCCGAAGTACTCCCTTGGTCTATGAGAATGCATTCGACAGTAAATCGATTTATGCGTAGTTCAATGACCAATAGATCAATGTGGAGGACTGTTACGCCGATCAAATCAGAATCTTCAAAAGTAATATTCGGAGCTTCATGTGGCCGTTTTGCTGGTGTGATTTGCTTTTGGGGGACTGGGTGCGAATGAATTGCATGCACAGCTGGGGCTGTTGGCAGGCTGTGTATTATATGGATGACACCGAGCGGAGGTGAATCCTGCCGAAGGGCAACTGTTTTGGTTGATTTCTTTCGGACGTGTTGCCGGAGCCGACCGTCTTGTACCAACTCCTCAAGGTGGTCTTTCAAAGCATAGCAACTGTCAGTATCATGACCGTGATCTTTGTGATATTCGCACCGCCTATCCCGTCTTCTCGTGTCGGGAGGTCCCACCATTTTTTATGGCCATTTGAAGAACGAAAGGTGTTGTACCTTAGCCATAACCACACTGACTGGGTCCGACAACTCCGTATATTTCTTGTCGGCGCTACCGCTATTCATCCACTTGAAGCCACTCATTAGCCCAGTGTGAACACTGGTCATTTGATCGGCGTGAATCTTGTCTTCTATCTCGCTTAGCCCGATTTCATGATTTAGGGCTCCGTGGTGGTACAGCATTTATCAGCTGCACGATTTCAGGCTGGGCCGACTTAGCAGTTTTATGCCCAACTTTGACCCGGAGGGCATCGTCTTCCACCTTGCAGTATTCCTCAACCTTTTTCATCAACGCCTGCACCGTTTTTGAAATTTCGTCAAAGAGTCAGAGAACCTGTCTGGATGTAACCCTATTTTGAAGGTGGTGATGGCCATGGAGTCATTGCAAGCATCATCTACCAGATTAAAACATTCCCAATACCGCACCGAATATGCACAAAGGGTTTCCCCCGGTTGAATCTGCATTGCCCACAGAGAATTGGCTTGCTTTGGTTGGACTTCATTAGTGATGAACCTTGCCCTGAAGGATTTTTGGAGTTGGTGGAAGCTCTTGATCGAAGCTGGCTCCAATTTATAATACCACCGGACAACCAATGGTCTTAAACTGCTAGGAAATATTCGACACATGAGGGCCTCATCGTCTGCATGCATAGTCATGGCTTGCTTGTAGTGACGGATGTGATCGATGGGGTCTGACTTTCCATCATAGAGAGTGAACGACGGAGCTTTAAACTTTTTGGGGAGAACCGCCCTTGCGATCCGTCGCACAAAGGGATCATGCTGATCTTTTTCGTCTGAACTGTTTCTTCTTCGCTTATGCCTTATATGTACACTCTCTTCAGAGGAACTGGTAGCTTCGAGTCGACCCTTATTTTTGGGCTCCAAAGATAGTGGGTCAGAGTCACTGTCAGTGTCTTGTTGTCGGGCTCGAGGTCGTCGACCACTTTCCCTCAAAGGTCGTTCCGGATCTTGGCGTGCAGCTTGTTTGGACTTCGCCACTTCCAAGGCCAAATCCTGACGGAGACGTTCGTTCTCAGCGATCATGTTCTCCAACCTCTGTTTGTTTTGCTTTACTTGCTCCATAATCGCTTGTATTGCCTCATGTGCTAATGTTGAGGGTGAACCGAAGTTCAAGGCCCTTCTTGAGGTATTGTTCTCTAGCCCAAGCATATTGCTTGGGGTGGTTTCATCTTGTGGCGTAAGTGACTACCGAAGGATCTTCCGTCACGCCCGCCGGAGGATCTTCTATCACGCCCGCCATGGATGTGCTTGAGTATTCCCACAAACGGCGCCAATTGTGGAGAAGTGGTTTGGAAATACTCTTCTGATCTTGGGAGACGCTCGTGATCTTCCGCTAGTCAACTGAAAAGGAATGAAAACTCCGATCGGGGGTGCCGGAATTAGCACTCCGACGGATAAGTTAGCGCATACTCTCTAGATTGCTTGTGTCTCAAGTTAAGCATACTAATTCTCACATACCTCTCTTTGGTTATTGTCCTTCTATTTATATACGCCTCTAGTCTTCTAGGTAGGGCCCGCTCTTAATCTGTCATGTACTTACTCACTCGGTCCTCCCCATTTAATCGGCCCGCTGCTTGGCTTATTTGGCATCTAAAAACGGCAGGAGCGGGGTCGAATGCATGCTATACACCGATTGGGAATTTATATGTTGCCTATCCGCGTCTGCAATTATTCAACCACCATAAGCTACTATTGTTGTTGTGCTTCGAAACTTTTCGGGCCAGTTTCTTGACGGCAGTGCTAGGACCATTATGGCGTCGTCAGCCTCCCAGGTAGAGGCCCATGCAGTCCATATGGCCTGCTTTTTTTCTCAATCCGGTAGTCTCCTACATGTGGTCATTGAGAGCGACAATCGACAAGTCATTCAGCTTAGTGTTTCTGAAAATGTCCCTCCATGGGAGCTCAATGCTATGATTCGCGATGTCAGAAGTATGGCTTATCAACTTCAGATCTCCTTCTCTTGGACTCGATGTGATAACAACAAGGTAGCTCATTGGGTTGCTAAATCCATAGCCTCAAAATCTCTCCCTCCTCTTTGGAATGTTTTTCTCCCTGTTTCTTTAAGTTCTTTAATTGCTTCTGATGTAAGTTCCTTTGGTTTTTAGCGCAATGTTTCGACAGTTCAAAAAAAAAAAAAAGTACAGTAATTAATTGGCAAATGTCATATTAATGTGGTTTGCATATCACATGACTTCCACTACTACAAAAATGCTTAAAGATCATACTTAGCCTCCGTTTGGAAAGTGGGTTGGCTTTTTGGCTTTTTGACTTTTTTGGTTATTTTAGCCTGGGCTAAAAAGCTTGGTTTGGGAAGGATTTTTTTGACTTTTTTGACTCTTTTTGTGAGAGGAGAGTGTAATGATTATGTGTTAGATGTGATGTTTGGTTTGTTGTGACTAAAATAGCCTATTTTATCTTTTGTGGCTAAAATAGCCCCAAACCTCCTTACCAAACGGAGCCTAAAGAAATTAAAATATGACATTTTTAATGAATGTGTGATTAAAAATATCAAATTAATATTTTAATCACACCTAATTTAATTAAGTGTGATGATATTTATTTTTTATATCACTTTTTAATTAAATGTGATTATATCTTCCTTTTTCCTTTTTCTTTTTTTAAAATCACGCTTTCTAATTAATGTATGATTATATATATATATACTAGCGTATGCCCGTGCCTAAAGGCACGGTACAAATAATGTTGTGATCAAAATACAATTGTAATTCATACGTATCATATTAAAATTTATAGAGTCTATAATATGTTTTGACAAAAATATTGAAAAAATATAAAGAAATACTATTCTTTTTAAAAAAACTTAAAACAATTTTATTTATACCACACATTTTACAGAACTTGAATAAAATAACAATGAAATTACCCAGAACTCTGGTGATGCAGCCCACAAAAAAGCACCGAAATACTCCCACTGCTAGTAAACAAATAATTATTTTGTTGTTTAAAAATTTCAATAAAAACTAACAATTATTCCAATTGATATATAATACTATCAAATAAATAATTATTATGTTGTTTAAGAATTTCAATTTAATAGTTTGTCCAACAAACAATAAAAGCTAAATAAATTAAGATTCTAAAAATAAAAATAATAATAAATACAGTATTGTGATTTTCCAAAAGTTGTGAAATTTTCGGACCCGCTTCCCGGGTTGATGGTGGGTCACCCAAAGCTTCCTTTTTTTCTTATTTTTTATTTTTTTTTTATTTTTATTTTTTTAAGACTACACTTTCTATCGCTTTTCTTGCTTGCTTTTTCCATGTGGCCAATCACATTCCGCCCGCATATCCTTGGCAACAACTATAATTTATCTAGCCATAGATTTTAACACCTTCTGATTTTAACACCTTTAAACTACTGGTTTAGGGCTGATAAATAGTACAAATCTAATTTATGATGAGTTTAATAAGTATAAAATTTTTGATTTATCGTAAAGTATGGGTTTCTAATCAGGCAAGTCCCCAGGGTTAGTCTGGAGGTTTAAAAATGTATCACCCATAAAAATTAAAAAATGTATCAACCATGAAAGTAATGTGTCACCCTAGTGTATACCCGTGTCTAAAAGAAATAATATAATTAATTATAAGATTAAAATATAATTAAATTTAAAAGTATTGATTTAAAATGTAATTTATCAAATTTATTGACTTTAACATGAATTTTGTGTATGCCTAGGCACGGGCATACAAAAAATATTTATATTATCAATCAAAAACACCACAACAAAGGCCCGTCACAAATTTGCATCAAGGAAAAGGAAAAAAAATGAATTAATCAGTAAGAAAAACCTCAAGTAGTCCCCATCTAGCCCAAAGAACTATTACGCTTTTCCCATCATGGTCAAAGAACCTTGCAACAAAAATCATAAAGGTCACCAAAAATTGAGCTTCATCAATGCCAATCACATCCAAATGCCAACATGTAACCAAAGATTTAGAAGATATGAAAAAGCATTAAAAAAAAAACTCCAAACTTAAATATAGGACCAATGGTGTTAATCATGAATAGCATTTGGTTTCACATTTTAAAAAATAAATAAAAAAGAGAGCCTAAACAGTTAAGATTACTTGTCTACCAGTTAAATTAGCTCACATATGGTTTACCAACACCAATAATTAGAAAAGTAACTTGTACAATGTCAAGCCACAAGAAACAATCAAATTATTCTTACATAAAACCATGAAGAAGATAGTAACATCACTTCAATATCACTTACAATATATCAAACACATCCAACTTATGAAGCTACCAAGCCCATAGAACAACTGGGACACCATAGACTGAACCAAAAAAAAAAAATTTATAAAAAAAAAACACACAAATCAAATGGTTCAAGTTTGAAATACCTTGGCATAAGCCTCATCTCCAAATTTTTGCCTAAATGACAACAGATCCGGCAATGCCCAACAGGGAAACTTTGTCCCATCATTTGTCACCACCGAGGCCCAAAATAATAGTTAAAATAAAATAAAATTCTTTATGCATCCAACATAAACTTAACACATTGTTATCATCTACAATTAATTAACATTCAGAATTTCTTAACTACATAACACCAAAAAAGTGTTGAGAATAAATTGCACAAATTAAATTACAAATCAGAACCCCCAACTTTACAAATCTGGGTAAAGCTTATATCTCTAGCTACTTCTCAGAATATCCGAATTAAACTCAAATTCACGAAATTAACAAAGTCAACAAAGTACCTGCCATTGTTGCCCTCAGATTTGACTCGGCGAAGGAGAGCTGTTGTTTTTCCAACGAAGATTGGCCCAACAATGACATGAATCTCACAAAAATTCAAAAACCTTCTTCACATATTATATAGATTTCTTATCGTATTTTCTCATCTCTAAACACAGTAATTGGGTCTCAAGTGAGAAAATAAGATAACAAATGAGATTACATGTAACATTACTTCTTCTTCTTTCTTTCTTTCTTTTTTTTTTTTTTCCTGAATATATAGCATTGTTGATTCTAATACAGCCAAGGGGGGCTTTCAATTCAATTGAAGTGTTGTTGTTCCAACCATGGCCAAAACCCAGATTGATCATCAATGGCACAAAACATGTTGGAAAAGCTTTTTTCTTTGACAGCATTTTGATGATCAATGATCTTGTGGTCAGGTTGTCTTGATGAAGAAGAAGAGTTTGGGAAGAGGTGGGCCACAGCAGCAGAAGTGGGCCTAGTGATGATGGAGGGTGGAAAGAGGGGTCTGCTACTGCTTGTTGGAATAATTGGATGGCCATGATGATGGTTTGATGAAGGGTTGTCCATGGCTGGTGGGGTCCTTGTTGAGATGTCTAGCTTGATCTCTAAGCTGTTTTCACTTCTGTTGCTGCTTGAACCCTGTGTCTCTTTGTTAAAGAGATGACAACATCATTTTTTCATCCATATAACTAATAAATTATTGGTGAAAAGGGGGCTAAGAGTTATATGAATTAAAATCTTAAGGGCGCTCAATGTAATTTTGTCAAAATTATGAGGTTTACTGTATTTTCTCTAAATCTCAAAGGAGATCAGTGTAATATAAAAATTTAAAGCTTCAGCTTACTTACAGGGATTTTGCAAACAACACCGAGCATGATCCTACAGCACCAGATACAATGGCATAGGAAAAAGGAAGTAGCATTTGCCAGTAGGGCTCAAGGTCATGTCCAGGTATTGCAAGAAGCACTTCTCTCCTCCTACATTTTCCAGTTTTGATTGAGATGACTGAGATAGCGGATTGGTGATTAATTTATTATAAAAAGGAAGGTATAAAAGAAAGGATGAGAAGGAAGAAAAAAAAGTTAGCTCCTATAAGTGCACATCTAGGTTGTTTTTTTTTTGATCTGGAAGTGGACATCCAGCTGGATCTCACCCTATAAACAACATATACAGTAGTCTTCACATGTACACAGAGTGATGAAAGGCAACAACCAAGACCAAAATGAGATAGTAAAAAAGGAATGTAATGTTGCTATACTTTTCTGCCAACTGCTCTGGTGTGTAAACTGTCATGAGCAAAAGAGAACATAAAAAATTTCACTTGACTACAAAACAGACAAAAATAACAACCGAAATCAAAACAAACAAAAATCGTATCTTGCCAAGCATCGGTAGCAAAGAGGCAAAGAGCCTAAACTTAGAAAACCCACAAATTCCTACTAAATCAAAGTAAGAAAATAAAAATAAACAATACTCAAAAACCCAACCAACCCTTCATACATGCGTGTATATATTATCTGTATAAGAAAAATAAACAAAAACCCATAAAAGTGCACCCAAAATTAAAGAAAAACAACACTCACAAAAAAAAAAAAAAAAAAGAAGAAAGAAAAAAATTGGTAAAAATCTGTAATCAATATATAAAAAGTGCAACCAACTCTTCAATTGATGATCTCTGTGGCTTCAAAGAAAAAAAACAAAGGGATGAAAACAGAGACTAAAATAAAGTATCCCTTTCTTAGGCCTATTTTGATGATCTCCTAGGGGCACTTAGGCCTATTCTTGTAGCTGACATGATCGATATTGTGTATTTGAGAGACTAATTTACTCCAAACATTGTTAACTCTTATTTTATTACTGTATTTCTTCCCATTGCACCAAATAAATAAATAAATAAACCAACCTCCAATTGAAAAGTATTTTTTTAGTATTTTCAGTGAACGTTTTTTCCTTTTTGAAATTTCAAGATGTTTTAATTTAAAAGGTTCAAAAGTTTAAAACCTGAATGTTCAAAACAAAATGACACTAAAATCAAAGGAAAAAAAAGATTTTTAAGCTGGTATCAAACCAAGTGAATACCAAAACTTCATTTGTTTAAAAAACAAATATTTTGAAAACAGGACTATTACAACCACACAATTGAGAAAGTCTTATTCAGACATATTCGTGCGTAAAAAATTGTGTGAATAAATCAATAATATTTTGCAAATTTGTGAATAAAAAAAATAAAATAAAAAAATGGAAACATGAAAATGGCCCAGTGCTGGACCAGAGAGGTATATAAGCAAAGGAGCACTGAAGCTCCGTATACCATTCTCTGAAGCTGTCTCAAGGTTTTTGGCCTTTTCACGGCTTCAACTTATATTTTTTTCAGTTTATAATTAATCCCATAAACGCACAAACAGAGCAAAGATAAACATGTACCCTAGCATTTATTTCATCAGAAAATTCATATAATCAAAATCAATAATCCCATCACTGAAAAAGAAACACCACCCAGTATTTCAACATATTTCTGGTTTGAACATAAAAGAGATTCAATCATGGGGTAAAACAACTAAGAATCATACTAAATCAGACAAATTCAAGTATTCAACAAATGCATAGAGAAGCATTACCTCAATTCCACCAACAAATATAAAGAAACATACACACATACACACATAAAGATGAGTAGATACACACATACACATATAAAGATGAAGAACTACCAGCTCTTTGTTGTTCGAGATGATTTTTCTTTTCATTTTTGTTCATTCATTAATGAGTAGATATTGTTTTTTAAAAAGATTACCTTAGAACAGGCAAGTCCCATCCTGATTTTCAGAAACTGATGCAGTACCCTGAAATTCAGATTGAATTAAAGAAAATGCAATGTAAACATCGAAATTATCACACAACCTAAATCAGTGACATTAATTGAAATTCTAAAAAAAGCAGTATGAGATCCCAAGTCCAAGGAAAGATAATGAGTTCCTTGACTAAGTCAAAATCCCAGAGGATATGTAATTACACAACTTTTCTGACAACAAATATATGTTTTTGAATTCAAATGCATAGAGCAGCATTACCTCAATTCCACCAACAAATATAAAGAAACATACACACATACACACATAAAGATGAGTAGATACACACATACACATATAAAGATAAAGAACTACCAGCTCTTTGTTGTTCGAGATGATTTTTTCTTTTCATTTTTGTTCATTCATTAATAAGTAGATATTGGTTTTTAAAAAGATTACCTTAGAACAGCAAAGTCCCATCCTGATTTTCAGAAACTGATGCAGTACCCTGAAATTCAAATTGAATTAAAGAAAATGCAATGTAAACATCGAAATTATCACAAAACCTAAATCAGTGAAATTAATTGAAATTATAAAAAAAGCAGTATGAGATCCCAAGTCCAAGGAAAGATAATGAGTTCCTTGACTAAGTCAAAATCCCAGAGGATATGTAATTACACAACTTTTCTGACAACAAATATATGTTTTTGAATTCAAATGCATAGAGAAGCATTACCTCAATTCCACCAACAAATATCGATTTACTTGACTGATTATTGACAATAATCAGTCTTTACCATTACCTCAACTCCACCAACAAATATCGATTTATTTGAAGCATAGAGAGAAAGAGAGAGGGAGAGAGGTACCGGAGAGCTCCCATGGGGGTTCGACGCAGAGAGATAAAGAGAAGACAGAGCAGAGAGCTCCCATGGGTGTTCGAAGTAGAGAGAAAGAGAAGACAGCGGCGTCAATGTAGAATTTGAGGAAGTTGATGATGATGACGGTGGCTGTGGTGGTGGAAACCCTAGCCTTCGGTGACCCAATCGAAGCACAGTGTTGCGATTCACAATCGGAAGCCCTACCTTGCGAGTGGGAGGATTGCGACTTGAAGACACTGAGAGAGAAGGGGGGAGAGGCAGAAATCGAGGCCAGTGTCGGGAGCGAGCGCAAGAGGGAGGGTAGGAAAGAAGAACAGAGAGGGAGAGAGAGACAAAGAGGGAATGGTAGGAGACGTGTAACATAGGGAGAAGGAGAGGGAGAGAAAGATAAAGAGGGAATGGGAGAGGAGACGTGGGTAGGTGGGAGAGGGAGAGAGTGTTTGAGCGAGAAGAAAATTGATGTCAACCGTGAGATATTAGTTAGAATTGATCTTGGCTGTTAAAATACATTTGGGACATTTTCAAAAACAGTACTCCCTTATTATATATATATATATATTTTAAATTTTATTTTTATATCTAATATTCCCAAATTCTATTCTGAAGAAACAAAAAGCATCCTTATTTTGAAGAAACCGATCGTCTCACTCTCTCTCTCTCTCTCTCTCTCTCTCTCAACCCTATTCTCTCTCAACCGATCGAATCAACAATGATTCATCTCAGTGATTTCAATTCATCTCAGCGAGGGGGTGAGAGATTCATCTTAGAGCAATTTCGATTTTGATTTCAAAGTTCTCTCTCGATTTCGAAGTTTTGTCCCTCTCGATTTCAAAGCTTCACCGCCACCACCATCTGAACTGGCGAGAGCGAGCATCATCGTCTACTAAGGTGAGGACCATTGTCTACGATCTCAGTTTCGTATTCTCTTCATTACCGTCGATTCTTCTCCTAGCGTTTACAATCTCGAATCATTTCCTAGGGTTTTCAATCAGCCATCTCTAATAATCTGCTCGGCATAGGTACAATGTTGATTTGGTTATAAGGATCGAAGATTGGTTATAAAGTTTTAGGGCGTATGTTCTCAACACAGTTCATTTGTTATTGTTTTGTGAATTGACGTGGTTTGTTTGTTGTTATTCATTGGTTGGATTTGATGGTCAATAAATAGAATTTATTTATTTAAGCATTATTTTCATATGTTTTACTGACGTCCTGTCTAATTGAATATGCCAAATATTGTTTTTGCTTTTTTCATCTCCCACTTCTTATTCTTCAGTGGTTAGTTTTATTTTATTTCACTTGTTTGATTATCTATCTTTTTTCTATTAAAATTCTTGAGAAAGACAAAATTCGAATGATCCTCAAAAGCACCATTTGTAACTGAACAATTTCTATTGAATATTTTGGGTAGGTAATTTCTGTTGAATATGTTCATTAACAATTATATCCGATATGTTTATTTGTTGCAGTGACAAATACGTTGAGGAGTCTTTGGGCGGAAGTACTGTGGCTCAGATCTTTAAGAAGTTTGGTGAGAGTTTCTTTCGAGACTAAGGTTTGTTAATTAACATTGGATTTATGTTAAAGTGCTGCATCATGTGATTCGTGATTTTTTTTAAACATGTCTTTACTATACCTCCCTGCACTAGTTGTGAATATTATTGAAAAGTAGGCATGCCAAGATCCGTTTTATTTGCTTTTTTCGTCTCCCACTTCTTATTCTTCAGTGGCTAAAACCCTTTGCCCTCAACTTGTTGGCAAATTTTATGGTTTTGGATTAATCTGGACTGTGTCTGGAAAAGGTAAAACTAGATCAACTAAGTTACAATAGCGAAATTTAATGGAAATCATCTAGCTCTTAGTTAATGATGTTTAAGAGATTGAGCTTGAAGCTTAAACTTGAGCTCAGTTTGTTCCAATGCAGAATGAGTGGGGACGTGCTTGTAATTTAGTTACGATTAAGCTGTTCTCTCTGTATTTGTCTTGCCTTGTAAACAAGTTTCTCTATATTTGCGGTTAGTTTTATTTTATTTCACTTGTTTGATTATCTATCTTTTTTCTATTAAAATTCTTGAGAAAGACAAAATTCGAATGATCCTCAAAAGCACCATTTGTAACTGAACAATTTCTATTGAATATTTTGGGTAGGTAATTGTTGAATATGTTCATTAACAATTATATCCGATATGTTTATTTGTTGCTGACAAATATCGTTGAGGAGTCTTTGGGGAAATCTTGTGGCTCAGATCTTTAAGAAGTTTGGTGAGAGTTTCTTCGAGACTAAGGTTTGTTAATTAACATTGGAATTATGTTAAAGTGCTGCATCATGTGATTCGTGATTTTTTTAAACATGTCTTTACTATACCTCCTGCACTAGTTGTGAATATTATTGAAAAGTAGGCATGCCAAGATCCGTTTTATTTGCTTTTTCGTCCCACTTCTTATTCTTTGGCTAAAACCCTTTGCCCTCAACTTGTTGGCAAATTTTATGGTTTTGGATTAATCTGGATGTCTGCGGAAAAGGTAAAACTCGATCAACTAAGTTACAATAGCGAAATTTAATGGAAATCATCTAGCTCTTAGTTAATGATGTTTAAGAGATTGAGCTTGAAGCTTAAACTTGAGCTCGGTTGTTCCAATGCGAATGAGTGGGGACGTGCTTGTAATTTAGTTCTGATTAAGTGTTCTCTCTGTATTTGTCTTGCCTTGTAAACAAGTTTCTCTATATTTGTGGTTAGTTTTATTTTATTTAACTTGTTTGATTATCTATCTTTTTTCTATTAAAATTCTTGAGAAAGACAAAATTCGAATGATCCTCAAAAGCACCATTTGTAACTGAACAATTTCTATTGAATATTTTGTGTAGGTAATTTCTGTTGAATATGTTCATTAACAATTATATCCGATATGTTTATTTGTTGCGTTGACAAATCGTTGAGGAGTCTTTAGGCGGAAATCTTGTGGCTCAGATCTTTAAGAATTTTGGTGAGAGTTTCTTTCGAGACTAAGGTTTGTTAATTGACATTGGATTTATGTTAAAGTGCTGCATCATGTGATTCGTGATTTTTTTTAAACATGTCTTTACTATACCTCCCTGCACTAGTTGTGAATATTATTGAAAAGTAGGCATGCCAAGATCCGTTTTATTTGCTTTTTTCGTCTCCCACTTCTTATTCTTCAGTGGCTAAAACCCTTTGCCCTCAACTTGTTGGCAAATTTTATGGTTTTGGATTAATCTGGACTGTGTTTGGAAAAGGTAAAACTAGATCAACTAAGTTGCAATAGCGAAATTTAATGGAAATCATCTAGCTCTTAGTTAATGATGTTTAAGAGATTGAGCTTGAAGCTTAAACTTGAGCTCAGTTTGTTCCAATGCAGAATGAGTGGGGACGTGCTTGTAATTTAGTTACGATTAAGCTGTTCTCTCTGTATTTGTCTTGCCTTGTAAACAAGTTTCTCTATATTTGTGGTTATTTTTATTTTATTTCACTTGTTTGATTATCTATCTTTTTTCTATTAAAATTCTTGAGAAAGACAAAATTCGAATGATCCTCAAAAGCACCATTTGTAACTGAACAATTTCTATTGAATATTTTGGGTAGGTAATTTCTGTTGAATATGTTCATTAACAATTATATCCGATATGTTTATTTGTTGCAGTGACAAATACGTTGAGGAGTCTTTGGTAAGTATCTTGTGGCTCAGATCTTTAAGAAGTTTGGTGAGAGTTTCTTTCGAGACTAAGGTTTGTTAATTAACATTGGAATTATGTTAAAGTGCTGCATCATGTGATTCGTGATTTTTTTTAAACATGTCTTTACTATACCTCCCTGCACTAGTTGTGAATATTATTGAAAAGTAGGCATGCCAAGATCCGTTTTATTTGCTTTTTTCGTCTCCCACTTCTTATTCTTCAGTGGCTAAAACCCTTTGCCCTCAACTTGTTGGCAAATTTTATGGTTTTGGATTAATCTGGACTGTGTCTGGAAAAGGTAAAACTAGATCAACTAAGTTACAATAGCGAAATTTAATGGAAATCATCTAGCTCTTAGTTAATGATGTTTAAGAGATTGAGCTTGAAGCTTAAACTTGAGCTCAGTTTGTTCCAATGCAGAATGAGTGGGGACGTGCTTGTAATTTAGTTACGATTAAGCTGTTCTCTCTGTATTTGTCTTGCCTTGTAAACAAGTTTCTCTATATTTGTGGTTAGTTTTATTTTATTTAACTTGTTTGATTATCTATCTTTTTTCTATTAAAATTCTTGAGAAAGACAAAATTCGAATGATCCTCAAAAGCACCATTTGTAACTGAACAATTTCTATTGAATATTTTGTGTAGGTAATTTCATTGAATATGTTCATTAACAATTATATCCGATATGTTTATTTGTTGCAAGGACAAATACGTTGAGGAGTCTTTGGGCGGAAATCTTGTGGCTCGAGATCTTTAAGAAGTTTGGTGAGAGTTTCTTCGAGACTAAGGTTTGTTAATTAACATTGGAATTATGTTAAAGTGCTGCATCATGTGATTCGTGATTTTTTTTAAACATGTCTTTACTATACCTCCCTGCACTAGTTGTGAATATTATTGAAAAGTAGGCATGCCAAGATCCGTTTTATTTGCTTTTTTCGTCTCCCACTTCTTATTCTTCAGTGGCTAAAACCCTTTGCCCTCAACTTGTTGGCAAATTTTATGGTTTTGGATTAATCTGGACTGTGTCTGGAAAAGGTAAAACTCGATCAACTAAGTTACAATAGCGAAATTTAATGGAAATCATCTAGCTCTTAGTTAATGATGTTTAAGAGATTGAGCTTGAAGCTTAAACTTGAGCTCAGTTTGTTCCAATGCAGAATGAGTGGGGACGTGCTTGTAATTTAGTTCTGATTAATTTGTTCTCTCTGATTTGTCTTGCCTTGTAAACAAGTTTCTCTATATTTGTGGTTAGTTTTATTTTATTTAACTTGTTTGATTATCTATCTTTTTCTATTAAAATTCTTGAGAAAGACAAAATTGAATGATCCTCAAAAGCACCATTTGTAACCGAACAATTTCTATTGAATATTTTGTGTAGGTAATTTCGCTGAATATGTTCATTAACAATTATATCCGATATGTTTATTTGTTGCAGTGACAAATCGTTGAGGAGTCTTTGGGCGGAAATCTTGTGGCTCGGATCTTTAAGAATTTTGGTGAGAGTTTCTTCGAGACTAAGGTTTGTTAATTGACATTGGATTTATGTTAAAGTGCTGCATCATGTGATTCGTGATTTTTTTAAACATGTCTTTACTATACCTCCCTGCACTAGTTGTGAATATTATTGAAAAGTAGGCATGCCAAGATCCGCTTTTATTTGCTTTTTTCGCCTCCCACTTCTTATTCTTGATGGCTAAAACCCTTTGCCCTCAACTTGTTGGCAAATTTTATGGTTTTGGATTAATCTGGACTGTGTTTGGAAAAGGTAAAACTAGATCAACTAAGTTGCAATAGCGAAATTTAATGGAAATCATCTAGCTCTTAGTTAATGATGTTTAAGAGATTGAGCTTGAAGCTTAAACTTGAGCTCAGTTTGTTCCAATGCAGAATGAGTGGGGACGTGCTTGTAATTTAGTTACGATTAAGCTGTTCTCTCTGTATTTGTCTTGCCTTGTAAACAAGTTTCTCTATATTTGTGGTTAGTTTTATTTTATTTCACTTGTTTGATTATCTATCTTTTTTCTATTAAAATTCTTGAGAAAGACAAAATTCGAATGATCCTCAAAAGCACCATTTGTAACTGAACAATTTCTATTGAATATTTTGGGTAGGTAATTTCATTGAATATGTTCATTAACAATTATATCCGATATGTTTATTTGTTGCGTTGACAAATCGTTGAGGAGTCTTTGGCGGAAGTCTTGTGGCTCGAGATCTTTAAGAAGTTTGGTGAGAGTTTCTTCGAGACTAAGGTTTGTTAATTAACATTGGAATTATGTTTAAGTCTTTGCATCATGTGATTCGTGATTTTTTAAACATGTCTTTACTATACCTCCTGCACTAGTTGTGAATATTATTGAAAAGTAGGCATGCCAAGATCCGTTTTATTTGCTTTTTCGCTCCCACTTCTTATTCTTCATGGCTAAAACCCTTTGCCCTCAACTTGTTGGCAAATTTTATGGTTTTGGATTAATCTGATGGTCTGGAAAAGGTAAAACTAGATCAACTAAGTTACAATAGCGAAATTTAATGGAAATCATCTAGCTCTTAGTTAATGATGTTTAAGAGATTGAGCTTGAAGCTTAAACTTGAGCTCAGTTTGTTCCAATGCAGAATGAGTGGGGACGTGCTTGTAATTTAGTTACGATTAAGCTGTTCTCTCTGTATTTGTCTTGCCTTGTAAACAAGTTTCTCTATATTTGTGGTTAGTTTTATTTTATTTCACTTGTTTGATTATCTATCTTTTTTCTATTAAAATTCTTGAGAAAGACAAAATTCGAATGATCCTCAAAAGCACCATTTGTAACTGAACAATTTCTATTGAATATTTTGTGTAGGTAATTTCTGTTGAATATGTTCATTAACAATTATATCCGATATGTTTATTTGTTGCAGTGACAAATACGTTGAGGAGTCTTTGGGCGGAAGTACTGTGGCTCAGATCTTTAAGAATTTTGGTGAGAGTTTCTTTCGAGACTAAGGTTTGTTAATTGACATTGGATTTATGTTAAAGTGCTGCATCATGTGATTCGTGATTTTTTTTAAACATGTCTTTACTATACCTCCCTGCACTAGTTGTGAATATTATTGAAAAGTAGGCATGCCAAGATCCGTTTTATTTGCTTTTTTCGTCTCCCACTTCTTATTCTTCAGTGGCTAAAACCCTTTGCCCTCAACTTGTTGGCAAATTTTATGGTTTTGGATTAATCTGGACTGTCTGGAAAAGGTAAAACTAGATCAACTAAGTTACAATAGCAAAATTTAATGGAAATCATCTAGCTCTTAGTTAATGATGTTTAAGAAATTGAGCTTGAAGCTTAAACTTGAGCTCAATTTGTTCCAATGCAGAATGAGTGGGGACGTGCTTGTAATTTAGTTACGATTAAGCTGTTCTCTCTGTATTTGTCTTGCCTTGTAAACAAGTTTCTCTATATTTGTGGTTAGTTTTATTTTATTTCACTTGTTTGATTATCTGTCTTTTTTCTATTAAAATTCTTGAGAAAGACAAAATTCGAATGATCCTCAAAAGCACCATTTGTAACTGAACTATTTCTATTGAATATTTTGGGTAGGCAATTTCTGTTGAATATGTTCATCAACAATTATATCCGATATGTTTATTTGTTGCAGTGACAAATACGTTGAGGAGTCTTTGGGCGGAAGTACTGTGGCTCAGATCTTTAAGAAGTTTGGTGAGAGTTTCTTTCGAGACTAAGGTTTGTTAATTACAGTGTTTTAAAAAGCCCTAGGCGCATCGAGGCGCCAAGGTCACCTGGAGCCTAAGCGCCGAGGCACGAGGCGAGGCGCAAGTTATAGAAGTTAAGCAAAATATTAATATGGTATAATTTTCAACATAAACAAATATTTAATATGTATATTTATATTATTAATTTTTTTAATAAGAGAAGAGAAGAAGAAGAAAAAATAATTAATTTTTTTAATATATATATTATTTTATTTATTTATTATATTTTTTAAATAATGTGTTTCAATTAATTTTTTTATTTTATTTTATATAGATGTGTTTATTTTTTTATTACTATGTATAAATATATGTTATATTTTATATATTATATAATAGGTATTCTAAGTATTATATAATATTATATATATATGAATTAATTATATTTTATATATTAGTTATAAGTTTATTATATATTATATATTATATAATAGGTATTATATATAATATATATATGAATCAGGAAGACAGAAGCGAGAAGAGAGATCGATCGCGAGAGAGAGAGAGAGAGAGAGAGAGAGAGAGAGAGAGAGAGAGAGAGAAGGCGACAGAGAGATCGATCGCGATTGCGATTGCGATTGCGATCGCGAGAGAGAAGGTGACAGAGAGAGAGATCGCGATTGCGATCGCAAGAGAGAAGGCGAGAAAGAGAGCAATCGTGAGCGAGAGAGCGATCTGGCCCTTCGTCGTTGTCTTATTCTTCTCCACTGGTTTTTTTTTTCTCCTGCTCTTTTGACCTATGTTTTGATCATTTGATATTGTAAATGAAAATTTATTCCACCCAGATGGGCTATAGCAGTAGAAGAAACGTGAAGCGCCAAAAGCGCATGCCTCGAGCCTCAGAAAAAGCACACGCCTCATTGCCTTAGCTGCGCCTCCTCTATGTCCCCTCGCCTCATTGTGCATGAGTCGCAGAGCTGCGCCTCGCCTCGCCTTGAGCTTAGGCGCGCTTTTTAAAACATTGGTTAATTAACATTGGATTAATGTTAAACTGCTGCATCATGTGATTCGTGATTTAGTCTAGGTACAGTATTCTTGTAACCTTCTTGTTTAGCTACTAGTTAAGAGGTTATTTTCCTTCAAGATTTTGGCCATGCATTTATGATTTTCATTTTGGATTTATTGATTCTATGTATATGTCAAATCTATATGGTAATTGTCACGCTCCAAACTCGCCCCTAAAAGTTTGGGCATGACTTATTCAGAAGTGGATACTTAACCTGTTATACATAACATATGAGGCCTGAACGGAAGCATTAAATATTATAAAATAACATGAAATAACAAGAAACTACTTCCATTGAGCGACTACTATGATGTCAGGATCACAAACAGTGCACTAGATAATAAATATTTACATACACCTATACACTCCGCCCCTTGATTGGGCGTACCACAAAACATTGGAAACTTCAGCGTATTCTAGATAATCAGAGTACAAGCCAAAATTTAGCGAAACTCCACAAAAAAACGGGTAGGCTTCATCCAAATGCCTGGACACACAGAGGCTGACAAAGGGAGATGGACGTTGAGGGTTAGGGCTGACCTCCCGATTTGCTACCTACAGAATCAGACAAAATGCAGAGTGAGACAATCTCAGTGAATAATAGTACTTTAATAATTCGATGATCAATTTGAATTACAATGCATAACAATGCATATATAATGCAAAATACATATAGTTAATCTTATCCTGTAATTGTTTCCAGAACGGCCTTGGGCCTAGTCTTCAAACAGAATGGCTTTACGCCCTTGAACAGAGTGGCATTGAGGCCTTAAACAGAGTGGCATTAAGCCCTTAAACAGAATGGCATTAAGCCCTTTTCATGCATGTATGAACTCAAAAGGTGTCTCGCACGGATTCTAGAGGTGACTCACATTATAGTACTTAATTTTGTACAACACTTTGTTTCATACTAGAAAATACATATTGGCCATAGGCCTAACAGATACAGAACGGCCGTAGGCCTAACAGATACAGAACGGCCGTAGGCTTAACAAATACAGAACGACCATAGGCCCAGATGTCACAGATTGGCCATAGGCCCAATTCACACATGTATGGACTCAAGAGGTGTCTTGCACGGATTTTAGAGGTGACTCGCACTGAAGCACTTAGTTTCGTACAGCACTTTGTTCCATACCAGAAATCAATAGTCTCGAAGACAACAATTTATATCATGTCATCGCATAAACGAAACGAATAAACAGATCAAAATAATTCCAGATTCATAAGAATACCGTCACATAATGGTTCGTTACAAGTTTGACATATTTGTTTTACGTATATCATAACATTAACAATACTCATTGTCAGAAAACACATATCATTTCGGTACGATCAGCAGGGACAGATCAATTTACCTCATAACGGTCTCGACCCATCAATGGCAAAATAGGACGATTCCAAACACGCAAGCATCATTGTTTCATTTGTTCACCATGAATCAACAAAGTTAACTTACAGATAGCAGAACGTTAATAATACCTATTAACAGTGCACAAAACGTACCATTACAGTACTATCCATCGGATAGACATTCGTTTTACGTATATCATAACATTAACAATACTCATTGTCAAAAAACACATATATCATTTCAGTACGATCAGTAGGGGCAGATCAATTCACCTCATAACGGTCTCGACCCATCAATGGCAAAATAGGACGATTCCAGACACGCAAGCATCATTGTTTAATTTGTTCACCATGAATCAACAAAGTTAACTTACAGATAGCAGAACGTTAATAATACCTATTAACAGTGCACAAAACGTACCATTGCAGTACTATCCATAGGTCTATCCGATTATCCATTTTGATGATTCATTATAGGATATTCAAAACGTTTGTTCCCAGTGGGTGAGGTTTACATTCCCAATTCTTTCCTGTCAATACATTCTACGGTATTAATTCTCAAATACAGAAACACGGAAGAAGTCGCCCCTTTAAGCATACAGTTCATATCTTTCCATAATAGAGGTCACTTTTTACCACAACAGAGATATTCTCGACTATACTCATCTTTACACCAATCCAGTTTAATAGTTCACATGCCATTTTCATATCGAGACATAGGCGATTTACAGATAACAGAGCATAAATGATAACCAGTAACAGTAAATGGAATATAATGCTACAACACTATTACTCACAGTGCGACAGCGACGTGCTTGTTCCTCCCGGATTGTGACCTACATACATGAATAACTTGCAGATTAATTTTTTTTCCTTGTTAAATCATTTTCGGACTCATTTCGTTTCGAATGAATTTACAGATATCAAAAAGGCTTTAAATACAGATTTTAAAAATATCCAAGGGTCGAGCACGTGAAACGGAGGCACCACTTTTTTCTAGCATGGGCGCGTGCATGTTGTGAGCCCGCGACGCGACAAGGTTCCCGTGACGTGCGGCGATGATACCCATACGTGCCTTTTAGACAGTAGCCAAACCCTCAAAATTCATCATTTGCCGCACGTGCGGTAGTGACTCCCGCACGTGTGGCGATTGCCCTGTTCCAATCTGAAATTTTCAGCGAAAACTTATTCTTTTGGAAGTGTTTGTAAGGCTCTAAGTAGGTTTAAAACTCATGTTATTAGAATTACAACATACAAAACTCCAACTATAAACTAAACCTACAATCCTTAAAGCTCATACATACAATTCAACCCCATAATATTCTTATTTATGCGTACACTTCATGAACACACTTAGCTATTTGACCAATAATTGAGCTCAAACATGCTAAGAAGAGATGGAATGAAATTCTTTTTGCATGGTTCAAATTAATATAACTACAACATGATAAAAGACACTCATTCAACCTTATAAATGATACACACACACACACATGCAACCATTATTTATATAAATGAGTTCAAGCTTGAAAATTGAGGAAATAGGACATGACTTCCTATTAGATAGCTCAAGTGGAACCAAGATAAATAGATGATGAGATTATCATGCCAACTACCCAACACATACATCCAAGATTTCCATTACAACTTTAAATCACACAATCAACAAGGAATTCTTACTCTAAAGCAAGGAGAGGGGTGGACCTAAGTGGGTTAACTCACCTTAAGCTTAATACTCTTGAATTCTTCTCAATTCTCTAATCTTTGTTCTTGAAGAATTCTCCTCTTCCTTTCAACCCTTTTTCTTCTCTAACTTTCTTCTCTCAGGAGATATTTTGATGTAACATATGAGTTCTAAGTCCATTGTTCCAAGAGGCACACACACACACATATATATATATAAAGGTGAATAGGACGAAAGTCTATCAGTTTAATCATTCCAAATCAAATTTCTACAAAAATGCTCATTATTACTTAAAAATTATGTTGCTTACAAATATAGAATCAATTTAAGGTAATTAAGCCTCTAAGGCTTCCAATTTCTGATTCAAACATTATAATTGCAACATATATTACTCTCATTAAACAGATATGAACTTATTATCATAAGATTCACTCAATTTAAATTAGTTTTAGATGCAATTTCACAGCAAGCACGTAAATGCACAAAATAGGAAACTGAAAGAATATCAGAAAACATGTACGAGGGTTGGGTTATTACAGTAATTCAAACATTTATACTAATAACAATAAAAGTGGTTATTCTTTTTCTATTGATGCAGGGGATAAAGAGTCAGTGTGATAAGAAAAGGTCTGACTGTATATTTTGTAAGACTAGAACAGTCTCTACAAATAGTTAGTTTTTTTGTATGCTTCTAGTGGTTTCTGAATTAATTTGTAGTTTCATTTTTCAGGTCAGAAATTTCTTGGAGAGATGCAAAATATGGTCATAGAATTTAAGAAATTAGTTTTTCAAGTTTTTTCATTTTTTAATATATGTAAACACAGTTAAAAACTTTTTATTCAATTCCTTTGTATATACTTTTGAACATTTAATTTGCATTTGTGAAATATATGACATTATTCTATTCAATATGTGGTTATGATTAATATGTGGTTGTGATTCAAAGTACAGAACAGATTTTCTTACAGTGGACATATATGAGTTTAAAAACACATATAATCACATAAGTAGCATCCAAAGTCATATTAAGCATATAATCACAAGCATAACGAAGGATAAATAGCATAACACAAGAGTAGAGTTATCAAACTGGTAATGCAATCTATTTTTGGTATCTCTTGTGATGAATGGATTGTTTAAAGATTTGCCGGATCTGTACTCAGTCATTTTTCTGTTTCACATTATACTTGTGAAGCCAGACTCAGAATCACGGGAGTCTGAATTGTAGCGAATCACATCCGAGGAGACTAAACCCCTTCGAGGAGCGCGAAAAACCAACTACAGGTGCGCGGGTGATGCCTCCACCAAGTGAAATCACTTCTATCTCCAATGCTCGAGAATCGACGAATCAAAGCAGGAATGTCCAACTCCCCATCATGAGTTAAGGCACGAGCCTCACTTGGGGTAAGGTCACACATTAGAGCTAGGGCCTATGCATGACCAAAGAGAGGCAGGGAAAGAAGCACCTCATCTTGGACATTTAATAACCCCCACCCCCACGGCTGATTTCCCTGACTGCCATTTTTAAAATTTTAGTCCCACTTTAGGGTGGGTTTTTATCTTTATTTCCATAATAAGGTAAAACGGTTTTAGCAATGCTGTTTTTTCAAAAAACGACTTTTGAAAAACCGTATTTTGTGATTAAAATAATAATAAAATTTGAACATAGAAAACGGCTTTAGAAAAATCGGTTTTAATTAAGTTTTTAATTAATTCTGAATTAATTAAAAACGTTTTTGGTAAAACCGTATTGACACTAATTTTTAATTTTTTTAATTTATAATTTCAACTTAAATATTTTTTGATCAAACTTGGGAACCAGAAGAAGAGTGAGAGAGAGCTGATGCATTCAAAGATGTGTTTCTTTAGAAAATCACAACACAGAAAAAAAAAAAAAAAAAATCCATTTAATACTCCGACAAGCACCTAGGGCTTGTTTGGTTTGAATCTCAAGATATAATTTTTGAAAAAAAAAATTCAAAATCACTTTTTCTCTTTTACATATCAATCAATCACTTTTGAAAAGAGAAAATTTGTTTATTTATGAGTTTTGAAAAAAAAAATTAAAAAATATTTTGAAACAAGTTTTTGAATTTTGAATTTTGAAAAAAGTTTCAAGTTTTAAAAGACTTTCAAATCGTAACCAAACACATAACCCAACACTCAATTAAAAAATTATCTAAAAACTTATAACCAAAACATAACTCGAAACTCCATATTACTTTCAAAACCCTACACTAAATTGTAACCAAACATATAAGAAAAAAAATAAAAATATTTTTATAAAATAAAATAAAATATTTAAAAGAAAATTCATATAGTTAAAATAAAATAAATAAAAATAAATAAAAATTTTCAATTTTTGAGAGAAATTTTTTTTAAAAAAAAATTGAGGAAAGAGTTTAGAAATTTTTTTTAGTTTGTTTAGTTATATATTTTGAAAAGAAAATGCTATGAACGTCAAATAATCTACCAAATGTTTTATCAAATTTCTCACATGGGTGTGGGATACACATAAATCCAAAATTTTATTTCAGTCCCCAATTTCTGATTTTTGTGAAGCACCCATTCCTTCCCAGAACTGAAGTGTCAGCGGACCATCCACTTGCCTTTAAGAGTCTTTTCAAAACTTAAAACTTTTTTCAAAATTCAAAATTCAAAAACTTTTTTCAAATCAAAACTCATAACCAAACAATTTTTCTCTTTTCAAAAGTGATTGATTGATATATAGGAGAGAAAAAGTGATTTTGAATTCTTTTTTTTCTAAAATTATATCTTGAGATTCAAACCAAACAAGCCCTAACTTTTTGTTGGAGTATTAAATGTGTGTGTGTGTTTTTTTTTTTTTTTTTGATCTGCCTGTGTTGTGATTTTCTAAAAAAAACACATCTTTGAATGCATCTGCTCTCTCTCACTCTTCTTCTGGTTCCCAAGTCCAAACTTCCCACATGGGAACAAACGGCCAAAAAAATAAAAAAATAAAAAAATAAAATAATAATAATAATATCAAAATCTGAAACCGGTTTTTCTAATTCCGTTTTATAAAATGGCTTTTCCAAAACCCTTTTTGTATTAAAAATATTTTTGATCAAAAAATATTTATGTTGAAATTATAAATTAAAGAAACTAAAAATTAGTGTAAAAACAGTGTTACCAAAACCGTTTTTAATTAATTCAGAATTAATTAAAAACTTAATTAAAACCGGCTTTTCTAAAGCCGTTTTCTATGTTCAAATTTTATTATTATTTTAATCATAAAACACGGTTTTTCAAAAGTCGTTTTTTGAAAAATGGCATTGATAAAACCGTTTTACTCTATTATGAGAATAAAGATAAAAATCACCCTAAAGTAAGACTAAAATTTTAAAAATGGTAGTGTCAGGGAAATCACCCCCAACACACACAAACAAAACAAAAACACAATTTTTTTCAGAATTCAAATTGAATTCAAATTTTGTGGATGAGATTCATTCGAAGTGTGGTCTGCAACACAACAATTATTTATCTATACGACATGGCTGATAAATCTGGAATAGTATAACATTAGTCTTTTCAATTTGGGGGTCAAAGTTTGGATTCTACAGGAGAGTGCCATTCCACGTCAACTGATTTCCTCTGCTCAAATAGAGATCAATATCTCTATTTTGATTATCTTCACACTACCCAAGCTGCAAACCATGTCTTCTCTTTGAATTGCTTCAATGGAACACTTTGCTCCCCACTCAATATCATACAACTTGTGGGGGCTTTAGTCTAGTGACTTGTGTTATGTTGGTATTTGATCAGACTAGAAATAGCTTTTATTAATATATATGAAATGGTATTTGTAGGTCTACTTGGTACAATCTTACTCTATATTGATCAGACTCAGACTAGAAATGGCTTTTATTAATATAGATGAAATGGTATTTGTAGCTCTACTTGGTACAATCTTACTCTATATTGATCAGACTAGATCTAACCAAGACAAGTCTACAAAGTCATGTGATATGCAAACCACGTTCAATATGTCAACTGCCAATTAATTACTGTACCTCAACTGTTTACATATCTGATAGTTCACTATGTCAGCCGCCAATTACTTCGCCCAAACTGTAAACATATTTGATAGAATTTACAGAAAATGTGTTCAGTTGTATACCTTCCTGCAATTAGTATTATTCATTTGAAGAGTAAAATACTCTTGATAGTTTGAAAATAAAGGACTGTGGAATAAGTAGCGTAGAATCCAAACTTTGACCCCCAAATTGAAAAGACTAATGTTATACTATTCCAGATTTATCAGCCATGTCGTATAGATAAATAATTGTTGTGTTGCAGACCACACTTCGAATGAATCTCATCCACAAAATTTGAATTCAATTTGAATTCTGAAAAAAATTGTGTTTTTGTTTTGTTTGTGTGTGTCGGGGGTGATTTCCCTGACACTACCAAGTAGAGCTACAAATACCATTTCATCTATATTAATAAAAGCCATTTCTAGTCCGAGTCTGATCAATATAGAGTAAGATTGTACCAAGTAGACCTCCAAATACCATTTCATATATATTAATAAAAGCTATTTCTAGTCTGATCAAATACCAACATAACACAAGTCACTAGACTAAAGCCCCCACAAGTTGTATGATATTGAGTGGGGAGCAAAGTGTTCCATTGAAGCAATTCAAAGAGAAGACATGGTTTGCAGCTTGGGTAGTGTGAAGATAATCAAAATAGAGATATTGATCTCTATTTGAGCAGAGGAAATCAGTTGACGTGGAATGGCACTCTCCTGTAGTATTTGTTATCCCTGCACCCCGAAAAAAATAAAAAAATAAAAAATAAAAAAAGCAATATGTTAGACTGGAAATCATGGAATGAAAATGATGGCAATTTCGAAAGCAAAAACTTCCTCTCCAGTAGTAGTTGTAGTACACTCATATTACCATAGTTAGTTGGATTCTCCTTCAAGTCTTCCACAAACTCGAAGTCATTGGAGTGAGAGAAGACGGCACCAGAAAGTTTGGATTGTAATTCCTTGAGCATCACAGGAAGCTTCTTGTTGTACGGACGGACCAACTGGTTAATTGTCTCATTGCAACAAATAGCCAGAGGGTCCGATGCATTGGCATACCATGGCGTGCACCCTAATGGCCAAATGTTGTTAACCAGAAATTTTCTTGCCCCCCATCCGTATAATGTCTGTAAAACGTGGTGTATCAGTTTCAGTGTAATACTTATTATTGCATGTTTCACAATTAGATAAACACACTTCAGAGTAATTATAAAGCTTGTGAACACCTTACCGTCAATCCCACTGACAGTTCATTTTGGAGGAATTGAGCAAAGGCATCAGGAGGCAATTTGCTTAGGGTACCACTGTTCTTGGGAAGATAGAGTCGGACATAATCATTGATGCCGAAAGAAAATAGAAAAATTGAGTGTTTCAAATGTTGGAGGAGGTCCGGGTCACTTAACATTTTGGTCAGATTATTTTTCAGAGTTGAATTGAATTTCTCAATCTGACCATCCAAACTCCAACCATTCTAAAGCCAAAAAAAAAAAAAAAAACAAACAAACAAACAAATGAACATGAAACTTCATAGTAAAATTCCTGATAAACATGAAGAAAATTAAATCAATTAAGAAAACATGCTGACAAGCATTTGTATATATTACCTGACCAGTTTGTGGCATTATACCACAGCCCGCAAATGCATAGTTCACACCCATTCTTGATATTCCAGCTTGGGACATATCAATGTAGGGTGGAACAAGGGGCAACCCGAGGAAGATTGCTGGGGAAAAAAATTAAATAAATAAATAAATAACACTTTTAGAGAGCTTTTCATATCGAAAAGCAACACAAAAATGAAGTTGATCCAATTTACCAACAAAATCAGCAATGGTCTCGCCATTGGTCCATCGTATTGGTGCTGTGGTGTTTAAGTCAATTCCATAAGGTGTTCCACTAGGAAGCTTGTTTCCACCATCGACGGTTGAATCTCCAAAGATATACAGTGCCGGAACGAGCGAGATAGTTTCTTGTGCGTTGTAGATGGAGATGAAGTAGGAACAAACACAGAGCAACAAAAGGCTAACAATGGCTGCCATATTGAGAGGAAGAAGAACAAGGCAAAGAGAGAAATACAAGAATTGTGTGAAACTAACACGGTGGTCACCACAGTTTATAGAAGATCCATTTACTCTAGATATCAATATGAGAGAGAGTATACATATCACATGATATGTATATACATATTATATTGTTGTGCTGTGCTGTGCACAAGAAATGCTCTTTTTTTTATATTTGTTCTATATCCTTATTCTATTTTATGATTTAATTCATTGATAGGGTGGTTGTAGGTGTATGTAATTTGTGTATATATATACTGTTAAGAAATCTGATGAGTTAAATTTATGTATAAAGAATGGTGTAATTCTTAGTCCAAAAATTCTGTACAGAATCATAAACTTTAAAAATCAAGAAACCATATCAAACGAATGAATTTTGAACTGAAATTTTTATAGTAGATTAATTACATATTAAATTGCATATCTGAATTTTATCATAATTTTTGGGAGTCGAAATCTATATTAACTGGTGCGTTCAAATCTGTCCAGAAAACTGGTTTAAAACAGTAAACTCGGAAGTGTCGTTCTCTTTGGGTATAAATCCGAAAATTATCAAATCAGCGTCATTAGAACCGGCTATGAGTCTAGTTTCGTAA
Source organism: Camellia lanceoleosa (assembly GCA_025200525.1). Lineage (NCBI taxonomy): Eukaryota > Viridiplantae > Streptophyta > Magnoliopsida > Ericales > Theaceae > Camellia > Camellia lanceoleosa. The sequence continues at coordinate 65,178,341 of CM045769.1, read as the reverse complement.
ATTTTTGGCCTTGCATTGATTTCTCATGTATACTAAGAGAACCAATAATTTCTTTAACGTGCTGCAGAAAACAACCTGTTTAGATATAATTAATTGTAGATAATTATTTTGATAAGCAAATCAAGTAAAACCAATTGGGTTTGAAACTTAGGATATATTAGTTGATATCTGGAGAGTTTTGGAATTTTTCAAACAGTGTGGAGTGGGTTTTGTAATTTTCAAAGTTAGTGAATAGATTGGAAAAACTTGTTTAAAGTTCTGTTTTATCTTAAATTTACTTTTAGTTAAGTTTCGATCGGAACCCATGTCTTGGGTAATTTTAGACCTTCAAGAACATTAACTTAGGTATTATTTAAGAGTAACGGTGATTGGGGTTTAGCTATGTTAGTGCGTTTTAGTGTGGGGTACTTAATTTATTATTCTCTTTAGTATTTTTTAAATTAATAGTGACGTATAATTTTCATACTTGGTTCAGGGCACTAATTGGACTCTTATACTCTATTCGAGGATTACATTGCTAGAGTAGCCATTTTTGTCAATTTGGAGCTTTCTTATTGCCATACCCAAACCCAAGGACCGATAATGCCACACACAAAATGAGAAGTTTATCCCAATCTTTGCCATTTTCCTCAATTTTGAGTTTTTTTAACCAGTTTTCTACAATATTTTGGTATGTATTATATTTATGGTCTGAATAATTAAATGACTTTTAATCATGATGCAAGAAGTTATAATTAAATTTTATTTGAGGCATAGTTAAAAAAAATTTGAATCCTAACAAAAAAATAATAATTACAATACGTTATAACCAAATTCACAATGGGTCACAATTACCAGTTATAACCAAGCGCTATTTGAGACATAATCAAAATCTCTTCGATCATAACCAAAATAAAAAGAGCATTGCGATTTTAAGTCCAAATATTATACTCACTTTTCAAGTCCAATGATGTGGCAATCAATTAAAATATCTAAGGCAATACTATTTCTCATATTTTTCCTAATCATCAATCATATCATTTACATATCATTAGATCTTAAAAATTAGTTTACAAAGTCGACTTGTATATCATTTTTTAAGCAAAAACCACAATAAATAATAACGAACTAACACCATAATAAGTCATAATCAAATTAGTATCACCACTACAATAAATTATAACCAAAAATTATAAAAATCATACAAACAAAAAGGTGTGTGCATTATAAAATTTCAAAAAATATGTGAGAACTCTAATAAATTATTCACAATTTCATCCATAATGATGTGGAATGATGAGTGTCGATTTTAATTTGTCATTCATTCAATCATGTGGGGCTCTACTTCTTTGCGACATCATTATAAACACATTTGGGGGTCTTATTCTAAAATTTCTCAATTTCAACTCACTATTATTTATAGATAAAATTTAAAAAATAAATACGGTAAATTACACCAACACTCCTTAAGGTTTGACTCGAATACAAATTCTCCCTCACATTTTGGAAATTATAACACTTTTCTAAGGTTTAAAGTTTCATTACAAATTGTTCCCTCCGTTAGTTGACCGTTAAGTCAACTAATAGAGCTCCTGATGAAGATTGTTTAAATGGTGATGGTTGGGCAGGTTGATAATATAGTAAAATCAAATCTTCAATTGAGGGTATTATAGTTCTTACACATTTTTTTTTTTTTTTTTGTAACTTCTGTTAAGTGAAAAAAAATTGACAGGAGGTTTGGTGTGATTTCTGAAATGCAAGGGAGGGATTTATATTCAAAGCAAACCTCAAGCGTGTAAATGCAATTTATCTAAATAAATAAATACATGTGCGGGCACTACGCGTCAGTCTCCCTATCCATTTCTTTTCTAATCTCTTACTTTTCACTTTTTCTCTCCTCACTTGCTAATGGAACCATCACATACATCCATATTATCACTTGGGCCCATTTGTTTCCGGTTATAGCAGCTCGGGGTGAATTGTTAGTGAGGATTACAATAAAATAATATCATGTTTATTTTGCAAAGTGAGCCCTAGATTCATAGTCCCCTTCGGACTACGAAAGGCCTTGGGTGAACGGATTAGGCGTCTGAGGTGGGAGATGGTAATAGAAAATAGTTCATTCGGCTTAGGGTGTTACTGATCATCCAGTCTGATGTCTGGCCACTAAACCGGCCAAGTGCAATTTATTATTATTATTATTATTATTATTATTATTATTATTATTATTATTATTATTATTATTACTTGTTCGGCAGCACATTTTGAACATTAATGTTTAATGTTTTTGTATTTTTTGTTGAGTAAAAACCATGGTTTTATTTATTTTATTATTTTACATTTATTTTATATAAAAATAATTTAACAATCCCCACACTAATAACTATCATCAAAACAAACAGAATTTTACTTAATCTCCTCACTATCAATTCTCTCACTATTAATCTTCTCACAATTAATTCCCTCCAATATACCTTTGAAATCAAATGGGACCTAACAATAGTCTAACTCCACTTTGTCCCTCTATAGGTTCTAGTATTTACTTTTATTTTAGGAGAAATTTTAATTATGTGTAGATTTTTTTAAAAAGATTATAAATAAATGATAAATTTTATGCATATTAATGATTAAAATTATAAACTTTTTCAAAAATATGTACCACTGATAGGTAATTTTTTCCTTATTCTATTTGTCTTTTTGTAGTTATTCTATGAATCATTAAATTTTAGAATAATTATTTTTTTGGGAAATTCTACTATACACCCCCTTGAAAGGGATATATCATATGCATTCCTAGTTATATCATTTTTATTTTTAGTTATTACCAATTTTCTTTTTTAATTAAGACAACATTTTAGTTATGACTTATGAGATTTTTGGTAATGTCTCATGTAGTGTTTGGTTATGATTTTTTTTTTTTTACTCAAAAAGTAAGAAATTATGTTAATTTTTTTTTTTTTAATTATAAGGTGCATATGGTACACACCATTTGAGAGGACATGTACCATAATCTTTTCCTATATTTTTATATCAAATTTAATTTGTTATATGAGTTGTCATTATTATATTAAAAATAAATATAAATTATGAAATATATTAAATTAAGGTCACTGGGGTCACAAATCTATTTCTGAATCTTTTGGATCATGAGGCTCAGACTCTAATCAGTTGGGGTTAAAAGGACACAATTATACCCCTTTGGGATGGGCTTTTCACCAAATTTTCCTTAAATTAATGTAGTGATGATAATTTAAATGCTAAATTAAATAATAATACTAGTTATATTTATCATATTTTTTACTCGGACGTGGATTCATTAGGTAATTGAGAGTACAGTTGTGTAATTCCTTTGTGTCTTCTTAGTAGATTGTTTTATGATTTTTGTTCGTGGTTTTTTAATACAATTGGAGGCGCTCCAATTGTGATTTTTTCACGTTAAATCGTTGTGACAAAATTTTTTTTTGATTGTTTAATTGAGATTGCTATTTATTGGTTAAAATTGATACATAATCACAAATCAATATCTCAGAGATTTTTAGATTTTTCTTTTTTCTTTTTTCCGCGAAGATTGTATTGTAAGATGTTAAATTGTTAATAAAGTTAGATTACAACTAAAGAGGTCACCACTGCTCCATCAACTTGAACCATTGATCTTCCCTTCACCATCACACCTATGTGACTACAAAGCCATTAGGTCAAACCCAAGTGCATTAGATAGATACATTTGTTTAGGACATGAAATTATTATTAATATTACAAGCTTACCCTTATTAATTAAGAAATTACTTAGAAATTAATCTCCACCACTCTTTACATGAATCATATACTATATAAATTAATTGGGTGAATTACACTAACAATCCCTATAGTTTGGGATTTGTGTCACTTTGGTCCCTGACCTTTCAATTGTGATACATTTAATCCTGAAATTTGAATCTCATTCCAAATAAAGACAATTGAAAACATTGTTGCTCCATTGGAAAGACAAAGTCGACATATATCTTATTTTTTTTGTTGGTTAACTTATATGTTATTTGAAATATAATTGCCTTTTTTTAAATTAATAATGTTAGAATTTTTTTTATTATAAAGTTCTATTTGATTTAGTTTTCAAAATGTATTTTCAATTTTTTTTTTCTAAGAAACTATAAATTAAATTGGTTAAAAAAAATTAAAACAAATCATTTTATATACTTTTATCTTTTGGGAGGGTAGAAATAATTTTTTTGATATTTATTTTTGTTAAATTAGTTTTTACTTTTTCAAAAATCAAATATGACGACAACTTTGATGTCATTATTAAATCAATCCATTAAATTAAAAAATCCAAAATCCAAAATATTTTACATATTAAACATATCGATTATCAACAAAAAGCCTAATAACCATCCAAAAATATCAACAAAAACAACCACTCATTATATGATCATCATCAAAACACATACTAAAAATTAATTTGGTAAAAAAATAAAAAATAAAAAAATTATCATTTTTATATTATTTTATCTTTAGTGAATAGAAATATTTTTTTAAAATTTAAAAATAATTTTTTGACATTTATTTTTGTCAAATTCATTTATATTTTATCAAATTGACGACTTTACTCTTGAAATTGACCAACAAGGTCTTCAATTTTCTTTATTTGGAATGAGATTCAAAATTTAAGATCAAATGTATCACAATTGAAAAGTCATGAACTAAAATGATACAAATCCTAAACTATAGGGACTGTTTGTGTGATTCATCCAAATTAATCACCAACACACAATCATACACCAAAAAATTCTGAGCAGAAAATTTTTATGCAAAATAAATGACTTGCTCTGCAATTCCTGTACTCCCATTTTTATTTTTAATAATTGTGTTTTCGATTTCTCTCACTAAGAATGCCTTTGCAAAATATGAAGCTCCACACACACTAATTACCTACTTCCAATTGTAGTCTATATTCGTCTTAAATACATACAGCCACTTTAACTGGTACCACAACATTGGATCATATATATATATATATATATCCAAGCACAAAATGAATACAACAAGAGGCAATAGAGCTAGCTCTTATTGGGTTGGCTTGCTATTCTTCTCGCCTAGATCATCATGGCTGAAATATTTGCTCTGTTAACTGTGCTTGCTTTGGCTTGCCTTCTCACTGAAGCCTCTATCCATGTCGCTGCATTATACGTATTCAGGGAGTCAACGGTTGATGGAGGAAACACGCAGCCAACTCCACCATATGGCATTGATCTTAACACAACATTACCCATTCGTTGGACCAATGGAAAAACTGTTGTTGATTTCATAGTTAACAAAGCAAGTATTCCAACCATGATGATCTAGCACCTTAGGAGTCGTTATTATTTCTTATATAGGATTATAATAAATATTTGATAGTTGATTTTATGGTGTGTACCATATGGCGAAAAATTATATACTTTATAAAGAATGAAAATATGTATATTTCGTAGTGATTAAAATATTATATTTTGTGGTGTACAAAAATATTATATTTTGTGGTGAGAAAAATTATATCATTTTATAATTTATATTATAAGATTTCAAGGTATTATTACAAAAAATATATTTTTTGGGAAAAAAAAAACAAGCTTTGGGAAACAAACCCTTGTGGGTGGCCCCCATTTTATCTCCTTGTCATCATTTCTTCTTCCCTTCCATTTCATTTCATTTGTTTGGCAGAACCCTCTGCCTCTCTCTCACTCTCTGTACGTCTCTCTCCCTTTCTCTTTCCTCCATTTTTACTCAAACTTTGAGTTTCAAATGGGAGTCCTTAGAGTGAGATTTTGCAAAAACTTTGTAAATGAAAGTCGGAGAGCTCGTCGTGATCTTCGCAATGGTAGTCTCGGATTTATGATCGCGCAAGATGAGCCTTCCAAATCTGCTCTTCTTCATTATTTGAGGTAGGGACTTTCTTCATATTTTTACATTAAAACTATGTTATGGTTATTTTGAGAAAATATGTCATTTTAAAAGGTATTGCATATATATATACATATAATTTTTAGATTTTTGTTTGGTAATTTTTGGAAGACAAATTATGTTGAAATGTTAAGAATGTTGGCATTTTGAGATTGATTTTGGAAAAATCATTTTGTGTTTTTAATTTGGAAAAAAAAATCCCAAAATAAAATTTAAAGGTTGTATGATTATATTTACATCATATTATAATTAGATAATTTATTTTGAGAAATATAAAGTTGAATTATTTTTTGGGGCATGCACCAATAAATCCCAAATTTGTATCTTGTAACCCATTTGGTCCTATGAATTTTCTTATGAACCGTTAGGTCCTATCCCGATGTTAATGACCATTGAACATCATCAACATCAAATCATCAACATTAAACTCCATCAAACATTAAACATTAAACATCATCATCAACATTAAACAATAAACATCATCAAACATTAAACATTATTCATCATCAACATCAAATATCAAACATCAGACATAAAACATTATTCTTCAACATTAAACATTATACATCATCATAAAACATTAAACATCATCATCAACATTAAACATTAAACATTAAACATCATCATCAACATTAAACATTAAACATCATCAAACATTAAACATTAAACATTATTCATCATCAACATCAAACATCAAATATCATACATAAAACATTAGTCTTCAACATTAAACATTATACATCATCATCAAACATTAAACATCATCATCAATATTAAACATTAAACATCATCAAACATTAAACATTTCTTCGTCTTCAATATCAAAACAAATCTTCATAGTCACTGAAATCTGCAAATATCAAAACAAATTTTCATACTCTCTCTGTAGAAAAGCATTGCAGTCAACAATAAATAAAAACAATGGATCGCGATCGGTTTTAGATAACATTCGGTTTTTTTTTTTAAGAGGATTAAAGGACGAACCTTTGAAGCCTCGCGACCAATGTAAAGCGACATTTTCTCTACGTGTGAGGACCAGTGCCATATTACATCACAACCCAACAGTTAAGGTCACCATCATTCATCACAAATCTCTCAATTCCAATAAATATCGAATCGTTTTCACAAATTTTTGCACAAGTGGGATCGAGAAAAGATCCAGCAATGCGACCTAACCACCAGGATCGAGAAAATTGACAAGAACAATGAGGAATCAGAGATTGCTCTTGAAAATCGAATCCCCTCTTCAATGGCGATATTCAATGAATCTTTCTCTCTCGGTATCTCCAAACTTTCTCGCTCTATCATCAAACATTAAACATCAAACCCCTCTCTCCTCTTCCAATACCCCTTCCCTCATCTCTCTCTCCCCCAATTTCAACAAAACCGTCGATCTCAACTCCCTCATCAACAACACTACCCAAACCCAACCCCTATCCGATCCAACCCTACCTTCACTTCATGGATCAAGTTACAGTTTTTGCGATCAGTTATTGTGCTACGACTCTCTCTCTCTCTCTCTAAACTTAATGATTTTTGGTGTTGTTTGAGGTCCCTGGATCGCGATCGGTTTCAGATAACATTCGGTTTTTATTTTTTAGATTGATCGACATTTAGGGCATATTTTTTTTTTTTAGGATTTTTTTTGTTAATGTTGATAATGTAGCTAATGTTTTGATGATGTTAATAATGTTGTTGATGTTGTTGATGTTGATAGTGGGACTAAATGGTGCATAAGAAAATTCATAGGACTAAATGGTTCAACTTTTTATCATATAGGATTTACTGGTAATTTTTCCTTATTTTTTTATCTTTGATTTTGGAATTTATTTTTGAAAAAAATAAATTGATATTGAGGAATATTGTGTAAATTGTTAAGTTGGGATTATAGAGTTATTTTAGGATTAAAAACTCTAAAAGTGTTATATTCATGATATTTTATGAAAGGTGATATGTTGATGATAAAGTTGTGTTTATTTTTGTGAAAAAAAAAATGTGAAATGTGGACTTTTGAAATCACTACTTTGAAAATGTTACTCTTGAGCATATTTCATAATTTTTTATATAAAGATCATGTGATGAATTAATTTTAGAAAAGTTGTGAAAATTGTTATTGGTAGAGAATTTGGGAAAATATTACCTCCTTAAGTAGCTTGGTACAAAAAAATGGTTATGTTGAAATATGGTTATATTTGATGGACGAGGCATGTGAAGTTAGGTTTGGTATTACAAATTTGAAATTTTTTTAATATAATAAACTTACTAATTTAGTGGATTAAATTAGTTTTGGTTAAAAGGTTATATCCGTTATGGTTAAAAGTGTGTTATTGAGATTATATTGTAATTTTTGATATAGTATGATGGAAATGGTAATATTTAATAAGTTTGGGATTTGGTGAAATTCATATTGGTTATCTTGGTTGAGGTGAAACAAAAATTGATTGAAGGTTTTGTGTGAGTCAAAACAATTGGGAAATTAATAAATAGCTTTAATATTTGGCGTATGCTAATAGGTTATAGATTTGTCTTGAAATGATTAAGTTTGAAGTTGTTGATTTATATGTGATAAATACAAGAACATTGACATTATTACATTATCTCTTGGGATTGTATCATGGCATTACATTGATGGAGATATGAAATTTGATCACAATGGAGTATTGTATGGTGGAATTGAAATTGGAACTATTCTAATGCATTGTTACATATTGCATTGTCATTCTATTTCATTGTTATCATGGATATCGAATTCAATTGAAAACTATTATTTTGAGAAATGAATTGTTTTTGGTGAAACAAGATCATTTTGAATTGTTTTTGGTAAATACATTAGTAAGTCTGATTAGGGGGTGTAGTTTGATATTGGTTAAGTTGGCATGAGTGTCTATGGTGAAAGACCAAAAACCACGTGGGTAGGTGTCGAGCCTTCCAGTTAATACTGGTAAAAATGACAAAACACAGGTATCGAGCCTTCTAGTTAATACTGGTAAAAATGACAAATTGGTAATATTTGTATCGTTTACTTGCAGACACCAGCCTAGGGATTACTTGAGTCGTATTTACCATCTCGGAATTTTATTGAACTTGTTGGATTAATATGTTTTCAAATTGGCATTGTGCATAAGATTTTCAAAAGACGAGAAAAATATTTTGAGCATAACATAGCATATGCATTTATCTCATAAGACTGTATAAAATGAATTTGATTCATTATTTAATTATTTGATTCAATTGATGATGACATAATTGAATGAATTGAAAAGGATGTCCTGTTGCTATCGAAACATATTTATTTATTTAAGTTAACTTGTTGGGGTTAATTAAATAAATTGGATTTAAGAGATTATGTAATAAATTCATATGGTTTTGACATGATATGATTTCACGTATATGTATGAGTATTTTGATACCCTCGTTATCTTCTAATGTTTTAATATGGGATTTTTGGTAAGCTAGTGGTTGCTCACCCCCTACCGTACATGTGTACAGGAAATGTTTTTCGGATTTGAAGACTAAACAATGATTTTTACCATTTCATAAGTGTAATGTAGTGATGGATTGTACTACTTCATTTGTTGTTTGGCTGAGTGCTATTTTTTTTTTTTTTTTTTGTAAAGAGTAGTATCCTCTCTTTTATTATAAGTTTCAAGGCATTTCTTTTATTTGTATATAAATGTCATTGTTGTATAACGAGAAAGAATATGTATATTTAATTATTCATCATTTCATCCAAGGATGAAATGTTATTTGTAAATGGACTTAATTAATGAATATCGGTAAGGTTATCCGAGTAATAAAATATGGGGTGTTACAGACCGGTAGGTGTCATATATAAAGTTTAAAATTCATTTAATTTCAAAACAAAATATTTGTACCACTTAGTCATATATATTTTTAATTGTTACAAAAAAATTCTTTTTTTTTTTTTTTTCTGTTTGGTTGTTTTGTTGAAAAATTAAAGATATTGTTACATCCACTACCATCAGACTTCCGTCAGACGGTCACCAGAGATTCTCTAGAATATTCAATATCACCGGGAAGTCGCCGGAGTATCATCGAAAATTTGCCAAAGTATCGCCGGAGTATTCTAAACATCACTGGAAGTCTCTGGAATGTCCAGAACGTCAATGGACGTCAAGAACATCACTAGAGACTCATCAGAATGTCTAGAATATTGTCGAGAAAAAAACAAAAAGAATGAATGGAGAAATTAGAATGAACAAACATAAAAAAAAAATGTGCTAAATATTGATAAACTGAAAGAAAGAAAAAATGTAACGAGATACAGCAAGGATAAGGAAAAAAAAAAACATAAAAAAAAAAAACATAAGTCATTTTTCATTTTTTTTTTTAGAGTTTGAGCAAATAATCTCATATATTGATTAAACTGAAAAGCATGCTTTGAAATTGTAAAATTTACTTAAAATAAAATTATTTATATTTTTCACATCATATTTCAATATAAATTAACACAAATAAATTAAAAATTAATCAAAATTTACAAACAAAAGTCAAAATATCTAAACCATTTATCAATTTGATAAATTTATGAATTTTATTATCAATACGAGATAATCATTCTACAAATATAAAACATAAAAAAAAAATCTTAAAATTTTATCATTATTAAGATGATAAATAAACAGATTAAAAAAATCACACAAGACTTGTGACTAAATAAATCTATTCAATAAAATTAGCGAGTAATTATCCGTATGTTACTTGGGCAAATTATACCGGTGGTATTTATATTTTATTCCTTGTGTCGTTTTGGTCCTTACATTTCAATTGACTCAATTTTGTCCATTAATTTTAGATTTTGCTTCAATTTGGTCTAATTGATAATATCGTTAGTGTTTTCTAAAAAAAAATGTCACCAAATTTGTTAATGTTAATCCGCTGAGTTTAGTAAATTTATAATTTTGCCCTTAAAAATATGACACATGACACTTATGTGCATATTTTTTATTAAAAAATGCTAGACGTTGTAAACAATTAGACCAAAATGAGACAAAGTTATAAATTGAAGATCAAAATCGAACCAATTTAAATTATAAAGATTAAAATGACACAAAGATCAAAATATAAAAACAGCTGCCATAATTTGGCCAGGTTAATTTTATCTTTCTTATTCAAGTAAGATTTTTTTTTTTTTTTTGAACAAGAGAAGTAAAACAAGAGGCAAACAGAACCTAAACAAAGAAAACATCTAGGTTAATGCTAGCAACAGAGCAAGAGCAGGTGGAGGTTGGGAAACCCAATTCAGGGGAAGCCGAACACGCAGAAATTCTTGGGCTACCCAATGTGCTGCTGTATTTGCTGTTCTTGGACTCCACTTGAAGGAGAAATTCCCTTGAATAGCCATTCTCTTGATATCATCAAACACAGCCCCACACTCCCAAGAAGGAACCTTTTTGGAGACACACAGATGAATGACTTATTCAAGTAAGACTCACACCCACCAAACCAGTCCTCCACTGCTACCTCTGCATGTTAGAAGATGCTTTATATATCTTAAATATTGGAAATAAGACTACCATTTTAGCATACTGAGTGACATTGATTTGCTTTTATGGATTACAGGTTTTGCATATAATCATTGTGGGAGGATAAGGGTAGCTGACTTCACGTGCAGATAACAACAAACATATTTATCATATCATAAAAACCAGCATTTGTAGCACGGTCAATAAATTTGGCACCAGAATGGGGTTATAAGTTACAGAAGGCATCCTATTTTACCAAAAAAAAAAAGGCAACCAACAACTCAGAAAATGAATAAAAAAATAGATGTGTGATTTATCTAATTGTCATAGAATTTCCCATTGTTATAAAGTGAAGGCTTACATATGAAATGAATATCAACTATCCATTCATTGTTCTTTTTAAATAATATTCTTATTGATAAATTTTGTGTGTCCCTAGCATTTCTGTATAAGTTACAATAGTCATGTAATATATAAAGAGTAATGATATATAATTAACAAAAAATTTATATAGAATTTTCATACAAAATTCAATATAAATCATTCACTTTTAAACAAAACATCCACAATGATTATATGCAAAACCTTGTAATCCATAAAAGCAAATCAATGTCACTCAGTATGCTAAAATGGCAGTCTTATTTCCAATATTTAAGATATATAAAGCATCTTCTAACATGCAGAGGTAGCAGTGGAGGACTGGTTTGGTGGGTGTCAGTCTTACTTTAATAAGTCATCCATCTGTGTGTCTCTGAAAAGGTTCCTCCTTGGGAGTGTGGGGCTGTGTTTGATGATATCAAGAGATTGGCTATTCAAGGGAATTTCTCCTTCAAATGGAGTCCAAGAACAGCAAATACAGCAGCACATTGGGTAGCCCAAGAATTTCTGCGTGGTCGACTTCCCCTGAATTGGATTTCCCAACCTCCACCTGCTCTGTTGCTAGCATTAGCCTAGATGTTTTCTTCGCTTAGGCTCTGTTTGCCTCTTGTTTTACTTCTCTTGTTCAAAAAAAAAAAAAAAAATCTTGCTTGAATAAGAAAGATAAAAGTAACCTGGCCAAATTATGGTAGCTGTTTTTATATTTTGATCTTTGTGTCATTTTAATCTTTATAAGTTAAATTGGTTCGATTTTGATATTAAATTTATTACTTTGTCTCATTTTGGTCCAATTGTTTACAACGTTTAGCATTTTTTAATGAAAAATATGCACATAAGTGTTATGTGTCATATTTTTAAGGGCAAAATTATAAATTTACTAAACTCAATGAGTTAACCTTAACAAATTTAGTGATAATTTTTTGTTTAGAAAACACTAACGATATTATCAATTAGACCTAATTGATACAAAATCTAAAATTAATGGTCAAAATTGAGTCAATTGAAATGTAAGGACCAAAATGACATAAGGAATAAAATATAAATACCACCGGTATAATTTGCCCAAGTAACATAAGGATAATTACTCGCTAATTTTATTGAATATATGTATTTAATCGTAAGTCTTGTGAGATTTTTTTAATGTGTTTGTTTATCATTTTAATAATGATAAAATTTTGAGATTTTTTAATATGTTTTATATTTGTGGAATGATTATTTCGTATTGATAATGAAATTCATAAATTTATCAAATTGATAAATGGTTGAGATATTTTGACTTTTGTTTGTAAATTTTGATTATTTTTTAATTTATTTGTGTTAATTTATATTGAAATATGATGTGAGGAATATAAATAATTTTATTTTAAGTAAATTTTATAGTTTCAAAGCATGCTTTTTAGTTTAATCAATATATGAGATTATTTGCTCAAACTCTAAAAAAATGAAAAATAACTAATGTTTTTTTTTTTTTTTTTTTTTTTCTCATTCTTGCTGTATCTCGTTACAATTTTTTTTTCTTTCTTTCAGTTTGTCAATATTTAGGACATTTTGTTATATTTTTTCATTCTAATTTCTCCATTCATTCTTTTTGTTTTTTTTCCGACAATATTCTAGACATTCTGATGAATTTCTAGTGATATTCTTGATGTCCATTCACGTTCTGGACATTCCAGAGACTTCCAATGACTTTCAGAATACTCTGGCGACTTCCTAGTGATATTGAATATTCTAGAGAATCTCTGGTGACTGGTCGATGGAAGTCGGTGAATGGTAGTGGATTGAATGGTTGATAATCATTTCATATATAAGTCTTAACTATATAACAATGGGAAATTCTATGACAAATAGATAAATCACACATCTATTTTTTATTCATTTTCTGAGTTGTTGGTTGCCTTTTTTTTCTTTGGTAAAATAGGATGCCTTCTGTAACTTATAAATATGTTTGTTGTTATCTGCATGTGAAATAAGCTACTCATCCTCCCACAATGATTATATCCAAAACCTGTAATCCATAAAAGCAAATCAATGTCACTCAGTATGCTAAAATGGCAGTCTTATTTCCAAAATTTAAGATATATAAAGCTTCTTCTAACATGCAGAGATAGCAGTGGAGGACTGGTTTGGTGGGTGTCAGTCTTACTTGAATAATATCCATGGTGGGTGTCAGGTTCCTCCTTACTTGAATGGGGCTGTGTTTAATGATATCAAGAGATTGGCTATTCAAGGGAATTTCTCCTTCAAATGGAGTCCAAGAACAGAAAATACAGCAGCACATGGGTAGCCCAAGAATTTCTGCGTGGTCGGCTTCCCCTGAATTGGATTTCCCAACCTCCACATGCTCTGTTGCTAGCATTAGCCTAGAAACTCAGAATAAAAGCTTGACCATGTGCGGATTTGGGTTCTGAAACTCAGAATAAAAGCTTTTAAACATGGCACATGGCCAAGCTTCTAATTACCAAATGAATGAACATGGCACATGGCCAAACTTCTAAAAACCAGCATTTGTAGCACGGTCAATAAATTTGGCACCAGAATGGGGTTATGAGTTACAGAAGGCATCCTATTTTACCAAAAAAAAAAAGAGGCAACCAACAACTCAGAAAATGAATAAAAAAATAGATGTGTGATTTATCTAATTGTCATAGAATTTCCCATTGTTATATAGTGAAGGCTTACATATGAAATGAATGTCAACTATCCATTCATCGTTCTTTTTAAATAATATTCTATTCCCTAATTAGATAAGTTACAATCATGTATTTAAGTTACAATAGTCATGTATTATATAAAGAGTAATGATATATAATTAACCAAAAATTTGTATAGAATTTTCATACAAAATTCAATATAAATCATTCACTTTTAAACAAAACATCCACAATGATTATATGCAAAACCTTGTAATCCATAAAAGCAAATCAATGTCACTCAGTATGCTAAAATGGCAGTCTTGTTTCAAATATTTAAGATATATAAAGCATCTTCTAACATGCAGAGGTAGCAGTGGAGGACTGGTATGGTGGGTGTCAGTGTTACTTTAATAAGTCATCCATCTGTGTGTCTCGGAAAGGGGTGTGGGGCTGTGTTTGATGATATCAAGAGATTGGCTATTCAAGGGAATTTCTCCTTCAAATGGAGTCCAAGAACAGCAAATACAGCAGCACATGGGTAGCCCAAGAATTTCTGCGTGGTCAGCTTCCCCTGAATTGGATTTCCCAACCTCCACCTGCTCTGTTGCTAGCATTAGCCTAGAAACTCAGAATAAAAGCTTGGCCATGTGCGGATAATAAAAGCTTTTAAACATGGCACATGGCCAAGCTTCTAATTACCAAATGAATGAACATGGCACATGGAACAATGAATAAACATTCTCACAACCCAAATGCCCAAATGAAACTCAGAATAAAAGCTTGGCCATGTGCGGATTTGGGTTCTCAAACTCAGAATAAAAGCTTTTAAACATGGCACATGGCCAACCCTTTAAATCTACACATTTACACAGCTTTATTAAATCTTCCTCCAACAACGCTGGGATTAATGTTCTCGTTTCCAAGGTCAGGACCCTATCTTAATCCCGAATTAATTAAAATTCGGATAGCGTTATACCCTATTTACACTCCTACTATAAATTTCTGCTACAACTCGTCTTTACTACTTATCCTTGTCTTCATTTGTGTGACCTTTTATTCTTATTGTCTTGTGTATTTTTGTTTTTGCTTTTGGACCATTTCTAATTACAATATTGGTCTGCGAAATCACATGGTACGGAAGGACTGGATCATAACTTTGGAGTTGTGGAGGTCCACCATGGTCGGGTCCCATAAAAGTGATGGCCCCCCATTGCTTTTCCAGAAAATAGTCAAGATCAAACAGTGTAAAGGGTCTATATAGAGTTGATAATTGCACATGATGTAGTTTAGGGTTGTCGGTTCCATGTGAGCACTTTTACTTTGTTGACAAATGACAAAGTGTCAATCCCTTAAAACTTCAAAAGTGAAAAAATGCCATTTTTTAAGGGTGTTGGTGTAGGATGGAGGGCAATTGTCTATTGTTTAAAAAAGATGTCATGAATGAAAGATTGAGGAATTTGTACCATTGCATGACAACTTTCCTTCGTACTCCTAGAAATAGGTTAATTATATAATTGTACTTGCGATCCTATAACTAAAAAATTAGAGCCAGTGGCTATAATCCAATGGCACCTTTTAACATCGTCCCATTGAATAACAACTCTCCTTCATACTCATAGAAATAGGTTAGTTATATAATTGTAATTACGATCCTTGAACTAAAAATTAGAACCCATGGCTACAATCCAATGGCACCTTGCAACACTCTCATATGAGGGATTACTAAGGGAGTGCAAGACGAGATGAGATGGATGAGATTTAATAATCTCTACCTTTATTATTTGTCACCTAATATGTCAGTTCACTTACTTTTTTCGCGTAATATCTCTACTTTCTCATATCATTAAAAAAAAAAAAAAGTTACATATAAATCTTGAAACCAAAAAAACAAAAAAAAAAAAAAAACAAAAAAAACCAAACGGGGTGCCCATGGGCAGGCCATGTGATGTGGGTTTATTTTAGATGAGGCGTTGGGTAGGTCCCAAAATAAGTGAGTAATAGGCTGCATGCTGCATGCATGTGCAAAAAGGCAGACAGCACAGTTCTTGCCATACTCAGCTATTAATTTCAATTCAATGACTTCTGCTGAAAGTGATTGGGACTTCTCACTAGTTTTCTCATTGGGAGATTCAGATTCGGGGCAATACATAGTCAGTTTCACACATTTATTAATTCATTCCCTTTCAACTTTGTTAATTGTTAATCTCATATCAGCGCTTTTACTCATTTGTGGGTCCTTAAATGGAATTGAGCTACTACTACTGCTAGACATTTCCATTTTGCTGTGATCTAGTATTGCACTGCTAAAATTTGCACTTTAATATTATTACCATAACAAAGTTATATATCTATATATCCATATATAAATGGTGACTTAATATACTCAGACATTTTGTCGTTCAATCGGAATTTAGGTTGGCAAAGATATATTCTGTGGGGATGTATTTTCAGAGTACCAATACGTGGCAAGATGACGCCGACGTGTCAGCCGAGGTACCACGTGTCCTGGTAGTTGTACCGAGGTTATCCCGGTGTTGCCGAGGTTATCTCGGTGTTGCCGATGTTACCTCCGAAAATATCGGAGTCTGAAGTAAACGGATAAATGACAAGAGTCCTAGAACGAGGGAAGACTTCAGGAAGGATAAGGATAACACTCCTGTAGAGTTTATCCCTATCTCTTAGAGAATCCTAAGTAAGCACGGAATGAGAATCCATAGGAGTGAGACTTCTATTGGGACTAGGACTGAGTAAGCTATAAAAGGAGGGCACCCCCGGCGGGTCTAAGGTACGCAATTTTGAGTCTTGAGCAGTACTTTGAGAACTTGAGTTATCTTTGGGAGTTTATTGAGACTGACTTGTTTGTCGGAGAGCCCCCGGGTGAAAGAACCACCGCCGGAGCCTTTTCTTTCTGTGCAGGACATCCAGGTGCCATCTACTCTGCTTGTGGTCTACTGCTGAATCACTAAGGAGGGCAGTGTGATCGGAATACCACACACACATATTCTTATCGCAGTTTTGATTCTGATGACACTGTTTCTGCCACAGGAAGTGTTGATGGGCAAGGACGATGAGCTAAAATCCTTTCAGCTCAATGCGGATAACTTCATTTGTTCTATATTACCCGGAATTTCTCATCCTCAAGTTCAATACTCTCCAGGTACATAAAAGCAATTGCAAGCTTAAAAATTTATTTTAGAGTTTACTTAATTAATCACAACCTTAAAATTACGCTAGTCTGTCTATAATCAACTTTTATATTACATTAAGATATACTATGGATACATAAACTAATTACATAATTAGACATAATATTTATGAACATGAATAGATAAGATTTTATAAATTTATTAGTGAGATACATGTCTAAAACATTTTATCTATCCATATCTATTGTGTGATCACTTTATGTATTTTAGACTACTACATTTCTTGCTTTCGTGTAATCATGTATGTGAGTTAAATTGTACTCCATATTTCATTACTTAAATCTGTACTTCTGATCCAATCTAAAATATATATATATATATAAAAATCTCTGCTAATGATAACAATGTAAATTTTATTATGCTTTTTGACATGTTGATATAGCAAAGCAAAAGAGGTATTGGGAATCTAAGTTTTGATTCCTACATTTAGAAACAAATAAATAAATCACCTTTTGGTGCAAAAGAGAATAAAATGCCCCATCTCTCTCCTTTTTTTTCTTTTTCTTTTTCTCTTCCCCATCACCATCTAATCTGTGGACCATCACTGTAATCAGACAACATCAACGGCTATAATTCTTGTCTTGTGTCCCTACTAACCATTGAGATGGTCCACATATATATATATATATTTAAAGTATTAATCAAATAATTTGTTATGATTTAAATATTTATGGACGATCCAAAATTTTTTAAAATTTAAATAAAAAAATTAAATATTTTTTTTTAAAAATAAAATAAAATATTTAAAATAAAAAACTAAAAAAATATGTAAAATAAACATATATATTTAAGATAAAAAAATAAAATTTTTAAACATTTAAAATAACTGTTTTCTAAAATTTTTAAATAATTTAAAGGTTCATCTATAATTGTTGTTTGGATTTACAAATTTTATTTTAATGTTTCAAATTATTTAATTTTTTAGACATTTAGCTTATATTATTCATTAAAAAAAAGTTTAATTTGATAATCGTAACTTGTTTAATTTACTACGCTTGTCGAGAAAAAAAATGTTTATTTTAAAATCATAATTATTCTCTATTTTTTAAATAATAAATATGAAAAATTAAATAAGTTACAATTATTAGATCAATTTAATTTTTTGTATGAATGATATACACAAGGTGACCTAAAATAAATAGTTCATATTATGATAATTAACTCTACTAAGCCCAAATAGTATCCTCCAACCTAGATTATAGATCAGAAGCAATTCACTTCCTCTACGTAATACACTCTAGGCGCACAAGTGACGTACTCATAGAAATAAGAAACGATTTGTCATCTAAAAATAATTTGAATGCAAATGAAAGAATATTTAAAAAAAATAAAAATAAAAGTATGAAATAAAAATTTGGACAAAATAGGAATAGTTTGAGCATGAAAAAAATATGTATCATAACTTCACCAAGTAAATTATGTCAGTGTAATACAATATATATATATATATAAATGATAATTTATCTTGTGTTTTCAAAATACACCATGTGACTATGTTTATTCAATAATAGTGGGCAAACTCTGGTAACCAAAAATTTTGACAAGAATATGGTCTTAAATGGAAAGTGTGGTCGAAATTTTATTGGTCTATATGCAGATTATGTGAACCATATCTTGATATTTCTAGGTAGAATTTTAAATAAAAATTGTGGATGTGTAGTATAATTATATGTAAATTTTTTGATGAATTGATAAATGAAGATGAATTGAATTTGATAATTGCTAACCATTATTTTCTAAAGCAGTTAACAAAATAGATATTTAAAAAGAAAAATTTATAAAATTTCAAAACCTTTTAAATTGTGTTATATATAATACTGTAGATCAACAAGAAGTTATTTGATATTTAAAAAATGTCCAACTAATTGAAGAAAAATTGTGATAATTTTTTCATTAATTATGAAGAAAGTGAGTATATATCATTGCCTTTTATAATTTTATAAAGGTGTGCGACATAATATTTGTGGGGTGGGGCGTGTACAGGTGGACTACATTCTAGGGGATAATCCAATGAGAATGTCGTACATGCTAGGATACGGTGAACGGTACCCAGAGAGGATACACCACAGGGGCAGCTCACTACCATCAGTGCAGGCCCACCCGGTCCACATAGGGTGCAAAGAGGGGTCTCTCTACTATCTAAGTCCAAACCCAAATCCCAATGTCTTGGTCGGGGCTGTTGTTGGTGGGCCCAACAGCTCGGATTCTTTTCCGGACTCAAGGCCGTTCTTTCAGGAGTCCGAGCCCACTACGTATATTAATGCACCGTTGGTGGGCCTACTCGCTTACTTTTCAGCCCATCCTTGATTTCAATGCACAAGAAGAAAGAATGTAAAGGACAAATTGTAATAGTAGTGGTGCGCAAATGTCACCCTATGATATTATTATTATTATTAGTATTATTGTTGTGTCTTGGGATTCTCATTGAATGAAAGAAAAAACTGAAAAATTCTGAGAAAGTAGCGTTTCTAGTTTCCCACCTACCAAACATCTTAGTGCCGTTTGGTAACATTTACGTTTTTAATTTTTTGTTTATATTTACAGAAATTTAAAAAATTCAAATAAAAGTTTGTTTGATAAAATTTTTGATTTATAAATCAGTGGTCTTAGTTTATAAATTGGGCCAAAAAATGAAAACACAAAAAATGTGTTTCTATTTTGAGTTTTGAGTTTTTTTTTTTTTTTTTTTACCACCCAACACTAGCCACCACCCGTCACCATTTTCCACCACCGTCTTCCGCCACCACCACCTACCCCCCACCACCACCTGCCACCACCACTCACCACCCACCACCCGTCACCACCACCCACCAGCCACCACTACCCACCTGCCACCCACTCGCCACCACCACCCACCCCTCGCCGTCGCCACCGCCACCTCCTACCACTCACCACCCACCTGTCATCCACCCGCCACTACCATCCACCGCCCGCCACCATCATCACCTGTCACCTACTTGCCACCACCAGCCACTACTTGCCACCACCAGCCACCCATCACCACCAGCCACTTGCCACCCACCTGTCACCACCACCCACTCACTACCTCCTACTACCGCCACCATCACCCACCTACCCACCACCACCACCACCCGCCATCTGCCACCCACCGGCCACTACCACCCATCACTCGCCACCGCCATCACTGCCGCCACCCACTCGTTACCAACCACCACCCGCCACTCGCCACCACCACCGTCACCCACCCACCCACCACCACCACCCACCCACCACCATCCGCCATCCGCCATCCGCCACCCACCTGCCACCACCCGCCACCATCACCACCACTACCCACTCATTACCACCCGCCACCCACCACCGTCACCCACCCACCACCGTCACTACCTGCCACTTACCCGCCACCATGACCCACCACCACTCGCCATCCACCACCCACCTGCCACCACCACCTACCACCCGCCACCACTACCACCACCACCCATTCGCTACCACCTGCCACCGTCACCCACCCACCCACCACCACCGCCACCACCCACCCGCCACCACCAACTACCACCAGCTACCCACCACCCACCGTCACCACTTTCCACCACCGTCATCCGCTGCCACTTGCCATTTTTCACTCTTTTTTATATTTTTAAATTTTTTTAAACATTTTGTCAATTATTACCAAACGTGTTTGTAGTTTATGTTTTTCTAAAAATAAACAAAAATTAAACAAAAACCAGTTTATAAAATTTTTATAAATATAAACTGAAAACGTAAACGTTACCAAACACACCCCTTTTGTTTGTGTCCATGTGTTTGCGCGGGGTGCACATGTAATTCTGTATATATATAGTGTTTCTAGCATTGTTGGATTAATATAATTTAGATTGAGTAAATTACACTTTGTTATTTTTTGTGTTTTTGACATCTTTTTTAGTTTGGCTTTTAAGTTTATTTTTGTTTTTCTTATTTTGACTCTTTATATTTCATGTTTTTTCCAATTTACTCTAAAAATTAACTAATGTCTAACATTAGATAAATGACGAATTACACTAACAGTTTCTATAGTTTGGAGTTCGTATCAGTTTGGTCCCTAAGAAGAATTTAAACGTGAAGGGCCAAAATAAAAAAATAAAAATCTTAAGAGACAGAATAGACTTTATGAAAAATAATTAAATTGTATTTGCTTATAGTTATATATGAAAATTTTGGGGCCTTTTTGCAATTGAGGCCTAAAGCCATTGCTTCAATTGCTTTAGGCTCCAGCCAGCTTGCCGGGGAGCCGTGGGGTGAATTTGTAGTCCCCCATTCCTTTCTCCTAATTTGTTAGGGTGGGGACAAGGTGGGAGTGGAGAATTGTTGAGATAATTTGTCTAATTCAAAAGGGGATGATAAAATTCAGCTAAAAATTTCTAATTAATATAAAATATTCAATTAAAATTTTTAGGAAAAAAATTATAAAAGACAATCATATTACAAATACAATAAAATGAGGGGGGTGTTTAGTGTTAACTTTATTAGTGTATTTTTTTTATTTTTCAGTTTTTAGTGAACTTTTTAAAAAAATTTCAAAAAATTTTATGTGTTTGGGGTTCTACTCGACTACACTGATATGAACATTTACAATTTTTTTTATTTTTAAATTTAGCTTTTTTGGTCTCTCTTTCTTTTTTTTTGTTTTGTTTTTTTTTTTTTTTAATGAACCTTTTATTTTTATTTTTACTTTTTAAATTTGTCTACATGACAGACTTGATAAGGAAATAAAAAATTTTTTTTGATATAACTTTGAAAAACGATCACTAAAGGCCAAAAAAATCGGACACAATGGCTATTCACTAAAAATTTGGACAAAAAAAAATCAAAATTCAAAAGTCACTAAAAACTAAAAAATAAAACGTTCAAAGAAAAAAAATAAAAAATTAAACACGCTACTTATTCACATTTGTTCATACAACTTAAAAAATCATTTCTAAACATATTAAAATTTTTTTTCACCTCGTAAAAATTAAAAATAAAAAAATTACTAAAAAAATCAAACCCAAACAAGGCCTTAATTTATTTATTTTCTTAAAAACTCAACACTCAAATTATTAAATAAAGGGTAATGCTATGGTGTGCAACTTACACCTTACACCTTTTTGTGTTCGCTTACACCTTACACTTACACCTTTTTTACCTTGCACTTACACCTTTTCTGTAGGTGGCACATGGTGTGCAACCCACTTACACCTTTTGTCAACTTATACTTTTCATTTATACCTTACACCTTACACCTTACACTTACACCTTACACTTACACCTTTTGTGTGAGTGGCACATGGTGTGCAATCCACTTACACCTTTTGTGGGTTGCACACCTAAGAAAACTCCTTAAATATAATAACTATATATTATGTCTATCATACATACCATATTGTATTCATTACCATTTTTAGGATTACCATATTTAGGTTTCTCTCATCCCTTATAAAAGAATTTTATATACATTGTTACATAATTATTCAACATAATATTCAATATAATACAAATTCTTTCTCTCTCTTTGATATTATAACATGGTATCAGAGATAGGTTAAGTGCTTAGTAATTTTGTTTTACTGGTGGGCGGCAGCCTTACGTTAGCTGCCCACCAGACCTTAACCCATTCCCCTGCCATATTTTCTTTTCAGTATCACTTCGTAATGATCTCTTCATCTGTCCACTAATTTATTCATATCCCAAATATCTCTATCATATATATATAGTGGAGAAGTGGTTTTGAAATAATCTTCTGATCTTGGCAGACGCCCCTGATCCCCACCTAGCCACCTGCAAAAGAATAAATTCTGGTTGGGTGCCGAATTAGCACTCGACGGATAAGTCGTTGTCTTTTCTCTTGATTGCTTGTATCTTAAGTTAAATATATCGCTTGTCACGCACTTTTCTCGGCGATGTTCTTCTATTTATATCTTTTCTTTCTTGGGCCTTGGGATTGGACCCACTTTCAATTCGCCATTCGGCTTCTTTTGTAGCAAAACGCTTTTTATTCGGCTCCTTGCTCGACTGGCTATTTGCCCAAATAGGACAGGATTGGAACGTGTGAGACGGCACCGAGTGCTATATATATATATATATTCCGACTCTCCAAGTTCAACTATCCGGCCCCCACAATTGCCCCTCAAGCACTCCACTAACGACAGTTGGCTGGAGTGTTTGGTTTCGAACTCAAAAAGTCAGAGCCGAAATTTGGCGGCTGACCTCATTCCAAACACGCTTCTTGCTATCATTTCAACTTTCCGCCTCCGTACACTTCTATTTATTGTGATTTAAAATTTCGACGCCTTTTCAAATACATACACATTTTTAGATGCTCACATCGATCGCCTTTTGAATTACCTCTGCAACTTCCTTTTCTACACTATCCTCTTCGCTTTTGTAAGTTCTCTCCTCTCGCTTTGAATCTTTTTCCGGTTTGTTTTTGGTTTAGCATATTCCTATAGGCTGAAAAAATGGCAAAACATTTGAAAGATCTCCTCTCGGATCGAATTTCGCTTCGACGCCATTTTTCCATTCCTGATGACGTCTGTCTATCACTTGTGACAGACGGCACCCTCGATATGGAGAGGGCTGATGAAACCATGATCGTTTTCCCTTTCCTATCAATCGCAAAGGGCGGAGTCCGTTTCTCCTTTCACCTATTCCTTAGGGCTGTGCTTTGCCATTGGGGTTTAATCCCTCCCCAACCCAATGTCAACTTTTTTAGAATAGTAATGGGGATTGTAGAGTTAATCCGTCACCTTAGGATTTTGTTTTTTTTCTCATAAAGTAATTTTTTCACAAACCTCATGTGAGAAATTACTCTCTATCAGTAATGTACCAATTATTTTTTCCTTTTTCTTTTTTCACACAATCACATTGGTCTCCCTAGACATAATTTCTCATTTAGGAAAATGTTTAAAACCCATAAAAAATCTCTCACAATGTGACCTACAATGATGTGGCATTATACATATAAACTTTTAGTTTGTCATTCTTCAGTTGTGTAGAGTCTATCTCTCTTGTCACATCATTGTAGATTGAATTAAGGATTCAAATTGTGGGTCTCTAATACTAGTCTTTTGTTTCCACCCATGAATATAGTGTCCATTCCTTGATTCTATTATTCTAAAACTCATCGCTGACATTTAAACTTTGAAAATTTTCTTAGATGCTTGTAAAATACCATGTGACATTATTCCCCCACGTCACGCAAACTTATAGAATCAAAATAAAAAAACAAATAAATAAAATAATAGCAGGATGCTAAGAAAAATGAAGTGTAGATTAAGTGTCGAAGAAAGAAGTTTAGATTAAGTGTAGATTAAATAATCAAATCACATTCACCAAAAAAAAAAAAAAAAATCAAATCATTTGAGTGTCCTAATAACTTCAGCAGAGACAAGAGCTTGTTTTCATCCCATACTCTTACTACCATACCACTCATAATTAAAATAAACTAGCAAACTTGTTGAAACCTCAATCTTTAATAATAAGCATGTCTCGAACAAAGATACAATTTGCAAATTCACTGGTGTGGCTGGCATCAAAGAAGAGAGAGTGACATCTGTTGTCACATGGTGTAGAGTAATTTGGGATGCAAGCTAGTTCCTTGAACATGGGCTCAAGAACACGGATCTTTTACATCTCAGAACCCTACACAACACAACACACATGCAGGAGATGAAAATAGCTACTTTATGGCGAAATGATATTAAAAAATAATAATAATGACCGTAAATTAATTATTTGTCAATTGAAAAATAATGAAAAGAAAAACAGCTACTATATTTTTCAAAGGTCGAGTGAAAACTCTCGCCCTTTAAAATAAGGAAATTTTTTCAAAACTCTCGCCCCTTTAAAATAACATTTCCATATGTCCACCACTAATACACACACATAAACGTAATCTAAACATAATATCACCTAGCATAGTTTAGTTAATTAATTTAGATATTTTATTGATGCAATTTCCACTTCCCAAAAAATGTAAAAAAAATATCTTTTATTTTTTAATTTATTTTATTTCCTTCTCACTATGTGAATGAGTTTTTTTTGTTTTTGACCAGCAAGAAAAGGGAAACTTTATTGCTGAGGTGAGCAAATACAAGCAACAATAAACATCAATAAAGAAGGGAAATGCAAAAAACATCATAGCTAAACTCCACAATCCCAACTAGGTTGGCACCAAGGAGAAAGCAAAATCATATGGTAGCACTAAATCCACAGATTGGGGAGAAACCAATCCAAAACAGAGAAACAAAAAGAAAACAAGAAAAAATGCACCAACCACACCGCAAGGACAACCATCCAACTCGCCAACTCCTTCCCTTGTAAAATCTTCCAAAGAACTTCTAAACAATACACCATCAAACTCCTTGCCACAGAAGAGGCACCAAGATTTAACACCTAAGGAAGCAACAAGCAAAGACCAATAGACAAAGAAGACCAACAAAGACCTAAGGTAGCAAAACAACAAATATAATAAAGATGTCAACCTAGCAAACATCAAGAATTGCATTTCAACCTCGTAAACATTAGCAATCGTGATGACAACCCAAAGAAGCAAACAACACAGGTTATAACAGATCAAGCTAACAAACCGATAAGTGCACTAAGTACACTACAAAGAATATTACTACTATCGCAAATCACATTACACATGACAAAGAACACCAAAGAATAAGAGAACCAAAGAACTATAGGACCAAGAAAGAAGCTCATAACAAAGAAAAACACCAGCAGAGGGCTTCCCATAACAAGACCACAAAGAAGGGACTACGCACCCAAAGAATCGGACTACACACACAAAGAACAAAGGATTCTGACAAAGAAAACCAAAGACAAGGCGCCTGAACACTGCCACCACAAAGGCTCCCCGAAACACCCTTCACCTCAAGCAATGTCTGACCAAGAAGATTATGAACAAAATCATGCACTCAGACACACCGTAAATTGTTCTTAGACCAAAATGCAATCGGTCTTCACAATGTCCTCCAAATCATCAAAATTAGGATGGCTACTGTTAAACAATGTATCATTCCTCAACTACCAAATTGGCAAAATAAAACTAGCGGCACAATTTTCCACACCTTCACCTCTTTTTCTTAACCAAAGCCCCCGCCCACCATCAAACAAAGCCTCAATCGACCAGAATTACCCACCACATATCCCACCATCTTATATGTGAATGAGGAGTTGAGCCTATAACATTACCTCGATTTACACTGGTGGCAAAGAACAATTACCAGCTTCTTCAATTTCATAGATGTGACTGTAATTCTTCATTTACCAAAAAGAGAAGAACGATAATTCGAATTTTATATATAAAAGGTAAGTAAAAAGAGAAAAGAAAACTAACATACTTCACCCTTAATGAGGATGTCATGACTATCCGCAGTCCCATTAAAGGCTTTGCGAACTTAGCAAGTAGCGTAATATTTATGTCACCCAATTAAAACCCAAGCGCATGATTCACTGTCAAAATACGCTTTGACAACCATGAGCTTTCTTCCATTTACAAAAACTTGAAAAAGATAAATAAAGAAGTAGCAGCTTATGAAAAAAAAAATGTAATGTATAACGGTCATAATAGTTAACCTCGAGGAACCACAAAAAGTTAGAAGTAGAACCACAAAAAAGCTCAAAGCAGTAATATTTTAGTAATTAGGGGTATGAAATGGAAAAAGGGTGGCATGGCCCAATGGTAAGACTTGCCAAATGAAAAGGTGTTAGAGAAACTTTTAGCTTACTCATAAAAATAAAAATTTCAAAAGTCACGGGTTGGAGCTCACCAGTTTATCAAATAACTTCCTCATTTAGCGTACCAACGAAATAAATAATAAATTTAAAAATAAAATAATAAATAAATAAATAGCTCTAGCTCACCATCACAAAGGTGTCTAGAGTCTTATCAAGACAGAAGAAATTTCACCAATGGGGGTAACAAAGGTATAGTTGGACATGTCAAGATAGGAAACAAATAAGAGGATTAATTTCAAGCGTTGAAGTCAAGAATTTAGCACAATATAAACGCAAGGGCTTCAAAGCATTAAGCATTCTAAATTAAGCATTCAAACGCAAGGTCAAAATGAAGTAGCCGGCCAGCCAAGGAAAGTGGTCGCCCTGATGGTAAGGTGGCTGGTCAGCCACTGTTTTTTGGTATGACCCTACTGCAACAGAATGGAAACAAAGCAAAAACAGAGTGTTTCCATGGGATATTTATCCTCTCTGCCTTTCCCTATCATGAGACAGATCAAGGGGGTGGTAGACTCGATTCGCAAACCATCAATCAATGCAAACTCATTATGGATGATCTATGAATCGATGCGACAAGTACTGATAAATGAAACGAAAAGACTAACTAAACCACCTCCCTATCATGGAGTTATTACCTCTAGGGAAGTGATAGACATTGCTTCGTGGGTCATTAACATCACTAATGAGTATGTACTAACTCGAGACGCAATAGGTTCAATTAACGTCCGATTGAACCCAAACCAATTTTATTATCTTGTTACCATTTTTGTCCAATTTTATTAACCTATTTTTAATTACCTTTCCATTCTTTAATCATTTTAGTCCAAAATGAGAGTTATGTCCACTAACAAAGAGAAGTGTCAAACAAAAAGTTATGCCCTGGTAATGAACCTCCAAAGAGATTAAACCATTAAGCATGGAAGGTCTCTTTCTCATGCTTAAACAACACTCGTTTGAAACAACTCTTAGCAAAAAAAAAAAAAAAAAGGAGGGAGGTTGCAGAGATGATTAGTGTGACTACAAGTATGAAAACTAAGAAATAAAAGCTATCAACTCAAATAGGTTAGTGTCTAAGGCCTAAACCACCAAACCTATGAGGACTACAACATTACAAGCAAACTATACAAAGCATAAATGAAATAAACACACTTAAACAGTCCTAAAAATACCAAAAATAGTGCTAGAATTAGCATGGAAAAGCTAGAGAAAATGAACTAAAACAATGGAAAAATTAAGCTAGTAAGAAAGCCTAAGGAGGGGTGTCTAACCCCTCCAATTTTTGAAGCTCAAAACCACATATTTAGCCTCTGAAAAACTTTGAAAAATTGTGGTAAAAAGTTGAGAAAGAAGTGGGAGATGCCCAAAATTATACCTCTTGAAGAGAGGTAACTCCTTTGTTCACAAATGAACAAGTTCTCACTCTCAAGTGCTAAGATTTGAGGACAAAAACCTCAGTAAGAAGAGCTAAATTTTTTGTTCAGGAAGTGTAGAGAGAGTGTGTAGTTTGTAAGATAGAGAGGGAGAGTGTTTTATAAGTTGTTGGCCTTTGATAATTTTTCGA
This sequence comes from Camellia lanceoleosa, assembly GCA_025200525.1. Classification (NCBI taxonomy): domain Eukaryota; kingdom Viridiplantae; phylum Streptophyta; class Magnoliopsida; order Ericales; family Theaceae; genus Camellia; species Camellia lanceoleosa. The sequence goes on along the minus strand of CM045769.1, from coordinate 65,149,435 downwards.
ACTTAATTTCAAGGGGGGTTGTCTTGTATATATAGAAAAACATGAGCCTTGTCGAACATAGCTGTATAGAGATAGCTGGTGCAAGGTATGGGCAAGGGGGGACAGCTGGCAACATATATATGCCAGCCGAGAAACCTGGCCGACCGACTACCAAAAACTGGCCTGCCGGGACACATGGCCATCGGACTACTTGAAATGGCCAAATTTCTCATCAACAAGCCGCCACCTTAAGTGGCTGGCCTGCTACTTAGTGGCCGGCTTATTACTTGTAGACAAAAATCAGTTTTCAAGCCCGACTTCAAATAGGCATATCTCCCTCATTCGGACTCGAGTTGAGGTGATTCCTTAGTCTAAATTGAAGCCCCACAAGTCTAATTTCCAATGGCATTAGCCTCACATCTAAATTCTAAGTGTACAAAGAGATATTCCTAATTTAGTGAAGGCTACTCATTTCTTTCTTAACGGTTCGATGCTCAACCTTTTCCCCAACTAGTTTTCTTCCCTCCCCTTCTATTTCCTTAAACTCCAAACCTATAAATAAGATGTTTGTAAAGATGTTTTCGAAGAGCTTACCTTCCTTCCATTCATTTCCACTTTGTCTTTACTCGGTTTATCAAAAAGTGTAATATTTTAAACGAAATGTGAGCCTCGGAACATCGTAGAAACATTTGAAAAAATATTTTGAAAAAGAGGGTTTTGAAGGTCAAAAATAGTTTTGGTCAAAATGGGGTGTAAGGTTGGGATTAGAAGCTCAAAAAACGAAGCCTTTTGTTGAAGATTTGAATGATTGTACATCGTAACTTTTCATCATTGAGAGATCAACCTAAGGCGCCCAAGTCTTAAGGGGGGTAAAAAATGGGGTGTCTACAGGAGCACACTGTTACACTTCAACACTACCCAAGTCGAGCTAATCAAGATTGAGTAAACTTTCCACATCTTCAAAGAATTATTCACTTTGTTCTTCTTTCTCAAATTTTTTGATGGGGTAGAGATCTGAAGATTTAGGAATGAACACAGGGGTTTAGGCTCGGTGTTGGGTATGATGTATTGGCTAGGGTTGAAGTTGATTGTTGGAAAGACACGGATGGAATTTACATTGTGGGGTGGCAGCTTATTGTGGTCAGGGAAAGGATTGTTGGCAACTTTGGCATTTTTAGGTGGGGTGATGGTCTTGTTGTCAATGAAGTCTTGAATTTTATGGCAGAGCTGAAAGCAATGGTCAGTGTCATGGTCGTATTGCTAATTTAAAGCACAACACTAGGTGGGGTTATGTCTAGTTGGGAGTGGATATACGAGCAACTTTGGTTCAACAAGTTTGAGATGGCCTTTTTCTGTGAGGATTTGAAGAGCTTTGGACAATGCCATGTAGAGGTGATTGAAGGTGTGGTTTTTTGTAGCGGCGAGCACTAGTCCTAGAAACATTGACAAAGGGGTTGTCGAGTGTTAACTGGGTACTCATAGAAAGGACTCCTATAGGTTTGGGATTGGAGTTAGGATGGGTATTTCTAGTAAAGCATCTCTCTTAATGGTTTGTCCTTCCTTCATTTGTCAACCCTTGATTCAAAGTGCCCTAAACCTAGTTTATCATATTGAATACAGTTGTGTGGTAACCCTTACATGGGCATTAGTTCATTGAGCAGAAAAAGTTTCCACAATCTTCCCAATAATTGCAAGGACTTGCTGCTTGTTTATGACTTTGACCTTTAGAGTCTCAATAACCCATCGGAGATGTGTACAAGGATCAATACTTACCTGAAACTCAATCTTGCTACTTGCTTCAAGCTTAACAAGGAATTGGATGGCTATACTTGGGCAAGGCCCATTTAGTTTTGATATGGTACCACCCAGGCTTGAGATGTCTTTGAATAATGTATCCAATTGGGCTACCCTTCTATTATCACCATCAGCCTTCATCGTAGTTTTGATTTTGGGTTAGCTCATTCCATTTTTGCTTGCCCTAAGATTGGAGGGACCTTTGATACAAAATTCATAGCATGGGATGTGGTCGATGACGGGCCAAAACCCCAAAGGTTATGTGGCATTTTGTTGTAGGTGACCGCTCGAGTGGTGAAAGCATCGCTCGAGCGATGATTGAGAGCATCCAATAGTTTTGTAGGTCAGGGTGGACCGCTCAAGCAAACTAATGGTCGCTCGAGCGAAGATGCATGGCTCCTAGTATCTCGTTTTGTAGACAAAAGTACTGAGAGATGTTGTTCAACACTCGAGAGATGAAAAGACCAATCAAGCGGCCCACCAAAATTTGCTTTTTTAAAAAGGGACTTTCTAGATCATTTCCTCACCTTTTCTTTCTCTCTTCTTTATTTTCTCTTCCCTTCCAAAAGCCCTAGGTTTTTTACTCCAAATATCTCTCATATCCTTAAGGTCCAAGTTCAAATCACTTTCAAGAATTGGAGTACACGTAGGAATCTTCATTTCTACTGATTAGATTCCAATTACTCGAAGAGATTCTCATTAAAGTCTATATTTCTTGCATTTGATTGAGGTAGGGTTACTTTTAACACAGTATCTCTTTGATTTTAAGATGATTATGTGGTATGATTGTAAATATACGACTCGATTTTTGTGAAAGAGTGAGATTCAACTTTTACTTGACAAATAAGGGAATTTGGTTTGATTAATGTTGGAGCTTCACCTAATCTTCCTTATAAATTGAACATTGATGTTAAAAATCTATATATATATATATATTTGAAGATCGAGTCAAAACACCAAAATTATTGAAACCCTAATTTTACTCTTCATTGAGAATGATGTTGTAACCTAATCTACCTTTCATTCTTGAGATTTTATGGATGATTAAAGGATGGGATTCACGAATAGCAAGTGTTGACTTGAGAATGTGATTTGGATATAAATGAAATTACAAATATTCTTTATACTTGTGATATTGGAAATGGGTTCTTTTGAAAAATGGTTTTAAGGAGAGGTAAATTGAGTATGAGTCTGGGGTAGAGAGTCGGATTTGAGAACTTGTGTTATGTTTGTACCCGCGCAGGGAGACAAGGTGCCCAATTTCCTATTCACGATATCGCTGCATTTAATGTGGGAAAAATATTTTGGGTGTCCACCGGTCTTGCCATATAATAGTCAGAAAAGTAGAAAATGGATGATTTGGGGTGCCCACGCTCGTCAGACAGTAGTCGGTAAATGTGGGGATATTTTCTTACAAATGTATATATATATATATGTATATGTGTTGGGACTTCTATAAGGAATTCATGACTTGTTTACTCCTCAGATTGATGAAGGTTTTCCGCAATAAGCACATTTGTTTTAATGATTTATCTATTTTAAATGTTTAAACTTTAATCCAAAGGTTGATAAAGGTTATGCAAAGGAATATACTTGCCTTATTTTTTATAATAAATTTTCGATTATAAACCTTAAATTACATTGGTTTACAATTATGTCGTAAGTATTCAAATGATTAGACACTTTGTTAAATGTATCTCTGCTAGGCATATAGCTTAACCCTATTTGACTTTTAGGAACTGATGATGTGCCACCACAGCAATGATTTGAAGTATTCATTTTGTTGTAGTGGGAAGTTGTGGTTCAAAGAGATTTTAGTTTTGGAGGCTTAAAGCTTTTGTGTCAAGAGTTTGACTTTGTGTTGTTGTATAAGGCAATGCCTTGAAATTTTTGTAAGCCTTCAAAGCGAAGTTGTTTTGTGTGTCCTCTAGCTTATTGAACTCGGTAAACGGTCATGAAATGTGGTTGATGTATAGGCCTTGGAGTTGTAATTTTGAACCCTAGTTCAATAAGAAAGATGACATTATTGTATATTTCTATGATTGGTTGTGGTCCGTTCAAGCATGATATTTCGGGGTGTTACAAATTGGTATCAGAGCTGACTAGGTTTGAATACCTTGGGCTCGTGGGATGTGACTTATGTCATGATGGGTTTAGAAAGATAGAAAGGGGACACTTTTGTATTGTTTATGCATTGTGTGTTTATGTGGTTAAATGAGTGTGGGGTTAAACTTCTAAGATCTGGCTAATATCCAATGCAATCATCGAAGTCCTTTTGGAAAGGCACTTAATCAATGCACTTTCCACTTGGAGGTCCTTAATCGCCGTGAATTAGTTGGTATCCTAGGAGGGTGACCCGTATGTGCTTTATGTGACCATGTGTCTCTATGGTTTATTTTATACGAACGTAAGTGCATGTATAGACACGTGTTTGGAATATGTGTATTGTATATAGATTTTGAGTGGCACATTTAAGTGTGGAAAGTGAGTCGTGAGCTTAATATCACCTCTATTTCCTATAAGATGTCCGAGCGTGGTAAAGGCCGTGGCAGAACCCGCCGGGAAAGCCAAAACATTCTAGTCTAACGGGAGATCCCTCTACAAGAAGAAAGAGTAGGTCAAAATAATGTACCTGCCCCACTGGCCCAAAATGCAATGGGGGCCTTGGCCAAGGAGATGGCAGGGGCTTTTCGAGAGTCCTTGGAGATACTTAGAACCGAGTAAGCGGCTAGGACAATTGAAGGAGAAATTAGAGCTTCCTTTTTGAAAAAGAAGTTATTTCGTTCAAATCCTGCCAAATTCAACGGTGAACCCGACCCGATGAAAGCGGATGAGTGGTTGGAACAAATTGTCAAATCATTTGAGATTTTGGACATACGTGAGAATGAGTTACGGGTAGCATTGGCGGCTTACCAATTGAAAGGAGAGGCTGGACAATGGTGGAAGTAAGTCAAGAACAAAGTTGAGCACACTTGGGAGGCTTTCATACAGGCATTCCAAGAAACGTTTCTCCCTCCCACTACTAAGGAATGATTGAGGAAACTGCTTGAAGAGTTAAGATAGCTCGATACACATGTGGCTGTGTTTGAAGCCACTTTTACAAGCTTATCTCGTTTTACACCAAAACTAGTAGCAACGGAAGTACGTCAATGCCTAGAATTTGAGAAGCGGCTGAAGCCGAAAATTTTAATGAAAGTGGTAGGCAATATGATTCATGATTACGAACGTCTAGTGGAAGCAGCAATACATCTAGAAATCACGATAGAGGTAGAGGGGGCAAGGTAGAAACTAAAGAGGGCTGGACATTTCGAGTCCCGAGGCAACTCCGACTCTTCTAAAATGTCGAAGTGTTCATCATCATCATTTCAATCACACCCACAATAGACCAAATCTTCCGACTCAGTGATGGGTGGAAATTTAGGAAGCACGGGTTGAATCCGTTGTGCATGTTATAGATGTGGCCAGTTGGGTCACAAAGCTACAGAGTGTGGATAGAAGGGTGGACTACAGTCTCAAGCTGCTCGTTCCCAAAGCTAGTCTCAAAATAAGGGTCAGCCAGCATCTTGTTACAAATGCGGTGAACTAGGACATTTAAGGAAGTTTTGTCCACAAAAAGTGGGGTCAAGCGTAACAAGGTCTCCTAGTAAGAAGGTTTCCTGATAGGGCAAGAATAGAGACAATATTGTCAACCGGTCCACCAAGCCACACATCTAGGGCAAGACACTTGAGCCACATTCTCGGCACAAATGACTTATGTTCAAAGAGGTGATGTCAGAGAGCAGAGATCACAGGAAATGGTGTATGCTATCACCAAGATCGAGTAGTCGCCACGACCATCTGCTAGAGAGGTATATATCTCATCTTCAATACTTGGGCTAGTGTGTTGATAGATCGGGGCATCCCATTCATTTATACTAACGCATTTGCATCCTTATTGGGGTTAGAAAGTGAACAACTAGAGTCTTCACTTACAAAGGAATCACCGCTGGGAGCAAAGTTGTGTTAATTTGAGGATGTCATGGGTGTGTCATTCAAGTCACTAGTCGACAACTTCCTTTCGCTTTTGTATTCTTAGATATGTTAGGTTTTGATTTTATTCTCAAGATGGACTAGTTGTCTTATTACTGTGTCAAGTATCGATTATTATCATGGGAGAGTTATGATATGTACATCGAAAGCGGATTGTTTTACATTTTTGGGAAATAGAAGCAATAGATCTTTACTCTCATTGTTCTACCCGAGCAAATGAGGTGAATTTAGATCTCTTTTGCAAGCCTTCTCATATGATGAAAGTGGTAAGGTTCATGATGAGTTTCCGAGGGTAGTTTGCGAGTATCCCGATGTCTTTGTCGAAGATCTCACCGAATTACCCCCAGATCAGGAGGTCGAATTCTCTATAGACTTCATACCAGTACAACACCTATCTCTTCATCGCTTATAGATTTGCTCCAAATTAATTGGTTATTCAAGGAACAGCTAAATAGCTTGCTAGGTAAGGACTTCATACGCCTAGTACCTCACCTTGGAAAGTGTCAGCCTTGTTTACTAAGAAGGAAAATGGGTCATTGAGATTATGCATAGACTATTGCAAATTGAATCAACTAACAGTTAAGAATAAGTATCCTTTACCTAGAATAGATGATCTTTTTTATCAACTCAAAGGTTCCTGTTGTTGTTCTAAGATAGATTTAAGGTAAGGGTACCATTAGATACGAGTCAGGGATGAGGACATTCCTAAAACAACTTTTTGTACCTGTTATGGTCACTGTGAATTCTTAATTATGGCATTTGGTTTAACTAACGCACCAACCACCTTTATGGATGTAATGAACTGAATATTCTGAGAGTTTCTTGATAAATTTGTGGTCATTTTCATGGACGACATTCTTGTCTCTTCACTTTCTAAAGAGGAGTATTAAGGGCATCTCCGTAGTGTTTTACAAATCCTTAGAGAAGATCACTTATATGCAAAATATGAGAAGTGTGAATTTTGTCTTCCAGAGGTAAAGTTCTTAGGTCATGTACTCTCCGGAGATGGGGTTATGTTGGATTCTTCAAAGATAGAAATAGTACAGAACTGGGAACAACACAATAACGCTTTTGAAATTCATAGTTTCTTGGGTTTAGCCGGTTACTACCGCCAATTTGTAAAGAATTTCTCTTCCATAACATCACCCTTGACGAGATTGACTCATAAGGGAGTAAAATTCATTTAGAGTGAAGCTTGTGAGAAATCCTTTTAGGAACTAAAACTTACGTCGACTACCATCCCTATTCTTATCATTCCAGAACATGGCTTGGGTATACTGTGTGTTGTGACGCCACTAAGGAAGGGTTGGGGTGTGTCTTAATGCAAGAAAGTAGGGTTGTAGCTTATGGTTCGCGCCAATTAAAAACTTATAAGAGGAACTACTTGGTGTATGATCTTGGGCTTGCTGTGGTTGTTTTCACTTTGAAACTTTGAAGACATTATTTATATGGTGAGAAATTTGAAGTATTTTCCAATCATAAGAGCCTTAAGTACCTATTCTCTCAAAAGGATTTGAACTTGCATCAATTAAGATGGATTTAATTTTTGGAGGATTACGACTTCAAGATAGACTATCATCACGAAAAAGCCAATATTGTGGCGGATGCATTAAGTAGAAAATCTGTAACTACTATAGCCAGCCTAGCGGTACGGGAATGGAAGATGATGAGGGATATCGGTGAATTTGATTTACAACTTCATGAGTTTTCTAAGTAGGCCGACTTATTCTCCACCGTTACACAACCCACACTTGTTGTAAGAGTAAGGAAGCACAACTAGATGATCTGGAAGTGGAGTCAATTCGGGAGAGAATCTCCAAAGAAAAGGAAGAGAAGGGTTTGAACATTTATACTGACTTTAGTGTTCGATATTTTGATCGGTTATTTGTACTTGGATCCATGATGGATGAAGTTTTGTGGGAATTCCATCACTCACGTCTAGTGGTGTATCCGGGAGGCACCAAAATGTATCATGATCTTAGTCAACAATTGGTGGAGGGGTATGAAAAAGGATGCAGCATTATTTGTGTCCAAATGTTTAACTTGCCAACAAGTCAAGGCTGAGCATCAAAAACCGGCAGGATTACTATAACCTCTTCCAATTGTTGAATGCAAATGGGAACATGGCAATATGGACTTTGTTATGGGTCTTCCATGAACACAAAGAGGTAATGATGCGATGTGGGTGATTGTAGACTGACTTACCAAGTCAACTCACTTCCTCGCCATGAGTGTGGGAGACTCTACAGAGTACTTAGCCAAACTTTACATCTGTGAGATTATTTTCCTCCATGGAGTCCCAGTAAGCATAGTATCCGATAGAGACCCTCATTTCACAACTAGACTATAGCAAAGTCTTCAAAGTGCTTTGGGCACTCACTTGAATTTCAGTATTGCTTACCACCCCCAGACCGATGGACAATCCAAGCGTACCATACAAATCTTAGAAGACAAGTTGAGAGCATGTGTGTTAGATTCCAAAGGGTCTTGGGAAAGACACTTACCCTTGGTTGAGTTTGCTTATAACAACAGTTATCAGTCTAGTATTGAGATGGCACCTTTCAAAGCTCTTTATGGTCGCCCCTGTAGATCACTATTATGTTGGGCGGAAGTGGGGGACTTACCAAGGCTCGGGCCCGAGTTAGTTCAGGAGACTACGAAGAAAGTAGCTCTTATTTGAAGAAGATTGATCATGGCCTAAAGTCATCAGAAAAGCTATGCCGATCGGAGGCGACGATCGTTATCTTTTGAAGTAGGAGACCATGTGTTTCTGAAGATCTCTCTGAGGAAGGGATTGATGAGACTTGGTAGGCGTCTAAAGTTATCTCCTTGATTTATTGGTCCTTTTGACATTATTGAGCAGATAAGAGAAGTCTATTATCTTCTTGCTTTACCAGCTCAACTCTTCTTCTTCTCTTCTTCCTTCAAAACCTTAGGTTTCTTACTACAAATATCTCTCATATCCTTAAGATCTAAGTTCAAATCACTTTTAGGAAGTGGAGTACACATAGGGATCTTCATTTCTACCGATTAGATTCCAATTACTCGAAGCGATTCTCATTGAAGTCTATCTTTCTTGCGTTAAATTGAAGTAGGGTTACTTTTAGCTTGGTACCTCTTTGATTTGAAGATGATTATGTGGTATGATTGTAAATATAAGACTTGATTTTTATAAATGAGTGAGATGAAGCTTTTACTTGACAAATAAGGGAATTTTGTTTGATTAATGTTGGAGCTTCACCCAATCACTTTACAAATTGAACATTGATGTTAAAAATCTATATATTTATGAAGATCAAGTGAAAGCCCCAAAATTATTGAAACCCTAATTTTAATCTTGATTGAGAATAATGTTGTGACCTAATCTACCTTTAATTCTTGAGATTTTATGGATGATTAAAGGATTGGATTCATGAATGGCAAGTGTTGACTTGAGATTGTGATTTGGATATAAATGAAATTATAAATCCTATTTCTATATTTATTCTTGTGAATTGGAAATCGATTCTTTTGAAATATGGTTTTAAGAGAAGGTAAATTGAGTATGAGTCCGGGGTAGAGAGTTGAGTTTGAGAACTTGTGTTGTGTTGGTACCCGCACAGGGAGTCAAGGTGCCCAATTGCCCTATCTACGCATATCGCCAAATGAATGTGGGAAAACATTTTGGGTGTCCACCGGTCTTGCCATATAATAGTCAAAGAAAAGTAGAAAATGGATGATTTGGGTGCCCACGCCCTTTCAGACAGTAGTCGGTAAATGTGGGAGATATTTTCGGTTACAAATGTATATATACACGTATATGTGTTCAGACTCCTACAAGGGATTCATGACTTGTTTACTCCTGTATTGATTAAGGTTTTCTGGCAATAAGCACATTTGTTTTAATGATTTATCTATTTAAAATGTTTAAACTCTAATCTTGTGTTAATAAAGGTTATGCAAGAAATATACTTGCCTTATTTTTTATAATAAATTTTCAATTATAAACCTTAAATTGCATTGGATTACAATTATGTCGTGTAAGATTCAAATGATTCGATACTTTGTTAAATGTATCTCATCGGGCATATAGTTTAACCCTATTTGACTTTTCGGGGACTGATGATGTCCCACCACAACAATTACTTGAAGTATGCATTTTGTTATAATGGGCTGTTGTGGTTCAAGAAGATTTTAGTTATGGAGGCTTAAAGCTTTCTGTTAAGCTTGACTTTGTGTTCTTGTATAAGGCAATGCTCGAAATTTTTGTAAGCCTTCTAGGCATTTTGTGTGTCCTTTAGCTTATTGAACTCCGTAAGGGGTCATGAAATGTGGTTGGTGTATAGACCTTGAATTGTAATTATGAACCCTAGTTCAATAAGAAAGATGACATTATTGTATATTTCTATGATTGGTTGTGATCTGCTCACGCATGATATGTCGGTTATATCTACCACTATTATTTGAAGGTCTTCAATCATTCTCAAAGATCTCGTAAGTAGTGGGTTCACCATTTGTGCACTTGGTGTATTTGAACTAGATTGGTCTAGATGGATTGATTGAGCCGGGCTCTTTGAGTTGACTAGAATTGAACTAAACTGAATTGAATTGGGCCTTTCTTAATGGACTTTTTAGGATTGGATGGATCGGACCTTTTCGGAGTTGGCTTTTTGGGATTGGATGGACTGGAGTGTGTTTTTACTTGGATGGATTGGATTTTCTAGGATTGGATTGGTTAGGCTATTTCTGAGTTGGGTTTGGATTCTCCTAGCTGACCGACCAAAGTATACAAAATTACGCTCTCTTCACCTCAATGAATCCTAACATGAAAACAAATATCCCATTAGATTATGGTACTAGCACTACAACAAAACTGAGTTTTTACGACACCACATCAACGGCATACAATAAATGCATGCCGTAGTTTCTCACTTTTACGACTTGCTTTTTTTGCACGTTGTAAATACTTTTCCAACCACAACGTGTCTATTGTGTAAGCCGTGAATGGTAATAACGATAAGTTTTTTATGGTTTACAATGTACGTCGTAAATAATAAAACTTTCTACGACATGGATGTGGCGTGCCATTAATACATCAATTATACACGACGCACATACACTAGCCGTGAAAAGTGAATACTTTTCACAAATACATACAACGCCCGCCGTTAAAAATATTATACTTTTCATGATGCACACATCGTCATTAAAAATATTACCTTTTTACGACGCACAATCCATGTCGTGAATTGTATCATAAAAAATATTTAAAAAAAAGCGCAAAAATAAAATTTGAAGTGCCTAAATGGCCAATCACCAAAAAAATAAAATAATATATATATATATATTTCCCTCCGATCAAAATGGCGCCACAAGGATTGCCTCCTCTAATCAAAATGGAACATCACGAGGATTCAAATCTCTCTCTCTCTCTATCTCCTATCTCGCAGCAGCCTTCTTCACTCTCTTACTCTCGTTTTTCATCTCTCTCTAGCAATCGGTGATTGGCCAGAGACAACCGTGGTGATCGAATCAGTTGGCTCGCAACACATTCGCTGATCCACTAATTCCAGATCGAGATCGTACGACCTCGCTCTCAAATTCGATCCACCCAATTTCGAAGGTAATTTTACGGGTTTTTTTTTTGGTTTGATCTTGCAAAAGCTGGGCCTTAAATCAGTGGAATATCGATCTTCATCAGTTTATTTATGGGTTTTCAATTATTAGGTAGAAAATAATTTATTTCCTTATAATTTTGTTTATAGGGTTTGTGATTGTTTTTTAATTTACACTATTCATGTTATTTTTGTGTAAACATTTTTTTTTTGATAAATTTCTGCTTTTTTTTTTTTTTTTTAATCTGCTTGTTAACAATTTTCAAAAGAAAACATGTGTTCTCTTCTCTACCTCTGATAGTCGAATATATATGATTGTGTACTTGTTTGAAGTTTTATACTCAAATATGTTTCATCTTGGACACCACTATTGGCTCAGATCTTTTGTTTTTTCTGTTCTTTTTATGCCACACTCTCAATCCTTAAGATATCAAATGTTTTTTTCTACATAAGATTAAAACCTACCAATGGGCCACTTTATTTGATGTGGGTATCTCCAAAATCCCACTGATCAAGATAGGGAAGTACTACTGATTGTCCAAATAAATTAAGTGAACTCTTTTTTTTTTTTTTTTTTTGATACGAAAAATTAAGTGAACTCTTTTGATGATTGCAATTGTAAAAAGGTCCATGAGGTCCCCCACACCAACACTGATGTGAAGCAATGTCATGTTCACAGAGATGCTTTAGTCTATAAGAGGCTTCCACACGCACGCGCGTGCACGCACACACACACACACACACACAAATAAAAATAAAAAAATAAAAAATAAAAAAATAAAAAACTTCCCATATTCAATTCTACTTTTGGAATTGGAGTTAGAAGAGAACATTTTAGGGTTAAGTAACCCCAAATAGGTTTCAATCTGCAACCTCAGAGTAATTATTCATAGCAATGTTGCCACACACTGCATCCACAATGATGTATGGAGGATGTTTTGTGTGGTAACTGCATCAATAATTTTTCTGCTGCATAATTGTAGTGATCAAAAGTGTGGCCAAACTACCTATGGTTCTACCTATTTTTTAGTTGGTCTGCACTCATTGTCTTCTTGCTGTGTTAGTTGCCTAAGATTCTATTCCATAAAACATTATTGGCCTATAGTTGCTCTGTAAATTTTCCCTTCAATTTGATTTATGGGTCACATAATTTCCAAAGTCTCCATCTTTGTTAGTAATCGAAACTAGATTTTGCAATTATTCCCTTTTTGGTCTCCTGGTTTTTTATATTCACTTCGCCGTTATTTCTACTTTTATTATAACTAAAGTTAAATTTCATTTATTCAGTTGTAGTCCTTATTTTCAACCCTTTTGACTCAAATAGTTTATCTTCAAATTTTTGATTTAGTGTTAATTCCTCTTTTAGTTTCATCAACTAGGACTATCATATCTACGAACAACATACACCTTGAGATATCATTCTAAATGTGTACTAAATTCATCTAAAAGGGAAAATAGGTAAGGAATAAGGGTGACCTTTGATGCAATTCCACAGTAACTATAAATTCATTTGTTTCTTCTAGATGGGATCTAACTGTAGTCATAGTCCCATCATATGTGTCATTTATCGATTTATACCCCTTTGTCACTTCGTGACACCGCCATATTAAATCTTCAAGCACCTTACCATAAGTGTCTTTTTTTTTTTTTTTATCTATAAAAATCATGTGAAGACCTCTTCTTATCTCTATATTTTTCTATTAGTCTAATTCGTAAGTATATCACTTATGAATCCAAACCGATTTTATGACATTGTTGTTGCAACTCTTTTAAGCGTTGCTCAATCACTCTCACAATTTTATTGTATGACTCATCAACTTAATACCTTTATAATTGTTTCAGTTTTGAATATTTATTATCTTTTTATATATAGGTTGTAAAATACTTTTTCTCCACTTATCATACATTTTCCTAGTAATTGTAATCTTATTAAATAACTTTGTTAACTGACATCCCCTCGGAATATTTTTTTAATGAATTCTGCCATTGTATTCCACATATTTTTAGTTTCATCTTCTAAATTCCAGATTGTTTCTATAAACATTTTGTCCTTGAAACATTTTGGATTCCACCATGTAATTCGTGGGTTTCTACATATTTTCAAGGTTCAATGTTCTACATTTTCCTATCTATTTTGCCATCTTAACTGTGAGGAAAAGTTGTTTTCGAAAGCACCAAAAAGTTGTTTTTGAAGTTTTGGAAATTGTTTTCATACAAAAATGAAAAAGATGAATTTTTTATTAAAAAATGAAATTTCGTAGTTTTGTTTCGATAACAACAAAATGAAAATGCAGAACAAAAAAGAAAACAAAAACACAACCAAACAAATATGCTTGAATTTGTTTCAACAACACTTACAAAAGTGAGGTTTGGACATGTTTATTTATCAAGTCATTTACCGTAATGTCGATTGGTTGACAGACATAAGATGCCAAAGAAAGGGCACTTGAAAAGCTTTCGATAAATGTATGTGTCAAACAACTATTGATCTTCAGAATTGATGCACCAAGGACAACAGTTGTGAAGATTTCAAATCTGTACTCAGCGAAAGCCAAAAAGAAACTATTTTCCATATGCAGGAGTTAAGGGAAGGTCAAGGTTGTAGTTTTTAGACACAAGGAAATCAGGGATGTGCATTTCATGCTTTTTGAATGGCCAAACATGTTAAAGATTCTTAACAGGTTAGTGCATACCCATTTTAAAGAAATTTTCAGTGTCATTGTGCATTAAACTTCCAAGGGTTAATGTACTGTCGGTCCCCATAGTACGCGCTTTGTTTCATTTTGGTTTCTGTGGAGAAGTGGTTTGGAAATACTCTTCTGATCCTGGGAGACGCTAATGATCCTCAGCTAGTCACCTGAAAAGATACAAACACTCCGGTCGGGGGTGCCGGAATTAGCACTCCAACGGACAAGTCAATTCAGACACTCAAGATAGCTTGTTTACTAAGTTTAGTGAAGTGATTCTTACATATCTCTCTAGATCTGTGGTCCTTGTATTTATAGTTGCCTTTTGGGCCTCGGGGCCTGAGCCTACTTTCATCCCATTCCCTTTATTTATTCAACTCGATCTCGGGTATTCGCCCTTTATAACGACTCGCCTTTAGACAAGATTTGAGTCAATAATACCTGATTTTTGGGGTTCGCATCTTCCGACTCTTCCAACTATTCGCTCCCACATTGTTCCCCAAGCACTCCAATCGATTTACGCTATCGGAGTGCTTGGTTCCGTATTTTGAAAAGCCAGAGCTGAAATTCGGTGGTTGGTCTTATCGTGCTGATATCTAAGCACACCCCTTTCGATTGTCATGTTGACTTCCCGCCTCTTCGTACGTGTCCATTTATTGCGATTTAAAATTTTGACATCCTTTCGAGTATGCATTTTACGACGTTCATCGCTGGGCTACCTTTTGAGTCGTCTCTGCAACTCTCTTCATCCTTTGTAAGTCCTCTTTCTGGTTTATTCCTTCCTTGGTATATTCTTATAAACCGTAGGATATGGCGAATCATTTAAAAGACCTCCTCTCACCAAACCAAATTGTTGGCTTTAGACGCCATTTCTCCATTCCTGATGATGTTCGTCTGTCGCTTGTGGCAGACGACACTCTTGATATGGAGAGGGAGGACAAAACCACGATTGTCTTTCCTCTTCTGTCAATCGCAGAGGGTGGAGTCCGTTTTCCCCTTCACCCGCTTCTTAGGGCTGTGCTTCGCCATTGGGGTTTAATCCCTTCCCAATCCAATGTGAATTTCTTTAGAATTATAATGGGGTTATAGCGCCAATCGTCGCCTTAGAATTAACCTTGGCATTCCACCATTCGCATTGCTATGCCTTGGCTAAGTCTTCGGCTCAAGATAGGCGCATTTTCTTAGGGCTAAGGATATCGACCATCGCCTAATTACTATGCTTTCCAGCTCGGGAAACGAGTTGATGATGTTATGGTAGTTGTCCAAGGTAATCGAATTCGCTAAGGAGGATCACGCCGATTCTATTCCTAGATTACGGGCGAGCCAGTGGTCGATTGCCTTCTCGCTTCTATTATTTGTTCATTTTGTTTAAGTCTTTTTGAAATGTTACGCTGACTTGTGTAGGAACGATTTGAAGAAAGTCTTATCTTCAATCGACAACGCCGTTTTTTCGATATCGAATTCGTGCTCAAGTATTTCTACCGTCAAGTCTTCGTAAACAGGAGGGCGGCCCGCTCGCTTTTGTTATGAGTCGACATATACGACCTTCTCGGCATAGAATATCCCGGTTCTGAAGGGTGAGGATTCTCTTATCGCTCTTATTTTGTCCGACTTAAAAAATTTGAGGCAGCTTGGTATTGAGGGTCTCGATTCGAGCGACAAAGCTAATGTAACCGAATCAGATCAGTCCGAAACTGAGTCTGACGACATATTGAATTCGGCCGATCCTCCATCCACTTCGGGACGAGGGGATCTTTCAGTTGACGGCGTTTTCATGGCTTAAAGGATCTTTCTGACGAAGGCCCCGCAGATATGACCGGGTTAAGCCTGTCAAAACTTGCCAGGAATGCGAATGCAGAAAGGTTGGCCGCACGGCGAAGGGCGGAGGCCCTTCCGTCTGAAGTATCACCCGCCAATGAATCTTAACTCTCTCTGCCTGTTAGCGAATCAGAGTCTTTGCATGTTACTGAGGAGACGGTAATAGATCGGAATGCTGAGTCTACTCTGACCGTTCAAGGGGGCTAAGAGGTTGAGGAAAAGGCAGAGAAATGCCTTGCTGAGTTTGATGCCGGCTCAGAAGAACAGGGCTGCAAATGTCCTCGATTAGAGGGATCGAATGTGATCGTTCCTTTTGTCATTCAGTCGATGATAAGAAACATGCTGGTTTCTTCTGATGCTTCGGCGCTTAAAGATCCAGAAGTCGCATTCAGCTTGGCCACGTCCGTATCGCTGCCGTCTGACAGGGAGGCTTTCTGGCTGGAACCAGATCTGAATGTGACGACACTAGGGCCCAATCGGCACTTTTGTTACGTATTTGGACTTTGCTGCACTTAATCCGAGTACTGGTGAAGTTATGGTTTTAAATTCTTGTTTTACAGACCGTTGGCAGGATAGCCGATATGGGCCGTTGCCTTTGTGATGCCATCAAATAGATTGGTCGTTTACGAAAGAAAGTTGAGGACCAGAGGAAAAGGGCCGAGGTCGAGGCTTTGAGGGCAGACAAAGAAGCCTCAAGGGTCGAGGCCGAGGTGGAGAGGGCTCATAAGGCCGATCAGTTGAGTTCGGATGCTGAGAAGAGGGTGGACGCGAGCGAAGATGTGCTCAAATTGGCCTGTATAGGCCTCTAAACCGAGGTCGACTTGGTCAAATGAGGGCGGCGAAGAAGCAATGACTGGAGGCTTCCAAAGTATTCGAGGTCGAAGAATGCCGACTCAGGAGTATTTGGACCAAGTCCCTAAGTTCGAAAATCGGGGATTCAAACATGGCTGGCACAAGGCCCTTGCTGCTGTTGAAGTTTCGTTGACTGTGCCAATACCATATGAGCAAGTGGATGTTGAGCCATTGGAGTCTGATTCCAATGGCTGATCTGGGCGACTAACATAGGTTTTAGAATGTTGAATGTAGTTTTACAGTTGTTAATTTGGTATTTTTTATGTGTTGCTACAGTCGTAGTTGTTTGCTAGGTATTTTCATGCGGGTTTGTGGTTTTTTTTTTTAATTTTTTGACTCTTAATTTGAGTATATGAAATTTCATGATTTGTGCTCAACTTGCTAAGGAAAATGTTGTTGATGAATAATATTGTTTTCGGTTATGGTCAGATTGACTGCTTAGCTTAGGTATTTGCCCGACCAGATTAATAAATTTGCCCTTGCCTTGGCCAGGGCGCGAGCTTGGGAAGTCGAATGGTTCTAACTCGTGGGCTGGCTGAGGCATAGATTGATCAACGCTTGCGTTTGAACACTAACACATGGCCGACTTGACCAAATTGGTAGATCTGCCCTCGCCTCATGGCCGACTCGACCGGATTAATAAATCTACCCTGGCCTTAGCCAGGGTGCGAGCTTAGAAAGCCGAATGGTGCTAACTCGTGGGCTGGTTGAACCACAGATTGATCGGCGCTTGCGCTTGAACACTAACACATGGCCGACTTGACCAGATTGATAAATCTGCCCTCACCTCATGGCCGACTCGACCAGATTAATAAATCTGCCCTGGCCTTAGCTAGGGCGCGAGCTTAGGAAGCCGAATGGTGCTAACTTGTGGGTTGGCTGAGGCACAGATTGATCGGCGCTTGCGCTTGAACACTAACACATGGTCGACGGACCAGATTGATAGATTCGCCTTGCCTCATGGCCGATCGACCAGACACAACCGCCTTGTTTTAGCCAGGCGCGAGCTAGAAAGTTTAACGTGCTAACTTGTGGGTTGGCTGAGGCACAGATTGATCGGCGCTTGCGCTTGAACACTAACACATGGCTGACTTGACCAGATTGATAGATCTGCCCTTGCCTCATGGCCGACTGGACCAGATTAATAAATCTGCCCTTGCCTTAGCCAGGGCGCGAGCTTAGGAAGCCGAACGGTGCTAACTCGTGGGCTGGCTGAGGCACAGATTGATCGGCGCTTGCGCTTGAACACTAACACATGGCCGACTTGACCAGATTGATAAATCTGCCCTCGCCTCATGGCCGACTCGACTAGATTAATAAATCTGCCCTTGCCTTAGCCAGGGCGCGAGCTTAAGAAGCCGAATGGTGCTAACTCGTATGGGAAAGTCATCACCCAACTTTCGACGCTTAGTTATCGGGCGTTTCGGGGAGCCGCGATACATTGAAGGATATATAATGGTGCACGCCGAGGTCTTACGATTTCCAACAGCAACTTGTAAGGCACGAAGACTGGCTGGATTAGACGTCGCAATGGGTCGTAGCAGCGAGTCTATGCGTATGGGAAGAAAAACATCCAAGGATCGGGAAGCATAGCAGCCCCTTAGTCGTTGAAGCAGATCGCCCCGAAAGGACAGTCAACAACGGGGAGGTTCTCCGCGCCCGCGATCGAAAATCCAGCCTGATGCGACGCCACGTCCGTTGAGTTTTGCGGTTTTTGTGAGGAATAGACCAATGACGGAGGCAGATTCTATCATTAAAGACCCAAATGTGGCAGTTGAGTTCACTCGACAGATCTTTCCTCCGGAAGTCCAACAATCAATGGTCGGACGACAAGATTTCGAAGTATTTCGAGATGGCATACATGGGGCTGCGAAAGGACTATATACTGCTTACGAAGTCGGTATGCGTCTGTGGGAGGCGCGACGTGAGAGTGAGAAAAAGGACGAAAGAAATCGCAGACTGGAGATTTGCGCGGAAAGGGCTGAGCGTGAGCTTCGGGAGCTGAAAAAAGTTCAAACGAGCGCGTCGGTGGTGGTCGGTTAATCTAAATTGGTAGTTGAGGAGAGAGTGACCCCACGGACCTCGGATTATGAAAAGGGGTTTCAGACTACTCAAGGCTCTGGATGGAGAAGACCAAACAAGACCTTGCCGAGGAGGTCTCGCGATGTGAAAATCGTGGATTTAAACATGGCTAGATCAAGGCGCTTTAAACCGAGAAAGCTCTTGAAGCCGTAAGTATTGATTTGGTTTCACTTTATATCATCGCCACTATTTACCCTATTCCGTTTCAAATTGAGAAGAGTGACGATGAGGGGTCAATAAATAGAACAAACCTCGCCACCAACCAACAAAAATTTTCTTCTTATTTTTCGACGCTTGTATTTGATCTTGAAATGTTATGTGCTTGATTAAACGTATTATTTCAACTTAATGGCAAATTTTATGTTGCGCGCTAATGTTTAAACATGCATCGACCGCCCAAATTAAGAGCAATTTAGTTAATATTTATTCGCAAGGAAGGGCTCAATCCAGAGACTTTAACTTGGCCAATCGCGATATCCACGAAGGGCGCCCAACCGAGTCTTAATCGCCCTCGTGTCAAGCACCAAAGGCTCCAACCGAGACTTAATCGCCCTAAGGTGTCATGCACCAAAAGGGGCTT
Source organism: Camellia lanceoleosa (assembly GCA_025200525.1). Taxonomy (NCBI): domain Eukaryota; kingdom Viridiplantae; phylum Streptophyta; class Magnoliopsida; order Ericales; family Theaceae; genus Camellia; species Camellia lanceoleosa. The sequence continues at coordinate 65,130,020 of CM045769.1, read as the reverse complement.
CAACCGAGACTTTAATTTGGCCCATCGCGATATCCACGTAAGGCGCCCAATCCGAGTCTTAATCGCCCTCAGTGTCATGCGCGCCAAGGGCGCCCAATCCAGAGACTTTAATTTGGCCAATCGCGACCACGGCGGGCGCCCGAATCCGAGTCTTAATCGCCCTCATATGTCATGCACCGTAAGGGGCTCAATTTGGAGATTTTAATTTGGCCAATCGCGATATCCACGGCGGGCGCTCAACCGAGTCTTAATCGGCCCTCAAGTGTCATGCACCAGAAGGGGCGCTCTGAATCCGGAGACTTAATCGGCCCTAAGGTGTCATGCACCAAAAGGAGGCTCCGAATCCAGAGACTTTAATTTGGCCAATTGCGATATCCACGAAGGGCGCTCTGAATCCGGAGACTTAGTCGGCCCTAAGGAGGCATGCACCAAAAGGGGGCTCTGATTCCGGACACTTTAACTTGACCCATCGCGATATCCACGGCGGGCGCCCGACCGAGTCTTAATCGCCCCGAGGTGTCATGCACCGTAGGGGTTCTAATCCGAGACTTTAATTTGGCCAATCGCAATATCCACGAAGGGCGCTCCGAATCTGGAGACTTAATCGGGCCTAAGGTGTCATGCACCAAAAGGGGGCTCCGAATCCAGAGACTTTAATTTGGCCGATCGCGATATCCACAAAGGGCGCTCTGAGGCCAGGGAGCGAGCTTAGGAAATGAGAAGATTTGTATTGCAACGGTGGAATATGTACAAATATCAAGCCCACAAGTCGGGTCAATGATAGAATTTGCGCAAATGTGTTGAATTCCAAGGCCGTGGCAGGCTTCTTCCTGACATGTCTGACAACCGATATGCCCCTCGCTGATGGATTTTATCCGATAGGGCCGCCTCGCTTTGGACCCACTTTACATCGCCGCTCCGGCAGAAGTACCTTCTTAAGAACCAACACTCCTTTGCGTATCAAGAATCAACTCGCCGATTATACGACTTGGCGAAATCACGACATCGCGCTTGGATGCTGTATGCGGTCTTTGTTCTTCGACAGAATTAGATCCAGGGCAAGGATCATGTCGTTTCGGCTCGTATCAAAAACTTGAGATTTTAGAGTCGGGAAGCCGATTTCTAGCGGTAAGATTACTTGGGTTCCAAAGCATAGAGCGAACGGTGTTTCTCCAAAGAGATCTCCTCGGAGTACGATGAGCCCACAAGACACTGCAATTTTTCACCCATTTGCCTTTACCTTTTTCCAAATTTCTTTTGATGCCGGCCCAAGATGGATTTGTTAGAGGCTTCGCTTGACCATTGCTCGGGGTAGGCCAGAGAGAAATAAGGGCTAATGCCATATTTGTCGCATAACTCTCGATATACGCAATCTAACCGGTGCCATTATCCGAAATGAGAGCTCTTGGAATGCCAATCATGTTATGATGTTTCTCCATACAAAGCGCGAATATCGATTCGATATGCGCAAAAGCCTCCGCCGACCCATTTTTGTGAAGTAATCATCGCGACGATTAAGAATCGCTTGTTTCGGGCCCTCGGCAATGGTCCTATAATGTCAAGTCCCCATCGAGCAAAATGCAAGGTCCGGTGATAGAGTTCAACCCTTCTGCAGTGATGGGTTAATGGGGAGAACTTTTGGCACCGCTTTTGCATCTTTCACATAACTTCGCCACCTCTCATTGTCGGCCAATAATACCTCGTTATAGCTCGATGGGCCAAGGAGCGCCCACTGAATGGGCACCACAACCGCCTCATGTATCTCGTCAAGCTCTTCCACTCTAGGGTGCACGATTCCAAATATGGACCGAGAAGGATTTTTATAAAGCCTCCTTGCGGATCCGCATAGTATCGCAGGCTTTATTTCGCAGCTTTGTGTGCTTCTTTTTGTCCTCCGAAGTTGTTCAGACGAAGGAACGCAGAATGGGGTCCATCCATGGTGTAGATTCTATAATGTTGACATGGACTTCCTAAGGGTCAATACTCCCGGATGAAGCCCACCTCGATGGTCCATTTTATCTCAATTGATGCGAGGCTAGGGCACGCCAAGGCATCCGCGTGTGTTGTGGTCACGTGTTGTTTGGTTCAGTGGATGGTCAAATTTTTCCAAAGAAGGAATTGGTCGTTTATGTAGGCCGCCATACGGTTGTTTCGTCGCCAGATTCTTTAGAGGGTTGATTACCAATTTGAATCACAAAACACAAAGCAAACGCCGACACGAGAAGGTGCGATTCCGCAGACCGCTAGAAGGGCTTCAGATTCGCCGTTATTTGATGCCTCGAAACCAAGCTTGACGGCTCGCTTCAATTACCGCGTCGTCTGGAGACATGATTACAACTCCACGCCGCCTTTGGTTAGACTTTATCCATCACAAAGATAATTGCCAAATATCTCGACATAAATTTCTAGTTAGGGTTTGGTGAACTTTAGCCTTTGGTCGAACTTCGCCAGTTTGAGGTTGGCAAGCCCGCCAGTGAATTCGCAACAAAGTCGGCCAACACCGCCTTGATTGCGGTTTTAGGTAAAATCAATGTCGATTGGTGGGTTTAGTTCAAGAGCTCATTTTGAAACACGCCCCGATGCTCAGACTTCATAGTAATCGATTGAGGATAATCTGTTAGCACCCCAATGCTATGTCCCTAGAAGTAATGCATCGCTTTTCACGCCATGGCTAGGGCTAAGATGAGTTTTTTCATGAAGGTAGCGTGTTTTGTCAACCATTGCCTTCTCACATAATACACCGCCTTTGCTCCCTCTTCCTCTTTGAACAATACTAAGATCGGCGGCCCTGCTTAAACCGCCAGACATAGAATGAGCGATCACCATGGTGTTGTCAAGAGAGGTACCGAGAAGGTAAGTCTTGAGTCCGCTGAAGTTGTTTCGCATTCGCTAACTATTCAAAAGCCCCGCCTTTGTCAGAGTGTTCTAAAGAATTGTCGGTAGTGATCGTAGACCGACCGATGAACTCATGGAGTGCAGCAGCCCATCCCTATCAACTTTTGGACTTCTTTATCAACGGGGAGCCGGGTTCCAGATTACGGACTTGCCTTTGGGTTGGCTTCGATTCTCGGTGATTACCTATGTAACCCAGAATTTTCGAGTCGATTCAACGCACACTTGTAAGTGTTCTGCCATTCTCAGACGGCGAAGATGTCAATGTCTGCTTCTAGATCGGCTATATGATTCTCGTTTTTGGACTTGACCACCATATCGCCGATGTATACTTCCATATTAGGCCGAGTTGTTCTTTGAACATGGCGGACTTCTTTAGAAGGTTGCCCTCGCATTCTTCCCACCAAAAAGGCATAACTTTGTAGCAAAGAGGTTCCTCTTGGGGTGAGGAATGCGCATTGTTCCGGTCATCCGGATGCACGGTGATTTGATGGTAGCCTCAGAAGCATCGAGGAAGCTCATGCGTTGATGGCGCTACCGTCGCGTCGACGAGTTGGTCGATCCCGGTAGAGGAAAACAATTTGGGGCAAGCTTTGTTCAGATCCGTGAAGTCGACGACACCGCCAAGTCCCATTTTTTCTTCTTCACCACCACCGTATTGGAGAGGCCACGAGGGTAAGGTGACTTCGATCATTGCCCGACGCCGAGTAGCGTCCGGTTAACCTCTCTCAACAACGGGCGGCAAGCAGTTCACAAGCCGATCAAGCCGTCCTTCAATGATCGCCATATTTAAAGGGGCCTTCCATATTCGATGGTGCTAAGTGAAACCGGGCGGGTCTATTTCAGATTTCAGACGGAAATCACGCAAAGACGCCGAGGTTATTGAGAAGGAAAAGAGATCAAACGCCGCTTTTATCGGGCCGAATCTCCGGTGGAGGCGCCGATCATGAAGAACTTTTTCTCGGGCTTCATCGACATGTCGCATTTGGTTCTAAACCGGCCCTGCGGGCCTTCGCTTGATGCCGCCTAACGCCGCCGAGAATTTCCTCCCACCGGCGACTCACCAGACCTCGATCGAATTCTTACTTGTAATCCTTTGGCGCTTCCGGGCGACGAGGAGATAGCATGCTATAAGGCTGATTTCGAGCCGCAGACGGTTTGCTCAATGCCGATGATTCTGCTGGGGGAAACGAGGTAGCGGTGATAGGTGCTTGGGACGGCCCGCAAGTAGGTATGCAGCGTACACCATCGCCCATGATGAGATTGTATGGCGATGGC